>OY751314.1:184395-784395 GCA_963564615.1 Rhorus exstirpatorius | reverse complement strand
GGGAGGAGGAGACGAGGAGGGGAGGAGTATGATTATTAAAAGTACTAAAAACGGGAAAAAAACGTATGCCGAAAAAGCGAGAGAAAATGCAAAAGAAAAAGTTATAGTCACACCAATCGAGAAACAAACAAGTAGTGAAACGGAGAAGGATATAAAAAAAGGAGTAGACATTATGAAATTGGGGGTAGGAATAGAAAAAATAGCTAAGGGACCGAAAGGAAGTGTAATATTAGGTTTCCAAAGAAAAGGAGAGAGAGAAACTTTAAGCGTAGAATTAAAACAAAAACTAGGAGAGAAATACAAAGTACAAATACCAATAAAAAAGCTTCCAAAAATAAAAATTGTAGGTATAGAGGATCAGATTAATAAAGAAACCGAGGAAGATATTATAGTGAAAATTTGTGTGCAAAACCAGATAGACGTGGAAAGAGATGATTTTATGATGAAAATTGTTAAAGTAGTACAGAAAGAAGGGAGGGAAGGGATGTTGTTGATGGAAGTCGACCCATGCACACACAAGTTCATAATCGAAAAAGGGAAAATGATGGTGGGGTGGAAAGTTTGTAGAGTGTATGATCATATAAGTGTCTTAAGATGCTACAAGTGTTATGGGTATAACCACTTTGCTAAAGACTGTAATAACGATGTAAGTTGCAGGAAGTGTGCAGGAAATCACTATGAGAAAGATTGTCAGAGTATTGAAAAAAAATGTACAAACTGTGTCAGTATGGTGAAAAAGTTTAATATAGTAGATATAAGCACGGATCACGAAGCGACCGATGTAAAGTGTAAAACATATCAAAAAATTATTGACAGAGTAAGCAGAAATATAAATTACTGGAGTGAATAGCAACTAAAGGAAAGAAAAGAGCGAAATAAAAAACCTTTTATAATAACCCAAAATGCGCAAGGACTACTAACACAGAAGGAGGATATAGAAAGAATGGCAAATGAATGGAAACCTGACATAATATGTTTAACAGAGACCCATATAGGAGAAGAAATTGATGAGTTTGAAGTAAATATAACAAATTACCAAATAGTGAGATGTAATACGGCTAACAATAGAACGGGAGGGGTTATAATTTATATAAAACAAACGATACAGTATGCTGAGGTAACAAATAAAAGTGTGGAGCAAAATGTATGGTTAAGCACAATAAAACTTAAGGGGAAAGGGTATGGGGATATCATAATTAGTAATGTATATCACTCACCGAGCGCCAGCGATGGACAATTTATAGATGTAATAACGGAAGAATGTGAACATATAATGGATAAGGGACATATCATAGTAGTAGGCGATTTTAACATAGACTTTAAAAGAAAAAATGGGTATGCAAAAAGATTAGAAAGAAGCTTAGCATGTCTAGGACTAAAGCAGTACGTAACGGAACCAACACGAATAACTCAAAACTCAGGAACCATTATTGATCTGGTTTTCTCAAATTACTACCTACAGACAAAAGTGCTGGTAACACCAAAAATCACAGACCATCAAATAGTACGAGTAGAGATAGACAGTACAGACGAGAGTGACATGGAGGAGACAGAAGTTTCAACACGTAACTATAAAAACTGGAGTAAAGAAAAATACATGCAGGTACTAAATCAAAATTTTAAAATAATTGACCACTATCATTTAGCAAGCACAAATAGTATGGCTGACAAACTTATAACAGTAATAATAAAGTCAATAAATGAAGTTGCTCCGATGGAAAAGAAATTGATAAAGGCAAAATGGGAAAAGAAACCGTGGATTACGGTTAGAGTCAAATATGCAAGCAGAGAGCGAGATATAGCATATAAGCGAGCGAGAGAAACAAATAATGAGCACGATTGGAATAGCTATAGATACTATAGGAATAAGACAGTAGAAGAAATAAGACTGAGCAAAAGAGGATACTATGAAAAAAATATAGACAATGCAAAACAGACGCAAAAAAAATGTGGAAAACTATGAAAGAGTTGATAGGGACAAAAAAACAAAGTAAAAATTATAAGGGAATAAACTTTGATGGAATTAAGTGTACAGATATAAAAGAAATAGCGAATAAGTTTAATACATTTTTTATAAAAAGCATTGACGACATAATAAGAGTCATAGGAATATTGGATGAGAGTGAGAGTAATGTAGATTGCACCATCAAAATCACGCAATTTAAGAAAGTAGGATATAAGGAAATAAATGATATAATAGATAAACTAGAGAACAAAAAAAAATACTGAGGAAGGTATAACAACTGAAATTATGAAATATACATGGGAAGCACAATCTGAAGCGTTCCTATCGCTAATAAACAGATCCCTGGAGGAAGGAATATTTCCGGAAAAGTGGAAGACAACGACCATAGTGCCCATCCAAATAATATCGGGGTATTATATAATGTAGATTGCACCATCAAAATCACGCAATTTAAGAAAGTAGGATATAAGGAAATAAATGATATAATAGATAAACTAGAGAACAAAAAAAAATACTGAGGAAGGTATAACAACTGAAATTATGAAATATACATGGGAAGCACAATCTGAAGCGTTCCTATCGCTAATAAACAGATCCCTGGAGGAAGGAATATTTCCGGAAAAGTGGAAGACAACGACCATAGTGCCCATCCAAATAATATCGGGGACATCAAAAGCAGAAGAATATAGGCCCATTAATATATTGTCTACATATGAAAAAGTAATAGAATTAGCTGCAAAAAAGCAATTAGTGGAGTTCCTCGATAAAAATGACATACTAGCAAAAGAACAATCGGGTTTTCAAAAAGGGCTATCATGTGAAGGGGCACTGCAAAAGACACTGATAGAGTGGAGAGAATACTTGGATAATGGGGAAATGATAGGGGTGGTGTTCATCGACTTTAAACGAGCGTTTGAGACGATAAATCGGGTAACATTATTGAAGAAGATGAGAAAATATGGAATTGGTGGAGTGGTACTAAGTTGGATGAAATCATATTTGACGGGTAGAAATCAAAAAGTAAAATATATACAACAAATGTCATAAGAACGAATCATTGAACACGGAGTTCTCGAAGGGGCGGTACTTGGGCCTCTACTGTTTATAATGTACATAAATGATATAGAAAGGAACTAGAATACACTGAATGCAATATGTTTGCAGATGACATAATAATATATATAAATAGCGGGAATCCAGATGAAATAGAATACAAAATTAATTACGACCTAAGGAAAGTAACCACATGGCTAAAACGGAACTCACTAAAAATAAATGTAATGAAAACGAATTTTATACTAATAAGAGACACGCTTAAAAAAGTTATTAGAAATAGATGCAATATTATTATAGAAAATGACAAAATTGACGAAATAGTTGAAACAAAATACCTAGGAATAGTGATAGATGAAAACCTGACATTTAATAAGCAAGCAAAGTATATAGCAAAAAACGTAGCGAAGAAAGTAAATTTTTTGAACCGGATAAGTAAACATATATCATTGTACACCAGAGTAACGATATACAAAGCGGTAATAGCACCACAGTATAAATATTGTAGCACGCTAATGCTAAACATGAGTGGGTTTAGTATGCCAATACTACAACGAGGCCAAAATAGAGCGATGCGAACAATATTAAGATGCGATAGAAATACACCCGTGAAAAATATGCTGGAAGCATTATTATTTATGAGTGTTAAGCAAAGAATGATATATAACGTATGTATAATGGTGTACAAAAAGGAAAAAGGAATCGGCCCGAACTATCTAAATAAGTTAAGGGGGGACAGTACTGAAATTGGAATTTTTTTTGTTTGTATATGGATATTTTTCAAATCTTGACAACTTTTATGAAACTTTTAAACGAGAAACTGACCAAAACTCGGGGTGTGTAGGTCAAATATTTTGTGAGTTATGGCTATTTTTCTAATTCTAAAGTATACTTCTTAAAAATGTTCCTTGCGCATACAGTGTAACACAGAGGGTTGAAATTTGTTCCTCGCACATATACTACCATAATCTAAAAATTTGTGGAAGGAATTTTCAAATAGACTTTATTTGGCTATTCAAGCTATTACCAATGCAGAGGTATTTTTTAAAATGATAATTTGTTGTACATTATGTACCAGAAAATAAGTTCTATTGTCACTACGCCAAATTCCTTCCAGCAATTTTAAGATAATGTGCCCTAGAACATGTGTTTTAAAGGGGAAAGTGATCGGACTAAAACTAATGCGCAAGAGATTTTTTGAATACCCAAAAATACAATTCCGAGATAAACGCGATTGAATGAATTTTTCTTGGAACAATTCCTAAGAAGCAAAAAGTGAATGGGAAAGGCTGAATTTTGTTCTGTGAAGATTCCTGACGAATAGTAGTTGATATTGGAGTTTATTTATGGCCATTACAAGTTATCACTACTGGAAAAATTGTACAACTCACAAGAAGAGAGGCATAGATCCAGATGATGGATTCAGTTCAAACTCCTAGAATTTACTTCTTGGGGCAAAAAATGAAACCTATGCTGTTTAATTCAATCTCATAGGACTTTCTTCTCTGTACAAGCCCAAATTTGTGATATTATTGAGCGATTCATCGATTACCTACGATGATCCAATATATGTCATTCTGATCGAACCTAATCACTCATGTTGATGAAAAGCGGCTGATTTACAATAAAAACATGTTTCTGTTTTACACAATAAAATTATCACAAGTCTCATCTTTAAAATTCACGATTTCTAGCGAAAGACGACGCTGTCAAATCTTTGTCGCTGCATCGGATTATCAGGCTCCGTGACCGGCTTGTCATTATGCATTCATTCTGTAATATATTTATACAATGTGAAGTAAGCTCATTTGATATGAATCAAATCTTTTTTTGTAAGCTATGAAGCTTTTACAAAATTTGTAAGCTTAAAAATTTCAAATACGTGTAACGTGTCGCAAGACCCATCCGACACTTGCGAACCAGCGATATCCAACATCAGTTTTACCATCACTTTATTGAAAGTATTGCAGATTCCGCACATTACTACATATAAAACATGAAGCTTTGGGAAATTATCATACAAATTTGAGAAAAAATTACACTTTTCTGTTTCAAAAGTTTTCTCAGGTTATTGGCTGTTCATAGTAAATGATTCATATCGCATATGTATATATGTGAGAAAATCAATATTCTATAAATTCAGGAGTGAACATTGCTGTTCATTTCATGTTTCAGAAATCACATTCAATCATTGGTACTTGGTTCACGATTCTCGAATTGCTTTAGATACACAAATATAACCCGATTTTGTGAAAAGAAAGGTTATAACAGCAGACAGCTGGACGAAACACGACAGATCTTACTTTGTAATCCGCACACTAACTTGGCTGGTGGCAGCACTCTTGTTGCGGAAACGAAGGAAACGAGCTAGCCGTACAATTTTTTTTTCTAATCGTTTGGCGATCGTTGAGTGAAGATTGGTGAACTAATTAAAACGTTTGGCGGTCAATAGTTTTTTTTAGAAATGAATAATCAAAATTTTAACGTATTGACCGCCAACATTTGAATTAGGCCACCAATCATTATCAAACGAGTTTCTTTCAATTCCAACGTGACCGTAAATTTTTTTATTATTTATTTGAAAAAAAAAACCATTTACCGCCAAACATTTTCATTAGGCCACCACTCATGACCAAACGATTTCCCTTCAATATAATTAATTTGGAAATAAATGAGAAATGAAATAACGTATTTATCAGGCTAGCTTGACAACACGTAGACATTTGACAGAAGTCGTGTATCTCGATGAAAGCAATGAGTATAGGATAGGATAGAGTGGAAGCTACCATATGGCCGCAATGAGGATATACGAATTTCAGCGCCATCTGTGAAGTCAAACTCATGAACCATACAGAAAAGGCGGTAAAAGCGCCATGTATTGTATATACGATATATCCTTGGTATACTCTTTGAATAAAAGCAATATTTAAAAAAAATTACAGATGCAAAAAGTATATCACAAATTGATCATTGCACAAATTATCCACGACGCTGACGACCGATGGAGGCGTTAGTATATCAAATACGACGCAAATAACGCTTTTTTTTGTTTATGGGGCTCAAAATCACCTATACAAAAATTTTTTTCACTACCATGATATTTTTTTAGATGGAGGAAGGTTTCAAGGACATTTTTCCGCCAAAAACAATAAATATATTTTTTAGTCATTTTGCTCAAATTTTTCAGTACTGTCCCCCCTTAATTAAAAGAAAAGAAAGTACACACTCGTATAATACAAGAAAAAAAGAAGAAATAAGCGTGCAATACTGTAGGACAAAAACAGCGGAGAAATCGTTGATGCAAAATGGCGTGAAAATGTACAACAACTTACCGGCGGAATTAAGGGAAACGACTACGTTAGCACCCATCAAACGGCGACTAAGCAAACATGTTAAAAATAATATAGAAATATAGATACAAACTGGAAAGCAATATTGCTAAATGAAGAAGGAATAAAGTAAGGAGTAGTATGTAAGGTAGTAGTATGTAAGTAGATTAAGAAAATGTGTACACGCATTGTAAAGTAGCCTGTGGCTAAATAAATCAAATCTCTCTCTCTCTCTCTCTCTCTCTCTCTCAATCTCTGTCATTCTCTCTCATTCTCTCTCAATATCTCTCATTCTCTCTCAATCTCGCTCAATCTCTCTCATTCTCTCTCAATATCTCTCATTCTCTTTCATTCTCTCTCATTCATGTTAGTTTTTTATATTAAATATTGTAATTAGAGTAAGAAACGATGTAAAGTAATGTAAGAAGATGTACTGAGCAGCAAAATATGCTGAAGAAACGACAATCAATCAATCAATCTCTCTCATTCTCTCTCCATCTCTCTCATTCTCTCTCAATCTCTCTTATTCTCTCTCAACCTCTCTCATTCTCTCCCAATTTCTCTCATTCTCTCTCATTCTCTCTCATTCTCTCTCAATCTCTCTGA
Organism: Rhorus exstirpatorius; assembly: GCA_963564615.1. Taxonomy (NCBI): domain Eukaryota; kingdom Metazoa; phylum Arthropoda; class Insecta; order Hymenoptera; family Ichneumonidae; genus Rhorus; species Rhorus exstirpatorius. The sequence goes on along the minus strand of OY751314.1, from coordinate 777,441 downwards.
TTCTCTCTCATTCTCTCTCAATCTCTCTCATTCTCTCTCAATCTCTCTCAATCTCTATTATTCTCTCTCAATCTCTCTTATTCTCTCCCAATATCTCTCATTCTCTCTCAATCTCTCTGAGTCTCTCTCATTCTCTCTCAATCTTTCTCTTTCCCTCTGTCTATGTATCTATCTATCTATCTACCTTATTCTCACTGCATCACGCTAATAAATTTCCACTTGTATTTGAACCGAATATCGAGTGGAAATTCATTTTAATTTAAAGAAATTATTGATTCAAGAATCCATCTTTTTCGAAAAATGTGTCGAGTTGAAATTCATTTGGATCTGAAAGTAAACAAATAACGAGTGTTTTTCCACTCGAACCGAAAACGGCGTTCAAATGGTTCCCTCACTCTCCACTCAGTTCGGATGTAAACAACGAGTGGGAATCCATTCGTCACTCGGTCGCGAAGTAAATACAGAATGAAAAACCACGCGTCACTCGAACGCGAAACGAATGGCGAGTGGAAATTCATTCGCCACTCTTACCCAAAGTAAATGACGAGTGGAAATCCACTCTTCACTTAAATTTACAATAAATGAGGAATGAAAAACCATTCGTCATTTTTTTTTTTTAAGTTAATTTCGCCCATCCCTGTGCCACACTCGTCTCCGAATCGTCCTTATACCGTGTTACAATCCCCCCTGCCAGAGTCGAATTGACCGTGACAGTTCGACTCGTATAACTCGGACTAGGGTACTACAGACTGGGATTGTCTGAGGGACGGTAGGGAAGAGGTACAACAGGCAGGGAACACTGCCCGAGGGGGCCTAGCTCAGGTAGGGGAATCTCAGGGCGGGTCTCCCACCGACCGTGTCAACCTCTTAGTTATTACCTCTATGAATCAGTTAATTTTCATTGATTAATCTACAGAGGTGGGCATTTTCACGATGCGTCGGGGCCCTCTTGTTGGGCGCCACTTTTATAACCCAGAAAAAACCGGGATAGAGGAAAGATTCGAAAAAGTGCGGCTTTGAACTAAACCGGGATTCGAACCCAGGACCTCTCGATTGCCGGTCAAGTGCTCTCCCAGCTGAGCTATCCAGTCACTGCCACACTCGTCTCCGAAACGTCCTCATACCGTGTTACAATATCTAGGTGTGATCTTACTATGTTTATATAGAATTCGGCTAAAATTCGGCTCAGTTTTCCTACCCAGGACCCAAACAAACGCAAACAAAGCCGATCACCCAAAAACAAAACAGAGCAAAAGACCCAAAACCCTAACAAAGGCAAAAACCCAACACCAAAAAAAACCGAACAAAGCCATACACCCTAAACCCAAACACAGCCAAACACCCAAAACCCGAAAAAAGCCAAACGCCTGTAACCCAAACCTAAACTTAAATAAAGCCATACACCTAAAACCCAAACAAAGCCAACACCCAAAACCCAAAGAAACCCAAACAAAGCCATACATCCAAAACGTAAACAAAGCCCAAACAAAGCGATGCACCCAAAACCAAAACAAATCAAAACAAAGCTATACACCTAAAAACCTAAACAAAGCCATGCACCGAAACCGCAATCGGAACCTAAACACCGAAAACCCAAACAAAGCCAATCACCCAAAATCCAAACCGAGTTAAACTCCCAAAACCCAAAAAAACCCGAACAAAGCCATACACCCAAAACCCGAACACCCAAAATCCAAACAAAGCCCAAACATAGCCAAGAAATTTATTGTCACTAACACGCTCTGTTGGAAAAATATGTATCCGACCTGAAGAATATTTGGAAGGATGTGTGTGAGTGCACGGGTATGTGTGTGTTTATAATGGTTTTAATAAATAGTTTCTAACATAAAAATGTACGTTTGTGACAGTCGGAGGGATTTAGGAAAAAATAGCTCTGAAAATAATAACCCCATCAAAAATAACCAATAAAAAATGGCCTTGGAAAAAAAACCGACGAAGAACATAGAACATGGAAACATCGGCCCATAAAACGGAAAGCTTTATCACGTTATAGACCATCGATAGTTCGATTAAATAGCTTAAAACATAAAAATCTACGTTTTGAGCAGTCGGGGGGCTCCGTCCGCTCCCCCGCCCCCCGAACCTCCACGCCGGGGTTTCGCCCCTAGACCCCACCGGTGCCTTGCTCCTGGAGTCGCAATGCACATGTGCACGCACCGCCCGGGTGGGGGTATGACATCAGAAAAACTAAAAATCAGAGTGGCTAAAATTCCGAATTCAATAAACTCGAATAACAAATATACGAGAGTAGAGGGTTTCACAAATTTTAAGTTCCGAATGGCGCAAATGCAAAGCTCACAAGGGGAGGCCACGACGTTGACATCACGGATTTTCTCCAAACTTTGTACACTTTTAGTAGTCCATTAGGACATCATAATGTGCAAGTAGTAAGGCGTACTACTCAAGCTTATTTTGAGAAAATCGCAAAAGAAGTTTTATGCGTCGTATATAAGCCAGTGCGTTGCATTCACGGGCACGAGGTGGTGGTGGCCGAATGGTTAGCGTTCAAGTTTCGCAACTGTTAGATCGCGGGATCGAGTCTCGCTCGTAATGCCTTTTTTTTTTTTATTTTTTTTTTCCAACACTGATCATTCGTTCATATTATTACAATTAAAAGGTAACATAATGAGAAAAATACGTGTGCTTACATGAGTTTTATTGAATCTCTAATTTTATTTGGCTGTTCCCAATTTTTTTATTATTATAACCATTATTATACGAACGAAAAAATTTTTCTCGTGAAGATGCTATTAAAATCCATTATATCGTCCATCACCAATTATCAGCACCGATATTTACGAAAATGTTACGTTACGCATGATTTCCATCCAAATTGTCGAAGGAAAGAGAAATTTTTCAAAATGTCAACGACGTTTGTTTTTCCATGGAAACTCTGAAGATTCCTTGTGCGTGCGGGGGAATCGCATTCATTCGATGTAGTAGATGCCGTTTCAATTTATGTTTTTCGTGTCTGTATGACAAATATCATCCTTCAACTTGTAATGCCGAAAGCACATCCGACGATTAATTGTACAGTACTCTTATATTACTCATTGTATGATTGAATAAAGTTATTTACACCTTTATTTATCGATCTTTGACTTGGGCTTATTATAAATATAATAATGGTTACAATAATAAAAATTGGGAACAGCCAAATAAAATTAGAAATTCAATAAAACTCATGAAAACACATGTATTTTTCTCATTATGTTACCTTTGAATTGTAATATATATATGAAAGAATATGATCAGTGTTGGAAAAATAAAAAAATAAAATAAAAAAAAAAGGAACTACGAGCGAGACTCGATCCCGCGATCCAACAGTTGCGCAACTTGAACGCTAACCATTCGGCCACCGCCACCTCGTGACCATGAGTACAACGCGCTGGCTTATATACGACGCGTAAAAATTCTTTTGCGATTTTCTCAAAAGGCTTGAGTAGTACGCCTTACTACTTGCACATTATGATGTCCTAATGGACTACTAAAAGTGTACAAAGTTTGGAGAAAATCCGTGATGTCAACGTCGTGGCCTCCCCTTGTCAGATTTATTCTAAATGTATTCGGTAGAAGGCTCTGTTATCCTATCCACTTATTGTAGAGAACGTTATTTCTAAAAGTTCTGAGATGTAGGATTTAATAATGTAGACAGTCAATATCTCAGAAAACAAATTTGTAGAATGGTTCATATTCTCGAATGTCCAACTACTATAAGAATAAAAGCTCGAAACTATTATTTAGAAACTGCAGAGAATAGACATCCAGAATGTAGAAGGGTCAATGATCAGAATCGAAAATTGTAGAAAGAAATTTTCGAGCACGCGTGCTTAAAAATTTTGAAATAAATCACGGATATCGTCTTTCGAACATAGAACACGCCCCAATTCGGAAGTTTGCGTGAAAAAGTTAATCTATTTGTTTAAAAAATTAATAAACAATTATCAGTCGTCGAGAGTAGAAGTCACACGCATGCTCGAAAAATTCTGAAATAAATCACCGATAACGTCTTTCAAACGTAGAACATGATCCGAGTCAAAACTTTGCATGGAAAAGTTACACGGTTTATTAACAACAATAAATTAACGATTAGCGGCCGTCGAGAGTCCGAGTCACCTTATCGTTATTTTTTTAGTGGAAATCGATAAAATAAAAATGAAAAAAATATTGTTTCGAACTTTCTATATCAGAATTTTTCTGATATGCGTTCTGGGCAACTGCTTTGGACCCTAATGCATATTTTTCGTAAAATATGAAATTAATAATACATTTTAAAGGGATTCTTATATCGATTTTTCACTTTCTTTAGAAAAATCAAAAGGGGCAGGCCTTCTACATCAGCTACAGTGTCCACTATTTTAGAGGCTTTTTTTTAGACAACAAGCGAGCATTTATTGCATCTGCCCGTACAAAAATAATTTTTTTTTTAAATTCGAAACACCTTAACATATATATATATATTGTGACGTGACATTTTGCGCCCCGTCACATGCGCGAACTGTGTGCGGTCAGGAGGTCGGGTTTACGACCTTGGGACGGTGCACGTTCGACTCTTACGCCAAGGTAAAATAAGATCGGTTACCTTATGGTCGGGGATTGGTCACCATTTTATTGTTTTGTCATTGTTTTGTTACGCAATCAAGTCATTGGTTTTAATAAAATATAATTGTTCACGTTAGTAAAGACTCTCCGTATAAATTTCAGTAAAATATAGAATTCGTCATTTATAAAAGATTTTAGTTTGTTTCATTCCATAATGATTATGTTTTGGGGTTCAATCTAGTATTTAGTCGCTCACGTGATGGTTACCTGAAGTTCGGCAATTAATGGCTACCTAGCGTCTATGAAGGCTCTCGGTTATCTGAAATTTGGCTGGCTATCTATTTTTGGTGTTGTCGGGAGGCTGATCACCTCGCCGATTTAGGTTATTTTTGGTAAGTATGGTTGACTCGGAGTTTTGCCGATTAATGCAGGCGGGTCGCATAACATCTGCGCCCGCGGGTACTGGATGCCAGGGAGCGAGCTGGAAAATGGGCCGAAATATTACTGTGTCACCCTCCTCCCACGACTTCCCAGCCTAGCGCTGGACCAGTCTGTTGTTATTGCGGATATCGCGGACCGGATCATCTCCGGCGCCTCTTTATGTTGGGGTTTATGGGACTGGCGAAGATGGGTGAGGTGACAATGATGTCTTTAGGTTTCTGGGGCCCGCGTGGACAGTGTCGGTGGCCACCGCCATCCACGGGCAGGACCCTGACCCCATCCAAGTCAGTAACCGGATCCCCGGGGAAGATACCCGCGAGGCAACGTAATTACTGCCGGCAGAGCAAAGATGGTTTTTGAGATTTCAGCCAAATAGTTCGGGTACACCGTTTGAATTACGCGCCCTTATCACATCCTCGGCCAAATCGCCAAAGCTCTCGGACGCGAGGGACTACGGCGACGTGGGAGAGGAACGGAACGGCCAATTAGCATAGAGGAACATCGGGGGGCAGCGTTGACGCTAGGAGGGACAACTAGAGCGCCAAGGGCCGAAAAGAGGGGAGAGCATCGACTCGAGAGAGCGACGATCGAACATCGAAAATCACTTCTTCCCGACCAGTCCTAAAGTATAGACGTTATTAAGTAAGATAGAGTAAGTGCGTCGTCTCAAGTACTTCGCGCAAAAGGCCTGGAAGACTCGAGATTCGGACTCGATTCCTAACATCGAGATACTTGGTGAGGCCCAGCTCCATATTTATTGTACAGGCGATAAACTCATTCACTCGTGGTAGCCGTGTGGCTCTTTGTCTCTTTTAGTTGGTTATGGTTTATCGAATGTCGATAGTTGGTTAATTTTGTAGTATACGAGTGGGTGTGTGCCCGCGAATGAGATTATCACCTCATTATCAAGTCACTCCTTTTGTTCCGTTCATATTATTCTTTTGGTATTATTCTTTTGTATTATCGCATCAGTCAGGCATTTATTCCGTCTTCTATTTTTCGTAATTATTTTGGCTCTCGCGACTTATTCCGGTAATTTAATATAGTTCATTTATTCGTGATTATCGCATCACACATTTTGGTTGAGCATCGTTGCAAATTCGCCTCGCGTGCGATTAAATATCTGAATCTCTCGTGGCGGTCTTGAGCGTCGAATATCGAACCCGGTTATCTTGGTTATCTTCTGGCTATCGTTGAGATCTTGGATCTCGTTTATCTTGGTTATCTTTTGGCTATCGTTGAGATCTTGTATCTCGGTTATCTGGGTTACCTTCGGCTATCTGTGAGATCTCGCATCTCGGTTATCTACGGTTATCTTGGGTTATCTGCGTGATCTGTGAAGATCAGAGAATCTACGGTTATCTGGAGGTGGTACGATATTCGCGCGTCAGATTAAGCTTACGTTATTTGGCCTAAATTCTGAATTCGATAATTCGGATTTTCTGTCACTCAGGACCACGGTAACGAACTCATAAATTGCGTCTTACTTTTTCTGTGAATTCCGGTTATATTTCGTTGTGTTTTCTCGAGCCTAATAGATTAAGCAAGCCTGTAATTTATTGTGGAAGATACGCGTGAATTTTGATTTGTCTCGTAATTTCGTGATCGTTAAGTCGCGTTGAAAGAGACGCGTTATCGTTGCAATTATCGTATTATTGTAAGTTAGGGTATCATAAATCGGCAAATCCGCCGGATTTGTCTAATTCAGTAAGGTTACCTTTGTAAATCGCCCACAGTTTGAGTATTTCGTATCTTTGGCTCTCGGGAGCTCGTATTCATTTGGTTAAATTTGTAAATCTAAGTTAAGCACGATTTTATTGTACAGCGTCGAACCTACTGTACATCCCCGTCGCAATACGTGCGGGTGATCACCGGGATCGATTAAAAATAAATTGGTTTCCCGAAGCACCGCGTTGTTCTCTTTCACCTAAGGATCCCGCCCCTCTACCATAATCGTACCGTTTTTGGTGAGCTTAGCCGGCATTCTGTACTGACTCAATTTTTATCTATCGAGTTGCCGGCTATTGAGAGCGAAAAATAAATAAGCCATTCGTTCATGGATGGTGGTAACGAGCGAGATTCGTTCGTTATCTGGCGCCTAACTCTCAAAAAGTCGGAGGTTACGCATTTTTGGTTAGAATGGGATATCGTATTCGGGTCATCATCCTTTTGGTAATTTGTAAAATTGAGCTCAGTTGTCTGAGTCGAAGAATTGAAAAATTCCTGATAATATATATGTATATATATATATATATATATATATATATATATATATATATATATATATATATATATACTAGGGTGGCCCTTAATATCGGTAAAAAATTTTTTTTTTTGTCTTACCCCCTAAATCGATTCGAAATATTAAAAAATGATTTTTAAGACTGATATCCGCCCTTAATTTTAATATTAACAGGTGCCTCAAAGGCCCTTAAGCCGCTTGACTGGTGGAAATTTCGGGTAGACAAAACTTTACTTACTGTCAACTTGAAATTTGGTATCCGGGGGTTTTCTGGGTCGCTGAGTACAAATCCGCACTCAAAATTCAGAAATTCAAGATGGCGGATCCAATATGGCGGATCGAAAATGCAAAAAGACATTTGACGAGAGCAAAAGTTAGTACTCGAGGGTTTTCGGGGTCGCTGATCACGAATCTGCACTCCAAATTTAGAAATTCAAGATGGCGGATCTAATATGGCGGACCAAAAATGCAAAAAGACATTTGACGAGAGCAAAAGTTGGTACTCGGGGGTTTTCGGGCTCGCTGACTACAAATCTGCACTCCAAATTCAGAAATTCAAGATGGCGTATCCAATATGGCCGACCGAAAAAGCAAAAAGTCATTTGACGAGACTGAACGTTGGTGCTCAGGGGTTTTCGGGGTCGCTGATTACGAATGTGCCCTCTAAATATAGAAATTGAAGATGGTAAATCCAATATGGCGGATTGAAAGTCCGAAAAGTCGTTTGATGCGAACGATAATTAATGCTCGTAATCAGCGACCCCGAAAACCTCCGAGTACCAACTTTTGCTCTCGTCAAATGTCTTTTTGCATTTTTGGTCCGCCATATTGGATCCGCCATCTTGAATTTCTAAATTTGGAGTGCAAATTCGTGATCAGCGACCCCGAAAACCCTCGAGTACTAACTTTTGCTCTCGTCAAATGTCTTTTTGGATTTTCGATCCGCCATATTGGATCCGTTATCTTGAATTTCTGAATTTTGAGTGCGGATTCGTACTCAGCGACCCAGAAAACCCCCGGATACCAAATTTCAAGTTGATAGTAAGTAAAGTTTTGTCTACCCGAAATTTCCACCAGTCAAGCCGTTTAAGGGCCTTTGAGGCACCTGTTAATATTAAAATTAAGGGCGGATATCAGTCTTAAAAATCATTTTTTAATATTTCGAATCGATTTAGGGGGTAAGACAAAAAAAAATTTTTTTTACCGATATTAAGGGCCACCCTAATATATACTAGGGGGGCTTCGCCCCCCTGCGCGCTTCGCGCGCCAACCCCCCATCTTGTGTTTGTGTCAGTTGTTAAAGAAAAACATTCTGGAAAGATGTTTTGAAAAAAAATTGTTTATATTTGTGTTAATTGGTTTTCGGATAAGAGTTTGGGTTGAGTTTGGGTTTTATTGAAATATCGATATACCGATATATCGATTACTGAAACGGTTCAATATATAGATATATCGATTTCTGACTCCGTTCAATATATGGATATATCGATTCTTGACACGGTTCGATATATCGAAATATCGATTTTGACACATTTCGTTATATTTATACTCGATTCGATACATCGATATATCAATTCATCAATTCTAGACACAATTCGGTATATCGATATATCAACTTATCGATTCGTGACATGATTCGACGTATCGATATATCAATTTATCGATTCTTGACACGATTCTGTTTCAGGTTGAGTGAAGATTCGCCGCATTTAAATAAAATTTTTTTTTTCCTTTTATCCAATTTATAATGAATAATTTCTGGTAAAATTACTACTCCAGTACAAATTCGATGAAAAGAAAAAAAAACATTCTAATTCAAATGCGGCAAATCTTCCACTCAACCTAAAATTCTCATCTGTTTGCATAAAATTTTTTTCGACCTAAACCAACTATTTCAGGTGTGCCCCGAAAAATTTATATTATAAATTCGATGAAAAGAAAAAAAAAAAATTTTAACTCAAATGCTGCGAATCTTCCACTCAACCTAAAATTCTCATCTTTTGACATAAATTTTTTTTTCTACCCAAACTAATTATTTCAGGTGTGGCCCGTTGGAAAATCGAAAAATGTTCATTATAAATTCTTAAAAAAAAAAAAAAATTTCAACTCAAATGCGGGGCGAATCTTCCACTCAACCTAAAATTCTTATCTTTTGACATAAATTTTTTTTTCTACCCAAACTAATTATTTCAGGTGTGGCCCGTTGGAAAATCAAGAAATTTTAATTATAAATTCGATGAAAACGAAAAAAAAAAATTTCAACTCAAATGCGGGGCGAATCTTCCACTCAACCAAAAATTCTTATTTTTTGACATAAATTTTTTTTCTACCCAAACTAATCATTTCAGGTGTAACCCATTGGAAAATCAAAAAATTTTCATTATAAATTCGATAAAAATGAAAAAAAAAATTTTAACTCAATTGCGGCGAATCTTCCACTCAACCTAAAATTCTCATCTTTTGACATGAATTTTTTTTCTATCTAAACTAATTATTTCAGGTGTGGCCCATTGGAAAATCAAAAAATTTTCATTATAAATTCGATAAAAATGAAAAAAAAAATTTTAACTCAATTGCGGCGAATCTTCCACTCAGCCTAAAGTTCTCATCTTTTGACATACATTTTTTTTCTACCTAAACTAACTATTTTAGGTGTGACCCGTTGGAAAATCGAAATTTTTTTTTTTAAACACCCTAGTATATATATATATATATTTTTTTTTTTTTTTTTTTTTTTTCTAATTTATGTCCTCGCGCCTTCTTCCCTTTCGGGGTTTTCAAGATGGCGCTCCTTCCCTCACCTCCCTTCTCATCTTTTCCCTCCCCCCCACCTCGACCCTGGGTATCTGGCCCGGGTCAGTAACCAGACACCCAGGGCCCGTGCGTCCGCAGCCGACTTCCGCATTCTGTAGCGCATTCACCATGGCACGCATATTAGTACGTGTCATGGGCCCCGGGAAACTGCGGAAAACCTGGGCCACTACAGTCGGTCCCGTGCTCGCCTCACGGCGTCGGAGCTACGTCACATCTTGTCAGGAGAACGTAAACATGGACTACAGCTATATACACGTGACACACACCAGTACATGTACTTGTGTATGCCCCGTATATACATCTGGAGCTAGTCACGCCCATATTTTTTCTCCTGACAAGATTACGACACCGGGAATCGAACCCGGGACCTCCCGAGGCTCTGGCTAAGAGGCCAGCACGCTAGCCACCAGACCAAAGCCCCGGTTTTAACACCCTAGTATATACATAACATATGTATACAGCGTGACCATTATAATGTGGACGGTATTTTTTTGAGGGTTTTGGGAGGTGATATCGGGGTTTTTCGGGTGCGGTTTTTACATGGTTTTCGAAGCCCGATTCGAAAAAAAATACGGCGTGAATGTGATGATTATAGTTTTTACAGCAGAAAAATGGTGATGACGAAAAATAATGTCAAGTTGATTTTTATTTTTGAAACGTGAAGATTACTTAATTCTGAATACAAAGCGCTGGTGGAAAATTTTTTTTGACGCAGATCGCATGGAGAAAAAAAATGTTAAAAGTTGCATTTTAATGCGTTTTTATTCGAAAAGGTGGAATAGAACTGTGCCGCGTGAAGTTGCATCACATAAGCTCTGCCTTGGCTCACGGCTGTCGAAGCTTATGTCGCTTGGCCCGAAATGACAGTTGAACGAAATGACAGAGAGAAACGTATTTTCAGCTATCTCTATCGCACCCATGCCAAGCCGTAGTGTTTGAAAAGTGATGTTGAAAAATATGAAAAAATGAAAAAAAGCTGTGATATTATTTGAAAAAGTGAAAATTAGATGAAAAGTGAAATAATAGTATTGAAAGAAAGCGTAAAGAGTGGAAAACGGTTTAATATTTTCTGAGAAATTTCGAAACATTTTCATTAACTTTTAGAATTTCGAAAAAATTGATAAAAATAGCAACATTTGATACAATTTCGATTTTTTTTTTCAATGTTCAGCTTGCGCAAGTTAAAAGATATGGTAAATTTGTTCGAGAGTATCATCTCGGGATAGTTTATATTCTTGTTGGACAGAATGTCCTCAAGTTAACTTGAATACGACTGTTCACCGCTTTTTCTAAAAACTTTTTGACTTGGTGCCAAATTTCAAATTGTTCAACATTTTCGCATCTCAAGTTGGCTTTTACCTTTCAGTACTGTTATTAGCACTTGTTTAGCTTGACTTTTTGTACACTTTGGATCTGTACAAGCTGTGAACTTGCAATTTCCTGAGAAATGCAAAAGGTTCAAGCCATCTAGCATTTACCTTTGGATTAAGGGATCATCACAGTGCGACCACCCGAAAAAAAGCCGATTTCCGATATTTTTTTTTGTAACGTGGATAGTAGTACTAATCGGTCTAATTTTTTTTTTTATAAATTAAAGCACCGATAAAGAATACAAAATTTATTTTTAACAATTTCTTTATTCATTGTTTAATATTTTTTTAATTACGTAAAATTGCGTGGAAAAAATGGTGTCCCATGTTGGCCAGGATTGCGACCGCAAATTTCATGTGAAACGAAAAATTCAAAATCATTTATTAATTTGTAAAAAATCCGCTACGTTCTTATCGAGGATTTTTTTTAATGAAATTTTAAAAAATGGCGGCGGTTTGAACATAAAGTATCGAATTGAGCTTTTTTCGACAGTTTTTCGTAAAAAAAAAGGATGATTTAAAAAAAAAAGCTTCCGTAGGAGCATAATGAATGAGGTGAAGAATGTTCTGTTAAAAATTCAAACGGATAGGTTGAAAACGCTTCCTTTGAGAGTGGCCACCGTTTTCATAAACACCATTCCAAGAAAATTGCGTTCAATGTTGAACAATGAATGAAGTCATTTTTAAAAATTCATTTTGTATTCTTAATCGGTGTTTCAATTTGTAAAGAAAAAAAAATTAGACCGATTAGCTCATCCTATCCACCTAAAAAATAAATCGGCTCTTCTTCGAGAGGTCTCACTGTGATGATCCCTTGATTTTCCAATGAAGACACACCTTATTCTATGAGAGAGCGTAGTGGATGTAAATCCCGAAATGCAGATCGCCAAATCGCGAATCACGAGTACTTTTTCGTGATAAAATCTGAAATGCATGATAAAATCAGAACCTAGCTTGAAATTATAATATGCGGAGAAAGAATAGAAGAAAGAGCTCTCTCGGTATAGCTCGAGGCTTACATGCCTTGTTCGATGTTTTCGCAGTCAAAATAGATAATGGTAATTATACATTATTATACATTATGATATGCCAAATCAATTGATGCATGTTAAAATCGGAAGTTAATTTTGCTTGGAATTATAACAAGCGGAGAAAAAATGAAGGGCTCTCTTGGTGACTTTTTTTTCAATTTCTTCACGAAATTGTCTCCAAAACAGATAATTTTTACATCGACTTTTTGCCATTTTTACTTGACTTGTCAACTCGTTGTCTGCTTGTGGTCGACTTGCTGTCGACATGTTGTCGACTAGTTATCGACAAGTTGTCGATAATGTTTATGTTTATGTTAATGTTTATTATGTTATGTATCGTATTATATTTATGTTTATATCGACTTGTGGTCGACTTGTTGTCGACTTGTTGTCGCCTTGTTATCGATTTGTGGTCGACTTGGCGCCAACTTATTAATACTAACTGCGAGGAAAACGGTGAAAGGACAATCTGCATTTTCACTGCGCGAGATGAAATCCGCGTTTCCGATCGAACTTTTCGACTCGTTTAAATATTTGGCTACATCAAATTGCAAATTTGAGACTGATTCCATCTCCAGCGTTTAAGGTAAAAGATCGACAAATAGTGCTACTTAAGGTGTAGGCAAAGCCATTTAAAAAATCAACGATTCCCCTCGTGTTTTTTTTAACAAAACGTGTAGTTTAGTTCAATGTTTACATAGTCTAAATCCCGCTCGTGTTAATAAATTTTTCTCCAGAGGAAATTACAAACGCCGACGTGCAGCGCCGCGCGTGATCGAAATTACGATCTAATTTTGTGCGTTTCCAACTGTGCGAGATCAAATCAACATTTCCGACTGCACGCTTCAATTTCACACAATATTTAAATAATTACGATGCCCTTTTCGTGTTTGATTTCATCTGTTGCCGCAGCAGCGAACGTCCACGACTAACCGCATGGGAAACGGCGATATAACATTCTGCGTTTTTCACTGCGCGAGATGAAATCCACGTTGCCGGTCGAATCATTCGGTTCGTTTAATTATGTGACTACATCAAATTGCAAATTTGAGACTGATTTCGTGTAACGATCGACAAGCAGTGCAACTGAAGATGAAGGCATAATCATTTCGAAAATCGAAATTATTATCGAATCTTCTGCTTTTTTTAACTGTGCGAGATCAAATCAACATTACCGACTGCACGATTCAATTCCACACAATATTTAAATAATTACGATGCCGTTGTCGTGTTTGATTTCATCTGTTGCCGCAGCAGCGAACGTCCACGACTAACCGCATGGAAAACGGCGATATAACATTCTGCGTTCTTCACTGCGCGAGATGAAATCCACGTTGCCGGTCGAATCTTTCCATTCGTTGAATTATTTGACTACATCAAATTGCAAATTCGAGACTGATTTCGTGTAACGATCGACAAGCAGTGCAACTGAAGGTGAAGGCATAATCATTTCGAAAATCGAAATTATTATCGAATCTTCTGCTTTTTTTCACTGTGCGAGATGAAATCAACATTTCCGTTGGCACGATTCCGTTCCGTCGAACATTCGCCTATTTACGATGCTCTTGTTGTGTTTGATTTCATCTGCTGCGGCAGTAGCGAACGTCCATGACTAACTGGGAGGAAAACGGTGAAAGGACAGTCTGCATTTTCACTGCGCGAGATGAAATCCGCGTTCCCGATCGAACTTTTCGACTTGTTTAAATATTTAGCTACATAAAATTTCAAATTCAATACTGATTTCATCTGCAGCGTTTAAGGTGAACAATCGACAAGTAGTGCAGCTTAAGTTGTAGGCAAAGCCATTTTTAAAATCAACGTTTCCCCTCGGGTTTTTTTCAACGAAACGTTCAGTTTCTTACAATGTTTGAATAGTCTGAATCCCGCACGTGTTAACAAATTCATCTGCAGAGGAAATTACGAACGCCGACGTGCAGCGCCGCGCGTGATCGAAATTACGATCTAATTTTGTGCGTTTCCAACTGTGCGAGATCAAATCAACATTTCCGACTGCACGCTTCAATTTCACACAATATTTAAATAATCACGATGCCCTTTTCGTGTTTGATTTCATCTGTTTCCGCAGCAGCGAACGTCCACGACTAACCGCATGGGAAACGGCGATATAACATTCTGCGTTTTTCACTGCGCGAGATGAAATCCACGTTGCCGATCGAATCATTCGGTTCGTTTAATTATGTAACTACATCAAATTGCATAATCGAGACTGATTCCATCTAACGATCGACAAGCAGTGCAGCTGAAGGGAAAGGCATAATCATTTTGAAAATCGAAATTATTATCGAATCTTCTGCTTTTTTTAACTGTGCGAGATCAAATCAACATTACCGACTGCACGATTCAATTCCACACAATATTTAAATAATTACGATGCCCTTTTCGTGTTTGATTTCATCCGTTGCCGCAGCAGCGAACGTCCACGACAAACCGCATGGAAAACGGCGATATAACATTCTGCGTTTTTTACTGCGCGAGATGAAATCCACGTTTCCGGTCGAATCTTTCCATTCGTTTAATTATTTGACTACATCAAATTGCAAATTCGAGCCTGATTTCATCTAACGATCGACAAGCAGTGCAACTGAAGGTGAAGGCATAATCATTTCGAAAATCGAAATTATTATCGAATCTTCTGCTTTTTTTAACTGTGCGAGATCAAATCAACATTACCGACTGCACGATTCAATTCCACACAATATTTAAATAATTACGATGCCCTTGTCGTGTTTGATTTCATCTGTTGCCGCAGCAGCGAACGTCCACGACTAACCGCATGGAAAACGGCGATATAACATTCTGCGTTTTTCACTGCGCGAGATGAAATCCACGTTGCCGGTCGAATCTTTCCATTCGTTGAATTATTTGACTACATCAAATTGCAAATTCGAGACTGATTTCGTGTAACGATCGACAAGCAGTGCAACTGGAGGTGAAGGCATAATCATTTCGAAAATCGAAATGATTATCGAATCTTTTGCTTTTTTTCACTGTGCGAGATGAAATCAACATTTCCGTTGGCACGATTCCGTTCCGTCGAACATTCGCCTATTTACGATGCTCTTGTTGTGTTTGATTTCATCTGCTGCGGCAGTAGCGAACGTCCATGACTAACTGGGAGGAAAACGGTGAAAGGACAGTCTGCATTTTCACTGCGCGAGATGAAATCCGCGTTCCCGATCGAACTTTTCGACTTGTTTAAATATTTAGCTACATAAAATTTCAAATTCAATACTGATTTCATCTGCAGCGTTTAAGGTGAACAATCGACAAGTAGTGCAGCTTAAGTTGTGGGCAAAGCCATTTTTAAAATCAACGTTTCCCCTCGGGTTTTTTTCAACGAAACGTTCAGTTTCTTACAATGTTTAAATAGTCTGAATCCCGCACGTGTTAACAAATTCATCTCCGGAGAAAGTTACGAACGCCGCCGCGCAGCGCCACGCGTGATCGAAATTACGAGCTAATCTTGTGCATTTCCGACTGTGCGAGATGAAATCAACATTACCGACTGCACGATTCAATTCCACACAATATTTAAGCAATTACGATGCCCTTGTCGTGTTTGATTTCATCTGTTGCCGCAGCAGCGAACGTCCACGACTAACCGCATGGAAAACGGCAATATAACATTCTGCGTTTTTTACTGCGCGAGATGAAATCCACGTTTCCGGTCGAATCTTTCCATTCGTTTAATAATTTGACTACATCAAATTGCAAATTCGAGCCTGATTTCATCTAACGATCGACAAGCAGTGCAACTGAACGTTAAGGCATAATCATTTTGAAAAACAAAATTATTATCGAATCTTCTGCTTTTTTTCACTGTGCGAGATGAAATCAACATTTCCGTTGGCACGATTCCGGTCCGTCCAACATTCGCCTATTTACGATGCTCTTGTTGAGTTCGATTTCATCTGCTGCGGCAGTAGGGAACGTCCATGACTAACTGGGAGGAAAACGGTGAAAGGACAGTCTGCATTTCCACTGCGCGAGATGAAATCCGGGTTCCCGATCGAACTTTTCGACTTGTTTAAATATTTAGCTACATAAAATTTCAAATTCAATACTGATTTTATCTGCAGCGTTTAAGGTGAACAATCGACAAGTAGTGCAGCTTAAGGTGTAGGCAAAGCCATTTTGAAAATCAACGTTTCCCCTCGGGTTTTTTTCAACGAAACGTTTAGTTTCTTACAATGTTTAAATAGTCTAAATCTCGCACGTGTTAACAAATTCATCTCCAGGGGATGTTACGAACGCCGCCGCGCAGCGCCACGCGTGATCGAAATTACGAGCTAATCTTGTGCATTTCCGACTGTGCGAGATGAAATCAACATTACCGACTGCACGATTCAATTCCACACAATATTTAAATAATTACGATGCCCTTTTCGTGTTTGATTTCATCTGTTGCCGCAGCAGCGAACGGCCACGACTAACCGCATGGGAAACGGCGATATAACATTCTGCGACTTTCACTGCGCGAGATGAAATCCACGTTCCCGGTCGAATCTTTCCATTCGTTTAATTATTTAACTACATCAAACTCAAATTCGAGGCTAATTTCATCTAACGATCGACAAGCAGTTCAGCTGAAGGGAAAGGCATAATCATTTTGAAAATCGTAATTATTATCGAATCTTCTGCATTTTTTAACTGTGCGAGATCAAATCAACATTACCGACTGCACGATTCAATTCCACACAATATTTGATTTTTAAAACGGCTTTGCCTACACCTTAAGCTGCATTACTTGTCGATTGTTCACCTTAAACGCTGCAGATGAAATCAGTATTGAATTTGAAATTTTATGTAGCTAAATATTTAAACAAGTCGAAAAGTTCGATCGGGAACGCGGATTTCATCTCGCGCAGTGGAAATGCAGACTGTCCTTTCACCGTTTTCCTCCCAGTTAGTCATGGACGTTCCCTACTGCCGCAGCAGATGAAATCGAACTCAACAAGAGCATCGTAAATAGGCGAATGTTGGACGGACCGGAATCGTGCCAACGGAAATGTTGATTTCATCTCGCACAGTGAAAAAAAGCAGAAGATTCGATAATAATTTTGTTTTTCAAAATGATTATGCCTTAACGTTCAGTTGCACTGCTTGTCGATCGTTAGATAAAATCAGTCTCGAATTTGCAATTTGATGCAATCAAATAATTTAACGAATGGAAAGATTCGACCGGCAGCGTGGATTTCATCTCGCGCAGTGAAAAACTCAGAATGTTATATTGCCGTTTTCCATGCGGTTAGTCGTGGACGTTCGCTGCTGCGGCAACAGATGAAATCAAACACGACGAGGGCATCGTAATTATTTACATATTGTGTGGAATTGAATCGTGCAATCGGTAATGTTGATTTCTTCTCGCACAGTCGGAAATGCACAAGATTAGCTCGTAATTTCGATCAGGCGTGGCGCTGCGCGGCGGCGTTCGTAACATCCCCTGGAGATGAATTTGTTAACACGTGCGAGATTTAGACTATTTAAACATTGTAAGAAACTAAACGTTTCGTTGAAAAAAACCCGAGGGGAAACGTTGATTTTAAAAATGGCTTTGCCTACAACTTAAGCTGCACTACTTGTCGATTGTTCACCTTAAACGCTGCAGATGAAATCAGTATTGAATTTGAAATTTTATGTAGCTAAATATTTAAACAAGTCGAAAAGTTCGATCGGGAACGCGGATTTCATCTCGCGCAGTGAAAATGCAGACTGTCCTTTCACCGTTTTCCTCCCAGTTAGTCATGGACGTTCGCTACTGCCGCAGCAGATGAAATCAAACACAACAAGAGCATCGTAAATAGGCGAATGTTCGACGGAACGGAATCGTGCCAACGGAAATGTTGATTTCATCTCGCACAGTGAAAAAGAGCAAAAGATTCGATAATAATTTCGATTTTCAAAATGATTATGCCTTCACCTTCAGTTGCACTGCTTGTCGATCGTTAAATGAAATCAGGCTCGAATTTGCAATTTGATGTAGTCAAATAATTAAACGAATGGAAAGATTCGACCGGAAACGTAGATTTCATCTCGCGCAGTAAAAAACGCAGAATGTTATATTGCCGTTTTCCATGCGGTTAGTCGTGGACGTTCGCTGCTGCGGCAACAGATGAAATCAAACACGACAAGGGCATCGTAATTGCTTAAATATTGTGTGGAATTGAATCGTGCAGTCGGTAATGTTGATTTGATCTCGCACAGTTAAAAAAAGCAGAAGATTCGATAATAATTTCGATTTTCGAAATGATTATGCCTTCACCTTCAGTTGCACTGCTTGTCGATCGTTACATGAAATCAGTCTCAAATTTGCAATTTGATGTAGTCAAATAATTCAATGAATGGAAAGATTCGACCGGCAACGTGGATTTCATCTCGCGCAGTGAAAAACGCAGAATGTTATATCGCCGTTTTCCATGCGGTTAGTCGTGGACGTTCGCTGCTGCGGCAACAGATGAAATCAAACACGACAAGGGCATCGTAATTATTTAAATATTGTGTGGAATTGAATCGTGCAGTCGGTAATGTTGATTTGATCTCGCACAGTTAAAAAAAGCAGAAGATTCGATAATAATTTCGATTTTCAAAATGATTATGCCTTCACCTTCAGTTGCACTGCTTGTCGATCGTTAGATGAAATCAGGCTCGAATTTGCAATTTGATGTAGTCAAATAATTAAACGAATGGAAAGATTCGACCGGAAACGTGGATTTCATCTCGCGCAGTAAAAAACGCAGAATGTTATATCGCCGTTTTCCATGCGGTTTGTCGTGGTCGTTCGCTGCTGCGGCAACAGATGAAATCAAACACGACCAGGGCATCGTAATTATTTAAATATTGTGTGGGATTGAATCGTGCAGTCGGTAATGTTGATTTGATCTCGCACAGTTAAAAAAAGCAGAAGATTCGATAATAATTTCGATTTCCAAAATGATTATGCCTTTCCCTTCAGCTGCACTGCTTGTCGATCGTCAGATGGAATCAGTCTCGAATATGCAATTTGATGTAGTCACATAATTAAACGAACCGAATGATTCGACCGGCAACGTGGATTTCATCTCGCGCAGTGAAAAACGCAGAATGTTATATCGCCGTTTCCCATGCGGTTAGTCGTGGACGTTCGCTGCTGCGGCAACAGATGAAATCAAACACGAAAAGGGCATCGTAATTATTTAAATATTGTGTGAAATTGAAGCGTGCAGTCGGAAATGTTGATTTGATCTCGCACAGTTGGAAACGCACAAAATTAGATCGTAATTTCGATCACGCGCGGCGCTGCACGTCGGCGTTTGTAATTTCCTCTGGAGAAAAATTTATTAACACGAGCGGGATTTAGACTATGTAAACATTGAACTAAACTACACGTTTTGTTAAAAAAAACACGAGGGGAATCGTTGATTTTTTAAATGGCTTTGCCTACACCTTAAGTAGCACTATTTGTCGATCTTTTACCTTAAACGCTGGAGATGGAATCAGTCTCAAATTTGCAATTTGATGTAGCCAAATATTTAAACGAGTCGAAAAGTTCGATCGGAAACGCGGATTTCATCTCGCGCAGTGAAAATGCAGATTGTCCTTTCACCGTTTTCCTCGCAGTTAGTATTAATAAGTTGGCGCCAAGTCGACCACAAATCGATAACAAGGCGACAACAAGTCGACAACAAGTCGACCACAAGTCGATATAAACATAAATATAATACGATACATAACATAATAAACATTAACATAAACATAAACATTATCGACAACTTGTCGATAACTAGTCGACAACATGTCGACAGCAAGTCGACCACAAGCAGACAACGAGTTGACAAGTCAAGTAAAAATGGCAAAAAGTCGATGTAAAAATTATCTGTTTTGGAGACAATTTCGTGAAGAAATTGAAAAAAAAGTCACCAAGAGAGCCCTTCATTTTTTCTCCGCTTGTTATAATTCCAAGCAAAATTAACTTCCGATTTTAACATGCATCAATTGATTTGGCATATCATAATGTATAATAATGTATAATTACCATTATCTATTTTGACTGCGAAAACATCGAACAAGGCATGTAATCCTCGAGCTATACCGAGAGAGCTCTTTCTTCTATTCTTTCTCCGCATATTATAATTTCAAGCTAGGTTCTGATTGTATCATGCATTTCAGATTTTATCACGAAAAAGTACTCGTGATTCGCGATTTGGCGATCTGCATTTCGGGATTTACATCCACTACGCTCTCTCATAGAATAAGGTGTGTCTTCATTGGAAAATCAAGGGATCATCACAGTGAGACCTCTCGAAGAAGAGCCGATTTATTTTTTAGGTGGATAGGATGAGCTAATCGGTCTAATTTTTTTTTTTTACAAATTGAAACACCGATTAAGAATACAAAATGAATTTTA
Source organism: Rhorus exstirpatorius (assembly GCA_963564615.1). Classification (NCBI taxonomy): domain Eukaryota; kingdom Metazoa; phylum Arthropoda; class Insecta; order Hymenoptera; family Ichneumonidae; genus Rhorus; species Rhorus exstirpatorius. The sequence goes on along the minus strand of OY751314.1, from coordinate 756,576 downwards.
AAAAATGACTTCATTCATTGTTCAACATTGAACGCATTTTTCTTGGAATGGTGTTTATGAAAACGGTGGCCACTCTCAAAGGAAGCGTTTTCAACCTATCCGTTTGAATTTTTAACAGAACATTATTCACCTCATTCATTATGCTCCTACGGAAGCTTTTTTTTTTAAATCATCCTTTTTTTTTACGAAAAACTGTCGAAAAAAGCTCAATTCGATACTTTATGTTCAAACCGCCGCCATTTTTTAAAATTTCATTAAAAAAAATCCTCGATAAGAACGTAGCGGATTTTTTACAAATTAATAAATGATTTTGAATTTTTCGTTTCACATGAAATTTGCGGTCGCAATCCTGGCCAACATGGGACACCATTTTTTCCACGCAATTTTACGTAATTAAAAAAATATTAAACAATGAATAAAGAAATTGTTAAAAATAAATTTTGTATTCTTTATCGGTGCTTTAATTTATAAAAAAAAAAATTAGACCGATTAGTACTACTATCCACGTTACAAAAAAAAATATCGGAAATCGGCTATTTTTCGGGTGGTCGCACTGTGATGATCCCTTAATCCAAAGGTAAATGCTAGATGGCTTGAACCTTTTGCATTTCTCAGGAAATTGCAAGTTCACAGCTTGTACAGATCCAAAGTGTACAAAAAGTCAAGCTAAACAAGTGCTAATAACAGTACTGAAAGGTAAAAGCCAACTTGAGATGCGAAAATGTTGAACAATTTGAAATTTGGCACCAAGTCAAAAAGTTTTTAGAAAAAGCGGTGAACAGTCGTATTCAAGTTAACTTGAGGACATTCTGTCCAACAAGAATATAAACTATCCCGAGATGATACTCTCGAACAAATTTACCATATCTTTTAACTTGCGCAAGCTGAACATTGAAAAAAAAAATCGAAATTGTATCAAATGTTGCTATTTTTATCAATTTTTTCGAAATTCTAAAAGTTAATGAAAATGTTTCGAAATTTCTCAGAAAATATTAAACCGTTTTCCACTCTTTACGCTTTCTTTCAATACTATTATTTCACTTTTCATCTAATTTTCACTTTTTCAAATAATATCACAGCTTTTTTTCATTTTTTCATATTTTTCAACATCACTTTTCAAACACTACGGCTTGGCATGGGTGCGATAGAGATAGCTGAAAATACGTTTCTCTCTGTCATTTCGTTCAACTGTCATTTCGGGCCAAGCGACATAAGCTTCGACAGCCGTGAGCCAAGGCAGAGCTTATGTGATGCAACTTCACGCGGCACAGTTCTATTCCTCCTTTTCGAATAAAAACGCATTAAAATGCAACTTTTAACATTTTTTTTCTCCATGCGATCTGCGTCAAAAAAAATTTTCCACCAGCGCTTTGTATTCAGAATTAAGTAATCTTCACGTTTCAAAAATAAAAATCAACTTGACATTATTTTTCGTCATCACCATTTTTCTGCTGTAAAAACTATAATCATCACATTCACGCCGTATTTTTTTTCGAATCGGGCTTCGAAAACCATGTAAAAACCGCACCCGAAAAACCCCGATATCACCTCCCAAAACCCTCAAAAAAATACCGTCCACATTATAATGGTCACGCTGTATACATGAAATGAGATGGAATTCCTATAATATCAGACTTTCAAATAGGTCGAGTTGAAACGGAATTCCCCATATATCCGGTTTTTAGGTAGGTTGATGTTAGACGGATTGATGTATCGATTTATCGATTTATCAAAAACCAAAATTCGATATAAATCAATATTCGATATATCGATATTTGATAAATCGACATTCGATATATCGATATTCGATATATCGATTCATATCGATATATCGATTCATATCGATATATCGATTCATATCGATATATCGATTCATATCGATATATCGATTCACATCGATATATCGATTTATATCGATATATCGATTCATATCGATATATCGATTCATATCGATATATCGATATATCGATTCATATCGATATATCAAGTTGAGACAGAATCACCAGGCAGAATTATCAGGCTTTTAGATAGGTCGATTTAGACGGAATTCCCTACATATCAGGCTTTTAGAAAGGTCGATTTTAGACGGAATTCCCCATATATCAAGCTTTTAGAAAGGTTGATTTTAGACGGAATGCCCCATATATCAGGCTTTTATGGAGGTCGATTTTAGATGGAATGCCCTATATATCAGGCTTTTAGATGGTCGATTTTAGACGGAATTCCCCATATATCGAGTTTCAGATAGGTCGATTTTAGACGGAATGCCCCATATATGAGGCTTTTAGATAGGTCGATTTTAGACGGAATGCCCCATACATTCTTGACACGGTGGCGGCGGTGGTGGCGGCGGCGGCGGCGATATATTTATATAATATAGAACGATATACATATATATGTATATATACATCCGTCCCGTGATAGGACGATTGCTGTTTAGATTGTTTGCAGCATTTTGAACGTTTCCATATTTTAGTTTCATTTATATACATATTTATATTCTATATAGTAATATATATAGTATTCCATAGAATAACGAAGAGGCAACCGTTACTTCAAGGTGTTATAACAGTACATCTTATAACAGTACATCATCAACGGGTAGAAAAATAATAGGAATGGTATAATCTAATCTCGAGTAGAATGATAATGTTTTATTTTTGAAATATTTTAATATAATTTTTTAAGCTATTAATGGGTGGATATTAAAAAATCGCCAAAACTTATTTAAAATTTAAGGAATCATAGTTCTTGATACAATAATAATATAACATTGATACAATTGATACAATAATAATGCATGGATTACTTTACCATATGTTAACTAAATAATTTATTAGGTACATATTTCTGAATTTAACACGGTCGCTTATGGGGAACAGCGTCTGTAGACATTAATGATTTTTAAAACGAATGGATCCAAATCGCCGTAAATTTTGAAAATATTATGTCATCAAGATTTAGTATTAAGCAAGTAATTTTGCTAAGTTTCCAATGAATCGACTGAGTAATTGTCGACAAATTAATTAGAGTAATAAATGGTATCTCTTTTTTATGAATTGTGCTGTGTAGACGTGGCAACGTTGTACAGTAGCATGTTCATTATTCTGTCGGTATAGTAGAAAAACTTTACAATACCGTGGTGTGAATCCACGTTAATGGCCGGATTTGCCACCTGAGAATAAATTTATCCGCAAGATATCGTATACCTTCAGCATTGCTTAAATACTGGACAACTTTATCCGAAACTTATCCGTGGTTGACGAAACCGAGCATATAGTTGAATTCATATTTTTTTCTCCAGCTTCCCTTTTTATTTTTTATAAATCAGATTGCTGATTATTTAATGTTGGTAATGGTTCTTTTTTTTTATGAAAATCATAAATAGTTAAATTTTATTCCATTCATTTTTTAAAACACCGTCAGGAGGTGGGGAACAGAAAAAATTAAACCATGTGATGATACACATCACCGTACATGAATTTATACACATACACATTTAACATTTATGCATAAACATGTATAACATTTATACATCAATACATCTAAAACTGCAGACACGCACTGAAGCCACGCTTGCCCACGCTATTTTGAGATTACATTTACTCACTACTACTCACGAAGCAGCGTCAACAGTGAGAGCACAACGCATGCGTCTACAGGTCAAGCAATGCTATCACTCTTAAAAAAATTCAGACTGCTGTGTTATCGCGTTTGGTAGACAATTTATGAAATAGTAAAACATTTCTTTTGGAAAAATTCATATATATTGAGTTCTTAGGTAATTATTGATGATAATAAGATAATGTTAACATATTGATTACATTTAAGAAATGAGAACTTTTTGGGTTGGATAGTAGAAATAGTTGCACACTCACTTGCGAAACCTCAGTCTAGGGCACGCCAATATCGTCGAATTTAACTTAAATTATTACTAAAAATATACAATTAAAATTTCGAAGTGTCAATTTATTATTAGCTTAGCTATTTGTAAGGCTAAACGCTTGCGATATGATCAAGACTCATAAATCCACAATTTGCCCATTTTGGACTACCTTTTTGCCCGACGGTCCGTCCACTTATGTTTCAAGGATGTATGAGCCACATAATTCCAGTCGAAAAAAGTTTTGGTGAGAATTTCAAGTACTTCGCGTTGAAGCAAAAATTTGAAAAAATCAAGCATATTGAAGATGATAATAATATCGATTTCCAATAATAACAATGCCGAAAAACTATCAAAAAATAGTTTAAACAATAAATTGTTGCAGTAATGTCCTGTAAAAATGTTTTTCGATTATATTTAACTAATTCTTCGATTTCTTTGAATACATAATATGAATTTTTCAATAATTTTCTTATGGTTTTTCATTTATGTTTTTTAGAATTTTGAAAAACTGTTTTCATAAAAGTATTCGTTTCATGATCCGGATACTTCGTGACGTTAATTTAGAACCTTTGTACGAGAACATATCCAAAATTCACCACTTCTCATGCGATTTTGAAAATAAAAAATTTTCAAAAACAAAAATAAAAAAATCATACGGAAATTCTTGAAAAATTCATATGTATTCAGAAAAATCAAGGAATTTGTTAGATATAATCGAAATGCATTTTTACAAGGTATTTCTGCAACAATTTTATGATAGTTTTTCGGCATTGTTATTATTGGAAATCTATATTATCATCATCTTCAATATGCTTGATTTTTTTCAAATTTTTGCTTCAACGCGAAGTATTTGAAATTCTCACCAAAACTTAGAATGAAATACATAAGAAAAAAAAGAGGGAGATGTTATAAATAGTAAGGAAAGTAGAACGTAGAGTATAAGGTATAAACAGAGAGTATGAAGAAGGATTAGTGTATCGCTGACCGGCGTAGAATTAAGTTCTGTTATGTTATGTACACCCCAGAAGTATAATACTCATTCTTCCTTTCAATCCTTAACTCTTTAATAGAAGTTGCCATCCTGAACCAGATATATCTTTCTGCATTTATATGGCGCATGGCGCCAAAATTGATACCACCCGGCATATCGGGCAAACGCATTCCCCCGGGAAATCCCAGAGGCTTTCGGCACACCCACGGCAACAGCACTGTACCGGGATTCCGTAACTCTTTAGCGATAATTATCGCTGTTGCTAGCTATCGGTAGCCTATGGGAGTTGCGCCTTTCCCCTGGATCATCCTTTCAATTGGCTATCGATAGCTAGCGACAGCGATAATTATCGCTAGAGATTTACGGAATCCCGGTACTGATGCCCACACGGTATAAATGCATGTGTCGGTGGCAGCATAAGCCAAACGCGGCAAAGGGCCTCTTCACCTGTAAAAATAAAATCGTCAGCGTACACCATATAAAAACCTATTGTTAAGACATCTTACTGTAACAATACTGTGTTCTTTCATTAACGAGATTACGTCCTCAAGTGATTAACATAGTTATAGTATCTACGAGAGACTATCATAAAGGCGTCGACGTTTAATTACTTACATTTCTTAATGCATTCCTACAAGAAAAAATTATTTCCCGAAAAAGATTGTACATTATGCCAATACATTTCCTTGTATTTTCAAAAACAGCGTATCATGATGAGTATGATCGACATCGACAGGATTTGAAAGATTGATTGAAAAATATGAGACGTGAAATATTTTTTTCTTGAAACCTACATTACGCATTCATTTTTTAATTTACAAACAAAAGAGATAAGAATACTTCAAAAAACTTATACTGGGAGTTTGGTGATGATAAGTGCTAATCTTTATCGAGTCCACAATATACTGTACGCTTTCTTAGCTACGAACTGAAAAAGCAACCGGGTTGAACCTTTCCGATCTCTCGGAAAATGCGGTAAAACGTCCCTACCATCGAATCTCGCACCGCTTTATAACAGATGTATGTACACTAGGGTGGATCGAAAAATTAAAAAACTTTTGGCTACCCTCAAAAATCAAAGATATCATTGAAATAAAGGTCTCCGTGAAATGATTCGATTTTTTGGCAATATATAGGGGGCGCGCGGGACGTTTAAAAACGCCATTTTTAGCGTTAAATTCACTTTATCACTGATAACCGGAAACAGTTCATTTCAAAAATTCTGATTTTTTTATATAAGGTGCCCAGATATGTACCCTTTCAAAACCACATTCACGGAACATTAACAGATGGTTCATATCTTCGAAAAAAATCTGTGAAAATCAATATTTTAACTATTTTTCAATTATACCTATCGTTAAATGTTGATTTTTTTCTTCTAAAACGTTTTTGTATTTGTTCCATCTTTTTTTTCTTGTGAAACTCGGTATCAGTATTGCTTACAATGCGAAAATTGCTGAATAATAAATCTTTATTTTGTAAATTTTTATATATTATTGATTCACACCATTTTTTCGTGAATATGAAAATTTCCAACATAAACATTTATTATTCAGCGATTTTTGCATTGTAAGCAATACTGATACCGAGTTTCACAAGAAAAAAAAGATGGAACAAATAAAAAAACTTTTTAGAAGAAAAAAATCAACATTTAACGATCGGTATAATTGAAAAATAGTTAAAATATTGATTTTCACAGATTTTTTTCGAAGATATGAACCATCTGTTAATGTTCCGTGAATGTGGGTGTGAAAGGGTACATATCTGGGCACCTCATATAAAAAAATCAGAATTTTTGGAATGAACTGTTTCCGGTTATCAGTGATAAAGTGAATTTAACGCTAAAAATGGCGTTTTGGAACGTCCCGCGCGCCCCCTACATATTGTCAACAAATCGAATCATTGCGCAGAGACCTTTATTTCAATGATATCTTTGATTTTTGAGGGTAGCCAAAAGTTTTTTAATGTTTCGATCCACCCTAATGTACACGTGAATGCTATCGGTAAGCAGCCAAGCACTCGAAACATTGGTTACGAAGAAACAACACCATTGACCATTACACCGCAAATAGGTATACCAAGAAAGGTCAAGTGCGCTTGTGTAAATACGGGCCCGGACTTTACACTAGACCATGTAACCTAGTGCGCGCTGGGTTGCATTCACTCGTGTACAATCTGCGTTCGTGTTAATGCGTGATACATACTCAAACTTTCCGCTTTACCGAATATTCACGGTACAAGAAAGTAGTAGCGTTTATTCCCATGACACATGTTATTTGAATTTCTACGAGTTACGATCCCAAACGATCTCGCATCGGTCGTATACCTAAATCGAACGGCACGAAGACTTTCCGCCGCACTTCAAAATTTCAATGTACCAAGTACTCTGTGCTACACTGAAGACTTAAAATTGTACCTCTCCGAGTTTCACCTGAGACTATGCTACAACAAATTTTGCTTCTGCAGATAAATACTCGTTCGCTTTGCACTTTTAGATATTGAAGTCATCCATTTTTCGACCCCCTCCACTTTATGTGAATCAATTCTATTACTAACTGCAATATTTATATTATTGTACTACTTAATGTTTTCTACACTCATCGTCCCCGCTCTTCCAAGTTCGGTGACTGCTTCGATAGCATCTGCATTTTCATTTTCATTTTATATTTAAAATTTCATCGGTATTAATAGTTCACAATCATATTTATTACCGTTGCTCTATTCAGCTACATGATCTGAATATACATAGGGTACTGACTGGACGAATTCATTTTTGCCAAATGTCTCGCCAATTGCTTCCAACGCCTTTCACTATACTTAGGACGTTTACCTCAATATTCTAACGAACGAGGAGTACAAAAAGTGAGATAGGATCGTGCAAAAGAAGTCGAAACATCATCGATGCCTCAGCACCACGAAGGCACTGACGCGCTGCGCTCCACTCAAACGAGCAGAAACACTGCGTCGGGCTACACTCTGCAACGCAAAATGTAGGTACTGGAAGACGTTCGGAGTCTGCCACACTCGAATCTCCTCCATCAGTACACTAATCTGTTCTTTTCCTCCGTACAAATATGTAACTATCCTAACGAACAAAGAATACCAAAAGTGAGATAGGATCGTGCAAAAGAAGTCGAAACGTCAACGGCGCCTCAGCACCACGAAGGCACTGGCGCGCTGCGCTCCACTCAAACGAGCAGAAACACTGCGTCGGGCTACACTCTGCAAAGCAAAATGTAGGCACCGAAATACGCTCGGCGTCTGCCACACCATCGAATCTCCTCCATCAGTACACTCATCTATTGTTTCACTTCGTGTCAATATGTGACTATCCTAAGAAACTATGAGTTTTGAAAATTTATTTTCAATATTTTTTTCTGTACGTAAGACTGGGATATTTTATTTTGTTGAATAATTTTTTTCTGCATAAAGTTTTTAGATTCTACGGCAAAATAATCTCAGTTTTCCGTAGAGCCTTTAGACTCAATGGAGAAATTAGACATTTTTTCTTATTATCTGTATTCTTTTACCTGACCACAATCTTCTCACTCTTCGGAGATCGTTTATTTTTGTTTTTTTAAAAAATACTCGTTCAGTATCAGTGGGACATGGACTTATACGGGGACTATACCAAGTCTCTGAATATTCGCATACGGGTTCACTAACCCCTGACAAACAATGAGTGTAAAATTTCCCCCCCCCAAACATTTATTTTTCTCGGCGCACTCACTCACTTTTTTGAGTTTCAGCGTTCATTTTTAACTCTATAGTTCAAATCAATATTTTTTATAATATCGCTATTTTATGCAAAATCGTTTGAACTTTAATTAAAAAAAAAAACTTGCTAGCTTTATTAGGAGCCGAGATATTTGAGATTAATTTCGACTGGGTATTTTTTACACCTATTGGATGTTTGCCTGTCAGGGGTTAATATCCATGAAAACGACGCAGCCTTTATTTTAAAGACAATATGATGTACGGTTGTAATAACATTCTTCGACAACGTTTAATGAAATTGGTGACCACAGTCATTAATACTTTGACAGATATTCTATAAAACGTTATTGACTGTTGCAAAGTACAATCGCCAATTATAAAACCGTGCACTCAGGTCATTGAATGTGATGGACTATGGACTATGAAGTGCCATAGTACGTTCTTTGGTATTATCCAGCATGTAACACAACATTTATTTAAAATTTTTTGTTCAATATTGCACAACGGCTTTTTCATATCGGTGATGCATGGGCTCTGTAATAGTTTAAATGAGTCACATTTCATTACGTTCTTATGGACCAAGTACAGTATCCTTAATACGGCTACATTCATCGACATGCAGTGGGCTATTGTGTTGACGAAACGTAAACATGTCGGAAACATGTCGTTACCAGAAAAACCATCCCGTCTACACAGTAAATCGCATTTGAGCCAATTAAGACCCAAACGGACACTTTTCTAACATTTTTCAGTGGCCGCTGCTTCTATGATATCCGTTTAAAGAAAAATCCACAATAGTCATTTCCAAAGTAATCCGTAATCAGAATTCCCGGAAAAAGCGATCCCGGAAGGTTGAATTTATTCATTAAAAAAAAAAAAAAAAAAAACGTTTTCTTCGCTCCTATGCTTTTTTAACCCATGTTTTCTCATAGAAATTTTATAGAGAATCGGCCAGGGGGTTGGGGGAAGGGGGGGGGGGGGGGGGTTCTGTCGTCCATCCATCCAAATCTTTAAAATCTATGAGTGATCGGTTTGAAATTCAAGATAGTGACGTTAAGTATGGTGGCTGGATGCCGAAAGTTTTCTTATACCTTTCGATTATCTGGGAACAACAATCTTGTGCGATGGAAATCACGGTGAGCTGCATAAAATAGTTTTTGGAGTCAACGATTACGAATCCGCCATCAGCTTTCCAGAATTAAAGATGGCGGATTTTAAATGGCGAACGAAAATTCTCGAATTGTGTATTCATCCGTGAAAATCAGTATCTGGAGGTTTTTGAGGGCGCTGATTATGAATCCGTCATCATATTTACCGAATTCAAGGAGGCGAATCCAAAACCGCAGACTCGCGAGTACCTTCTATTGTGAAGTTTTTCAATTATTTAGAAAAAAATATTTCGAAGCACTGTGTGGCAGAATCATTACGAATCATTTTCTTTGCAGAATAAGACAGCAGAATTTGGTTTTTAGGGAATTCATCATGCACGCACGCACGCATGCACGCACGTACGCACACGCACACGCCTACACGCACACGCATACGCCAACACGCACACGCATACGCCGACACGCACACGCACACGCACATACACACCCACGCACGCCCGCACGCACGCACGGACGCACGCACGCACGCAATCACGCACGCACGCACGCACGCACGCACGCACGCACGCACGCAAGCACGCACGCAAGCACACGCACACGCACACGCACACGCACACGTACACGCACACGCACGCACGCACGCACGCACGCACGCAAGCACACGCACACGCGCACGCACACGTACATGCACACGCACGCACGCACGCACGCACGCACGCACGCACGCACGCACGCGCGCACACGCGCACACAAACGCACACACACACACACACACACACACACACAGGTTCGGTGCCGTTGGGCGGCGGAACCCGCCGCTGGGGCTTCGCCCCTGGACCCCAGTTAGGCTCCACGCCTGGTAATTTGGGGGTCAATTTTCCGGGGCCAATTTTCCGGGTGCCAATTTTCCAGGTGCCAATTTCTTGAGGCCAATATTCCAGGGGCCAATTTTCCTGTTACCAACGCATGCAGTCCTATCGGAAAAAAGCTCACTGCAAACTTCAAACCGCGATTGTGACCAAAGTAATTATCCGACAGCGCCTGCTTTTTGCACAAATGAAGTATGTACTAATACCTACTTCTCCCAACATTTTTATCGCTTCAGCTCAACAATTGGCAGAGATATGAATTTTTGAAAAAAAAACCCTGAATTTTTGGTTTTTCCAATTTCCACGGCTTTTAATTATCCGATCAAGACGGTTGTCTTCTTGTTACGTCCCGCATCTTTCAGGACTTTTGCATCGATTTGAGATTACTTCTATCCAGTAATTTTCAACGAAATCAAATACGAGGTAACGGGCCCGTTCACCAGAGAGTTTCTTTTCCTCTCGACAACCACGGAACATCGAATTGAGCCGTCAGCACGAAACTGGTCCCAAGTGATCATAAATCATTGAGATGCGACACTATGGTGAAGTCGATATCGCAGCTTCTTATAACAAATCGTCCATCGTCGGGCGTGACGGAAAACATCCATCGATGCCACAGAAATCTTTGGTCAAGGCATCGGATTACTCAAAGTGGTGGGTCTTTGTGCACGACGAAAGGCAATGCGTACGGGATTCCAACATGGGCTGCGACGCAAAAACTGTACATTCGTAAACACCCTGTGGGATCTCACTCGGCGTGCGCGAGAAAGAGAGTAGAAGTAAGACAGTAAAAGAATGCATGTCTCGTCTAAAGCAGAGTGACCGGTGAACCTCTTTTCCCTTTTCTTCGTGCGAAATACTTTATGAATTAAGATCCCGAAAGTACGCTCGCAAATGACTGTTATGAAGTGAAATCAAGAATAAGCATGGGTACTTGGGTCAGGTCATCGGTGATGGTAAAGGTGGCGGTGGATTGTAGCCTATTGGATTTTTAATATTAAATTTATTTTTAAACTAGGTCGAGATCTCCATGAATATAAATTGGTCGAAGAGAAGTATTTTTTTCTTTGCATTTTTCCTCGTGTCCTTAATTTTTTTCTCCCTAAATTTATGAGGGGTTTGAGCCTTGTTACGGCTTTTTGGGGAACAGCGTCTAGAGGAAATCAATGGATAGCCTGTATGGAGTGCTGCACGTGGCCAGTAAATCACCAATGGCCGAGGCAAGGGATTTCGATGGAAGAAAGACTTCGACAGATCACCCAACCGTCAACGACTAAAAATTAAATAAAATTTTAAGAACATGCCCGGTCCGTTATCGGCCGGATGCGTATATCGTCTCCAATTCGAAAGGACTGAATTTTTATGTAACTCAAAAATACGCTGAGTTCATAGTCGAAGGAAGAAAGAAATCGAGCAATGCGTTGACTCAAGGGCTGGGTACACGGCACCCGCAACGTGAGAAGCAATCGTTTCCAACAGCGTCCTGGGATTCAGAAGGCGTACGTCCCATCGACATCCGAAGGAGGGGCGACGCCCAAATTTCGATATCGAGTCGAACAAAGACCCCAAAAGCGTAGCAAGCGCGTCATTTAATTATCGTTTTTATTTTAATTAACAACGACCAAATTCACAGATTTCAGGAGTTTTCGTAATGCATGGATAAATTTTTATGTGTGTTCAGGAATGAGGAAAAGTTACCGGGCGACACGGTCAAGTTTCGGGTCACGCGAGCGAGCGGGTCGGGTCGCGTTTTTCCGTCGATGGCGCCACGTACCGGGCGACAATTTAACGGGCAATCGATACATGCGGAGGGTCCTTCTCATCGATCGCCATGATTGATTTGCTAGTCTTTGTCCACCACGGGAATAGATCAGACGCGTGTCGCGCTATACTTGGCTGTTAATTGGGCTTTTCGCTATCATTACGGGTTTGAGATTAAAACGACGGGTTCAGCTCAGTTCAGGAAAACTCAGACTTTCAGTGGGCAACATCCCGGGCTCAATTTATTCACGATTCCTCCGATATCTCGGGATTCTCGGCGCGGCACGAGTCATTCTCGGTACACGGGTTTTTCTCGTACATTCTGAAAACGTGCTCTGCGAGCCACGTTTTCACTAGGGACATTTTCATCGGGACATACCTCTTTCGTTTTTTTTCACTGTAATTACCGCTAAGAATTAAATATATATTTTTGTCATATTTTTTCCACGATCGAGTTCGCGTCTGCATTTATTAAATTTTTGGTTCCAACTACACCAGATCCCTTCACAAACAATGTGGAAATGAAAATTGTAAACGAATCCTGTTTCCTATAATAATTGTGAGATTGACAAACAAATGTTTGTGTGATAGTTGCGTGAGTAAGAAGATATACCTGTCCTGTAATGGCAAGTAAGAGAAATGATAAAGCCAGAACTTTGAACTGCACAGGATTACAAGTACATAGATAGAATTGTCAATTGTTATAACCATCGTAGAATCTGAATAACCGATTAATAATTAAAGTCTTGTAAGGCATAATCTGGAATTGTTGCTACGAATATTTTAAGGGGGGATCCTGAATTGGACGGTTCGAAAAATCGATGTTTTGGGGAATTTTTTTAGAGTAAAAAAAGCAAGTCTAGCGAAATTTTTAGATTATTTTATTACATGTCTGAACATGAGAAAACAATTTTTTTTAAAGAAAAATATTCACAGGCAACCGCTTTTTATGCACATTCGTGCCACTGCTGTTTCCAATCGGCGGGACAGATGGAGCTCGTAATTTTCTTCTGAAACAAAAAAACCAAAAACCATTTTCTTTAGTATTGTTTTCTTTTCTATTTGAACTAAAAACATTGTCGAACAAAAAAATTCTTAACAACTTTTTTAGCAAGTTGAAATGATTTTTTTTTTTTCACAAAAAGCACATTTTCTGTTTCCAACCCGAGAAAACATTCGAATTTCATAATTTTTTTAGTTTTTCTTAGTTCATATAGAAGAAAAATATATTACAATTAAAATGGTTTTTGGTTGCTTTGTTTCAGATGAAAATTACGAGCTCCATCTGTCCCGCCGATTGGAAACAGCAGTTGCACGAATGTGCATAAAAATCGGTTGCCTATGAATATTTTTCTTTAAAAAAAATTGTTTTCTCATGTTCAGACATGTAATAAAATAATCTAAAAATTTCGCTAGACTTGCTTTTTTTTACCCTAAAAAATTCCCCAAAACATCGATTTTTCGAACCGTTCAATTCAGGATCCCCCCTTAAGTAGTTAAAATATTAAACTAATTATGGTGCAAAAAAATTGCATGTCATACACCATTGCATCAGAACCTTCGTATGGTAAATAATTAAAAAGAAGTAGAAATGAATACAATGAGAGGGAAGATCGAACGAAATGCAGAGCGAAAAAGATGCAGAGGAATGAAGGAGAAATTTTCATGGAAAGAAAGAGAGTACGAATGAGAGGACGAATAGAAATGTATGTGTATGCACGTGTATGCGCGTGTGACATCGAGAGCCTATAACGGGTCGGCTCGTGGCCCATAGGAGAAGTCAAATCCAAGTATGCAGGAATGAGAGAGAGAGTGACCAGGATTAAAAGGAGGGGTTGACTTCTCTGCTGTATGGTACCTCCGAAACGAGGGATAGAGTGAGCGAGAAAGTAATTACGAAATATGTAAGTACGATAGAGACAGAATGAGCGTCTTCATGAAAAAACGGCGTATGTACGAGAAAATTTGTTCTTTTCCTTATTGGACAATGAAATAATTATTATAAAGGAATGCCGGAGTGAATGTTATATCATAAGGATAAATTTTTGTTAATTATAAGTATAAATTTGCGATTATATAGATTCTGGGCAGTCATCGGGGATGCGAGGTAGAGGCGGCGGAGGAGCCTGGAGCGTCTTAGGCGTCTAAGGGCATATCTCCCCACCGCCGAACTAGCCATCCTAGAAGACCCTATATAAGACCGGGTAATGAGCCCGCGGTATGTCAGAGTCCGGAGAAATTTTCTTAAAGCTAAATAGCTGTCCGTCGTGTCCATTTTATTTTCGTTATATATTTTTCATAGTTTCTGTCACAGTATTTCCAGTTTTATATTTGTATTTTCATTCAAACGTTTAAGTCTCCGTGGCAACCCGAGAATTTTTATTTTTATTTTTTGCTGTGAACGAAAATTTATTTTATTTTCGGGTGAACATTTTCTTTTGAAGAACAATATATTTTATTTTCGTGTGAACATTGTCTTTTGAAGAACAATACATTTTTTTCTTTTCGTGTAAACATTTTCCTTTTTGTGTTGGGAGCTGTTTTCGTTCTGCGTCGTGTTCTTCCCCAGCGGCCAGTTTACAATTCCGTTCATCGTTTTCATCATCGTCTCACTCGTTATTCGCCATTTGGTTATTCATCTTCTTCTCTAATCACCTTCGTTCGGTTTCAAGCACCAAAGTAGTAAGTGTTTAAAAATGCTTTCTCGCATGCACGCCTATATATTTGGTCGTGTTGCGCAGTGTCTCCGACTCCGGTCGACACCCCCATGACGTCTCGAGGCCTGTAAGCGATATTACAGGGTTAAATTCAATTTTTTGAAAAATTTAGATTTGTGTTTCAATTCAGTTCTGCGAAACGGTTATGTCGATTTCAATTCAGTTTGGTGAAACGTTATGTTATGTTAAATTCAGATTTCGTGAATGGTTATTTTTGTGATAAATGCAGTGTCGAACTAAAATTATTGTTCCAATTGGATTTTCTCCATGTTTAAATTAAATTCTTGGTCCGATGTATTTCCGGTCCCTTTAAAAAAACCTATTAAGTATATTTAAATTATTTTGATGTTCCAAGTAAATGATTCCAGATGAATCTGTTCGTATTTCAATCTGTTGTAAGACTATTCTTCTTGTGAAATTGTTTTCTTCTAGGTAGTGCTCATTTTTCGTAAATTCAGTGAAGTTTTTGTGAGTTAAATTCATTTCAGTAATTTACATTTCATTCCGGTGTTGTGCCCGCGAATTTCGTCACGTGGGGATGAAATCGTCGAGGACGGGTTTGTGGGTTGATTAATCAAGGTTCAGTAAATCTCCAACTCTAGTATTACAAAATTACGGTTTAGTTTATTCAATGATGATAAAGTACACGGAGAAAAAGGCTTAGTTGGAAGAACAAACTTTTAAATGCTTGAGGGTGTGTTAGTTGCGATACCTGACAAATTTTTCACTGTAGCTACCTCGAACTGGTGCCCTCGACCATTTTTGGTTGGTTGGAGGGAATAGTTATTACCAATCACTTCAATAGTTGAGCCACTCTATAAGAATTTTGGGCACAATCAAAATCCGTGAGTTCATCCAAGTTCGAATGTAGTAGTTACCGTGCACATTGTGGGTAACACGCACAACCAATCACTTGGACAGTACAACCAATCGCAGTTTTTGGCACTACTACGACACTGAGTTATCACAAGCCGAATAGCTGCGAATGGTAGTAAGAATTTCGAGCTATGCGTTCCACTACTCACGTAGTTCTTGCGACCCGTCGGTTGGTTGTGATTACCAATCGATTGGTTCTAGTTACGTATCGAGATTGAATGGACTATATTCACGGCGAGCATCCGTCCATTTCCGCGCGCATAAGTGCTGTGTCCCGTGTCCCGTAACCGCGTAAAGAACGATCATTTATTTCGTATTTATATGAGAAGTATTGAATTTAAAAAAAAGTGTATTCTAATTATTTATCATATAAAAGAAGAACATTCTTTTCTTCGAAATAGATCAAGCGTCAAAACATGTTTAAAATAATATTGTACACGTATATGCATACGCCTGCCGTGTTTAACCTCATTTCCCACAATCCGTATTTCGAGACATTCGCAAATATTTTAATTTTCGACAAAAAATTAAAAATTATCGGGTGTACAATGGAATTATTGTATACTTATAAGTTTAGAAAAATACAGAAATTTTTATCGCCTCCGATTTTGTGCAAATTTGGCATTAAAAAATAATTTTTTTTGTCACATGCTCTCTGCGCAGTTAGTATTCCTCTACGATTTGTCTCGCTGTGCTAACCAACTCGATTGGTCATATTACACAACTGATTAATCGATGCACAAATTTACTTATTCAAAGTATCCAATTTCGATTGGTTATGCCAAGCAATCGTCATGGTGCGTAGTCTATAATTCTAGTCGGTCCAAGCAGCATCTGTGGAAATACTAACAAACTCGATTGGTTATATTGCACAACGGCTTAATCGACGCACAAATTTACTTAGTCGAATTATCCAATTTCGATTGGTTATGCGAACCAACCGTCATGGTGGCTAGTCTATAATTCTAGTTGGTCAACATGACTACTGGAAACCAACCAACGACGATTGGTACGCTTGCACAATAAATTTTTAATTCCAAATACTACCATGCCGATTGGTTGATGGAAAACATTTTTTTGTTCCTCTCCACTACACCTTTTTCTCCGTGTATTGGTTACAATGTTGTTCTTGATTATTTTGCCTTGAGACCGACTGACTGCAATTCAACCATAGCTTCCGTTAAGGATAGCTCGCTTTATTGAATAGCCCTGTTGCCGACCAAAGATTGCCTTGTTATATTATTCCTGTAATGACTTTTCATTCGATTTTCTGGAGAGGTGGAATCATACGAACATCCGCTTGACGACGTGTGTCGCAAAGTCACCTTCAAACTGCTATGTTTGCAGAATCAATG
Source organism: Rhorus exstirpatorius (assembly GCA_963564615.1). Lineage (NCBI taxonomy): Eukaryota > Metazoa > Arthropoda > Insecta > Hymenoptera > Ichneumonidae > Rhorus > Rhorus exstirpatorius. The sequence continues at coordinate 739,295 of OY751314.1, read as the reverse complement.
GCTAAGTTGAATATAATTCTACATGATGAAATCGGAGCACAACACCGGGATAGAATTGATTAATCGTGTTCCTTGTGGTTATAACATAATATTCAATCTTAAAATAATTTTTATGAAATATCTGCGGCAAAATTTATTTTTGAGCAATTCAAAATCCTTTGAGTAATTAAACCTCAATTGTGTTGTGGTCGAATAAAATCTTGTGTCTCGTTTTCTTTTTAAGAGTTGTCCCGCTGATTCATCATGGACCTTTTCTAGCTGAAAATAGCTATCGTTCTAGTTGCGGTCATTTTGGTGCTCGTGATAATTTCATTTGTCCTTGCAGTTTGCACGGATAAGTCCCAGGAGGCTTATCTTGAGGATGGCCCTGCGGTTTATTTCCTCCCACGTCAGTGAAAGTCGAGTTCACGTATTTTTGTCGAATTTATTTAATGTAATCGCACCATTTTTCTTTCTTTACATTATGCACTTTATTTCTCCGATTTTGCCGATTTCCAATTTAGTAGTCTTTTTCGATGTGTCGCGAAAATAAAAAAGTCCTGTTCACGAGATTTTATTTTAATTTGCCATTGTTACCAAATTATGCACTCTCCGCCCATCGTGAGCAATTTTACGCAAGGTTAGGCTCAAAACAGGGCAATAACCTGGCCAATGCCGATTTTATCTCGAATAACGTCTTAAAGGGAAAGCAACGCTTTTCTTGGCCGAGATGAGAAAAATCAAGGGTCAGGACGTAACACTCTCATTTTGTAGATATTATTTATCTCTATATTTAATCTTACTAGAGCATTCACATTGATCGATTATTTTAAACGTTACAAGCAAAAAACGGAAAAAAATGCTTTTTTTACAACAAATTGCTTATAACTAATCAACGGCACAGAAATGCGAGTGAAAAACGTATACCTGTTAATCTACGCATTGACTTTTACAAAACTCGAAGTCGGTTTACTGTTAGTAATTTTGTCACGCAAAAATGCTCAACAGCTCGGCGTATAGTTACACTCTTGTATAGCTCGAGTGAGGATCTTGAGCTTCGAACCTCGTCGAGCAACCCTAAGAATCATAGCATAAATAATTGACTTTGCTTTTTGTTTTTAAACTAGCTTTTTGATCTTTTTATTTCTTCGATCCTCACTACCACCTGAATTGAGTTTTTTTTAATTCTAAATTTGAACGCTTCCTGTTATGAATTGCAAAGAGTATGTAATGAGTACGTTAAATAATACCTCGAATTATTAATAGACGTACATAAGATCATTTATTCTCTAATCCATGATGTAACACTTCCGTAAGCCACGGTGCCGAAGGTTTCCGGACCCATAGCTTACGGAGGGGACCATGCACGTCCAATATAGCCTCAATAGAAGAGTTGAGTGAGAATACAAGGTTGTCAATGTAGCTCAAGATGCCATCTTCGGCAATGATGTTTTCCATGGGCACGGTTAATGCGGACCAGAAATGGCCACGTAGCATACATTTTTGACATAGGTATGCAACAAACAAAACCCTCAAGGAAAAAAGACGGGAGTGTAAAATGGTAAAAAGTATCTGCATGTTCTGATATTTACAATAGAATGCTATTGTGAAATATCGTCATGGTGTATTGATAGTCCAACCGAACGTAGTTGTATGCATTAAGTACGTTAACTCAAACACCTTAATCCTTAAAGTTTAAAGATGATTACTGTGGACACTGTAATATCCCTACGATTCAGAATAAACATATACACTAGGACCTCGATTTAACGGCCAGTGGCGGGACCGGCTCCGCATCGCACCTTGTTAAATCGAGGTAGCGTATGCCCGCCCATGCTGTATCTGCGCATCGGCACTCCGTGCTACGGGCCTGATCGGGGAGACTTTAAGCGTCCCCCACCATCTCCCACCACGCGAAAAATCGATCGATAAGTGCGACATGGTGGGGACTGTCTATTCAATCGAGGACCATTAAATCGAGGTCCTAGTGTACAAAAAATCATACGAATATTAAAATGATTTGAATTTCCTATGTTACACAACTCATTGCTAGATGTTTTTGAATGAAAGAGTGGCGGACGAAGGGTATGAGCAAAGATGTTTAGTAACAATAAAAGTATCATCTCATAAACGCAGGAATCATAGACAGTCGAATCAATGAACTCATGTATATGGCTATGCAGTCAATCTGACAATTATCTTTTTCCACAGATATTACTTTCAACATTACTATGAGGCGGAAGACTTTATTTTATACGGTAAATCTGATTATACCGTGTGTTGGGATTACGTTCCTAACTGTGCTGGTATTCTACTTGCCCAGCGATTCTGGAGAAAAGGTAATTTCAATAAATGAAACTCATGTTTAATTTTCAGCTTCCCACACGTATGGATGATGTGAAAGTGATTAACATTGAACAAAATATGTTAGCATTGTTCATTAATTACGTACAGGGTTTATCGAAATTATGTCTCACCACTTCACCAGGTGATTTTGAAGGTCACGGTGGGCGACGATCATCTCCAACATGGACACACCAAATTGACTTTGACGAAAATCAGGGTCAATTTTTTTCATTGGCTTGTAACGGCCCCGTCCCATAGGCTAAAAAACTTTTTTCCGTTTCCACGCAAACTCATCAACTTCACTTTCGCTACCTGTCCACTCGCACGCTTGAATCCTACATTATTAGCTAAACCTAATACTTCTTGCCGGTCAATCATAACCGTCACCACCTTAGCTCCAGCTTGCCCTTGGTCTCACGGGCCTTGTTTCCCCGTCTTGGCGACATCCTCTCCACTCTCATTAAGTCCTCTCCTTCTTTCACTTCATTAGCACTTCAGTTCATCATCAACCTTCAATTAATCCGGACGTGCATTCCTCAGAATGCCAACTTACCAATAAACAATCACTCTAACATATTTCAAGTCTAACTTCATTCCAAGTATATTTCACCCGTTCACCCATTACAGGCTTAAAAAATTATACTAATTCAGAGGAACAAAAATCAGGGAAAGAACGTGAGTCCCAAATGATCCCAACGCCCAGAAAAAAATAAAGTATTTATAGTTCGGTAATGTGAGTTTTTCGTGATTATGGATAGGAGGAACTCAATAAAAACAAGATTCGCACCGAAAGAACGCCCTCCATCACGCCACTGGAGAACTATATTATTCGAACAAAGAGAATCTTACGTTGTACGACTCTCACTAGGAGGAGGTAGATGGATAGGCACATGGTAAATGACGACAGCTTTCAAGGCGCTGTATCACACCCGGAAAAGTTTTGACGCGGCCTTCGTCGGTCGTGCTAGCGCAGTCGCCGCTGCCTACCGCTAGATGTCCTGGCGCACGACTTCCATAATATCAATTTCTCGTGTTGCAACGAAGCATCGAAGCCGAATAGTAGTCGTCTGCCGGGTCACCTGGGCCCTAACATACTACAGTGTGTATGTATGTGTGTACACATATCCAGCGGCTCACTGTCGACCGCTGCGCGCGAATCACCTGTATTATTGTGCAATAAATATTAAACTTATTTCTCGCTCTACAAAGAGCGTAAATTTCCAATAAATAATATTTGTTTGAACAAATATGTTTGAATTATCTCAGCCAATTTGCATCTGAGCAAGTTCGATAAAAGTAGAACTTGCAAGCAACATCGATATTGCTTGATCCTTGCGCTCTGCAAAGAGCGGTGAAAGCTTGTAAATAATTATGATAATCTGAACAAATTGTTAAAATCTGTTACGTCGGTTTCAATCGGTGGGAAAGCTTGAAGAGAATCAAACACATAAGCAATGGTTTTTACTCGTTTCTCACTCCGATAAGAGCGGTTTTGGTAATTGTCTAGATTGACCACTTTTCCGAATTTTATTGTTTTTTTTTTTTTTTTTTTCGACAAAACCCTTCATTCAGGCACTAATAATGATAATCAGGCGGGGGAGCATGAAAAAGTTAAATAAATAAATGAATGAATAAATAAAATTAAAAAAAAGAAATTCCGAATTTTAATGTTTTTTTTTTCGACAAAACCCTTCATTTAGGCACTAACAATTATAATCAGATAGAAGAGCATGAAAAAGTTGAATAAATGAATAAAATCAGTTTTTCCATTTTATTTTGAAAAGTGTTGATCTCAGAGAAAAATGCTTACAACAAAAGTTGTAGCTTATGAAAAGATTAATCTTTTATGTTTTAAACATTTTTTGTCTCAAACCATTTTTTTTCGAGAAAAATGGGATAATGCTTCACCTATCGCGCTATGTTCGTTAGATGATGCTTTATGATTGAAAATCCGCTGTTACTACATACGGGAAAGCAAAACATAAAAATATTTCTCCTTCGTTCTCTGCTTTGTTTACGTCTAAGCAATAAGGGACCTTCAAAATTTACCGACACTTTCTCGTGTATAGCAACAAAGGATTTTCGCATAAATATCTACCATGTCTACAATGGATAATGTAAATACGCGTATTTTCATGAATTCGCAAAGAAAAAAAATAATCGTCTAACGAACATAGCGCGATAGATGGAGCATCCGTTCTAAAGCGGACAGCTAAGCGATGTCCAGCGTAACACGAGCACCAATACATCACGTTACTTAGTCATGAATTGCGAGGGCTGCGTATTGCGATTACGCGAGTTTCTTCAACTGTGCGAGAACGAGGATAATCTTGTTGAATTTTTATGGGCACATAATGTTTTCAAACGGGAGGTTGTTTGTAATAATCGTGGAGAACCGGCAATATTTAACAAGAACACGCTTTCGTAGAGGTGCCAAAAAATGAAGAAGGTGAAGAAAGGGAAAAAAATGACGATGAAGCAATGTTCATTTTATCGATCTATCAAAAGAGACACGTGGTTTGAAAATGCCTCGCTGTCTCTCGAGGAAGCGTGCTCGTTCGTTGCCTTGTTTGTGTCTATGAAGCCGCCGCGTCAGGAGTTCCTTGAAGAAGAAATGATTTTCAGCAGGCAAACCGTTGTTGACTGGTCAAGTTTCGTGAGAGAAGCCATACTGTTGTGGACTATCGATAATTCTCAACAGATCGGCGCACCTAACTGCGTAATCGAAATCGACGAGGCAAAATTCGGTAAACGCAAATATCACCAAGGACGTATTATCGATGGACAATGGCTTTTTGGCGGATTCAATCGAGATTCCAAAAAATTGTTCGTTGTCCCCGTTCCGGATAGATCAGCTGAAACCCTACTTAATGTCATTAAAAAACAGGTTCTTCCCGGATCTACAATAATGTCGGATTGTTGGAGGGCGTAAAATTGCTTAGAATCGGAAGGTTTCAAGCATTTGACAGTTAACCACACCTACAATTTTGTAGATCCTGACACCGGCGCTCATACGCAAAACATTGAGAGGTCATGAAGAGAAGTTCGATCGAATATCCCGCGATATGGACGCGCGGACCACCATATGGATGGATAAATCGCCGAATTTTTCTTCAAGCAGAAGTATCCTCGCCATACTGAAAGATTTCATGAAATCTTCAATATTATCGCAGCCATGACTAAGTAACGAAGATATAAGTGATAAAAACCGGCCCTTTTCAGGGCCACCAAATATTTTTGACGTATGTTCAATGTGTCCATTGTACGCACAAAACGTTTTGGAGTGGGTTTGGTTTTCGATTTGGGTTTGGTTTTTCGATTTGGGTTTGGTTTTTCGGTTTGGGTTTGGGTTTCGGTTTTCGGTTTGGGTTTGGGTGGTGTTTTCTCGCTCTAGTGCTGTGCTAGAGTAAGGACAGGAGCGCGCGCAAAATAAAATGGAAAAACTGATTTTATTTATTTATCCCATTTTTCTCGAAAAAAAAATGATTTTAGACAAAAAATGAATAAAATATAAAAGATCAATGTTTCTATAAGCTAAAACTTTTGTGGGAAACATCTTTCTCCGAAGTCAACACTTTTCAAAATAAAATGGAAAAACCGATTTCATTTATTTATTCATTTATTTATTCAACTTTTTCATGCTCCCCCGCCCGATTATCATTATCAGTGCCTAAATGAAGGGTTTTGTCAAAAAAAAAAACAATAAAATTCGGATTTTTTTTTAAATTTCATTTTTTAATTTTTTTACTTTTTTTTTCATGCTCTCCCACCTGATTATAATTATCAGTGCCTGAATGAAGGGTTTTGTCAACAAAAAAAAAACAATGAAATTCGAAATTTTTTTTATTTTAATTTTTTAATTCTATGTATTTATTCATTTATTTATTCAATTTTTTTATGCTCCCCTGCCTGATTATCATTATTAGTGCCTAAATTAAGGGTTTTATCGAAAAAAAAACCAATAAAATTCGGAAAAATAGTCAATCTAGACAATTACCTTCAATTTTTCTCGAAAAAAAAATGGTTTTAGACAAAAAATGTGTAGAATATAAAAGATCAATCTTTTTATAAGCTACAACTTTTGATGTAAACATTTTTCTTTGAGATCAACACTTTTTAAAATAAAATGGACAAACCGATTTTATTTATTTATTTATTTATTTATTCATTTATTTAACTTTTTCATGCTCCCACACCTGATTATCAATTTTAGTGCCTAAATGAAGGGATTTGTCGAAAAAAAAACAATAAAATTCGGAAAAGTAGTCAATCTAGACAATTACCGCGGTTTTTGCTGAAATATAATTATTATCATATAACAAGTCCAGCCGAATTGGCTACGTCGAACTTGATGGATGAACGAGCTGAAAGATCGTCGAACTTACGAGCAAATAACCTTCTCCGACTGTCGCTCTGAAGAGAGCGATAGAAACTTATAAATAATTAAAATAATTTGAACCGATTGTTTAAATTATCTCCGTCAGTTTTTATCTATCTTTTATTATTTCGTAAGTCTAACGTACATCTCTCTCTCTCTCTCTCTCTCTCTCATTCTCGATGCAACGTTGCATGCTTTCGTCCGCTACACCCAGAGCGGATTGATGCCGACCGCCACGTGATACGATATACGCAGCTCACGTTGGCTGTAATATTGCGTAATAAAAATTACACTCGCTTCTTGCTCTACAGCGAGCGGTAGCAGGCAATAAATAATAATTATCATTTGAACGAAGTGCATAAAACTTCTTACGTCGATTCCTGTCGACGGACAGGTTTAACGAACGTCAAACTAGCCAGCAACGGGCGTTGCTCGATTCTCGCTCCAAAAAGAGTGATATTGCTGAAAAAATTTATTATTCAAACAAATGATGTCAAAGTTTTTACGTTGATTTTTATCAACGGGCTAGTTTAACGCGCGCCAAACACACGAGCAATGTGAATTTATCGATTCTTGTTCTAATAAGAGGGATGGATATTTATAAATAATTAAGTTGCTCAACTCTCGTTTTGAAATAACCGATTCTTGCAAAAATTTAAATATTTTTATAGAAAGAAACTTCGCCAAATTTGTTACGTCGATTTTTATCGACAAACAAGTTTGACCAGCGTCAAACCCACGAGCAGCGTGTGCTGCTCGATTCTCGCTCTGATAAGAGTGGTAAAACCTTATAAATAATTTAGACTCTTTGAACATATTGTTCAATTAATCTCCGTCCTTTTTTTATCGACGGATAAGTTTGGCAAGGGTCAAACACAGGAGCAACGTGTGTTGCTGGATTCTCGCTCTAAAAAAAAGTGTTTATTGCTAAAAAAAAATGTATTATTCGAACAAATTCTGTTAAAATTTTTACGTTGATTCCCATCGACAGACAAGTTTGATAAACGTCGAACACACGAGCAAAGTGCATTGATCGATTCACGCTCGAATAAGAGCGGTGAAAACTTCGAAATAATTAAGACTATTCGAATATATTGTTGCAATAATTTCCGTCGATGTTCGTCGACGGACAAGTTTGAAGAGCGTCAACCACACGAGCAACGTGTGTTACTCAACTCTCACTTGGAAATAAGCGATTCTTGCAAAAATTTAAATATTCCTATTGAAAGAACCTTCGCCAAATTTGCTACGTCGATTTTCATCGACAAAAAAGTTTGATGACTCAAAAATCAATTAAACTAAAAAATAATTTAGACTCTTTGAACATATCATTCAAATAGTTCTCGGCGTTTTTTATCGACAGGTAGGTTTGACAAGAGTCAAACAAACGAGCAACGGGCGTCGCTGGATTCTCACTGCGGAGAGTGGTCAAAACCTAAAATAATTAAGTCTACTTCAAAATATTGTTTTAATACTCTCTGTTGTTTTTATCGACGGGTAGGTTTGACGAGAGTCAAACACACGAGCAATGCGTGTTGCTCCATTATTGCTCTGAAAACAGCGCTTATTACAAAAAAAAATTCAATTATTCAAACAAATTATGTTAAAATTTGTACGTCGATTCCCGTCGACGGACAGGTTTAACGAACGTCAAACTAACGAGCAACGGGCGTTGCTCGATTCTCGCTCTGAAAACAGTGGTTATTGCTAAAAGAAATTATTGATCGAACAAATTTTGTTAAAATTTTTACGTTGATTTTAATCAACGGACAAGTTTGACGAGCATCAAACACAGGAGCAACGTGCGTTACTTGATTCTTACTCTTATAAGAGCGGCGAAAACTTATATATAATTTGGAGTATATGAAAATATTGTTGAAATAATTTTCGTCGTTTTTTATTGACGGGTAGGTTCGACGAGAGTCACACAAGCGAGCAATGTTTGTTGCTTGATTTTCGCTCTGAAAACAGTGGTTGTTACAAAAAAAATGTGTATTCTTCAAACAAATTATGTTAAACTTTTACGGTGTGTGACGGGAATCTCACGATTCGCGTCACCTTCGGCCGATCTCACCATCCTCCACGCCGGGAGAGCCGTTGAGCGCCAGGTAATCTTTTGATTCGACGGCGGGAATTACCAAACCCGCTAAACGTAACTTTTCCTGAACGGAACAAAATAAACGGGAACGAAAAACTTAACCAAAAAAAAAAAGGGACGCTGGCGTGTTGGATGGCGAGAATGGTGACGGTATACCCGATTCGCTCAGGATGTAGGTTATGGTGAGAGGGCGTGGATGGCTAGCTAACTCTCGAGTGCCTTCGAAAACGTACTCTGAAGTAATAGAACTCCACACAGAAAAATACGGTATGGGGCCTTGGTTCAGGCAAATTTATTCAATTACTTTCGATAGCGTACAAGAAAAATCAGATCTTTTACCGAAAGCACACACAAAATAACTCATGACGAAATTAACGAGAACTGATGAGCGAAGCGATAGCGAAGGAAAGGAAAATACACGTGGTGACGAGAACAGGGACAGAATCGATAGCATAACGGGAGCTCTCAGAGCGGCGAACCACTCTGGTCGAGGGACGCGCAGCAAGTCTCTCCGAATAGATCACTCGATCGACAAAGGTAACGTGGGAAGAGGGGGCGATTACGCGCACGCGTAATTAGATTCCAAGCCCACTCTTCTCCCCACATCACACATATAATAAATTCTATCACAGACGGGAACCTGAGGGAAAATTAGAGCGATAGCACGAAACTCGAACGACGAAATATCGCTGACCAATCGATAACTGAAAAATGCCAAGGTGTTATGGCGTGGGGGTTACTCTTTACTTCGGGGATCGTCCTCTGAGGGGTATTCTTCGGATATGGGGGAGATCCAGAACTACCTAAAACTAAGCCTAACGATAGCGATGCGATCGGGCAATCCGTGGCGGCTGGGGGGATCGCAAGCCCCGCCGACAACAGCCTTCCATACGTAAACGGAACTCAAACGTAACCGTCCTTCTTCCCTCCATACCATACACATGAAGCGTCGAGGTTTCCACTCGATCCTCTATACTCCCCTCGATTACTCTCCCAAGAAAGGCCGAATATACCGGGTGGCTCGTTATTTTGGCCCGATCTCACGGTAACTCGGTGTCCTTTCTGTGATTGACCCCTTAAAACAGACTTGAAAACTGAAACGTACGATAACGCGAAAACTGAGGCAAACGATAACGAATCCATACTCTGAATATTAAAATTAACCGAATTATTCGCATATTTTCTCGTAACCGGAGGTCGGAACGACCTGTGACGCTAAAACACAAAAATGGCGTCACAGGTGATTTTCACCAACGCACAAGTATGACGAGCGTCAAACTCACGAGTGACGTGCACACGAAAAATGGAATGACCACAGTTGTTAAAAATTGAATTTCTTACAATTTCACTCCCAATCATTTCTTCCCGAGTATCGATATTTTTCGATTAAGACCCAAAAGAGGGGGTGAATTTCAATAATTTTAATATCTCGTTCATTAATGATTCCAACGTCTAAATAATAATTAACAAAAATGTTGGAAATGAAATTTGCTACAAATTTTGTCCTTATGGTTTTCTTCCTAGAGTCGATATTTTTTTTATTTAGACGGCAAAAGGGGTGGGAGTGAAATTCAATATTGGATCATCTCGTTTATTATTGGTTGTAATGTATAAACAATCAGGAAAAAAATTTTTGCGAATAAAATTTGCTACATCTTTGATGCCGGTCATTATTGTAGGATTTATATTTTTCAACGCACGCTTACAGAAAAGGGAAAGAGGGGGTGTAAATGAACGGTTTCTCGAACTGTATGACTTTTACAAGGAAAAAAAGTCATTCTGGTTAAGTATACTTTCGGATGCCCTTTGAAATTCGAATTAAGCCTGTTTCGAACGCTTAGCCGATGGTCCTGCCAAGTTTGGGTCGTCCAATTCTTCCACGTAAACATCGATATCTTCCTCCTGAAGCTCAGGAGTATCGGTGGTGACTCATTCTGACGGTAGGTTTCCGTTACCATGAATGTCATCTTCATCGAGCAGCTCTTGAATTTTGACAACATTCTCGCACGTTTCTCCGCCGCAGTTATGGCATGAGACAGAATATTTGAGTCCCGATCTACGAAAACCACACATTTTTCTGCGCGTCGTTGTTCATTTACACGAAATGGTCGTCAGCGAAGATTCTTGTACTGTATCGGCAGTTGTAGCGACAGTTCTAGCCTACGATTAGTTTTCTTCCGCCCCACTCCGTAGAATTGGCTTCATACTGCAGTCAAATTTTCACCTGCAGGTACGTCCTGTATGTATGCTGTTCCACTGCTGAGGTAGGTGGAAGCGTCGCAAAGTTGAATTTGCTTCTCGTGACTGATTCTGCGAAGCTCTTGAATCGCAGATTTTTAGTGATTTAATATTTTCACCGCCTCCAAACATTGCGGATAGGAAACATTCCCCAGCTTGAGCCAAATAATATTTGTAAATGTTTACCTCACGAAACAAGCTCAGAGCTTTTTAAAAATTCTCATTTTTCTTGAAAATGTCGAAGAGTTTTAATTTTCCTACGTTGAATATTGATAATGTAGTATCGCATTCTTCAAAGGCATATAAGTATAAAATTTTATTTGTTGCCTTTTCGTATTTAATACTTGCCGGTGAATATAATTATTCCGGAGTCCATCCTCTGCTGAGTTTTTTGAAAAATAAGTTTTTCAAATGATACCCTAATCCCGTCAGGAATACGAGGAGATCGATGTCATCGCCAATTATAATGATTTCGTCGTAATTCGAGGCTTACTGAACTTCCGTTCCTACGAAAAAAGAATCTGCGTCTGCCAGTGCCTGTTGAACAATGACATCAGAATCCTGCAAGCTATTTTAAAAATATTAATAAGCATTGTCTTGTTCTTTTCGTTGCTTAAAATTTTTTTTTGCGTCGTAGAAGAAAACAGGGTCGCGTTGAACTCGGATGTCGATGGGACATACGTATTTTGAATCCCAGGTACTGCTGAAAAGCGATTGCCTCCCTCGCTGTGGATGATGAACAATAGACCCTTGAGACACCCCGCTGCTTACTCTCTTTCTTTCGCTCTGAACTCGGCGTATTTTTGAGTTACATAAGAATCAATTCCTTTTGAATTGGAGACGCTATATGCATCCGGCCGATAACGGTCCAAGAATATTCTTAAAAGTTTGTTTAATTTTTTGTCGTTGACGATTGGGTGGTACGTTGAAATCTTTATTCCATTGAGTCACCTTGACTCGGCCATTGTGTTAATTTATTTGCCCCATGCAGAACTTCATACAGACCATCGATTGATTTTCTCCGGACCCTTTTCCAAAAAAGTCGTAACAAGACCTCTCCATAAATTCGGAGAGAAACGAAAATGAGATAACAAGGAAAATGAAAAGAAGTAATCTCTTCTCTTCGACCAATTTCGACCTATGGAAATTTCGACTTGGTCTAAAATTAAATCAAATACTTAAGTGCAATCATCTACAGTCCACCACTCCGTTCACCATTCCTGATGTCCTGACCCAGGTACCCATGCTCATTCTCGATTTTATAGTATTACAGTATTTTACCCACGTACTTTCGGGAAGCTAATTCGTAAAGTCTTTGCTCGGGGAAAAGTAAAAGAGGATCACTGTTCACTTAGCTTTGGATGAGTCATGCACGCCCCTTCTCCCTTTCTTGTATTCTTGCTGCTCTCCTCATGCACACACATACAGGGACCGCATATGGTTGTCATGAAGGTATAGTCTTTGCATCGCGCCCTGTGTTAATGCCGCACGCGCGTTGCTTTTCGTTATGCAAAAAGGCCCGCTGCTTTCGGGTAATCCGATGCCCTAGCTAAAGAATTTTTCAGCATCAACGGATGTTTTTCGTCACACCCGACGATGCACGCTTTGTTATGAAGAGCTGTGATATCGACGTCACCGTAGCGTCGCCTCTCAATAATTTATAATCACTCAGGACCATTTTCGTGCTTACGGCTTAATTTGACGATAGTTCAACTTTCCGAGTTCCCAGAAAGAAAAAGAAACGTTCTTCTCATGTGACCCGGCCAGTGTTGGGCGAATTTTTAATTAATTACATTTGAATTAAAAATTACAATTGTAATTTGTAATTGAAAGTTGAATAAATTACAAATTACAAATGTATTTGAAATGTTTTGGCGAATCAATTACAAATCACAAATGTAATTGAAATTTTTTTTTGAATCAGTTACAAATTACAAATGTTATTGAAATGTTTTTTTGAATCGATTACGAATTAAAAATGTAATTGAAATGTTTTTTTGAATCAATTACAAATTACAAATGTAATTAAAATGTTTGTTTTTAATCAATTACAAATTACAAATATAATTGAAACGTTTTTTCGAATCAATTACAAATAATAAATGTAATTGAAATGTTTTTTTGAATCAATTACAAATCACAAATGTAATTGAAATGGCTTTTTCAATCGATTACAAATTACAACTGTAATTAAAATGTTTTTTGAATCAATTACAAATTAGAAATGTAATTGAAACTTTTTTCCGAATCAATTCCAAATTAAAAACGTAATCGAAACATTATTTTTGAATCAATTACATATTACAAATGTAATTCAAACGTTTTTTTGGATTAATTACGAATTACAAATGTACTTGAAATATTTTTTTGAGTCAATTACAAATTACAAATGTAATTGAAACTTTTTTTTCGAATCAATTACAAATTTAAAACGTAATTGAAACATTATTTTTGAATCAATTACATTTAAAAAATGTAATTGAAACGTTTTTTTCGAATCAATTACAATTTTTAAACGGCATCTATGCATAATTCCGATACATACAATTAAAACAGTCAGAAAATTGTTTCGCAATTTTTGACTTTTTATATCGAAATAATTAGAATCATACAATTCATCCATGAAATATGGAGGAATATAATTTTGCATTCTGTGAAAAAACGATGATCTTAAAAAGTAATTTTTAAGGTTGTTTAATGATATTTATGAGTGCCAGAAAACCGTTTTTTGCCTGAAAATAACCATAAAGTATTTTTATTATGTTCAATTATAAAAATTGATTTTCACTTTTTTTGTGGAGTGTTGGAAGAATTACATAATAAAAATATCGTAATTTTCATATTTATTTTGTTACATACAGTACTGGACCCTCGAAGTGGGACAAAGTTTTTTTTTGCCGATTTCAACGAAACTTTGGTCGATTTAAAAAAACCAAAAAAGGCATTCGCGTAAATTTAGTTACCTTTCGAATAAAACTAGTTTTATTGCGATGGGTTAAAAATTGTCCGAGTGCGAGGCGATAGCACCGGGGCGTGGAAATTTTGGCCGAAAAACATTTCAATTACATTTTAAATTTGTCATTGATTCGAAAAAAACATTTCAATTACGTTCTTAATTTGTAATTGATACAAAAAAAACATTTCAATTACATTTATATTTTTTAATGGATTCGAAAAAACATTTGACCTACATTTGTAATTTGTAATTGATCCGAGAAAACATTTTAATTACGTTTGCAATTTGTAATTGATTCGAAAAAGCGTTTCAATTACATTTGTAAATTGTATTTTGATTCGAAAAAACGTTTTAATTACATTTATAATTTGTAATTGATTCAAAAAAACATTTCAATTACATTTATAATTTGTAATTGATTCAAAAAAACATTTCAATTACATTTGTAATTGATTAAAAAAAAAAATTTAATTAGATTTATAATTTGTATGTATGTATGTCTTTATTGACTCCCCTGAGGGTTGCAAGTTTTTTTCCAAGGTTGTCTCCTTGTTACACACACTTTTCACAATTTTTCTTTACACCTCCCATCCCTTCGTCTCCTTACATTTCACATCATTCCATTACATTCCCTCCTTACATCCTTACATCCATACAGTCCATCCTTACACTCCATACAATCCATCCTTACATTTTTTATTCCTCTGCTTTATTCCGCCTTGCCCGCTTTATTCCTCGCTCTCTTCCATACACCACTCTCTTCCATGCCGCGTCCTTGACCGTAATAACTTACTTTCCTTCCGTCCTTATTCTATTCACCTTTCTTCATCTCTCCGCTTATTCGCGACTCGCTCGCCCGCTCGCCTTTCTCGCCCGCTCTCTCTTCTCACCCGCTCGCTTTTCTCGTCCTCTCACTTTACCCGCTCGCATGCTCGCTCCCTTCCTTAACCCTTAACCCTTATTCTAACCTTACTCTATCGACTGTCCTCTCCTTCGCTGACTTCCGTTTCCGTCCATTCGCTCCATTCCTTCTTTCACTCTGCCCCTCCCTCCCTCTGCCCCGCCACTATCTACTCCTCTTCTCTCTTGCCATCACCTTTTCCCAATACCCTCCCTCTCTCTTTTAGATCTCTACCTCTAGATCCTCTATATCCCTCGCTAACTGCCTGGTTTTCCTCTCTCTTTCTCTCTCTCTCTCCACCTCTCTCCGTCCCTTCGACTTCCGTTCCCTACCCTTTCATTCCATTCCTTTATCTTCCTGACCCTTATTTCAATTCTCTCCTCTTCCCCTTCTCTTCTTTTATCCCGCTTCCCCTCCTCGTTTCACCCCCCTCTCTTTCTCCCTTTAGCCCTCCCGTTTCTTTACCTCCTGTTCTCTCTCCTGTTCTTCTTCCTAACCTCTGTGCCCCTCTCCTTATTTCTCTTTTGCCCTTTTATCCTTGTCCTCACCTTTTTCCCCCTATATGTTCCGCTCTCTCCCGGTACTTCCAACTTTTTCCTCGCCCTACCCGTCACCCTTCTGTTCCTTATTCATTCATTTCCCTATTCTTTATCCTAACCTCTTCTTTTCTCAACATTTATTCTTTTCTTTCCTCCACCCTTCTACTTTACCCTCATCCCGCCTCATTCCTTCCCCATTCCCTCTTTGCGCTCTTCGTACTCGTGCTATATCCTCTACCTACTTCTAACTTGCCGCCAACTTATCCATCGTGTCCTCCCTGCCTTACCGATCCTTCCTTACACCTCTTCTTCCTTTCTCACTGCCCCCCTTTACCCGCCGTTCTCGCTCGGACTTCCTACTTTCTCCGCCGCTGTCTCTACCTGTCACTTACCTTTATCTCTTTCCCCTGCCCCCGCTCCCTTTTTTCCTAACCTCATTCGGCTCTTCATTTCCTGCCTTTTCGTCTTTATTCTCTAGCCCTAATCCGAAATTATTATCTCTCTGCGTTCCTTGTTCTTTCCTTTCTCTTTCCTGCCTCTTATCCATTTTCCCTTTCCCCCTGAAACCCTCACTCACCACAAAAAACCTTACTCACCACACCACACACGTTCGCGACACTCACACCCGGAAACGGAAGTCCACATTTGTAAATTGTAATCGATTAAAAAAACATTTGAATTACATTTATAATTTGTGATTGGTTCAAAAAAACATTTCAATTACATTCGTAATTTGTAATTGATTCAAAAAAACATTTCAATTACATTTATGATTTGTAATTGATTCAAAAAAACATTTCAATTACATTTATAATTTGTAATTGAGTCTAAAAAACATTTTAATTACATTTGTAATTTGCAATTGATTCAAAAAAACATTTCAATTACATTTATAATTTGTAATTGATTCAAAAAAACATTTCAATTACATTTGTAATTTGTAATTGATTCGAAAAAAACATTTCTATTACATTTGTAATTTTTAATTGATTCGAAAAAACATTTCAATTAAATTTACGATTTGTAATTGTGTGATGGTTGAACGGGGTGATGAGTGGTGGTGATCCAAGACGACGAGAAAAAGAATCAAGTGTGCCGCCCGTGGATTCGAACCCGAGACTCTCCGGCTTGCAAGTGGGAGTGCTAACCACTGCGCTACGGCCACCGATTAAGGTTGTTTAGAAGCAAATCATGCTTTATGAAAAAAATTTGAAATTTTTACAGTGAATAGTCGAACATGTGAACTATGTCTCTGTAAAATTTCAAGTTGATTTAGAGCTTATTTAGGGAGAAAAAAAATCATAAAGTTGTGTACATCCGAGCGGCTGACTACAGTCTCCAATGGACAGAGCCGTGCGCGACCTCAGTAATCTTACAATAAATATGATCGTGCCATTGAACTTTTTTTGAAAAACCAACAAACTATTCTCTGAAGTATTCCGCGTCGATCAATACCAAAACGATTAGCCTTTGGAGATTTTCCTCTAAAATATTACAACATATGCATGACAAATCGGGTCAAAGCTCACTCGGAGCGGCCGAGTATCTGCCAGGCACGGCAACACCGGACTTTCAAGACAGAGAGAAGGGGCGGAAGGACTGAGCTAGCGTGGATATTGAATCCGCGCGCGAAATTTGAAAAATTAATAGCATGCGTGACGCTTTAGCACAGAATAATTATAAACATACCGAAAAATAAATCAAATTTATTTTGTTTATGTTTTCATGGTCGTTTGAAGTTTGGAAAATGTTGGGAAACATGACGTTCAAAAAATAAAATAAAATGAAATTGGTATTATTAAATTCGAATTCAGACGACAAATTGTCACTTGTTGATTGTTGGCGTTTCCGAATATTTTCTTGCTGCTTCAATCGCAGATTGTAGACAGCATCCGTCACATATTTATTTTTTCACATGAAACGTTTCTTTTTCTCATTGTCTTTATCGCAATCATCCCTCCCGGTCTCAATCGTCTTTTCATCTCGCTCACTATTCATAATGATGTCGTTACAATAATCAATTCGTCAATCAAAACATTTCACCGCTGTGTACTTTTTTGAGGTTATGTCACTCACAACAGCAGGCAACGAACTTTGAGCCTACGTTACTGGAAACGCGGGCGACAAAAAGGGCCCCAATGTTGCCGCGATTATTAGTGATTTCAACATTTTTTATTATCGATATGTTTAACCATTTAAGAATGAACAAAAATAAAATATTATGATAACTTTGATAAAATCTCCAACTTATGCGACTTTATATAATAAATGACGAATAAAAAAAATAATAATAGATGGATAGGCTAAAGGACACAAAAAAAATTGCTACAGCGCCAAATGTATAAGCATAGGAAAATCTCCCCCACTCTGATCCATCCCCACCATGCTTCTAAACAACCTTAATATCTCTCATTTGTGTCGTCTACTTGGATGTAATGCGAAATCGCCCCCCCCCCCCCCTGCCCCTCCGAACTCGACGTCCACGTCGATTGTGTAGAGTTGCAGGTGTTCGGTTTCGAATGTATGTGGAGTATACGTTGACGGAACGCTTGCCTATGTCCCTCATTGGAGCTCTTCCGTTGCGCCGCTTTCTTTGTAATGTCCCGCGGACTGACTCTTCAGTGCCAGGCCTTTTTGCGGGAAGTCTGTGTTGTCTCCTCCATACATGATGCTTGTGAACGTGTGTTGGTCCGAAAACTTCTGACACCAGGTTGTGATGGTCGAACGGGGTAATGAGTGGTGACGATCCAAGACGTCGAGAAAAAGAGTCAAGTGTACCGCCCGTGGATTCGAACCCGGGACTCTTCGGCTTGCAAGCGGGAGCGCTAACCACTGCGCTACGGCCACCGATTTTATCTCTCTCATTTGTGTCGTCTACTTGGATGTAATGCGAGATCGTCAAAATTGATTCAAAAAAACATTTCAATTACATTTGAAATTTGTAATTGATTCGAAAAAAACATTCCAATTACATTTGTAATTTATAATTGATTCAAAACAACTTTTCAATTACATTTATAACACAGCCCCACAAAAAAAAAAGGTCGTGATTTGGGGGACTGACTATGGTATTCGTATGTATTTTTTGACGCTGAAACCGAATCTGAGGTCAAAAAAATTCGTTGACCCCCAAACTTAAGGTCAAATCAAGGTCAAATCTAGAGAATCTACTGTTAACGAAGTAAACCAAGATATCTATACGTTTTTTGGGTCGCTGAATCTAAATCCAATGTCCGTTTGACCCCATCACGTTAGGTTCAAGGTCAATTGAAAGTCAAATGTTCTATTTCCACAAAAACTTCATTTTTAATCCTAGATTCGGAAAGAGCGGAAAATTCTACATTCAGATACGTTTATAGAAATTTTTGTACATGACCTCTAAATGTCATACGAAGGTCAAACAATTTCACAGGCACACAAAAAAAAGTGGGATGTTTGAAAGACAAGACCATGTTACCAATACATTTTTGGGGTCGCTGAATCCGAATCCGGGGTCTGTTTGATCCGATCACGTTAGGTTCAAGGTCAGATCAAGGTCGAATCTGGAGAATCGATTTCCCACGAAGTAAACCGAGATATCTATGCATTTTTAGGGTCCCTGAATCCAAATCTAAGGTCCGGTTGAACTGATCAGGCCCAACTCAAGGTCGGATCAAGGTCAAATCTTGAGAATCTATTGCTAATGAACAAGGCCATCTCTATTTTGTTAACTCTTCGTTGTTATTGCTATGATCGGACCTGTGATTGAACTACTGGAAGTGGAATTGGGGCTATTGGTTGAACCTACAATTGTAGGTTCAACCAATAGCCCCAATTAAATTAAACTACTGGAAGTGGAATTGGGGCTATTGGTTGAACCAACAATTGTAGGTTCAACCAATAGCTATTGGTTGAACTACATTCTACATACTACATACTACATTGGGGCTATTGGTTGAACCTACAATTGTAGGTTGGTTGAACCTACAATTGTAGGTTCAACCAATAGCCCCAATTTCACTTCCAGTAGTTCAATCACAGGTCCGATCATAGCGATTGGTTGAACCTACAATTGACTGATTGAACCTGTGATTGACCTGTGATTGAACTATTGGAAGTGGAACTACTGGAAGTGGAACTACTGGAACCTACAATTGTAGGTTCAACCAATAGCCCCAATTCCACGTCCAGTAGTTCAATCACAGGTCCAATCATAGCAATAACAACGAAGAGTTAACAAAATAGAGATGGCCTAGTTCATTAGCAATATATTCTCAAGATTTGACCTTGATCCGACCTTGAGTTGGGCCTGATCAGTTCAACCGGACCTTAGATTTGGATTCAGGGACCCTAAAAATGCATAGATATCTCGGTTTACTTCGTGGGAAATCGATTCTCCAGATTCGACCTTGATCTGACCTTGAACCTAACGTGATCGGATCAAACAGACCCTGGATTCGGATTCAGCGACCCCAAAAATGTATTGGTAACATGGTCTTGTCTTTCAAACATCCTACTTTTTTTTGTGTGCCTGTGAAATTGTTTGACCTTCGTATGACATTTAGAGGTCATGTACAAAAATTTCTATAAACGTATCTGAATGTAGAATTTTCCGCTCTTTCCGAATCTAGGATCAAAAATGAAGTTTTTGTGGAAATAGAACATTTGACCTTCAATTGACCTTGAACCTAACGTGATGGGGTCAAACGGACATCGGATTCGGATTCAGCGACCCCAAAAACGTATAGGTATCTTGGTTTACTTCGTTAACAATAGATTCTCTAGATTTGACCTTGATTTGACCTCAAGTTTGGGGGTCAACGAATTTTTTCGACCTCAGATTCGGATTCAGCGTCGAAAAATACATAGGAATACCATAGTCAGTCCCCCGAATCACGACCTTTTTTTTTGTGGGGCTGTGTAATTTGTGATTGATTCAAAAAAACATTTCAATTACACTTGTAATTTGTAATTAATTTAAAAAAACCTTCCAAATGCATTTGTAATTTGTAATTGATTTGACTTTCAATTACAAATTACATTAGTGATTTGTAATTTAAATGTAATTAATTACAAATGTAATTGGATGCTGCCCAACACTGGACCCGGTCCCTTTCCTCGTGTTTAATTTTGTCGGGAATTGCAAGATATAAGCAATCTTAACTCGATGTAAGTCCCGAAAGACACGCCACGTAACACGAGTGTTTTTGGCTTCGTAGTCTGGACGTTTTTCCGAGAAAATTAATTGTGAGCCTACCTGAGATTTTACCTGAGACCTACCTAACGACCTTCCTAACGAATGTCACGCTACCACTACGCTTTTGATTCCTTTTAATTTTCTTGTATTCAAATGACATTAGTCTACGAGTTCTAATGAAAAAGCGCTGTCTCACCGGGCTAGACAGAACAGCGTGATATTCAGTAAAAAGGTGATGTACACTGAAAAAATGTATTCAATTGTTGATCAACAAATGGATTTCATGAGAACTAGGAGCATTGGAATTATAAAATTCACGGGTGGAATATTGAAAGTGTGAACAGGGCAGGATGATGTAGAAAAAACATAATTTTATGTAATAAATTTACTTATCGCACTTCACTTAACAAATACATTTCTCAAGATCCATGTATAGTTCAAACATTGAAATTATTATACGGGCATGTAAGACTATGTGCAAGGTGATAGTATATGCAAATGTTATTCAACCGTTAATTACCAATTGAGTTTAAAATGACTATACGCAATTGAAGTTCAAAAATTGATATCTTGAATTTTCATATTCTGAATAGAACAGGATGATGAATACAAAAAAATTCGTAATTGTATAATTAATTTACCATTTGCACGTTAGTAAACAAATATATTTCTCGAGAACCACGTGTGGTTTCAACACCAAATTTTTTAAATAGGCTCGTAAAACTGTGAACGCGGCGATACTATTCGCGATTTTTCATTTACCTGTTAATTAACAATTGCCTTTCATAATAATTAAGTGGGCAGTTAAATTAGGAAGACTGCGATATCTTTAATCTTGAGAGTGTCAACAGAACAGCATGATAGATAACAAAATTATCATTTATATAACTAATTTACCCTTTGTACCTTAATTAACAATTATATTCATCAAGAACCACGTCTAGATTCAACATCAAAATTGTTATATGTGCTTGTAAGACTGTTTACTAGGCGATACTAGGTGAAAATATAATTTGACTGTTAATTAAACATTGTGTTTAACAATAATTATATCACAACAAGCTTCTGTCTTGCAGTCCAAAACATAAACGTCATTTATTAATAAGCGGTTGAGTTACATTTTTACTTAGTTTTTCTTAGTCCATAGTTTTACAATCCTTTATATTTTTTTCATTTTTAAACCACACGTGGTTCTTGAGACATGCGATTGTTATCAAAAGTGCAATTCTCAACCAGTTATTACCGGTTGTTGAGAGTTGGACCGGTTCTGAGCCAGTGCCGGCATTGGTATCTTCACTATTTACCCGGTGCTGGTGCTATACTCAATTCGGCAACTGAATTACTATTAAACTAGTACTGGGTGCCAATAAGTCGGTTTGCCATAATTATACTAGCATTGGGCCAGTGTTGAAGTCACAGTACTGTCTCACCATTGCTATAACGATATTGGGCCGATACTTCCGAAGTACTGGACCTGTACTGAATGCCAAGACTTGGTTGGCAGTACTGGGTAAAGGATTAGACCTGTTGTTAGCTCTAGTGAACCCTACTTGGGTTCCTCTAAAATTCTCGAAGATATAGGCTAAGAGAAGCCCTTCAGTTTTTTAATAAAGATCTATATATTCTCATGACGTTTCAATACGCCATATTCGCCAAATAGTAGACGCATGAGTATACGCATCTATAAAAATGCCTTCATAGTTTATTCACGAAAAATGTATCACTCGATGATAGCTCAGTCTCTTTAAGTCAATTCCAGTCATCAACTTACTCATAAGGATGAACTTCTTCCTTCGTAATCAGCTCAACTTCTGCCATATTTTGGTGACACTTGTGCGTAAGATGAGCTTTTGCCACCAGAGATTTTGATAGCAAATAAACAACTCCATGAAGATCGATATAAAGATAGTTTATTGGAAATATACGTCAGTGGGTTCACACAAAATGGCCATGATTGTATCAACCAGTTAGTTCAGAAAATTGGTCTAAAATCTGTTGCGAGTAGCGCAATAATAGTCCAAATAGCTGCACTATTTCGGTGCCTATGTCAACGAAGCGCACTGCAGAAAGCAACCTCGAAGAAAGGATCTGTCGTCGGCAATAAGGAATCGATGATTTAGTAATTGCTACTGCTGCAGAAGGCCTATTCTATTGGCCTGAAATGAATTAGTATGTGCAAGTTAAATTTTTAAAAAATGTTCCACGTCAAATCGTTGGTGGAACCTGAAAAACGTTTTTTTCAAAACTACATTTTCAAAGTTCGTGGCCACGATTTCTCGAAAACCGTTTTACCGATCATTCCGAAAGTCTTCAGGTTTCTCTCAGACATACAAATCTTATGCTCGATCATCGGATTTGGTTTCCAGCTTAAATGTTTTTCACGCACGAGATATTTTCAGTCTTTTAAAAACGAAAATCGATTACTTTATTTACGGTATTCACCATTTTGTTACGAATTGATACTTTCAAAAACCTACGAATGAACACTAGATAAACTCTTATATGAGAGAAATTAAAAAAAAAATGTATCTAAGATTATCCAGTGCCGAGCAAGAGTGGTCACCGCAAAATGTCTTTTTAAAGCAGTGCCTTAAATAGGTGACCAGATTTCCTTGATTTTTAAATATGTCTACATAAAATTTTTTCGACATATACTTAAAACTTCGCAGCATAATATAATAACTCTCGTATAATGAAAGATACACATGCAGCTTTATAAGGAATTTATGGAATGGTTCTTTTTCGGGCTCCTGACTGCACGTGAGCCCTTACCAATCATAAAAAGTGAAGATTTGATAAAGTTCATATTACAATGCCATGATTGCTTGGGCTTATCCAGATTAAGCTAAGAACAATCGGGGTCCAAAAACGTACCACAGCATTGCAAAAGTGTCGACAGTTGTAATATTGTCGAACTTGTTTTAGGGTGAAGTCGATGATCGGTCGAAGTATCACGGTTAGTAGAGAAACAGGGCCGGTTCTGGGTCAAGATCCTTACCCCGACATTGACCGACATTTTTTAGCTCAGACATGAACCACTTAGCCGAGACATGAACCCGTGAGGGGTGGGGGCTGATTTGATGGCGGCATTGGAAAGTCGCTATCTCTAACAACTGGAGGGCACCTAATCTTTTATGGGTCGAGACATTGGGAGGGGGGGGGGGGTGATACTTTGAGGGTGGTACTGGAATGCTGCTATCTCAGGCAGCGGCGGTGCGCCTAATTTTTTAAGGCGGCATTTGATTGATGATTATCAGTTAGACTGGCGTCTCTGTAGGGTGGGGGGGGGCTAGTTTTGAGGGTGGTATTAGAATGCCGCTATTTCTGGCAGCTGCAGTGCAGGTTGTCTTTCATGCTCGTATTGGAATGTTGTTATCTCTAACAAATAAATAGTGCGCCGGAGCGTTAGACCTTTTAATCACACACGACGCTACCCTCCCGGGCCAGTACGTCTGTTTGTCGCAACCTTATCGTTGGTCATAAATCATTTCTATTTGTGTGCTAAGAACCAGACCGGAGTCTGGAAAAGGCCGAAGGTCATAAAATCTTAGAGGCGCCTATGATAGTGTCTCGCTGGTCCTCGGCACCTGAAGGAAAAGCATCGAAATGCCCCTAACAGGTATTCTTCTGACCGCATTAATATAAGCGTTTCCCTATCACTGACTGGTGCGTGAGCAGATGTAGCACAGGGTGCTGCGGCAGATCTTTTTTCAAGCCGCGATGAAATTGGGACGAAGAGGAGATTGAAAATATGGAAGAGCACGTTTGATTCGATACTCGAGTTCAAATTCATGTGATGTATGCATGGGATTATGCATACAGAGCCGCTCGCCGAGGCCAATGGGAAAAGTTGTACCTGATCGTGAGTGATTTAGATTAAGAATTGAAAAATGCGGCAAACTGATTGAATCTGTATTGACGGAGAAAAAAATTTAACGGAAAATGGTATACTGATATGCGCTATCGACGTGTTTCGACCTGTTTCGAGCCCTCCAATTACATTCGAAACCGGATGATGCAATATTGCATGTCTGAACACGCTTGAGCCTGCACAGTGTTTAGATATTTTGACAAACCGCCAGAAAATGAGGCTTTGATGTTCATGGAATGCCGCTATGACGCGCTTAGTCTCTTTCTTGCTATCAGCAAGAAAGATGGAGAAAGAAAAGCGTTCAAGCAGAGACTAGTAGCGAGATCGCCAGCGGTCGCCCTGCGGGTGTAAAGCTGGTCAGGGGGGATTAGTCGTGGAGGGGGTAGTTCGCGTGGACATTGACTCGGGCGGTGTGGCAGATTTTCAGTCAGCTGTTTGCACATTGGCCTCCCGGGTAATGCAGGTTGACTGAGCGTGGCGTGCACATGGTATCGAGCGAAAACGCAGATATATGGATACGGACCACGGACTGTGAACCGTTTTGGCCGTTTCGAACCACGATTCACGCGTTTGTTGTAGAAGACAAAAAATGTGAGAGCTGCGCTTTATTTATACACTAGATTATGTCTTGATGACAAAAAACGAGTCTTTATCTCAAAATTTAGTTATAATAAGCATTCATTTAAGTATATATCACAAAAATTGTCGTGCCTGTATTGCGGAAAAATATGCTTATCAATACGTTACTGCGTCAGAGACGACTTTTTCATTCTAGCATGCACGTTTTGGCAATATTGTTGTTTATATCATATCTAACTCGACCAAAGTGACATAAAATTAAATTAATTGGCAGTTTAGCCTCCTATAGATGAACATAATCCGGTAACCAACATTATATACGTACATAGGTCGTGGCAGTGGTCATTGCGTCCGTGGCTGCTACCCTGTCGGTCTTAGGATCGAAACCAAGGTGCGCATTTTTTTTCGGAATTGACATATACTTTTTTTTTTGTATATTTCTGTTATTATGACGAATCTTTGCTACAGGAAATATTTTTATTTGATTACTCTGCATTCTTCAAATATTCCTGTCAAATATATCTCAAGGAGGCATCCCAAAAAATAGGCCTATTTATTTTATATCCTAAGCATAAGGAATCTTTTACTAAAAATCTTTAACCCCGCAGATGAACGGAGTAAAATATACGACATAAATGGTAATCTCAAGAAAATTACCGTGATTAAATTTTTTAGACCAATAATAATGTGACGATCCCGCATTACATCCAAGTAGACAATGCAAATGAGAGAGATTAATCGGTGGCCGTAGCGCAGTGGTTAGCGCTCCCGCTTGCAAGCCGAAGAGTCCCGGGTTCGAATCCACGGGCGGCACACTTGATTATTTTTCTCGTCGTCTTGGATCGTCACCACTCATCACCCCGTTCGACCATCACAAAACTGGTGTCAGAAGTTTTCGGACCAACACACGTTCACAAGCATCATGTATGGAGGAGACAACACAGACTTCCCGCAAAAAGGCCTGGCACTGAAGAGTCACTCCGCGGGATATAAGAAACAAAGCGGGGCGAGGGAAGAGCTCCGACGAGGGACATAGGCTGGCGTAGCGTCAACGTATACTCCACATACATTCGAAACCGAACACCCGCAACTCTGCACATTCGACGTGGACGTCGAGTTCGGAGAGGGGGGTGTGTGACGATCCCGCATTACATCCAAGTAGACAATGCAAATGAGAGAGATTAATCGGTGGCCGTAGCGCAGTGGTTAGCGCTCCCGCTTGCAAGCCGAAGAGTCCCGGGTTCGAATCCACGGGCGGCACACTTGATTATTTTTCTCGTCGTCTTGGATCGTCACCACTCATCACCCCGTTCGACCATCACAATAATTGGATCCGCTAAGTATAAAGTCTATTTATTAATCTATTTATTTATATTATTTCTTCATTTATTTATTTATTTCTCGGATAGAAACCCTTTTACGAGCGTTTTACAAATTACAATATTTATATGATAAAAAAGAAGTACACATCGAAACGAGCGTCAAACCGTATATCAGGGGCATGCCAGGGAAATAATATGCACTCATCATTCGACAGTTACTATAGGAGCCTATTATCGAACACGTTTCACCGTGATTTTCCCCGTCGAACTTACCACACACACACACACACACACACACACACACACACATATTATATATGTCCATATGGCACATTCCATGATTCCTCAGCAAGCTCTAGAATTTTCCAAAAAAGTCCAAAATCTTTTATTTATTTGCCATTCTCGCATCTTATTGTTGTATGTGATAAAGTCAAACGTGCATGCACATGCACACACACACGCACACATACATATGTCGCGTTCCACGTCGACTCAACCATTTCGTTTTTTTCGCCTCGAAAAAATTATTCAGTATGTAGGCATTTCGAAGGACAGTATATACACGACATTTCACCAAAATTTCATTTCCCCACTATTGTTGGTTCTCGAGATAATGACTAATAAATCATTCTCAATTTTGTAAAAATCATAGCTTCGTAACGGCTGATCGGATTTAAACGATTAAAGGAAAAATCTTTATTTTTTTGCCCTTTTCGAAAAAAAAAATATGCCGTCATCGGGTAAAAGCTCATTAGTTTTCGGGGTAAATTGACAAAAAACAATATTTCCCTCTACACTGATGCCCTTTTCCATCTTAAAAAAATCCCGTGGAGTTGCGTCTTGCCCCTTCTACCAGGAAAAAAAAATAGTGAGTGGAATTCCGGGTAGCCCTTTCGTAGAAAGAACAAACAAATCAAAAAATTACCCCGAAAATTGTCTAATACGTTTTTCTGCGCCGACGGCGTATTTCTTTTTTAAGAGCAACAAAGATAAAAAATATCCTTTTTTAATCATTTAAATCCGATCAGCGCAGTTACAAACTTATAATTTTTGTAAAATTGAAAATTCATTAATCATTATTTCGAGGGGCAACAATAGTGGGGGGATGAAATTTTGGTGCAATGTCATATTGTCCTTCGAAAGTGTAGAAACAGCTGGTTGTTTTAGACCTTTGCCTGGTTGTTTAGACTCAATTGTTTTAGACTTGTATGAATTTTTTTTTTTGTTGACCAAATAATCAAGGTTTCAGTATACAAGATCGATTTATACTTATGAATGAATTATGAAAATAGGCTTATTTTGTGGCATCCCAATGTGTACAACTTCCTCATGAAATATTTGACATAAATATCTAAACAATACAGAGTAATTAAATAAAAATATTTCCTGTAGCAAAAAGATTCATCAAAATAACAATAGGTGCTGTTTATTTACTAAAATTGAAATATTGTTACTACAAAATACAAAAAAAAAATAATATTGAAAAACATATTAATTTTAAAAAGAATTGCGCGTGGTGTTTGCATAAATGTAAATAAATAAATAAATAGACTTTTTATACTCCGAGGACCCAATTATTATTGGTCTAAAAAATTTAATGGCGGTAATTTTTTCGAGATTACCATTTATACCTTATATTTTACTCCGTACATCTGCGGGGTGTGGGGTTAAAGATTTGGTAAAAGATTCCTTATGTTTGGATATAAAATAAATAGGCCTATTTTTTGGGATGCCAATGTGTGCAAACTCCTTGAGTAATATTTGACAGGAATATTTGAAGAATACAGAGTAATAAAATAAAAATATTTCCTGTAGCAAAGATTCGTTATAATAACAGTATATACCATTTATTTACTAAAATTAAAACATCGTTATTACTAAATATAAAAAAAAAAAAAAATATTCGAAACATTAATTCCGAAAAAAAATGCGAGTATGTAGTGTAGTTTCGATCCCAAGACCGACAGGGTAGCAGACTGTGCTAGCGGTTCACAGTCCGTGGTCCGTGTAACATATATCTGCATTTTCGCTCGATACCATGTGCACGCCACGCATAGTCAACCTGCATTACCCGGGAGGCCAATGTGCACACAGCTGACTCAAAATCTGCCACACCGCCCGAGTCAATGTCCATGCGAACTACCCTCACTACCTCGGCCAGTCGAAACCCCCTTGAGCACCTGCGTTGGCGATCTCTCTACTAGTATCTGGTTCAAGTGTCCCTAACGGGTATTCTTCTGGCCAATATATATAAGCGTTTCCTCACTACTAGCTCACATTTTCTCCCGTGCATTCAAACAAATATTACACAGCCCCACAAAAAAAAGTAGGTTCAACCAATAGCCCCAATTCCACTTCCAGCAGTTCAATCACAGGTCCGATCATAGCAACAACAACGAAGAGTTAACAAAATAGAGATGGCCTAGTTCATTAGCAATAGATTCTCAAGATTTGACCTTGATCCGACCTTGAGTCGGGCCTGATCAGTACAACCGGACCTTAGATTTGGATTCAGGGACCCCAAAAATGCATAGATATCTCGGTTTACTTCGTGGGAAATCGATTCTCTAGATCCGACCTTGATCTGACCTTGAACCTAACGTGATCGGATCAAACAGACCCCGGATTCGGATTCAGCGACCCCAAAAACGTATTGGTAACATGGTCTTGTCTTTCAAACATCCCACTTTTTTGTGTGCCTGTGAAATTGTTTGACCTTCGTATGACATTTAGAGGTCATGTACAAAAATTTCTATAAACGTATCTGAATGTAGAATTTTCCGCTTTTTCCGAATCTAGGATCAAAAATGAAGTTTTTGTGGAAATAGAACATTTGACCTTCAATTGACCTTGAACCTAACGTGATGGGGTCAAACGGACATCGGATTTAGATTCAGCGACCCAAAAAACGTATAGATATCTTGGTTTACTTCGTTAACAATAGATTCTCTAGATTTGACCTTGATTTGACCTTAAGTTTGGGGGTCAACGAATTTTTTTGACCTCAGATTCGGATTCAGCGTCAAAAAATACATAGGAATACCATAGTCAGTCCCCCAAATCACGATCTTTTTTTTTGTGGGGCTGTGTAATATTTGTTTGAATGCACGGGAGAAAATGTGAGCTAGTAATGAGGAAACGCTTATATATATTCGCCAGAAGAATACCCGTTAGGGACACTTGAACGCTTTTCTTTCTCCATCTATGCTGATAGCAAGAAAGAGACTAAGCGCGTCATAGCGGCATTCCATGAACATCAAAGCCTCATTTTCTGGCGGTTTGTCAAAATATCTAAACACTGTGCAGGCTCAAGCGTGTTCAGACATGCAATATTGCATCATCCGGTCTCGAATGTAATTGGAGGGCTCGAAACAGGTCGAAACACGTCGATAGCGCATATCAGTATACCATTTTCCGTTAAATTTTTTTCTCCGTCAATACAGATTCAATCAGTTTGCCGCATTTTTCAATTCTTAATCTAAATCACTCACGATCAGGTACAACTTTTCCCATTGGCCTCGGCGAGCGGCTCTGTATGCATAATCCCATGCATACATCACATGAATTTGAACTCGAGTATCGAATCAAACGTGCTCTTCCATATTTTCAATCTCCTCTTCGTCCCAATTTCATCGCGGCTTGAAAAAAGATCTGCCGCAGCACCCTGTGCTACATCTGCTCACGCACCAGTCAGTGATAGGGAAACGCTTATATTAATGCGGTCAGAAGAATACCTGTTAGGGGCATTTCGATGCTTTTCCTTCAGGTGCCGAGGACCAGCGAGACACTATCATAGGCGCCTCTAAGATTTTATGACCTTCGGCCTTTTCCAGACTCCGGTCTGGTTCTTAGCACACAAATAGAAATGATTTATGACCAACGATAAGGTTGCGACAAACAGACGTACTGGCCCGGGAGGGTAGCGTC
The DNA here is from genome assembly GCA_963564615.1 of Rhorus exstirpatorius. Taxonomy (NCBI): domain Eukaryota; kingdom Metazoa; phylum Arthropoda; class Insecta; order Hymenoptera; family Ichneumonidae; genus Rhorus; species Rhorus exstirpatorius. The sequence goes on along the minus strand of OY751314.1, from coordinate 708,985 downwards.
GTGTGTGATTAAAAGGTCTAACGCTCCGGCGCACTATTTATTTGTTAGAGATAACAACATTCCAATGCGAGCATGAAAGACAACCTGCACTGCAGCTGCCAGAAATAGCGGCATTCTAATACCACCCTCAAAACTAGCCCCCCCCCCCCTCACCCTACAGAGACGCTAGTCTAACTGATAATCATCAATCAAATGCCGCCTTAAAAAATTAGGCGCACCGCCGCTGCCTGAGATAGCAGCATTCCAGTACCACCCTCAAAGTATCACCCCCCCCCCCCCCAATGTCTCGACCCATAAAAGATTAGGTGCCCTCCAGTTGTTAGAGATAGCGACTTTCCAATGCCGCCATCAAATCAGCCCCCGCCCCCCACACGGGTTCATGTCTCGGCTAAGTGGTTCATGTCTGAGCTAAAAAATGTCGGTCAATGTCGGGGTAGGGATCTTGACCCAGAACCGGCCCTGTTTCTCTACTACGGTTTTTTACGACATTGGAGAAAATATGAGGATGGCAGCGTTCAAGACCGCACTTAAAATTTTTTATTTCATACTTGGTATCGAGAAACTGACACCTCTAGAGATGCCGGATTCGTAATCTGAGGCACCAACCATCCAGGAGAACTAATTTTTATGCAACACAAAATCTTTCTTGGAATTATGATCCGCCTTATTGAATGGAATATTTTCAGATGCATAATTTTTATGCCTGATTCGTAATCAATCATCTCGAAAACTCAGACTTGCAGTTTTCAATTCCGTAAAACAGTTTAAGGGGTTCTGGCCACAATGTCAGGAAAATTTTCGCACCGTGCATCATCACATTTCTGATTTATAGACATCGCATAATTATGCAAAGTCTGAAAATTTTTGTATCACATGAAGCTCCTACATATAACACCGGATATCAAATAAATGCATTTTTTTCAGGTTTCACTATGCTCATCTATTCTTCTATCGCTGACAGTATTCTTCCTATTGTTGGCGGAGATTATTCCTCCAACGTCATTAGCTATTCCGTTGCTCGGAAAATATTTGCTATTCACGATGATCCTCGTGACACTGTCTATCTGGATTACAGTATGCGTCCTCAATGTTCATTTCCGGTGAGTAGAAACTACCTGATGTTCCTAATACATCGTTCCATAAAATACTAATTATCTATTTTCTTCGGTTGTGCTGCTAGAAATAATAGATCACCTAATCGTAGGACCACTGAACCGATAGAAAAAGTATACATTATTCGAACTCAAATATGACAACTATAAGCCAAATGGTACCGATTTGTACATTCTTCGACCTCATATTATTTAAAGGGACGAAAATTTTGTTTACGGGGTGTCTACGGAGAGGAAGGTACATTTTTGAAGTGAATGCTTCTTATGCGACAACGACCTACCTCTTGGTAACGCTAAAGTGTCCGTAAACCGGACAAAATAATGGAGGAATAGAAGAAGAGAGACAGAGGTATAGTTTGTAAGCAAGAGAGCGAGTGCCTCGCCATCCACACTGCTATGGCTTAGCTTCGTCATCCATATAGTATACCTGGGTATACGTGTATTAGTAAACAGCGGCGGGTACGCATGCCATTCTATCCGTTGGATGTGTAAGTCCACCGTACGTGTGGGCTCACTGCGCTTCGTGCGGCATGCCGACAATAATCACCACCATTTGTTAGAACTTTCGTTTATCGGAAAGCAGGTAGTTGGTATCGGAAAGGTGTTTACGAATAACCCTTTTCATATATACTATAACGTAATCGAAAATACCCCCCTCCCGTCCTTTGAACGCCCCATCTCGCGCTGAATCGCAATCGATATCCCAGGCGCCATCGAACGGGAGAATGAGAGAACAGTCGCGTCGCGCGCACTTACCATCACGACATGAAATCCAAATAGATAACGCGTGTTATCCCCTCTATCACGATACAGACTCCCACCAATTCAAGCCTCGCTCAGGACACGACTACTAAATCATAATAATAATTTTTGCACACGACCCGACAGTCCTACGCCCCGGTCCCCCCTACACAGGCAAAGGCAGGGCACGAGACGGGTATAAAAGGCCGAGCGCGAGCCCAGAGAATCACTCTTATTTCCACGATCATCCGATCCCTACTCTCCTAGGATTATCTCAGCACTGCGCCTGACGTATTCCAAAGGATTTCCTAGAACTCTCGCCTATTGCGATAATCATCGTACTGCACGATCGTTTGAGCAAATTCCTCTACCTATAGCATATCTTTCGTGTGGTCCTAGCACTGCGTCTAGCGCCTCCGGGAGATTCCTATATTAGACTTAAATTGCCCAGTCGACTCTACCGTACCATATGGTTTTTTTAGGAAATCCGTTACGTGTGTATAACGTCCTCCTGAGCAGGCCCGGCTCACCACCCGTTGTACGAATTCAAACTTATCTTGGCACAGCGTCCAACGTGAGCGAGATTTCATACAACATAACATAGTTTAAGTCGCCTCGAGTATAGGACTCATCCTAGACCTCGGCATTAATTAATCAAACAATTAAAGAAACAGAACTCTTTTTTTTTATAATTTAGCATCAATTAAACAATTTAAAGTATTACTATTGGGCTGTTTGGAGCGGCAGTCCCAATTTTCATCGGCCATTCATTGGCAACGCGTCCCCTATAATCAACCGTGTTTTTATTAGTCGCCCAAGCCGACGAAGCTTGGAAACGCATAGATTCTTGTTTTCCTTTCATTAATTTCGAGTCATATCAAATAAATAAGATTCAACAAAAGAATCATTTGGCTGCTTGGACTGACAGACCAAATCATCGGTCAATTTAATTGATCATAAGTCCCCTAAATCACCCTCTTTTCAATTGGCCGCCTGGATCGGCAAAATCCAGTACTCTTGCTTAATAAATTCAAATTCCCGATCTTCTTACATTCAAAAAAAAAAAAAAACCCAATTTAAAATCCTTTCTTTTTTGCAATTAAATCAATTTAAATTCAGTAAATCCAGTAAATTCAGTAGAGTCATTTTTCGAGTCAAATAAACGCCTGTGATGACAAATTCGAGTCGATTCGACACCACGTCGATCGACATACCGTTATAATTACGAAATACGAATACCTGAGGCGCAATCTATCAAAACAACAATATAATCATTCAGACCCCCTTTTTGCAATCGAGTCCAGTATTTTAACCCGTATAACCTTCAAATTCAACTTTCGAGCCCTTTTTATTTTTATTAAAATAAACATAAAGTCTCGAAACGTTTCAATACACACCCAAAAACGCCTTCATTAGTTTAAATCAACGGATAACAACTATGAGAAAATTACTGATGGTACAGAATGTTGGAAGAAATATTAAGATTGATTGATGGGTAAAATGCAGAGGTATTTTAGGTATTAAAAATGTGTTTTAGCGGAGAAATACGCTCTCCGGAGTTTTCCTCCGTTCGATCATACGATATTATTTTAACTACCTGAAAATACCTCCATATTTTACCTATCTATCAACCTTAATATTTCTTCTAACATTTTGTACCGTGAATAATTTTCTCATAGCTGTTATCCGATAATTTGAACTAATAGAGACGTTTTTTGGTGTGTATATATGAAAAGGGTTATTCTATTAAGTGAACACTTTCATTTATCCCGACACTAAATGACCAGACTCCGTCAGAATCCATATATCACACTGGACCAACAGTTTTTTTATTTTGTCAGCTCAAGGAGGGGCTTATTAATAGTTTCATTCAATTGTCGAAGCTTGAACGCCCACTCAAATGATCTTATGGCTAGAGTGTTTCAACATACAAAGATATAATGCTGTCAGAAACGTTTATGAAAGAAAACGAGGTATCATCGGTCCTGAATTTTAATTTTATTGTACGATTTTAACGCGAAGAGAAACGGAATTCTGGAGTCGCCATTTACCACCATCAACACGACGAATGTTACGTTGTAACGCCTCACTCGCAAGTTAAGAGCATGTGAGAGGCGACGGCGAACTCGAACGGGGTCGGCATAGTAGTGTACGGGGCGCGTTACCGCCTAAGCGGACCGCGCCACCGCTAGATGGCTCCACAAAAAAACAGCTACAAGCGTACGTGACGCCTAAGCGTGTATGCGTGCGTGGATATATTTGTGCCTGCACACAAATGTATTCACACGCGTCGCCGAGAACGTGTACATCTCGGCAACTAACAATACATCGACTCTTTCTCTCTCTCGATCTCTCTCGCTTGCTCGCTCTCTCTTGGAGAATCGACTGTGGGTACGTCAACGAAAATTCGACAAGCTCTGACATATTCATAGTCTGCTCGAAGAGTTTTCGGGCGAGGATACTAGTTTCTCGATCGAATCTCGTCGAAATGAATCGTCGAGCTAACGGTAAGAGAGCATCATCGGTGGAGAGTGTGTATTTTTACCGAGCAAAATGAATCTCGGCTAAAATGACTCTCTCTCTCAGTTTGTCTCTATCTAGGAGAGTCGATTGCATGTACGCGATCGAAAATGCGATGAGCCCTGACATATTCGAATAGACGAGTTTTCGGCCGAGAATATTAGATTCTAGAGCAAATCTCGCCGAAATGAATTGTCCGACTCGTCGAACGATGTTAGAAGAGCATCGTCGATCGAGCGTATTCATCATCGATGAGAACGTGCAATTTCGGCGAAAATGTCTCTCTCTTCTCTCTCTCTCTCTCTCTCTCTCTCTCTCTCTCTCTCTCTCTCTCTCTCTCTCTCTCTCGAAAAGATGAGCACATCACTCCGTATTGGCACAGATTGAAATGGTTGTCCGTAAAAAATAGGCGCTTATATTTTCAAGGGATTCTAGTTTACAAGACTCTATATGAATATGTTCCAGACTACATCCTTGACTTATTCCAAGGTGTAGATGCAGAGTTGCGCAGATCATCTAGACTTCCGGTACAGGTCTTTAAAATACGTGCACATCGTACTGCCATGTACCGAAACTCGTTTTCTATATCTTCCTGCTACCTTTGGCACTCGCTCCCTGCAGCTGTGTCTTCGGCACCAACGTTAGCCGCATTCAAGTCTCTTTTTTTCGATTACCTTTTTAGGTTGGAAGTAGAGAACTCAAATTAAAACTCGAATTAATTGGAAACAATTGTAATTGAATGTAGTTAAATAGAGTAAACCTCCGTCATCACCGTTTAAAATTGTTTAAAATTGTTTAAAACTGTTCAGTATTGTTTTGTGAATATTTTGATTTATTTATACTAGTTGAAAGAGAATGTTTACTGAACACTGAACTTATATGCATGTCCGTAACTCGTTTAGATTTAAGTTAATGTTATGTATTGAGCAATGCTCATCTGTATTTCATACATTTGCCACAATGTGGTCACTAGGGCAAAATAAAATTTATCTATCTATCTATCTATCTCTCTCTCTCTCTCTCCCTCTCTGTCTCGCTCTCTCTTGGAGAGTCGATTGTACGTACGCGAGCGAAAATTCGACGAGCCCTGACCTATTCAAATAGACGAGATCTCGGCGGAGAATACTAGATTCTCGATCGAGTCTCGTCGAAATAAATTGTCGGACTCGTCGAACGATGCTAAAAGAGCATCGTCGATCGAGCGTGTTTATCATCACCGAGAATAACGTGCAATTTTAGTGGCAAAGCACTCTTGCTTATGTATGTACGCGATCAACAACTCGACGAGCGCCAATTCATTCCAAACGATGAGTTCTCGGTCGTTAATTTATGATTCTCGATCGAGTCTCATCGAAACGAACCGTCGAGCTCGTCGAATGACGGTAAAAGAGTATCGTCAATCGAGCGTGTGTATTTTCACCATGAACATGTGTTTTAGGCGAAAATCTCTCTCTCTCTCTCCCGCTCTCTCTCTCTCTCTCTCTCTCTCTCTCTCTCTCTCTCTCTCTCTCTCTCTCTCTCTCTCTCTCTCTCTCTTCGCTCTCTCTTGGAAAGTCGATTTCAGGTACGCGATCGAAAATTCGACGAGTCTTGACATATTCGGATTGACGAGTTCCCGGCCGAGAATATTAGATCCTTGATCGAATCTCGTCGAAATGAATCGTCCGACTTGCCGAACGATGCTAGAAGAGCATCGTCGATCGAGCGTATTTATCATCCCCGAGAACGTGCAATTTCGTCGAAAATGTCTCTCTCTCTCTCTCTCTCTCTCTCTCTCTCTCTCTCTCTCTCTCTCTCTCTCTCTCTGCCTCTCTCTCTTTCTCTCGCTCTCTTTCCCTCGCTCTATCTTCAAGAGTCGATTGTAGGTACGCGATCAAAAATTCGACGAGCTCTGACATATTCGAATCGACGAGTTCTCGGCCGAGAATACTAGATTCTCGATCAAGTTCTATCGAATCGAACCGTCAGGCTCGTCGAATGACGGTAAGAGAGTTCCGTCGATCGAGCGTGTGTATTTTTACCGAAACATGCGATCTCGGCCAAAATTGCTTTAGCTCTCTTTCTCTCTCTCTCTCTCTCTCTCTCTCTCGCTCTCTCTTGGAGAGTCGATTATATATTTACGCGATCGAAAATTCGACGAGCTCTGAAATATTCGAATCGACGAGTACTCGGCCGAGAATACTAGATTCTCGAACGAGTCTCGTCGAAATGAATTGTCAGACTCGTCGAACGATGCTAAAAGAGTATCGTCGATCGAGCGTGTATATCATCACCGAAAACGTGCAATTTCGGTGGCAAAGCACTCTCGCTTATGGCGAGTCTACTGTACTACGTACGCAATGAGCAACTCGACGAGCCCGAATGCATTCGAACCGATGAGTTCTCGGTCGCGAATCAATGATTCTCGATCGAGTTCTATCGAAACGAACCGTCAAGCTCGTCGAATGACGGTAAGAGAGTGCCGTCGATCGAGCGTGTGTATTTTTACCGAAAACATACAATCTCGGCAAAAATTACTTTCTCTCTCTCTCTCTCTCTCTCTCTCCGGTGAGTACGCTTGACGTGTTTCATTTCGGCTCCTCTATTTTTTGAACTTCTTACTGCTCCATACTGCCTCCGGGCGTTTTGTTGCAGGTTTAAAGCATGCCCCTTACTGCTTTCTATCCACTGAGTGCATTTTTTATACTCTGGCTGTGACTGTGCTTTGATAAAGTGGGTGGAAAGTTCGATACCAGGCTATCAAAATCGTGGCTGTCCATCTTTCTCGTCAACGGTTTTTCTATCGAGGCACGACGCGCTTGCGCCTTGGCTCTCATCATCACACACATACACATCTCTCTGCCTGTCTCGTCTACTATCGAGCATTGTCTACTGCGCTCCCTTGCTGCACATGTTGTCAGTTGTCAGCTTGGATACATCGATCTGCTCGTCAATCAACGGATCTCACCATCTTGCTTTCCCCCCACTCGTGACTCCCCTCGTCGTGCGTGGTCGCGTTTTACACCTAGCCCCTCGCAAGCGACAGCTGAGCGTGATACTGTGTGCTAATATAATTACACATTGTTCTGCTCGTCGATCGGCAGACCGCGCCACCTTGTTTTTCCCCCACTCTGGACTTCTCCCATCGTGCGTGGTCGCGTCTTATACCCGTTGTAAGTGACAGCTGAGCGTGATACCGTGTGTTACGCCCGCACAAATATAATTATAAGACAATTCTGTTCGATTGCGGTTATTTTGCAAACGTTAAACATGCCAGCGGTGAACTGTGGTATTTGTTCGAAGTTTGTTGCCTCGGAAGATCTCCTGCGGTTGTGTACATTGGACACTCATGGCTTCCACAGTGATTGTCTCAAAAATAAACATGGAATTCGCTCGGTCTCAGAGTTATCTCGTGACTCAAATGTCCCCTGTTTCGTGTGTCGCAAACGTACGAACAGTGCATCGAGTGCCTCCTCGAATGTCTCCAAGGAACATGCTGGTGCCCCGAATCTATCTACGCAACTGGCTGATATATCATCAGTGATTCAAACCCTTACCACCAAGCTTGATAGTTTTGAAAATGTGATACAATCATTACCGAATATGGCTGAGAAGCTTGATAAAATTGAAACTGCCATGGAGGATATAGCAACGATTAAAGACCAAGTTTCAGGAATTGATCAGCTTCGTACTGAAGTCCACAATTGTCTCACGAAACTAAACTCCGTCTCTTCACGACTTGATAACGTAGAACATACCACATCTTCGCTCTTAGAGTCTCAAAATAGTCTGTCGCGGCGCGTGAGTGAGATCGAACAGCGCCCACTGCCACCTGCTGTACCGTCAGCCTCTACTGACACGCGACTTCTCAGCCGTATTAGACAACTAGAAAGTGCCCGTCATGCCACTAACCTCGTAATATCTGGCTTACCTGAATCAGGCGCACAGGATCGTGGTCACGTAATTGCTCTTTGTGCTGTACTGAATATTAATGTCAACAGTGACCAAATCACCGCAACGAGACGCATGCGTACCACGAAGGCCACCAATAACCCGCGTTTGCTCTTCGTTGCTGTCAATTCTGAAGATCTGCGGAATTCCATTCTTGCCGCAATTCGATCGAGGGGCCCTATCAGAGCCAATCAAGTGAACGCAACATTCTCTGACTCGCAGATCATCCACATTAATGAATTCCTGCCAGCTGAGCTACATACTCTTCTAATGGCCTCAAAAGATTGCGCGAAACAAAAGGGTTATCAATACGTTTGGGTGCGAGACGGTATTGTTAACATTAAAAAGTCGCAGGATGCACCGATCATTAGCATCTCGTGTGCTGAACAATTGAACTCGTTGCCATGACTTCCCTGTAAACCCCCACCAAGCACTGTTTTTTCCGCACCACCACAGCTGCGAATTTGTCATATAAATGCTCAATCTCTCTTACCTCGTTTTGCTGAATTCTCTGCGTATTTCTCCGAGCATATATATGACGTAATTCTAATCTCTGAATCTTGGCTGAAACCTCATATCTCCGATGAAGCAGTGCAATTACCGGGCTACTCTCTCACGCGCTGTGACAGAGTTGGTAAGGGTGGGGGTGGTGTGTGCCATGGACCTAGTATATATGGACTCCGCATGCGGTCCTAAAAGTGATGGCAGCAGAACTGAGAGAGACAGAGAATAGAGGGGCTATTTTCTAGCTCTCTCTGCGCAGACTAGTTGCGCAGTTAGAGACGTACGGTCCAATACGGGGATAAAGAGCGCCGTGTAAACGTACTCCCTATACCGGCAACCTAACCTCTTCAGTTGACAGTTTCTGTCAAATTTGAAAATTTCCTTTTCCACAGCTCTAATAAGACCGGAAAAATAAAAAAATGCACTATTGTAACTAGAACTACATATTTTACAATAAAACGCCTAGCCGAGGTATTAAATAAAAGCTTTTTTGTAACGCATGCACGATTTCTGCGTTTTTTGTACCTATTAAGCGGGCGTAAAGTGACCCTTTTTTTACCAGCTCGAAAAAGCGGGCAATAATGAATTCATTATTGCCCGGTTTTTGAATAAGCGGGCTATAATGAAAATAAGCGGGCTATAATGAAAAAAGCGGGCTATAATGAAAATAAGCGGGCTATAATAAAAATAAGCGGGCTATAATGGATTCATTATAGCCCGCTTATTTTCATTATAGCCCGCTTATTTTCATTATAGCCCGCTTTTTTCATTATAGCCCGCTTATTTTCATTATATCCCGCTTTCTGAAATTCGTAAAAACGACCGTGTGCGTACATATACAATATATGATATTGTATTTCGCCCACTTATAAGCACAAAAACACAGAAATCTATACATGCATTACAAAAAATATGGTGTGCACCAAGGGCTCAGTGGACTTTTTTACCTCGTGTGTTTGCAGTACTCGTCTTCGGCTCGCTCCTGCACTCGCCTTCGGCTCGTGCGAGCTCACCCTCGACTCGTGCTAGCTCACCTTCGACTCGTGCTAGCTCGCCTTCGACTTGTACTGCAAATTCCACACTCGCACAGTGGGGAATTTTCACGAATTCCTGGCCAAAAATAAAAAAAAAAATTTTTCCATACAGGTATAACGGTCACGGGTATTTGTAGAGAACTAATTTCTGCGTAATTTCCCGTTTGACCCAACCTTTTACCTCTCATAGATGCTTAGATATTTCAGTTCAAAGTCGACCTTTGTTGGTGACAGTCGCGAGCGTCGACCGTGCTGTGTTTTGTAGCGCAACTTTGAACGTTTGTATACGGATAGTGGGAAGTGATAATTGATTCAAACAAAATGGATATTCTTCCTCAAGGTATGTAGAACATTTTGCCTATTTTACAATTAAAAAATATTTTTTTTGTCCATGTTTTCGTAGTCTAACGAGAATCCCGAAAAGTGCCTTCGTTCGAAAGTAAATATTGACTTTGCATAGACGTTTAGTATAGAATCCCGCGGAATCCCGCCTTCATTTTTTTTTTTAAATAAAGCTTAGAATATTAGCTTTCGAATGCCGCCTCACCGAGAGTGCGCAAAGGTGCGCGGCCTGGTCCAGAGCAATTTTAGTGCGCGTCCGCGTCATCCGATAAGTCAACCGCGCGCCGCGTGACGTGCCAGGTACTCGGTCAGCCGAACTGGGCTTACCTGGAACTGCAGCTGCGGGTCGACCGGTCGACCCTGACAATAGATTCGAAATATAAATATATATATACATACATATGTATATATATATATATATATATATACATACTTTGTAAGAATCGTCGTGAAAAATGCTGATACCTGATTTAGTTTACGTGGAATTTGTTTTCCAGAGGGAAAGGAATTTATTAGAAATTTAGTATTGTATTCGGAACGCCAACTCCACATTTTAATGAAGTATGACCAAATGCATAAAGGCGTATGTCTAATCCTCATTCGTAATACAATGCAATTTATGATTAATACTAAGTACAATTTCTTTTCAGGTTCAGGTGCTTCGCTTGTCTCATTCAAACGAAAGGAAATATTTTTAATTCTGAAAAAATATTTAACGTCAGAATATAATGAGCAAGTAGAATTATTGGAACGGGAATTATCGGAGAAGAGTCAATGTGTGATTAAAATCCACCAAGATGCCAGGCAGAATTTGTCCAAGTTAATTCATAAGATACGCATAAAATGGCAAGAGTCAGGAAGGAAGGAGACCAATTTTCTTCATAAGAATCAAGAGTGGCTGGAGATGGATATTGCCTTTCCTGCTGATTCGAAACCGAGTGACGCCAGCACACGTGGTCGTCCCTCAGTGGACTTTGCTGCATCAAGTGAGCGATCGAAACGACGAAGAACAGAAGAGTTGCGGCAAAATCATACCCCTGAGGAGTTGTGCTATGCAGCGCAAATGAGTCTCCGCTCTTCCGGAGACGTAAATTCGTCAAAAACGGTCAAGGACATTGCAGTTGAAACGCACGCACCTGCACCAACATCGTCAAAGGCAGTGCAAAATACACTATCAACAGATGAAGCTCTTTCGGTTATGGTCGAAGCCAAACTCACCAGACATCAATATAATATTGTAAGAGCATCGCTGAAAGGTATCAACTGTCCGGCATATCCAAATTACGAAGCAGTTAGAGAGGCCAAAGCATTATGTTATCCACCGCGGTCTAGTATAACTATTACTGAAAATTGTGCCGATATTAAATTACAAGACTTACTGGACCACACATGCAAGCGTCTTCTTCTTAGTCAGAGAGAAGTTGTGAAATCAGTGCATATGGAAAACTTGGCAAATGCGGAATTAATCTGTAAATGGGGGTGTGACGGAAGTTCTGGCCAAGGTGTATACAAACAGAAATTTGAGGATGACAGTAATTCCGACGCAAATATATTCCTAACGTCCCTTGTCCCGTTACAACTCGCATTTTTTGAGAGTGAATCTATGGACTCCGGTTGTAAACTTTTATGGAAAAATCCGAGGCCATCATCGCCTCGCTATTGCCGGCCTATAAGAATGCAATTTCTACATGAAAGTACGGAATCCACGAAGAATGAAACAGCGTATATTGAAGAACAAATCTCATCATTAAAACCATTGAAAATTGGAGTTGATGGCAGAGAAGTAACAGTTAGGTATAAAATGCTGTTTACTATGATAGATGGGAAAGTCTGCAATGCTGTTACATCTACGAAATCCGCACAAAGATGCTATTTATGTCAAGCTACTTCAAAAGAATTTAACGATCTTGATGCAATCCTGAAAAAAGAAGTGAATGAAGATAACTTGAAATTTGGAATGTCCACGTTACACGCATGGATCCGTTTTTTTGAGTCCCTCTTGCATCTATCTTACAAACTCGATTTGAAAAAATGGCAGGCACGATCCGAAAATGAAAAAAAGATGGTTAGCGATCGAAAAGCACAGATACAAAAATCTTTGAAATCTGAATTGGGGTTGATAGTGGATCGTCCAAAGCCTGGGTATGGGAGCACCAACGATGGCAATACAGCACGGCGATTTTTTGAAAACCACGAAATAACAGCAATGATAACTGGCTTGAACGAAGAACTTATAAAAAGATTTCACGTCATTTTACAAGTTATCTCGAGTGGGTACGATATCAACGTGGAAAACTTCAAAGAATACGCGTTGGAAACTGCGCAACTGTACGTGCGCGATTATCCATGGTATTATATGCCAACAACCGTGCACAAAATATTGATCCATGGAAATTTGATAATAGCTTCGGCTATTTTACCCATCGGACAATTGTCAGAGGAGGCTCAAGAAGCGCGAAACAAAGACGTGAAAAAATTTCGAGACGGATTTTCTCGTAAATCATCACGCGAGAATACTATGCAGGATGTTTTGAATTGGCTACTAGTGTCATCTGATCCATTCATAACAAACCTAAGGAAACTGCCTCAAAAAAAGTCACAGCAATTGTCTGCAGAGGCTATGAGGCTACTTGCTGAGCCGAATATGGATTGAATATGGATTGGAATAAGGATTAGGATTGAGATACTCTTTGTATTTTTCAATAATAAAAACTTTGTTTACCGTATTACGAGATAACAATTATTTTCCGTACATTCCCGAACCTACTGTATAATCTATTATTGTAGCCACTCGACAAACATAGTTCAGGCTCTGTGTTTTATTTTTCGAAATTTTGATGTATTCGCAATCAGGGAACCCGAAAACATCGGGAAAATAGATTTTTCATCGGATTTATTAAAGAATTTTGGTTCGAACCAGCCATATTTGAGTTGCCATTTTGTTTTTTGAAATTTTGATTTTGGATTCGAAATCAGGGACCCCGAAAACATGGGGAAAGTAAATTTTCCGCTGGATTTATTGAAGAATTTTGGTTCGAACCAGCCGTATCTGAGCCGCCATTTTGTTTTTTGAAATTTTGATTTTGGATTCGAAATCAGGGACCCCGAAAACATGGGGAAAGTAAATTTTCCGCTGGATTTATTGAAGAATTTTGGTTCAAACCAGCCGTATCTGAGCCGCCATTTTGTTTTTTGAAATTTTGATTTTGGATTCGAAATCAGGGACCCCGAAAACATTGGGAAAGTAGATTTTTCGTTGGATTTTTTGAAGAATTTTGGTTCGAACCAGCCGTATCTGAGCCGCCATTTTGTTTTTTGAAATTTTGATTTTGGATTCGAAATTAGGGACCCCGAAAACATTGGGAAAGTAGATTTTCCGTTGGATTTTTTGAAGAATTTTGGTTCGAACCAGCCGTATCTGAGCCGCCATTTTGTTTTTTGAAATTTTGATTTCGGATTCGTAATCAGCGACCCCGAAAACATAAGTATACCAAATTTGGTGAAGTTCCGATCATCCCCTGATTTATGGCCAGGAATTCGTGAAAATTCCCCACTGTGACTCGGTCTAAAAAAGCCCACTTTACGCCCTAGGTGCACAATATACTATTTTATTTAATATTTATTATACAAAATGTTCCTTAATTAACGTAGATTATAATCCGCATAAAAGAGTTTAAATATTATCATATTGATAAAAAAAAATTTAACTAAAAAGGTACCGATTTGCCATGGAAAAAAATATAGGCACAACGATAAATATTCTACTGTGGCACTCGCTTAATATTTAGTTGCATGTCCATTCTTCTTCAGCATTTCTCGGAGACGATTTCGCATTGAATATACGAGTTTTTCGGTTACTTCTGATCCAATTTTATGCCACTCTGACCAGTATTTGTTTTAACTGATCTTTGCTACTGATATCATATTTTCTAACACGTCTACTGAGCTTTTCCCAAATATGCTCGATGGGGTTGAGTTCAGGGGATTGTGGAGGAATTTGTAGTGCATGTGAGATATTAAATGCAATCCACAGATGAACGATATAAGCAGTGTGCTTAGAGTCATTATCTTGTTGAAAATAAAAATTCGAGCCGAGTCCCAATTTTTCAGCACTTTTCTTCACATTGCGTTTTAAAATATTTAAGTACAAAATTTTGTTCATAGTGCCCTTGATGAAAACAAACTTTCCTAGGTACCCCAGAGGCAGCCATGCAACCCCAAAAAAGCACTCCTTCACCCCCATGCTTCACAGTACCTTGTAGGTTCTTCGGATCTATAATTCGATATTCGGCTTTCGCCAGACTAAAACTGAAGGGTCACTTCCAAAATTTGTATATGTACTCTCATCTGTGAGCATAGTACTTGGCCCGAGAAATCGTTATTTTTATTATACTCTTTTGCAAATCCTTTCCACTTTTTTTTTAAATTTCATTAATAAAAGGTTTATTTACAAGATACTCTGACACTACACTCGGCTCTTCGGAGCATTCTGCATATTGTCTTTGGGTGTACTTCTTTCTCAAGTCTTTCTTGCAGCTGCCCTGCTATCTGTGATGATGTTGTTTTGGAATTTTTCTTAATTATCTGCACGATTTTCTTCTCATCTCTTATACTTAGCTTTTGCGGTCGACGACTTCGGCACCGATTAGCTACATTTTTTAAATCTTGATACCGCGCTTTATTATATTTCTAACTGTATGACGACTTCGTCCGATGATCTCCCCTATCTCTGCCTACGATTCATTTTTTCCGTGCAAATTTAAAATAATTTTCCATCCACTTTTACTCCTCTTCTTTTTCGGCCCGTACTCACAGTTTATCACAATTGCAACTGTATCAACTCGAAGCGAATGAAGATTGACCTTTTTGTACTACGCAAATAAGCATGCAAGCCTGATATCTAGATCTTTAGACGTGTTCGGAGAGGCATGATCCACGGCAAAGTAGTGTGCCTATACTTCTGTCTATGAAAAATTGATACATAATAACTTTAATTTTTTTTTCTAAATTGATATGACATTATTAAAACTCTTTCATACGTGTTAGAATCTACATTACCCTACTAAAAATGTTCATGTGATAAATTATATAAAATACTATGAAAGAATTCAGCATGTCATTCATCATGTGATTTATCTTATGAATTTGATCAAACGTATAAGAATTCACATAATAAATCATTTAGGCATAAATAATCGTCAGATGTAATGTATCAAAAATCTTTTGGCAAACCATATAGTTTATCATGCAATTTGTTTTATATTACATCTGATGATTCGTGCCTGTACGATTAATTATATGATTTATTATATATTTGACCAAATTCACAACATAAATCACATGATGAATGACATGATGAATCACATGATGAATTCTTTCATAATATTGTATGATTTATCTCACGAACATTTTTAGTAGGGTAATAAAGGAAGATTATATAGAATCATTAAATAAAAAGGGCTTTATTTAACTTCAGGTAGGCATTTTATTATAAAAAATCTTGTGTGCCCACACCTTTGTCCACCACTGTACATGTATAATACATACTTTAATCGGATATTTACACACTTTACAATATATACATACTTTATATTTTTACGGATATATACATACTTTACAATATATACATATTTACAATATATGAGACATTCCACAAATAGTGGCTTGGTTTTTGGGCCTCAAAATTTCAATTTCAAATTTTCGTTTATATTTTGGTAAATACATTTAAATGGACGAACTGTAAAAATTTTAGCCCTTTTGCTACGTAAGTAACAGAGAAACGCGTATTTTTGCGTTTTTGTAATTTTTTTGGTTTTTAAAGTTTTTATCTGACTAAAAAACAAAAAAATATATCGGTAATACTGTTTCCCATCGGAAATTGTCAGAATTTAAAAAAAAAATATTTTTTAAATTTAAAATTCGAAATATTTCGAAGTTATGTTATGAATCTGAAACGTTGAAACATTTCTGACATATTTCGTGCCGTGTGGGTTATAACTAGCACAAATCAACTTACAACACTATGCGCGCAACTCGTAGGCTTCGATACCATTCTTATTGACTTACGAACGGCGACTTCATGTGTGAATCGCAGAACTACACTAGAAATATAATTTTGCTCGCAAAATCACTTCTCTTCCCTCTGATCAAAAATTGATTGCTTTTCGCACGCGCTGCAGCGATGGAACATGGCCATTTTATCAGTCGGGTAAAAAGTATTATATGCGTCACACGGGAAGAGCTGATTTTCACCTCGTACTTGTGCTCGAAAACCTCGCACTCCGCGAAAATCACGCACTTTCCTTCCTAGTAGCATAATGTACTATTTTAGACTCTACGGACAGAAAAATTTTGCAAGATAAGAAATAAAAAAAATCCCAGTTCTCCGTTAAGCTTGAACTCAACGGAGAACTGGGATTTTATTCATTTTTTTATTTCTTATTTGATGGCAAAACTTTTTTGTCCGTAGACTCGAAAGAAGAATCTTTTTCGTTCGTACATTCTGTAGAGAAAAAAATCCCAGTTCTCCGTTGAGTTCAAGCTCAACGAAGAACTGAGATTTTTTATTTCTTATTTTGCAAAACTTTTCTGCCCGTAAAGTCTAAAAAAGATTCTTTTTTGTCCGTACACTCCATAGACTCCGTAGAGAAAAAATCCCAGCTCTCCGTTAAGTTCAAGTTCAATAGAGAACTGGGATTTTTTAATTTCTTATTTTGCAAAACTTTTCTGTCCATAGAGTCTTCAGACTCTGCGAAGAAGTGGTATTTTTTTTTAAATTATTTTCTCAAGAGTGCACACAGAAAAAATTATTCAAAATAAGTTTTAAAAAATCCCAGTTCTTCTCAGAGTCTGAAGACTCTATGGACAAAATAGTTTTGCAAAATAAGAAATAAAAAAATCCCAGTTCTGTGTCCCGCTCACTGCGCTTCGCCACACCTACGGTCCTGCTTATTCCCCATCGCCGGTCGCACAAGAACTACTCTAAAATTCCAGTTTTATTATCGAAATTCCCCGACTTTTCCCTACTGTAAAAACTTTCCTGCTAACTTTTCCCGGTTTTTCAGATTTTCCCGGGGCGTACGAACTCTGTTTACGCTGTCATAGCGATATTGTCATCGCTCCGTGTCCCTGAGTCGCCAAAATGATAACTCGGGAACACTGCACGTAACACTCTGTCATACACATGTGATTAATATTATAAACGCAGCTTCGATAATAAACGGTGGACTTACTGATAAGAGTTCTTGAGCATCTTTTGATATTAAATTCTTATCCTTCAATTCAAAAAGCAAACTTTTGAGGTCTGTCACTCTTTTACGCAAACGACGGTTTTGCTGTTGTATCATATTTATCTTTCTCTTCTGTGTGTCAATGTACGAGATGGCTAGCTTCCAATTTCTCATTGCCTTCTTTGGTGACTTCAAA
The DNA here is from genome assembly GCA_963564615.1 of Rhorus exstirpatorius. Lineage (NCBI taxonomy): Eukaryota > Metazoa > Arthropoda > Insecta > Hymenoptera > Ichneumonidae > Rhorus > Rhorus exstirpatorius. The sequence continues at coordinate 691,377 of OY751314.1, read as the reverse complement.
TCGTCAGGATCGCAATCGCCAACGAATCGCGGGTTGTATCTTCGTAATTTTTTTCGCCGAGGAGTCTCGGGCTGAACACTAGAATAAAATAATTGAGAAAAAATGTTTCTACTCTTAAATGCATCAAGGCGGCTTTAAATTACAAATACGACTTGAAAATTACCTCATATTATCCTGATTGTTCGTAACTTCTTCTAACTGTACATCATGGGCAATAGGGATCGCATCAGGATCAACATCTATTGCATCGACTGGCGGAGAGAACATTGATTGTACATCCTGATGCGTTGAGTCAGTAGATGTGGTTTCCTCAATTATGTGAAAACTTTCCGGTATGTCTTGGAACTCTCTGAAACATAATTCATAATATGAATGCTATGCGTGTATGATTAAATATAATTTTTCGTGCTCAATGTTAGAATATTGGGCAGTCGTTTTATACCTAACTGAAATTGTTTGACAGTTATCCAGATTGTTTTCCGGCATACTCATCGGAAGCACTGGAACACAATTATGCTGCATTTTTTGTTTACCCTTTTGGCTGCTATAAATAAAACAAAAACAAGAGCATGTAGCGTATGAAAATGCATACCTATAAGCATGATGGGATTGCATAGCAGTCATTACGGTAGCAATAGTTAAACAAAATCACTAACTTTGTTACCCGGAATCCAAACTTGTTGGCAGCGATCCTTGCTTTATATGTTTTCGTTGATTCATACCACCAGGAGGATAGAAAAAACATTGCTCCGAAAAGTGTTGACTGCAGAGAACTGATGTTCTTGCAGGTGAAAAATTCGGGCCTATAGCATCGCACCATGCTTTCCGAAGAGTTTCATCTTGTGGGAACCTATAAGAAAAAGTAGCAACAGACTTATAAATTTACTTATGTTATAAATATATTAATTTACTTCTTTCTTTAACTTTGTTTTCAACTCTGCTATAATAGTCACAAAGAATCCTATCTACGCAAAAAAATACATACACTTTAAGGTTATGTACTTACTTGTGAAAGGAGATATCGCTTTCATTATTAGCTTGTAATTTAAAACCGCAAGCGCAACAAGTTTTCATTGTTCACACAGGTGTTTGCAAATGCAAAAAAAAAAGTTTTTCATTGAAAGACGTGCCAAAGAACAGAAAACGCGCACGCAAATCGCAAATAATACGGTACATTTAAACCAGGCGTTTATCCATCGGCGACTGCGCGCGCAACAAGAGAGAGATAAAAGAGCCCCTCTATTCTCGATCTCTCTCAGTTCTGCTGCCTTCACTTCTACAACACGGGAAAGGATAGGGCTTGCGGAGTCCATATATACTAGGTCCATGTTGTATCATCTACTCACGACAAAACCTTCGCACACGTGTTGTAGCTTCGACTGCTGCCTCTGCATACACACCAGCACCTGAGTATTTACTTATTGATATTAGCGATGACAGTCACCTAAAGATGCTAGTTGGAGTTGTCTACAGACCGCCAAAAATACCTTTCTCCAACCACATTGAAACGCGCTTAGAAACCACCTGCCAAAATTATATCTCCAAGGTTATAATGGGAGACTGGAACTCAAATTTCTGTACAGTCAACCCTGACAGTGAGTACCTACGGCAAATTTTCAATAGCTATTGCTTGGATATCGTTCCGTTTGAGCCCACACATCACACTTCGACATCGTCAACGTAGCTCGACTTGTGTGTGGTCGACTCTATAGATAGAGTTCTGTCGCACGCGCAAAGCTCTCTTGGATTTGCTCCGGGACACGATCTAATATCTGTTGGCTACAAATTCGCATGTGTGCGCACCGTGACCCCGCAAAATGTGCAACAACGCAACTGGAATTGTCTCCGCGACCCGATGTTCTCGACATTTCTTCAATCACTCGACTGGGCCCCCGTTATTTCTTGTCTCGACCCAAACAAAAAAGTTGTTCTCTTTAACGATGCGCTCGCCAGTTTTCTTGACCAGTACGTACCCTGTCGAACGGTAACAAACCGACGTCTCCCGGCACCATGGATGACGCCTGAACTCCGGAAACTGATTGCGCTCCGAAATCGTGCATACTCGAAATATCGGCGATCGAGACGCCCATCCATCCATCAAGAATACAAACTTCTCCGGAATCGTGCCAAAACGCTTTTGACACAGACCAAAGCACGCTACTATTTAGAACGTCTCTCGGCTGTGAGCAGGGAACCCAAACGCTTATGGTCCGAATTACGACGTCTCTCTGGGCTCTGCTCGTTACGTCAATGCTCTAAGACTGACTCCGATTCCGGAAGTGATAGTTCAAGGCACTCCAATTGCTTTTGTCAACGTGGTGAGAAATCTCGGCCTTCTCGCTACACCGACTCTCAACTGGCGCGAGCATGTGACCAACATCTGCAATCGTGTTTATAAAACACTCCATCAGCTAAAATCTAATGGCCAAGCTCTCACGGCTGACCTTCGCAGACTCCTAGTGACATCGCTTATTTTCCCGATCTTTGACTACTGTTCAATTGTTATTCCCGACATAACTAGAATTGAGGAATCACGATTGCAGCGAGCCCTTAACGCATGCGTGCGCTTCGTTATGAATGCACGGAAATACGAACACATCACACCGTATTATCAAAAGCTCAAGTGGCTGAAAATCCCGGAGCGACGCCCGTTCTTCCTCGGTTTACTTATTTATCGAGCACTGCGCTATCGCGTTCCCCCGTTCTTTGCTAGCCAGCTCACCTTTCGCTCCGATGCACGCGGGCGTATAGCTCCTTCTCGTGCTCCGGAAACTGACCTCGTGGTCTCACCGTGTCGTACTGTCGGTTTTGAAAAATCTGTTATTGCGTCAGCCATACGACTGTGGAATTCTCTCCCGCCCGCCATGCGCGAGATACGCTCCGACAATTTATTTAAAACCTCTCTATTGGAACATAACCCTGCGTCAAGCTACTCCCTTGAACAATTAATTTTCACATCTCAATAAATTTCTGCACCTTAGATGTAAATACCTTACATGTAAATAATCTCAACACCTTAGATGTAAGTTAAACTTAAGTTAGTTAAGAACTCGAATATGTACCTACTCTCAGAAACAATCTCAACACCCTAGATGTAAGATAGACTGAAGTTAGTTAAGAATTTGAATATGTACCTACTCTCAGATTTATATTTACTCTGTTTTTGTACCCCAGGGCTACCACCCTTGTACAATAAAAATCATTTTCTCTCTCTCTCTCTCTCTCTCTCTCTCTCTCTCTCTCTCTCTCTCTCTTTTCTTGGACGTGAGTAAAGCTTGACATACCGACTTACCGCTCTTAAGTATAGTAAGAATTTTTACTGCTGCCATTTGCCTTCGGGCGTCTTCTTGCAGTATTCTGGCTCGCTTTTCATTGCCGAATTTCTGGATATAACTATCGCTCTTGGATGCATGGTGCTTTTTGGCTTTTTCTGGAAATCTCTGGATCTACAATCCTAACCTCAAAAGTGAATCATCGCTTTATCTTTCTATCTTCTCATATGGGCTGGCGCGTGCGCATCACTCTTCATGTCAACGCAGGAAATCATCGATATCGATCGACGCTGATAGCTGCTCATTAGCAATCGCCGTTACCTACGCTTGCCCTGGATCCCTGCAATCTAGCTTATCGGCAGCTGAGCTACGATTGAGGAAATCATCGATATCGATCGACGCTGATAGCTGCTCATTAGCAATCGCCGTTACCTACGCTTGCCCTGGATCCCTGCAATCTAGCTTATCGGCAGCTGAGCTGTGATTGAGGCACGTCTACGAGGATATTTCTAGTGATATACTTCGCTATAGGAACTGCTTTGTCGCAAGTATAATTCTATTTTAGACATGCCATGCTGTGCTGTATGTAATCGTGCGATAAAGCGCACGGAATCATATGTTACTTGTACGGGTAAATGCGGAAGCGATTTCCATACGAACTGCGTAAAAACTACTTTCGATCGTGAACTCAGCGCGCTCCTAGGCACCTCAAGCTTCCGCTGTGAGCCTTGTGCACAGTTTCGAGTTGCTCACTCTACATTACCTCGTGATGATCACCGTGACGATCCACCAGAAAACTTGGAGGGTAGTACTGCATCGGAGAAAGAACATGCCAGTGCTCAAATACAAACCCCTGGTTCACAAGTTGTATCCCAACAAGTCGACCTAAACGGTATCCTGAGGCAGCTTGAGTTTTTGAACGTAAAAATCGATAATAAATTGGATAAGATGGAAGAGTCGCTCAACCGGAGGGTCGATGTGAATCTAAGGAGGATCAAAGAAACCATGGGGAGAAATCTAGCTGCTTTAAATTGCAGTATCGAAACTGTCTCGCACACGGTTACGTCTCTTCGAGCTGAAGTTGCAAACCTATCAGGCGGACAGCAAGAACTTGCCCAGCGCGTGGGGAACCTTGAAAATGCTGCTAGCGTTGATGATACAGGGATGAATCAACTGAAAGCCGACTTTGCGCGATATTGCAAGGAAGTGCGAGATACATCAAACAAAAATCCTCGTATTGACACGTCTCAAGCTACTACGGAGATCGTTGTAACGGGAATACCAACTGACCTAGCGTTACCTAAGGATGCTATAGTCCAAAAAATCTTTTCTGCCTTGGATGTCTCGGAGCTTCTCTCGGATATTCTCGAAATTCGCGACGTCCTCAAAAAAGCTGTAAATGCGTCGATTGGTGAGGGAATGCAGGCCGGTACCGGGGCAACTAACGCCAAAAAATCGCTCATAGTCAAAATGAAATCGGTAACCGTCCGTGATTTCATTATCGGCAAAAAGCGCGCAAAAAAATCGTTGTCTCTTCGCGAAGTTTTCACACTCGATCGCACGGGAAGTATTTTCGTGAGAGAGCTCCTGCCGTCTGACGCCTATCGCCTTTATAACCTCACTAAAACTCGCGCGCATGATTTGAACTATAAATACGTTTGGTGGAATGCCGGAATACGTGTCCGCCGTGCCGATGGTGAAAATGTTGTCCTTGTTGAGACAGAAGCCGACCTTGATAAATTAGTTTGACTATCGCCCCGCGCTAACGATGCAGTGAGCACGATAAGCGACGGCGGTACCTCAAACATCACAAACAAATTGAAAATTCTCTCTTTTAATGCTAACTCGGTACTGGGTCACTTTGAGCAAATCCTGGCGCATTTAAACTCGAACTTCTATCATATACTAGCGATTACGGAATCATGGCTACACGAGAGCAATGCGGATACCCTATTAAAAATTGAGAATTATAATTTGATACGGCATGACAGAATAGGTAGGCGGGGTGGGGGTATATTATGCTACATTCACGAGTCATCACGCTTTAAATGCCTGGATCTATCACCGTCTGGTTTTTCAAATCTGCCTGAGTATATTATTTTAGAGATCCGTAATCGACAGAATCTTTCCGCACTTTTCGCTTGTATATACCGTCGACCGAAAGGTATTCTTTTCAACGATTTCTCTGATGTGTTATCGCGTTACACGCCATTATACAAAAATATTGTCATCACCGGGGACTTAAACTGTAATTTGCTCCGAGTAAATTTTGAATCGACAGCGCTGAGAGAATTTTGATTGAGAATCGTCGAAGGCACATTTCAAGTAATACGCGGCACTGTACGGAACATGCTTTTGACAATCGTTTCCCGTTGATTCGAGAAGGCATTCAAGGTCGGCGTACACGACGAACGGTACATCTTCTTTGTATCGATAATTTTTGAAATTCAAAATTTTTTTTTGTTTAGTTGGTAAAATCATTTTCGTCTTATTTATGCTCATGCAATCTTGTTTGTGATTTTCAAAAGAAGTTTGAATTTTTAAATGGTTCAAGCAATTATCACAAAACAGTGTTTGTTGATTATATTTTGTTACTTGAGCTCTTAGCAAACGTGACAGATTACGGACCCAAGCAAAGTGGTAAACTGGTTCATAATTGTCTTCCCCATCTACGTCCATAGCGATATTCCCCTCCACCATGAGGAGATGTATAGTGGGCTTATCTGACTCGATTTTACTCATGTATAACGGTACTATTTCATTTTTTTCTGCCACACTTGTCCATACCGTATACATTAATCCTTAAGTTGTTCATTTTCTCAAATTTAGAAATATCTTTTAAGGCGATCGGAAAATTGATACCGTCATATTTCAGCACTTGCTTGTAGCTGGGATACGAGCTAAGTCGATTTGCATGTGTTTTAACTGAATGTAGTGCTGCTACGACCGACCACAGAAAACAGAATTGGTCATTGTTTTCCACATTCACCACAGCCTTTTTGTTTTGTATTTCTCGAGGCAGCTCGACAAATGTTGACAGACCTCCGCGTAGTGGTACAAAGTGATTTATATTAACTGTCAAATTGACAATTTCGCGCAATGACCAGCCCGAATCACGTTCTCGAAATTCGTCCACCTTTTCCAACAGACGATCCGTTACGTTCTCATCGAACCAAATCTTAATATCCATGGCTGCGAGAATCGCTTCGTTTCTCATGTTAAAGTATTTCATATCTTCGATCACTTGACCGTTTATCATCATGGAAAATTCACCCGCCAGCACAACATTCGCTTTCAAATTTTCATCCTTTTTCAGCACATTTGCGAGCCGCTTGGTAGTGGTGACTTTAGCATCATACGAGAATGATCGTAGATCCTTGTGGATGAGATTCACCACTGCACCAGTTCGAATACGATTCTGAAAAGCGGACTCCAAATGCGCCCAACGAACGCGATCGGATGTGTTCTTTCGCGCACCAATGTTTCCACCTACTCGTTGATTAGCTTTGAATTTTTCACTCAGAGATTTGAGCAGGGAAATCGTTGTTTGAATTCTTGTTTTTTCACCCGGAGATAAGTTCGGCGTTAGTAGTGTTACAAGGACAGTTCTAACTCAAGATCCCTACCCCGACATTTACCGACATTTTTTAGCTCAGACACGAACCACTTAGCCGAGACCCGATCCCGGGGGGTGGGTAGGGGGGGGGCTATCTTTAAGAGTCCGAATGCACGGAGTTGATCGGGGTGGGGGGGGGGGGGGGGGGGAATCTCTAACAACTGGAGGGCACCTAATCTTTATGGGTCGAGGCATTGGGGGGGGGGGGTCTAGCTTTGAGGGTGGTATTGGAATGCCGCTATCTCTGGCAGCGGCGGGGCGCCTTATTTTTCATGGCGACATTTGATTCATGATTATCAGTTAGACTGGCGTCTCTGTAGGGTGGGGTGGGGGGCTAGTTTTGAGGGTGGTATTAGAATGCAGCTATTCTGTATATCTGGCAGCTGCAGTGCAGCTTGTCTTGGCATTGGAATGTTGTTATCTCTAACAAGTAAATAGCGGACTAGAGCGTTAGACCTTTCAACCACACACGACGTTACCCTCCCGGGCCAGTGCGTCTGTTTGTCGCAACCTTATCGTTGGTCATAAGTCATGTCTGTTTGTGTGCTAAGGACCAGACCGCAGTCTGGAAAAAGCCAAGCATGAGGTCATAAAATCTTAGAGGTGCCTATGATCCGGCTGGTCCTCGACACCCGAAGGAAAATACCCTTAACAGGTATTCTTCTGACCGCATTTATATAAGCGTTTCCCTATCACTGACTGGTGCGTGAGTAAATGTAGCGCAGGGTGCTGCGGCAGATCTTTTTTTAAACTGCGATGAAATTGGGCTGATATAAGCCATCGACGTGTTTCGACCTGTTTCGAGCCCTCCCATTACCTTCGAGAGCGGATGATGCCATCTTGAATGTCTGAACACGCTTGAGCCTGCACAGTGTTTACATATTGTGACAAACCGCCGGAAAATGAGGCTTTGATTTTCATGGAATGCTGCTATGACACGCTTAGTCGCGTTCTTGCTATCAACATGGATGGATATCCTGATGGCGTTCTTGGAACCAAATTTCCGTGGGAATTATCAAGGGGTGATCTTAAGAATATAAAGAAGCCTATGATTTTAAAATATTTTCGTCGATCAGTTCATATGTTTTATGACCGTCTACCCGAAAATCTTCGTGCAGACGGCGAAATTATGTCATATCTACCTTGTATGGAACATTGGAATACACCCCACATCATGACTCATATCGATGGCCCTGCACCCTCTGTACGGAATTGTCAAATGTGTCGCCGCAAAGTGTGGGCAGAGAAAAGTGTGGAAAATCCTATTGGGTCCTAGAATTGAGAGTTGGTGGGGGTTTGGAATTTGGAAGGTATAATATCAAGATGCACGTTTGAACTGCAGCAGTTGACATGCAAGACAGGCGACGTGAGCTAAAAGAACGATTGCTCTTGCTTTTAAAAAATATCGAAGAAGTAAAAAATCTTATACGTACGAGGTCTGATCTGAGCTTCATTATAAATACATTGAAGAATACATCAATAAGTCGAAATGGATTTCACAAGTATCAACAAGGTGGGAAAAATGGTGGAATTTTTGCCAATAAAAAAATTGGCTGAACTCTCCGTTCAGGCAGATCATCCGATCTCCGACCTTAGAATAGTCGAAACGAAATTCGGGAGGAGGATCGTGGCGAATATCACCAACGATTTCTCCGTATTCCTACCTGCAAGATTCGTGAAAGCGTTCGACGAGAACAAAGAAATATTCAAAGAGATGATTGACGCTGCGCATACAAATCAACGCTATATGAACTACTTCGGTGGGAAATATAACAGCGTAGAATTCAAACGCATTTGACGCGATCGAACCATCAATCCATCGCGCCTACTATGGGGTCGTGACTCTACGCGAACGATGGTGGCACTGAAAAAAGTGTTTGAATCCATAAGTGCGCATGGTTGGAAAAGTAAAAAAAAACATTATAGATGACGTGTGGTGCGAAATGTATAAGTTGGAGTGAAACCAAATATGTAAAACAATTTCCTATGGTTTATTTCAATAAAAAACACACATATATTTTTCGATAAGATGTTTTTATTTATTTCAAAAATCCTGCGTTTACATAATGCCTGATGTACCAACTCCTTAAAGATTTCACGTTTGCGTTAGCACAATTATATTTTGAGTCATGGGGATGATGAGAACATCCTCTGTTGTTTGATATTTTCGATAATTTCTGCAATGATGGATGATCGAGAGTTTCCATATCGACAATATGTGCCGATGAATCCGTGAATTGCGCTAACCACGTCCTCTCCTCTAATCCCTTCACGTAGATGTTTCGGGCTTGTTTCAAGATAGCTCGAATTGTTGTTCCAGCAGCTTCGTACGGCGTGTCGCCAGAATTCCATCGTATTCCATGAAAATTTCGTTCCAGCCATGAATTCATCGTTTTGTACTTCGCTGGTAGAGAGTTCCATGGCGTTGGAGGTTTGAAGAAAAACGTCAGGGGCTCGGTGTTGTCAGAGTATTCCACAATTGCTATTTCTTTGAGCGCAAATTCGTTTATGGGCCTCCTGAAGCCTTCAATATCAACGATAAAGACCATTGCGCTGACTGAAAAGAGTCGGTTCATCGTCGAAGGTTTTATACAAATTTTTTTATCCCGCCACTTATTAGATTGTACTCAACAATACGATCGTGTAGAATCAAGCAATACGCGGATGTATTGGCGGGAATTTTATTTCTTGCTTCAAATTCAAGACGAATGTCAACGGGGCCTGACTTGAGAGATTCGTTCTGCTTCGAACAGTCGATGACGACTACAGCGTGACCATTATAATGTGGACGGTATTTTTTTGAGGGTTTTGGGAGGTGATATCGGGGTTTTTCGGATGCGGTTTTCAAATGGTTTTCGAAGCCCGATTCGAAAAAAAATACGGTGTGAATGTGATGATTATAGTTTTTACAGCAGAAAAATGGTAATGACGAAAAATAATATCAAGTTGATTTTTATTTTTGAAACGTGAAGATTATTTAATTCGGAATACAAAGCGCTGGTGAAAAATTTTTTTTGACGCAGATCGCATGGAGAAAAAAAATGTTAAAAGTTGCATTTTAATGCGTTTTTATTCGAAAAGGTGGAATAGAACTGTGCCGCGTGAAGTTGCATCACATAAGCTCTGCCTTGGCTCACGGCTGTCGAAGCTTATGTCGCTTGGCCCGAAATGACAGTTGAACGAAATGACAGAGAGAAACGTATTTTCAGCTATCTCTATCGCACTCATGCCAAGCCGTAGTGTTTGAAAAGTGATGTTGAAAAATATGAAAAAATGATAAAAAGCTGTGATTTTATTTGAAAAAGTGAAAATTAGATGAAAAGTGAAATAATAGTATTGAAAGAAAGCGTAAAGAGTGGAAAACGGTTTAATATTTTCTGAGAAATTTCGAAACATTTTCATTAACTTTTAGAATTTCGAAAAAATTGATAACAATAGCAACATTTGATACAATTTTGATTTTTTTTTTGAATGTCCAGCTTGCGCAAGTTAAAAGATATGGTAAATTTGTTCGAGAGTATCATCTGGGGATAGTTTGTATTCTTGTTGGACAGAATGTCCGCAAGTTACCAGCTGCAAACGTAACTTTAATACGACCGTTTACCGCTTTTGCTAAAAACTTTTTGACTTGGTGCCAAATTTCAAATTGTTCAACATTTTCGCATCTCAAGTTGGCTTTTACCTTTCAGTACTGTTATTAGCACTTGTTTAGCTGGACTTTTTGTACACTTTGGATCTGTACAAGCTGTGAACTTGCAATTTCCTGAGAAATTCAAAAGGTTCAAGCCATCTAGTATATACCTTTGGATTAAGGGATCATCACAGTGCGACCACCCGGAAAATTGCCGATTTCCGCTATTTTTTTTTGTAACGTGGATGGTAGTACTAATCGGTCTAATTTTTTTTTTTTATAAATTGAAGCACCGATAAAGAATACAAAATTTATTTTTAACAATTTCTTTATTCATTGTCTAATATTTTTTTAATTACGTAAAATTGCGTGGAAAAAAATGGTGTCCCATGTTGGCCAGGATTGCGACCGCAAATTTCATGTGAAACGAAAAATTCAAAATCATTTATTAATTTGTAAAAAATCCGCTATGTTCTTATCGAGGATTTTTTTAAATGAAATTTTGAAACATGGCGGCGGTTTGAACATAAAGTACCGAATTGAGCTTTTTTCGACCGTTTTTCGTAGAAAAAAAGGATGATTTAAAAAAAAAAAAGCTTCCGTAGGAGCATAATGAATGAGGTGAAGAATGTTCTGTTAAAAATTCAAACGAATAGGTTGAAAACGCTTCCTTTGAGAGTGGCCACCGTTTTCATAAACACCATTCCAAGAAAAACGCGTTCAATGTTGAACAATGAATGAAGTCATTTTTAAAAATTCATTTTGTATTCTTGATCGGTGTTTCAATTTGTAATAAAAAAAAATTAGACCGATTAGCTCATCCTATCCACCTAAAAAATAAATCGGCTCTTCTTCGAGCGGTCTCACTGTGATGATCCCTTGATTTTCCAATGAAGACACACCTTATTCTATGAGAGAGCATAGTGGATGTAAATCCCGAAATGCAGATCGCCAAATCGCGAATCACGAGTACTTTTTCGTGATAAATCTAAAATGCATGATAAAATCAGAACCTAGCTTGAAATTATAATATGCGGAGAAAGAATAGAATAAAGAGCTCTCTCGGTATAGCTCGAGGTTTACATGCCTTGTTCGATGTTTTCGCAGTCAAAATAGATAATGGTAATTATACATTATTATAGATTTTGATATGCCAAATCGATTGATGCATGTTAAAATCGGAAGTTAATTTTGCTTGGAATTATAACAAGCGGAGAAAAAATGAAGGGCTCTCTTGGTGACTTTTTTTTCAATTTCTTCACGAAATCGTCTCCAAAACAGATAATTTTTACATCGACTTTTTGCCATTTTTACTTTACTAGTCAACACGTTGTCTGCTTGTGGTCGACTTGCTGTCGACATGTTGTCGACTAGTTATCGACAAGTTGTCGATAATGTTTATGTTTATGTTAATGTTTATTATGTTATGTATCGTATTATATTTATGTTTATATCGACTTGTGGTCGACTTGTTGTCGACTTGTTGTCGCCTTGTTATCGATTTGTGGTCGACTTGGCGCCAACTTATTAATACTAACTGCGAGGAAAACGGTGAAAGGACAATCTGCATTTTCACTGCGCGAGATGAAATCCGCGTTTCCGATCGAACTTTTCGACTCGTTGAAATATTTGGCTACATCAAATTGCAAATTTGAGACTGAGTCCATCTCCAGCGTTTAAGGTAAAAGATCGACGAATAGTGCTACTTAAGGTGTAGGCAAAGCTATTTTAAAAATCAACGATTCCCCTCGTGTTTTTTTTAACAAAACGTGTAGTTTAGTTCAATGTTCACATAGTCTAAATACCGCTCGTGTTAATAAATTTTTCTCCAGAGGAAATTACAAACGCCGACGCGCAGCACCGCGCGTGATCGGAATTACGAGCTAATTTTGTGCGTTTCCCACTGTGCGAGATCAAATCAACATTTACGACTGCGCGATTCCATTCTACACAATATTTGACTATTTGCGATGCCCTTGTCGTGTTTGATTTCATCTGCTGCGGCAGCAGCGAACGTCCACGACTAACCGCATGGGAAACGGCGATATAACATTCTGCGACTTTCACTGCGCGAAATGAAATCGACGTTCCCGGTCGAATCATTCGGTTCGTTTAATTATTTGACTACATCAAATTGCATATTCGAGACTGACTCCATCTAAGGATCAACCGGGAGTGCAGCTGAAGGTGAAGGCATAATCATTTTAAAAGTCCAAATTATTATCGAATCTTCTGCTTTTTTTCAATGTGCGAGATGAAATCAACATTTCCGTTGGCACGAGTCCGTTCCATCGAACATTCGACTATTTATGATGCTATTGTTGTGTTTGATTTCATCTGCTGCGGCAGTAGCTAACGTTCATGACTAACTGGGAGGAAAACGGTGAAATGACAATCCGCATTTCCACTGCGCAAGATGAAATCCATGTTCCCGATCGAACATTTCGATTTGTTTAAATATTTGGTTAAATGAAAATTTTAAATTTCAGACTGGTTCCATCTACAGCGTTTAAGGTGAACAATCGACGAGTAGTGCAGCTTAAGGTGTAGGCAAAGCCGTTTTAAGAATCAACGTTTCCCCTCGGGTTTTTTTCAACGAAACGTTTAGTTTCTTACAATGTTCAAATAGTCTAAATCCCGCACGTGTTAACAAATTCATCTCCAGAGGAAGTTACGAACGCCGCCGCGCAGCGCCACGCGTGATCGAAATTACGAGCTAATCTTGTGCATTTCCGACTGTGGGAGATGAAATCAACATTACCGACTGCACGATTCAATTCCACACAATATTTGAATAATGACGTGTTTGATTTCATCTGTTGCCGCAGCACCGAACGTCCACGACTAACCGCATGGAAAACGGCGATATAACATTCTGCGTTTTTTAATGCGCGAGATGAAATCCACGTTCCCGGTCGAATCTTTCCATTCGTTTAATTATTTGACTACATCAAACTGCAAATTCGAGACTGATTTAATCTAACGATCGACAAGCAGTGCAGCTGAAGGGGAAGGCATAATCATTTTGAAAATCGAAATTATTATCGAATCTTCTGCTTTCTTTCACTGTGCGAGATGAAATCAACATTTCCGTTGGCACGATTCCGGTCCGTCGAACATTCGCACATTTAAGATGCTCTTGTTGTGTTCGATTTCATCTGCTGTGACAGTAGCGAACGTCCATGACTAACTGGGAGGAAAACGGTGAAAGGACAGTCTGCATTTTCACTGCGCGAAATGAAATCCGCGTTCCCGACCGAACTTTTCGACTTGTTTAAATATTTAGCTACATAAAATTTTAAATTCAATACTAATTTCATCTGCAGCGTTTAAGGTGAACAATCGACAAGTAGTGCAGCTTAATTTGTGGGCAAAGCCTTTTAAAAATAAACGTTTCCCCTCGGGTTTTTTTCAACGAAACGTTTCGTTTCTTACAATGTTTAAATAGTCTAAATCCCGCACGTGTTAACAAATTCATCTCGAGAGGAAGTTACGAACGCCGCCGCGCAGCGCCACGCGTGATCGAAATTACGAGCTAATCTTGTGCATTTCCGACTGTGCGAGATGAAATCAACATTACCGACTGCACGATTCAATTCCACACAATATTTAATAATTACGATGCCCTTTTCGTGTTTGAATTTATCTGTTGCCGCAGCAGCGAACGTCCACGACTAACCGCATGGAAAACGGCGATTCAACATTCTGAGCTTTTCACTGCGCGAGATGAAATCCACGTTCCCGGTCGAATCTTTACATTCGTTGAATTATTTGACTAAATCAAATTGCAATTTTGAGACTGATTTCATCTAACGATCGACAAGCAGTGCAGCTGAAGGGGAATGCATAATCATTTTGAAAATCGAAATTATTATCGAATCTTCTGCTTTTTTTCACTGTGCGAGATCGAATCAACATTACCGACTGCACGATTCAATTCCACACAATATTTAAATAATTACGATGCCCTTGTCGTGATTGATTTCATCTGTTGCGGCAGCAGCGAACGTCCACGACTAACCGCATGGAAAACGGCGATATAACATTCTGCGTTTTTCACTGCACGAGATGAAATTCACGTTGCTGATCGAATCTTTCCATTCGTTGAATCATTTGACTACATCCATTTGCAAATTCGAGACTGATTTCATCTAACGATCGACAAGCAGTGCAACTGAAAGTGAAGGCATAATCATTTTGAAAATCGAAATTATTATCGAATCCTCTGCTTTTTTTCACTGTGCGAGATGAAATCAACATTTCCGATAGCACGATTCCGTTCCGTCAAACATTTGCCTACTTACGATGCTCTTGTTGTGTTTGATTTTAACTGCTGTGGCAGTAGCGAACATCCATGACTAACTGGGAGGAAAACGGTGAAAGGCCAATCTGCATTTTCACTGCGCGATATGAAATCCGCGTTTCCGGTCGAACTTTTTGACTTGTTTAAATATTTGGCTACATAAAATATCAAATTTGAGACTGATTCCATCTCCAGCGTTCGAGGTGATCGATCGACAAGTAGTGCTGCTTAAGGTGTAGGCAAAGGCATTTTAAAAATCAACGTTTCCCCTCGGGTTTTTTTTAACAAAACGTTTAGTTTCTTACAATGTGTAAATAGTCTAAATCCCGCACGTGTTAACAAATTCCTCTCCAGAGGAAGTTACGAACGCCGACGCGCAGCGCCACGCGTGATCGAAATTACGAGCTAATCTTGTGCGTTTCCCACTGTGCGAGATCAAATCAACATGACCGACTGCACGATTTAATTCCACACAATATTTAAATAATTACGATGCCCTTGTCGTGTTTGATTTCATCTGTTGCGGCAGCAGCGAACGTCCACGACTAACCGCATGGAAAACAGCGATATAACATTCTGAGTTTTTCACTGCGCGAGATGAAATCCACGTTGCCGGTCGAATCTTTCCATTCGTTGAATTATTTGACTACATCAAGTTGCAAATTCGAGACTGATTTTATCTAACGATCGACAAGCAGTGCAGCTGAAGGGAAAGGCATAATCATTTTGAAAATCGATATTATTATCGAATCTTCTGCTTTTTTTCACTGTGCGAGATCGAATCAACATTACCGACTGCACGATTCAATTCCACACAATATTGAAATAATTACGATGCCCTTGTCGTGTTTGATTCCATCTGTTGCCGCAGCAGCGAACGTCCACGACTAACCGCATGGAAAACGGCGATATAACATTCTGCGTTTTTCACTGCGCGAGATGAAATCCACGTTGCCGGTCGAATCTTTCCATTTGTTTAATTATTTGACTACATCAAATTGCATATTCGAGACTGATTCCATCTAACGATCGACGAGCAGTGCAGCTGAAGGTGAAGGCATAATTATTTTGAAAATCCAAATTATTATCGAATCTTCTGCTTTTTTTCAATGTGCGAGATGAAATCAACATTTCCGTTGGCACGATTCCGTTCCATCGAACATTCGACTGTTTACGATGCTCTTGTTGTGTTTGATTTAATCTGCTGCGGCAGTAGCTAACGTCCATGACAAACTGGGAGGAAAACCGTGAAAGGACAATCGGCATTTTCACTGCACGAGATGAAATCCATGTTCCCGATCGAACATTTCGATTCGTTTAAATATTTGGTTAAATGAAAATTTTAAATTTCAGATTGATTCCATCTCAGCGTTTAAGAAGAACAATTAACAAGTAGTGCAGCTTAAGGTGTAGGCAAAGCCGTTTTAAAAATCAACGTTTCCCCTCGGGTTTTTTTCAACGTAACGTTTAGTTTCTTACAATGTTTAAATAGTCTAAATCCCGCACGTGTTAACAAATTCATCTCCAGAGGAAGTTACGAACGCCGACGCGCAGCGCCACGCGTGATCGAAATTACGAGCTAATCTTGTGCGCTTCCCACTGTGCGAGATCAAATCAACATGACCGACTGTACGATTCAATTCCACACAATATTTAAATAATTACGATGCCCTTGTCGTGTTTGATTTCATCTGTTGCGGCAGCAGCGAACGTCCACGACTAACCGCATGGAAAACGGCGATATAACATTCTGAGTTTTTCACTGCGCGAGATGAAATCCACGTTGCCGGTCGAATCTTTCCATTCGTTGAATTATTTGACTATATCAAATTGCAAATTCGAGACTGATTTCATCTAACGATCGACAAGCAGTGCAACTGGAGGTGAAGGCATAATCATTTTAAAAATCGAAATTATTATCGAATCTTTTGCTTTTTTTCACTGTGCGAGATGGAATCAACGTTTCCGTTGGCACGAAAAAGAATGAAAAAAAAATTTTTTTTTAATGTTAAATAATTAAAACATTTTTATAAAAAGGTTCGATCGGGAACATGGATTTCATCTCGCGCAGTGAAAGTGCAGATTGTCCTTTTACCGTTTTCCTCCAAGTTAGTCATGGACGTTAGCTACTGCCGCAGCAGATGAAATCAAACACAACAAGAGCATCATAAAAAGTCGAATGTTCGATGGAACGGAATCGTGCCAACGGAAATGTTGATTTCATCTCGCACAGTGAAAAAAAGCGGAAGATTTAATAATAATTTTGATTTTAAAAATAATTATGCGTTCACCTTCAGCTGCACTGCTTGTTGATCGTTAGATGAAATCAGTCTCGAATATGCAACTCGATGTAGTCAAATAATTAAACAAATCGAATGTTTAGACCATAACCGTCGATTTTATTTCGCGAAATGAGAGACGCAGAATGTCCTATCACCGTCTTCCATTCAGTTAGTCATGGACGTTCACTACTGCCGCAACAGATGAAATCAAACACGACAAGTGCATCGTAAATAGGCGAATGTTCGATGGAACGGAATGGTGCCAACGGAAATGTTGATTTCATCTCGCACAGTGGAAAATGCACAAGTTTAGATCGTAATTTCGATCACGCGTGGCGCTGCACGTCGGCGTTCGTGATTTCCTCTGAAGATAAATTTATTAACACGAGCGGGATTGAGACAATTTAAACATTGAAAGAATCTAAACGTTTCATTGAAAAAAACACGAGGGGAAAAGTTTATTTTAAAAATGATTCTGCCTACACCTTAAGCTGCACTACTTGTCGATTGTTCACCTTAAACGCTGCAGATGGAATCAGTCTGAAATTTAAAATTTTCATTTAGCCAAATATTCAAACGAATCGAACTGTTTGATCGGAAACGTGGATTTCATTTCGCGCAGTGGAAATGCAGATTGTCCTTTCACCGTTTTCCTCAAAGTTAGTCATGGACGTTCGCTGCTGCCGCAACAGATGAAATCAAACACGACAAGGTTATCATTATTATCGAAATGTTGTGTGGAATTCAATCGTGTAGTCGGAAATGTTGATTTGATCTTGCACAGTGGGAAATGCACAAGATTAGATCGTAATTTCGATCACGCGTGGCGCTGCACGTCGGCGTTCGTAATTTCCTCTCTTGATAAATTTATTAACACGAGCGGGATTCAGAGTATTCAAACATTGAACTATACTACACGTTTCGTTATTAAAAACCCGAGGGGAAACGTTGATTTTTAAAATAGCTTTGCCTACACCTTAAGCAGCACTACTTGTCGATCATTTACCTTGAACGCTGGAGATGGAATCAGTCTTAAATTTGAAATTTTATGTAGCCAAATATGCAAACAAGTTGAAAAGTTCGATCGGGAACGCGGATTTCATCTCGCGCAGTGAAAATGCAGAGTGTCCTTTCACCGTTTTCCTCCCAGTTAGTCATGGATGTTCGCTACTGCCGCAGCAGATAAAATCAAACACAACAAGAGCATCATAAATAGTCGAATGTTCGATGGAACGGAATCGTGCCAACGGAAGTGTTGATTTCATCTCGCACAGTGTAAAAATAGAAGATTCGATAATAATTTCGATTTTCAAAATGATTATGCCTTCACCTTCAGCTGCACTGCTTGTCGATCGTTAGATGAAATCAGTCTCGAATTTGCAATTTGATGTAGTCAAATAATTCAACGAATGGAAAGATTCGACCGGCAAGGTGGATTTTATCTCGCGCAGTGAAAGTCGCAGAATGTTATATCGCCGTTTTCCATGCGGTTAGTCGTGGACGTCCGCTGCTGCCGCAACAGATGGAATCAAACATGACAAGGGCATCGTAATTATTTAAATATTGTGTGGAATTGAATCGTGCAGTCGGTTATGTTGACTTGATCTCGCACAGTTAAAAAAAGCAGAAGATTCGATAATAATTTCGATTTTCAATATGATTATGCCTTTCCCTTCAGCTGCACTGCTTGTCGATCGTTAGATGAAATCAGTCTCGAATTTGCAGTTTGATGTAGTCAAATATCTAAGCGAATGGAAAGATTCGACCGGGAACGTGGATTTCATCTCGCGCAGTAAAAAACGCAGAATGTTATATCGCCGTTTTCCATGCGGTTAGTCGTGGACGTTCGCTGCTGCGGCAACAGATGAAATCAAACACGACAAGGGCATCGCAAATAGTCAAATATTGTGTAGAATGGAATCGCGCAGTCGTAGATGTTGATTTGATCTCGCACAGTGGGAAACGCACAAAATTAGCTCGTACTTTCGATCACGCGCGGCGCTGCGCGGCGGCGTTCGTAACTTCCTCTGGAGATGAATTTGTTAACACGTGCGGGATTTAGACTAATTAAACATTGTAAGAAACTAAACGTTTCGTTGAAAAAAACCCGAGGGGAAACGTTGATTCTTAAAACGGCTTTGCCTACACCTTAAGCTGCACTACTTGTCGATTGTTCACCTTAAACGCTGTAGATGGAATCAGTCTGAAATTTAAAATTTTCATTTAACCAAATATTTAAACGAATCGAAATGTTCGATCGGGAACATGGATTTCATCTTGCGCAGTGAAAATGCAGATTGTCCTTTCACCGTTTTCCTCCCAGTTAGTCATGAACGTTAGCTACTGCCGCAGCAGATGAAATCAAACACAACAATAGCATCATAAAGAGTCGAATGTTCGATGGAACGGACTCGTGCCAACGGAAATGTTGATTTCATCTCGCACATTGAAAAAAAGCAGAAGATTCGATAATAATTTGGATTTTTAAAATGATTATGCCTTCACCTTCAGCTGCACTGCCTGTCGATCCTTAGATGGAATCAGTCTCGAATATGCAATTTGATGTTGTCAAATAATTAAACGAACCGAATGATTCGACCGGGAACGTCGATTTCATTTCGCGCAGTGAAAGTCGCAGAATGTTATATCGCCGTTTCCCATGCGGTTAGTCGGGACGTTCGCTGCTGCCGCAGGAGATGAAATCAAACACGACAAGGGCATCGCAAATAACTAAATATTGTGTAGAATGGAATCGCGCAGTCGTAAATGTTGATTTGATCCCGCACAGTGGGAAACGCACAAAATTAGCTCGTAATTTCGATCACGCGCGGCGCTGCGCGTCGGCGTTTGTAATTTCCTCTGGAGAAAAATTTATTAACACGAGCGGGATTTAGACTATGTAAACATTGAACTAAACTACACGTTTTGTTATAAAAAACACGAGGGGAATCGTTGATTTCAAAATGGCTTTGCCTACACCTTAAGTAGCACTATTTGTCGATCTTTTACCTTAAACGCTGGAGATGCAATCAGTCTCAAATTTGAAATTTGATGTAGCCAAATATTTCAACGAGTCGAAAAGTTCGATCGGAAACGCGGATTTCATCTCGCGCAGTGAAAATGCAGATTGTCCTTTCACCGTTTTCCTCGCAGTTAGTATTAATAAGTTGGCGCCAAGTCGACCACAAATCGATAACAAGGCGACAACAAGTCAACAACAAGTCGACCACAAGTCGATATAAACATAAATATAATACAATACATAACATAATAAACATAAACATAAACATAAACATTATCGACAACTTGTCGATAACTAGTCGACAACAGGTCGACAGCAAGTCGACCACAAGCAGACAACGTGTTGACAAGTCAAATAAAAATGGCAAAAAGTCGATGTAAAAATTATCTGTTTTGGAGACAATTTCGTGAAGAAATTGAAAAAAAAGTCACCAAGAGAGCCCTTCATTTTTTCTCCGCTTGTTATAATTCCAAGCAAAATTAACTTCTCATTTTAACATGCATCAATCCATTTGGCATATCAAAATCTATAATAATGTATAATTACCATTATCTATTTTGACTGCGAAAACATCGAACAAGGCATGTAAACCTCGAGCTATACCGAGAGAGCTCTTTCTTCTATTCTTTCTCCGCATATTATAATTTCAAGCTAGGTTCTGATTTTATCATGCATTTTAGATTTATCACGAAAACGTACTCGTGATTCGCGATTTGGCGATCTGCATTTCGGGATTTACGTCCACTATGCTCTCTCATAGAATAAGGTGTGTCTTCATTGGAAAATCAAGGGATCATTACAGTGAGACCGCTCGAAGAAGAGCCGATTTATTCTTTAGGTGGATAGGATGAGATAATCGGTCTAATTTTTTTTTTTACAAATTGAAACACCGATCAAGAATACAAAATGAATTTTTAAAAATGACTTCATTCATTGTTCAACATTGAACGCGTTTTTCTTGGAATGGTGTTTATGAAAACGGTGGCCACTCTCAAAGGAAGCGTTTTCAACCTATTCGTTTGAATTTTTAACAGAACATTCTTCACCTCATTCATTATGCTCCTACGGAAGCTTTTTTTTTTTTAAATCATCCTTTTTTTCTACGAAAAACGGTCGAAAAAAGCTCAATTCGGTACTTTATGTTCAAACCGCCGCCATGTTTCAAAATTTCATTTAAAAAAATCGTCGATAAGATTATAGCGGATTTTTTACAAATTAATAAATGATTTTGAATTTTTTGTTTCACATGAAATTTGCGGTCGCAATCCTGGCCAACATGGGACACCATTTTTTTCCACGCAATTTTACGTAAATACAAAAATATTAGACAATGAATAAAGAAATTGTTAAAAATAAATTTTGTATTCTTTATCGGTGCTTCAATTTATAAAAAAAAAAATTAAACCGATTAGTACTACCATCCACGTTACAAAAAAAAATAGAGGAAATCGGCAATTTTCCGGGTGGTCGCACTGTGATGATCCCTTAATCTAAAGGTAAATACTAGATGGCTTGAACCTTTTGAATTTCTCAGGAAATTGCAAGTTCACAGCTTGTACAGATCCAAAGTGTACAAAAAGTCCAGCTAAACAAGTGCTAATAACAGTACTGAAAGGTAAAAGCCAACTTGAGATGCGAAAATGTTGAACAATTTGAAATTTGGCACCAAGTCAAAAAGTTTTTAGCAAAAGCGGTAAACAGTCGTATTAAAGTTACGTTTGCAGCTGGTAACTTGCGGACATTCTGTCCAACACGAATACAAACTATCCCCAGATGATACTCTCGAACGAATTTACCATATCTTTTAACTTGCGCAAGCTGGACATTCAAAAATAAAATCAAAATTGTATCAAATGTTGCTATTGTTATCAATTTTCTCGAAATTCTAAAAGTTAAAGAAAATGTTTCGAAATTTCTCAGAAAATATTAAACCGTTTTCCACTCTCTACGCTTTCTTTCAATACTATTATTTCACTTTTCATGTAATTTTCACTTTTTCAAATAAAATCACAGCTTTTTTTCATTTTTTCATATTTTTCAACATCACTTTTCAAACACTACGGCTTGGCATGAGTGCGATAGAGATAGCTGAAAATACGTTTCTCTCTGTCATTTCGTTCAACTGTCATTTCGGGCCAAGCGACATAAGCTTCGACAGCCGTGAGCCAAGGCAGAGCTTATGTGATGCAACTTCACGCGGCACAGTTCTATTCCACCTTTTCGAATAAAAACGCATTAAAATGCAACTTTTAACGGTTTTTTTCTCCATGCGATCTGCGTCAAAAAAAATTTTCCACCAGCGCTTTGTATTCAGAATTAAATAATCTTCACGTTTCAAAAATAAAAATCAACTTGACATTATTTTTCGTCATTACCATTTTTCTGCTGTAAAAACTATAATCATCACATTCACACCGTATTTTTTTTTAAATCGGGCTTCGAAAACCATTTAAAAACCGCATCCGAAAAACCCCGATATCACCTCCCAAAACCCTCAAAAAAATACCGTCCACATTATAATGTTCACGCTGTAGAGGGGCATACTTTAGAAACTCGGATTTTTTTAGCCACGGCTCCGCTTCCCTGTTGTGATAAGTATTCTGAAAGTTTGCATACATCTCGTATAGTAGGGCGTACTGGTTTTGCTCTATGGTTAGGTTCAAATTTCCATATGGATAGCATTTCGAATTTAAATATAGTTTAACATCGGCGAGATTACAACGCTCGAAGTTACTCGCGTTCTTCTTTTTCTTATTTTTCCGATCAGTCTGGAAAGCGAGAATGACATATCGCGGTTTTTCCAGCTGAGTAGAAGTCTTGACGGTCCAAACATGCTTCGAGGTTGCGGGGAGCAGCGGATATTCATACAGTTCCCACGTACGATAGCTCATGGAGATTGGCGCATCTTTGCCGATAAACTTTAAAAGTTGTATTTTACGCTGATCGGAGACTGTCACGTACGGTACAAGCCATTCTACTTTTTGCAATACAAGTTTGATCTCCTCGTCAGCCGTCTGCACAATAGCATTATCATCAGTCTTCGATCTCGATAGAATCAGCTCATGCTTGGCATTTACGACAATTTTTCGATAATCTTTGGCAAAACCGAGCAGCATACTTAGCGGTATGCATACGTCAAAGTTGCCCGCTGCATCTATGATTTTCATCGTTTCTTTAACATCAAGCCAGCCCGTGTTCTCGAGCATAGATCTCTTACCGGGACTCAGAGATGAATATCCCTTTATTAGACTCGTAAGACCTACATTTTTGTTTCGATCAATTTCAATAGCGTTCGGCTCATATCGTACTTCTTCAAACAAAAAGCAAATAGCATTATTGACGAGGCTTGTGGAGGCAAGCGCTGCACCATCGGCTTTTGTCAGTTTTCCGCATATATGTATAAAACTTTTGCTTGGTAGAAGACATAGATCCTGATGTTGGATGGAAATACGTATCTCATCGCTGTTATTAAAAGTTGACGATGCATACGGCTTATGAGCATGAATCTCGCAGTGTATTATAGATTCATCGAAGACGATGGGACTTTGTATATTTACTATTTCCTCCTCCATTTTACGCAGCAGATGCAGAGGGCACAGAATAAATAATACCTTATGCGCTTTTTCCGCGCACTGTCAGACCCAAATTCTTTAGAAGTAGTACGTTCTGAGGTGTTAGCACTTTGAGTGTCGATCGGTGACTGGTCACGCTCATCCATGATGACTTGGTATTATGGGTTTTATTGAAGACTATACCCATGATTTTATATGCAATCGTATGGTTATGACTTCGCCGCGAAAATTTACTAAATCTGCGACTTGGTCTACTATCCGAAGCTGGATGTTATCTATTGTCTTGCTCGTGATTGGCAGATAAATGACGTGCGATGGAACTTCAATGATTTTATATCCGGATGGTACGAACGGGAAAAACTCGTGAATCGTATGAGCTTTTTGCTCATTAATATAGGCACCGGCGGTAATGCTACACTCTATACGCAAGGCGTTCACTTTGAGAATGGCTACTGGGAGATCAGATGTATGCCTTTTATTGGCTACAAGAATACGCGGTGTGAAACCCAAGAGAGAGCCGATAGAATCATTAGGCTTAAAATTTATATCGCGATTACACTCGATTTCACTACGTAGAGTATTGTTATTAGGTTTAATCTTCATAGAAATATTCAGCAACTCTGCCTGCACGTATTTCTCAATATCATCTATTTCATAGCTACCCGTCGGTATAGTGAATACCTTGTCTCCCACATAAATTTTATTATTACCATCAGCTATATTAGGAATAGAATTGAAAGTCAGTAATTCAATGAGCCCTAAAGTGTAATTTTTGTGAGGTGAAAGTTCGATGGGGGGGAAAATATTGAGCTTCAAGTGTAGACGACGTCCTGGAAATTGTTAGTGTAAAACTATCATCCATGACGACGGCACATAGTCAACTGATTCTATATTCATCATTATGCACGTTTATATAGAGAATATTTTTATTTGCCGCTCAATTGCTGGCAGAGAAACTTTAGGCATAAGTGCCCACATTCGACTGTACCATACTTCTGATATCCCTTATAATTATTATTCACGCTACCAACACCAAAATATTTTATCAACTCGACTGGAGGCTGAAGATTGCCGAAACTATCAAAGTACATGACATTCTCCCCCCTCTTTTTGTATGCAACCCAGTGTGTACCAGGTCCCATATCCTCATCTAAATTGATAATTGCTGATTCGTATTTTGCCGGTCCACTTTTCGACAATTTATTTCTCATCAAAACTCCGCGAAAGTGTGGAATTTCCATGATTTTCGCATATTTGAGCAGATCAGCATCAGTTAAGGCTTGGGGAGGCAGCGTGACTTTCCGTTTTTTGAACCAAGACCCGTCCCCCTCTTGTACGGTTTCAGATGCAGACCTTTACCCAAAGCAGCAGCTTCCATCATCTTATTATGTCTCTTACTCTCATCCAATTCCCGCTTAGCAGCTTCAGCCGCATTTACAGCCTTAGGCATAGAAGCAGCGCCACCTGACAGTGCTCCTGCAGCACTCAGACCGGCAAATATCGGCAGGAGGAGCGGCAAAAACCCTCCAATTTTACGAGGCGCTGGTAGAATGCGCAATTTACTTTTAGCCTTCTTGCTACCTTTCCGAGCACCCTTTCGACCGCGGCTTTTCTCATCAACGATTTAATCTGTCCCATGCCCAATTTTGTTTTTTTCACGCAATGCCCCATGCCTAGTTTAGTTTTGGCCTTCATGATGTTTGCCACACCCCAAGCACTTGCTCTCACCGCAATACCCGCGTCTTTGGCGTATACTCGTTTCCAAGCCTGCTCGGCCAGTAATTTATCGGCCAATGTGCTCGCTTCGAGGCTAGTTTCTTTTAAATATGCAATATCGTGCTGCTTGCAGGCTGCATCCAATGGATTAATACCTCGATCGCCTCGTGCAAGACGTTTAGGTAACTTTGTACTAGATCCGCAGGTAGATGCAGCTCGACAGGGAGCTTGTCAATCAGACTATTGACCAAAGCACAACCGATCATATCGGGGATGACTGCTCGACTGGTGAATAATCCCTATAAAACCCTATTTATATTTTTTTCCCCCATTAGTCGTGCTCAGGATGGAGACGGATAAACTGCCTGTAATGAATTTCGATGAATTTATGCGGGGTGGTGAACCGCGCGAAAATCGTCATGGCGATTTGTTGCCTGATAGCATTCGCGCAGTATTCTGTGGCCCCTCAAACTGCGGTAAAACGAACGCCTTACTCTCCCTCATAACGCATCCTAATGTTCTGAGATTCGAGAACGTCTACCTTTATTCTAAATCCCTCAATCAACCAAAATATACATTGCCCGCAGGATTACTGGAGCCTGTGAGTGGTGTTGAATATTTCCCATTCAATGAGCACGAACAAGTGGTGGCACCCAGCGATGCACACCCCAACTCAATATTTATCTTCAATGACGTGGCATGTGAAAAACAGGATAACATTAGAGCCTTTTTCGCCATGGGGCGACACAAAAATGTCGATTGTTTCTATCTTTGCCAGACCTATGCTCGTTTTCCTAAACATCTCGTGCGTGACAAGACGAATTTTGTGGTTCTATTTAAGCAAGATGAGATGAACCTTAAGCATGTGTACAATGATCATGTCAATACTGATATGTCATATACACAGTTTAAAAATATGTGTTCAGAATCCGGAATGACGACAAGTATGGATTCGTCACGATCGACAAGGATAGTCAAATGAATGAGGGTAGATATAGACGAGGGTTCGATTCTTTTCTCAGTCATAAGTAAACGTTCATTGGAGACAGTATCATCTCTGACTCGAGGCTGGCAACATGAATGAACTTTTGGAGGAGAAGAAAGACGTATTGCGTCAAATTGTCAAAGCGAGCGATGCAATCAGCCGGAAACATCGGATGATAAAAATCGGTAAAGATAATGCTGAACAGGCAATGCAAAATATCTTTACGCCAATAGTCACGCCATTGGAAAAATTGGTGATGCGGAAAAACGAGACGCCAGCGATGAAACAGGAACTTAAGGAGGAAGTCAAAGATCGTATTGAAGAAGAACATATTGAGGATGGCAACCATGAAGTTAAAGATGATCCAATGTTGGAAGATTTGTCATTCCAGTCTGCGTACGGTGATGAAGAGGGAGAGGAGGATACAGCTGTGAATGTCGATGAATTAATGAATGAGTATGTAGTATTGCTGCAGACAAATAGAAAATCAACCTTGGATGTATCATACGGTATACGAAACCTCGCTAACAATAAATTAATGATTGGAGATTCTCCAATATTTTTTGATTCTCAGCATATTCGTGTACGAGATAAAAATTATCCAAAAACTGTTGGATTAGCGAAACTGTTGTTCAAAAAAGTGCCCCGCGTTGAGGATCTGACATCCAACGATTTGAAAAATTATGAGAACATTGTAATTGCCACGAATGCCCATAAGAAATATTATAAAGCAGATGAAGCAATACGGACGGATAAAAATTGGAAATTCAAGACTTATATCGCGAAAATAGTTGATACGCACACGGGTAAAGGTATGCCAAAGTATAAAGTGGCTAGAAAAGACCCGAGATTCGATTATATTTATTGGGACGATCCCAATGAACTAGTGGACCGCCTACGTTTACTCCTCGCATCTCAAGCAGCCGGAAACTTATCTCACTCGAATGAAATCATATCGATTATCGAAGAATTGCGTGAGGCTCAAATCATTTATTAATACATTCATCATCGCAATTTCGCGCATTCACAAAATGAGTGTCGACGTGTTTGGACGGCAGCTGGATAATAAAAGTGCGCTCAATCGCGGTCCTCCGGGCATTGGATTCAAGATTACAAACGACGGACATTACGATTTGGAGAACAAGCGACTCTGCAACGTTGGAATTCCCGAAGCGGACCATGACGCTATCAGCTTGAAGGTGCTGAATGCTAAAGCCCTCAGCGTAACTAAGAACTTACGTGAGGAAATGAATGAAAGTAGAACGCTATTGGTTAAAGGTTTTAAAACTACTATAAAAGATAAATGCAACACGTTAAATACCGACTTACGGAATAAAATAACGAGAATTAGTGCGCAAATAACTGAAGATCTTACAACCAAGATAAAAGAAATTCTCATAACTCCGAATGCTGGTACGAAAAACCTACGAGTGGCCATGCTTAGCATGTTTTCCCAGCTTGACGCTCGATTAAACATCCTTGAGAAAAAATGAGCGAGAAGAAGCGAGCGCTGGTGCAGGAACTAGATAAGCCCGCACGCAGAAACTATCCACGTCGGCATGTGGATATACGAGGTTTGGATGAGACTTGGCAAGCGGACCTTGTTGACATGTCGGCTGACGCGCGGCAAAACGGCAATCATAAATTTCTCCTAACCGTCATCGATGTCTTTTCCAAGTTTGCCTGGGCCGTGCCAATGAGGAGCAAGAACGCTAAAGATACAACGAGCGCCATGAGATCTATACTTGCAAAGGGACGCATACCAGAGAACCTACATGTTGATTGAGGCAAAGAGTTTTATAATGCCGATTTTCAAACTCTCATGAAAAAGTATAATATTCATATGTACTCAACATACAGTAATTTGAAAGCATCAATTTGCGAGCGTTTTAATCGTACCTTGAAAAATAAAATGTGGATGCAATTTAGTCTTCGTGGAAGCTACAAGTGGACCGATATTCTCAAAAATTTGATTTCCGATTATAACAATAGTGTACATCGCACAATTAAAATAAAGCCGAAAGACGTGAACTCGGAGAATGAGAAGCAGCTGTTACAACGCGTTTTCACGACTCGAGAACCTTTGAAAAAAAAGTCGACGAAATTTCGACGCGGTGACAAAGTGAGAATAAGCAAATTTAAAAATATATTTGCCAAGGGTTATACTCCAAACTGGACAACGGAAATATTTACAATACATCAAGTGAAAAATACGAACCCTGTGACGTTCAGTCTGAAGGACTATCAAGATGAACTCATCGCCGGTGGTTTTTATGAGCAAGAGCTACTGAGAGTTGAAAATCCCGATATTTATCTGATTGAACGAGTATTGAACACGCGTGGGAATGAAATGTTTGTAAAATGGTTGGGTTTTGACAATGCCCATAATAGTTGGATAAGGAAATCTGATGTATAATAAAATATTTCAACAAATGAACATTATTGATCTTTTCAATCGCCACCTTCTATCCCATCTCTCACAGGATTATTTTGTTGGACAGGATATTAATTAAGAAAAAGTCGGTTTCAATATATCTTTTTTTAATATATTTTTTCCTCTAGCGTATCAATTTTATTAATTCATACACAATGTAATCACAGTTTTCATGCCAATCTTAGTTTACCCCGCCAGCTTATCGCATTTTTAATTTTATTTATTTAATTCTTAAACTACAAACATTCTTTCGTGTTGCGCTCATAACCCCAAGGTAGAGTATCAGTCGTATGAGCGGAGAGAACTCTTTTATCATCATTCCAGCTTAAAGCGACTTTTCTTTGTCTTACAGTTTGCACTACATGCTTCTTCGACTGAATTAAATATTGTGTTTCAACAAGATTCTCGTGCCGGAAAAGACAATGTTTATAATCATCGAATCTGATTCTGTTTAACGTAGATCCTCGAATACCTTTAGCACGCTTTTTTTCTACGTCATCATCTCGAACCTTGTAAGCGTATAGTTTGGCGCGCAGGCCCACGAATTCTTCCATGATCTGTCCATTATTCTCATCCTTCATTAACCCTAACACCTTTTTATTCGCTAAAGGCATCCCATAAGGATTGTCAAGAGGATAATCGGAGGTATCAAATTTGTTTATGTCGAGCTTCATGACATCATATATATTAGGCACTTTAATATTATATATAAGACTATGAGTGTCGGTGTACATTAATTGAGCTTTTTGCCCAAACTGTTTTTTCATATACTCATAATGGAAATCGTAGATGTAAATTTTTGATAAGTCAAGGTTTGAAAACCCTGCATACAATGGCTTATTAAATTTCACCTTTGCTCTGTTGAGCTCGATGATGACCATATCATCGTCAAATACAGTGCAGCTGTGGAAAGTAGCCCTAGCGATTAGAGCTCGAGATCCATACCGACCACCCCACTCAGTAACAAGCTTCACTTCTCGATGCTTTCTCACATTCTCCATTGTTTTCCCGAAAACTGCATTATTGAGTAGTTTATACAAGTTTTTATGAAACGCATTGGTAGCTTCTTGTCTTCATCCAGTATTTAAATCAATGGATGGCTTCATCCATGGTTTCTGTTGGAATTTTAAAACTCTATGAATTTTCATTAATTTCAAGCCCAAGTTGAGACACTGCTGCAAGTTTCGATAATGAATTATGTATTTTTCTTTTTCTAATATCGTTGTCATTAATTTTATATTTTTGGAGGTGGGTGGCCTGTAATGGTGCGGACAAAGTGGTAAGTCTTTATGAGATTCGTGCAGCTCCTTGGGGTATTCTAAATCAACCTCGAATATGTAACCTGTATGAGAATCAGCAGGGATATTGTCGATATCCGATTTATTAAAGTTTTCCACCCACTCAAATCCAGCATATGGCAAAGCCTGAACCATAGCTGCGCCAGAAAGATTGTTTACATCGAAATACATTAAGTATGATTCAAGCTTCGATGAGTCAAAATCCTCTCCCATGTATCGATTATTTGCTTTTGCATAGCGATTTGAGCATTGAGCAAGTCCTCCTCTGATACCTTTTTCAATAAACAATAGCATATCAACGTCAGTGATGAGTTCGAGTTCAATACCTGTTAACTTCAGCATCGCATCGAAAGCGAGTCCAGGAGCTGTATAATAGTGCAACGGATCTAAATTATATGTCGATAGACAGCTGCGTCGGAAATTTTCGAAAATGTCAGCTAAAAGGAGAACATCGATTTTGAGATATAAATCTGAATATTCTCCTAACGTTGATATTTTGAAAGTTTTCCAGACATTCATGGCGTGAGCGTATGAATCTTCGGAAATTTCCTCATTATTTAGCCTAGAATAAAACTGCTCTTTGGATGGTAGCTCAGTCTCGTCAAGTTTCATCCAACAATCGGTATAATCATATGGGTAAACCCCCTCTCTAGTCAGAAGCTTGAATTCCGTTGCATTATTACAATGCTTACGAGTTATTTGTTTTTCATCGGTTTCCAAGTACGATGCCAATTTTTCAATGCTACACGCCATAAATCTGTATGAATCTAAAAACCTGAACTCTACAAACGTGCCCTGGACTTTTTTTGTGAATGAAATATATTTCTCCTTATTAATTGGCAGAAGATAAACCGCCCCTTCGAATGCTACGGCTAATACTTTAATCAGAAAATGAGCGTCATATCCCGATAAATTATGAAAAATAACCGGCACCGCGTGAGGGTTTTTATAATTTAAATTACATCCAGTGTGTGCGGGCCCGCGATACTTCCCTGTAAAATGGCAATGATCTCGAACTCTCAACTCGTTATTTTCGAAAGGCTTCTCACAAATATGACAAATGGTTACAGATTTAAATGCTCTTTGCTGATCATCACTGAGATGCTCCATTGATATGATGTTCGTCAACCGGGTATTCACCAAGCTCGCGATATTCTTCAATTCCTCCATGAACCACCCAATACAATCCAAACCTCGATGAGATTTAAATTCCGAAATGGTATCATCGTATGAGCAGTGGAAGTAGTAGGCGATGGAGTGAGGCACATGCTTTTGGTAGCCCATAGTATTCGTCTCCTCCGCAGGCGCAATCGGCTCCAGGAGACATTCGAGATCAGCATATGTATATCACGAACGGAACATTCTCTTTATGCTTATAGTTTCTAAACCTCATGAATTTCGCATCAGCCTCGGGAAAATACACTCTGCACTGGTTCGTGCAGTCGAGGATATGCTTCTGCAGCACGATTTCGCTTTGAAAGTGACAGAGACATCTGTCACACAACCATTTTTTACCATCATGTCTAGAAATCTGCGTGCTCACTAAGCGTGAAATGTTTTTTATCCATGTAAAGTGATGGATAGGACTCGCAAGATCATCCTCATCAGAATCATTTCTGTCACTCTCGAGCATAAGAAGGTGAATTGTCGATTTAGGAGATGTTTGTTCACTGATATATATCGGCACTATTACACTGTTCTTCCTCTGATTATCAATACCATAAATGTTAATTTTGAGGTTATTCATTTTTTCAAAGGTTGGCACTTTTTTTACAGTAATTGGAAAATCCAAACCTTGGTACTGTAAAACTTCACTGAAATGTCTATAAGAGCTTGTTCGATTGCAATTTATAACTGGCGAAGAAAGTGCGGCAGTGACTGCCCATAAAAAGCAAAATTCGTCATTGCTCTCTATATTGATAACAGCACGCTTTCGTTGAATATCTTTCGGAACACTGACGTATGTACCTCCCCGGAGTAGCACGTATTTATTAAAATTCACAGTTAGGTTGGATACTTCGTGCAGTGACCAACCAGACTCTTTCCCATGAAATTCCTCAATTTTTTTCAACAACTGATCTTTTACATGCTCCTGGAACCACATGTCGATGTTCGTAGAGGGAAGAATTGCCTCATTCCGCGTGTTGAAAAATTTATCCTCCAACGCAGTTTCACCTATATCTTTAAGTTGAAACTTGCACGCTAATATTACGTTAACCTTCAAATTGCCATAACGCTGGGATGCAGCTTCCAATTTGGCGAGGATCAAGGGTTTAGAATCATCGAGAAAAGCATCGAGATCTTTATGTTGAAGGTTGATGACTATGCCCGTTTGGATTCTTTTTTTAAACACCGTCTCCATATCCTTCCATCGCACTTTATCAGCTACTTCAGAACCAGCTCCTCTTTTCTTCAATTTTTCTATCACCGATAATACCGACGCAATTGTCGTTTGAATGCGCATTTTCTCATGCACTGAGGGACATTCGCGCCGAGAAATTTTCGTCAATAGTTTCACGTTTTTTCCCCCTCCCTAATCCACCTTAGTGCTATAGCTGGTGATGATCTTTTTTGTGAAATTAAATAAGTGTTTTCCATAATGGGAATGAGCTTCTTACACTTATGAGTATCCATATTAGGAGAAAAAATAACCCGAGAAGAAGGAAAAACTGCCCAAATGTTAATGGAGGGCTAAATGATTGGAGCCAGCAATATATACTCCCACTCCTCCCCACCATTCTACGGACCATCAGCATCAGCAAGTATATCAGTTGCACGAGTACATCTTCTTTCGGGTCGTCGTAGAATAAACATAGGGTTCCAGGGGTAGCGTTGCGTGGCCACAAGATTTGACGCAACAGTCTAACTGCTAGACGACATTCCAATGCCATTGTAAAGATTGCGCAAGATATCCGTCCATGTTGATAGCAAGAACGCGACTAAGCGTGTCATAGCGGCATTCCATGAAAATCAAAGCCTCATTTTCCGGCGGTTTGTCACAATATGTAAACACTGTGCAGGCTCAAGCGTGTTCAGACATGCAAGATGGCATCATCCGCTCTCGAAGGTAATGGGAGGGCTCGAAACAGGTCGAAACACGTCGATGGCACATATCAGCCCAATTTCATCGCAGTTTGAAAAAAGATCTGCCGCAGCACCCTGCACTACATTTACTCACGCACCAGTCAGTGATAGGGAAACGCTTATATAAATGCGGTCAGAAGAATACCTGTTAGGGGTATTTTCCTTCGGGTGTCGAGGACCAGCCGGATCATAGGCACCTCTAAGATTTTATGACCTCATGCTTGGCTTTTTCCAGACTGCGGTCTGGTCCTTAGCACACAAACAGACATGATTTATGACCAACGATAAGGTTGCGACAAACAGACGCACTGGCCCGGGAGGGTAACGTCGTGTGTGGTTGAAAGGTCTAACGCTCTAGTCCGCTATTTACTTGTTAGAGATAACAACATTCCAATGCCAAGACAAGCTGCACTGCAGCTGCCAGATATACAGAATAGCTGCATTCTAATACCACCCTCAAAACTAGCCCCCCACCCCACCCTACAGAGACGCCAGTCTAACTGATAATCATGAATCAAATGTCGCCATGAAAAATAAGGCGCCCCGCCGCTGCCAGAGATAGCGACATTCCAATACCACCCTCAAAGCTAGACCCCCCCCCCCCAATGCCTCGACCCATAAAGATTAGGTGCCCTCCAGTTGTTAGAGATCCCCCCCCCCCCCGATCGACTCCGTGCATTCGGACTCTTAAAGATAGCCCCCCCCCCCCTACCCACCCCCCGGGTTCGGGTCTCGGCTAAGTGGTTCGTGTCTGAGCTAAATAATGTCGGTAAAGGTCAGGGTAGGGATCTTGAGTTAGAACTGTCCTTGTAACACTACTGGCGTTTTCAATATTTTGTTTAATAATTTAATATTCCGCTACCAAAATTTTCCCATTTCTCAATTTGTTCACTCGATGCACTTTTCAAAGATTTATAAGCATCTTCCATGATGCCTATAAGCTTTAAACACTGTTCTGATTCCATTTTGTACACCGATGTTCAATTGTTCGCAGTCAGAAATTCAATGGTCAAGTCACACCATTGGCGGTCTATATATACAGGGTAACAGAGAGAGAGGGAGATAGTTGAGTGACGTCATTCTTCTCGAACCTTCTAGAAGCTTCGAATAATAATAATATATATCCGGGGTGAGAGAGAGATACAGTGGCAAACAAAAGTATTGGAACAGTGGGGTGACCAAAATAAATATAGTGCTAGTGATTATGAGGATACAACTAAAATTTGTTTTATTTATCATAATAATACTTGCATATTTGATACATCATTGCATAAAAAAAAGATCAATTGTAAACAATTTTGCAGCTGAAAAAAAAAATTATATATATTTTACGGTCTATTTTTACGAGAACATAAGTATTGGCACAGTACATAAAAGTGAAAGACAAAAATATATTAATATTTAGTTTGCAGTCCTTTTCTTTTCAGCACTTCCCTCAATCTGTCAGGCATCGAATGCACTAATTTACGTGTGACTGCAGGCTCGATGCTATTCCACTCTTGCAGAAGTATTCTTTTGAGGTCGGCTTTAATTGAAATATTGTGTTTTCGTATCCTTTTTCCCAACTCATGCCAAATATTTTCAATCGGATTGAGGTCTGGGGATTGTGGTGGAGATGGTAGCGTGTGTGGGGTTGTTACGTCCCGCGACTTTCGGGACTTTTGCATCGATTTGAGATTACTTATATCTTGTAATTCTCAATAAAATTCAATACGAGGAAAGGGACCCGGTCATACGAGAGAAACGTTTTTTTTTTTTCTCTGGAGAACTCGGATAGTTCGGGCTGTCTTCAAATCAAGCCGTCGACATGAATATGGTCTCAAGTGAGCATAAATTATCGGGAGGTGAGGCCATGGCGGCGTCGATATCGCAACTCTTTATAACAAAACGTCTATTGTCGGGCGTGAAGAAAAACATCCGTCGATGCTGAAGAAATCTTTGGCCATGGCATCAGATTACTCAGAAGTGGTGGGCCTTTGTGCACAACGAAAAGCAATGTGCATGGGACACTAATACAGGCTGAGTGCAAAGTCTTTGCCTTCGTGAGAACCACAGGCGGTCTCTTTGGGTGTGTGTGAGAAGGAAAGCAGGAGAGACCGAGCGTGTATGGCTCATCTAAAGCTAAGTGACCGGTGATCCTCTTTTTCCTTATCCCCGAATGAAGACTTTATGAACTGAATTCCCGAAAGTACGTGAGTGAACGGATGTAAAAATGTAAAATCAAGAATGAGCATGGGTACCTGGGTCAGGTCATCGGTGATGGTAAAGGTGGCGTTAGATTATAGATTATTGCATTTAAATGTTCAATTTTATTTTAAACTAGGTCGGGATTTCCATGAATCGAAATTGGTCGAAGAGAAGAGAATTCTTCTTTAAATCTTTGTTGTTTTCCTTTTTTTTTCTTGCTCCGAAATTATGGGAGGTTTTAGCCTTGTTACAATTTTTTGGGAACGGCGTCTGGAAAAAGTCATCGGATAATTCTCATGGGCGGTCTACATGCGCTCTGCACGTGATCGATAAATTAACGCAGTGGTCGAGTCAGGGAGACTCGATGGAAGAAAGATTTCGGCGAAACACCCAATCATCGACGACCAAAATTAAACAAACTTTTGAGAATATCTGTTTATGCATGGACTGTTATTGGACTCCAATTTAATGAGCACTGAATGTTTATGCTGCACGAAGAGGACGCCGAGTCTATAGCCAAAGAAAGAGAGCAAGCAGCGCTTTGTCCCAAGTCCTGGGATTCAGAAGGCGTATGTCCCATCGGCATACGAATCCAAGCTCTCGCCTATGAAGGAGGGGCGACACCAAAATTCGGCATCGAATCAAACAAAGACCCCAAAAGCGTAGCAAGCGCATTATTTAATTTACGTTTTCCTTTTTAATTAACAACGACCAAATTCAAAGATTTCAGGAGATTTCGTAATGCATGGGTAAAGGTTTATGTGGAAATGAAAATTGTGAACGAATCCTTTTCCTATAATAATTACGAGTTTGATGAATGAATGTATGTGTGGTAGTTGCGTGACCATGAAGATAGATCTTTCCTGTAATGACAAGTAAGAGAAATGATAAAGCCGGAATCATAAAATTGCACAAGATCCGGAGTATATAAATAAAATTTCAATTTTTGTAACAAATGTAGAATCTGAATAACTGGTTAATAATTATGAGAATTTTGAGTAGTTTGCATACGCTAAAATAATTTCCTTTCGTATAATTATTGGAAAGAATTAATTATAATCCAAAAGAAATAGCATGACATACACCATTGCATCAGAACCTCCGCATGGTAAATGATTAAAAAGAAATAGGAATGAATGGAATGAGAGAAAAGATCGAACGAAATCCAGAGCGAGAAAGATACAGAGAAACAGAGGAGAAGTTGTCACCGAACGAGAGTACAAATGAGAAAAGACGAATGGAAATGTACGTGTATGTATGTATGTGTGTGTGTGTGACATCGAGAGCCTATGACGGGTCAACGCGTGGCCCGTAGGAGAAGTCAAATGCAAGCATGGAGGGATGAGAAGGAGAGAGTGACCAGGATGAAGAAGAGGGGTTTACTCCTCCGCTGTGTGGAACCTCCAAAACGAGGGATAGAGTGAGTGAGAAAGTAAATACGAAATATGTAAGTATGAGAGAGACAGAGTGAGCGTCTTCATGAAAAGACGGCGTATGTACGAGAAATTCGTTTTCTGGTTATTAGGTAATAATGGAATAATTATTATAAAGGAATGCAGGAGTGAATATTATATTATAAGGATGAATTCGTGTTAATCATAAGTATAAATTTTCGATTATATAGATTCCAGGGGATCATCGGGGATGCGAGGTGGAGGCGGCGGAGGAGCCTGGAGCGTCTAAGGCGTCTAAGGGCGTACCTCCCCACCGCCGAAACTAAGCCATCCTAGAGGACCCTATATAAGACCGGGTAATAAGCCCGCGGGTTGTTCGTTAGAATCGGGAGAAATCTTAAGTAGGCGGAATGTTCGTCAGAGTCGGAAGAAAATTTTAAGTAACGAATCGCTGGCAGTCGGAGGCCAGAGTAGATCTTAGTTTTAAGTCGCGGTATGTCAGAACGTTCAGAAACTCAGGAGAAAATTTTAAGCAGAATCGCTGTTCGTCGCGTCAATTATTTTTCTTTATATACTTTTCATCATTTTTGACACAGTATCTCAAGTTTATTTTATTTTATTTTATTCAACCGATTTCAATACCGAACAACTTTATTTTTGCGAACAATTTTATTTTTGCGAACCATTTTATTTTTGCGGACAATATTTTTATTCTTATTTTGTTGTGAACAGACATTTCATTTTCCTTTCGCTGGACATTGTGTTTTAAAGAGCAATATATTTTTTTGTGTGAACATTTTGTTTTTGTTGGACACTGTTTTCGCCCTACCACAAATTTACCATTACGTTCAACCTCGTGGTCAATCGTTCCATCGTCGTCATCATTCAATTTTTGCCGGCCTTACACCTCGCTTTGTTCTCATAATCATCGAAGTAGTAAGTATCTCAAAATGTTTTCTCGCATGTGTCAGTATATTTTCGTACGTGTTGCGCGGTGTCTCCGACCCCGGTCGACACCCCATGACGGCTCGAGTCCCGTAACCGAAACTACCGGGTTACTCACCGTTGAAGGTCTATGAAATATTTTCGTCGTTGTTTTCCCTTTTCGCGTTATTTTTGTCGTTTTAGATTTAGATTTTTGGTGTTAAATTCAGTTTTATGGAAATTTAAATTTTTGGTGTTAAATTCAGTTTTATGGAGATACAGATTTTTTGTGTTTTATGGAAGTTCAGATTGTTGTGTTAAGTTCAGTTTTGTGAAGAGTTATGTCAATTTAACTTCAGTTTTGCGAAAAGTGTCTGATCAAAATTATTTTTCCCAATTTTATCTTCCTCATGTTTAAGTTCAATTGTTTGTCCAACTTATTTCGCGTCCTTTAAAATTATTTTTATTTTTGTTTGTGCAATTCGATTATTTCAATGTTCCGAGTAATCATTCCGAAAAGCCTGTTCGTGTTTCAATCGATTGTAGGATTATTTTTCGTGTGAATTTATTTTCTCCTAGGAAGTGCTCATGTTCGAAAATTCAGTGAAATATACGCGAGTTAAATTCATTTGAGTCATTCATGTTTTGTTCCGGAAAATAATGGATCAATAGTGTTTTTTTTTGTGTTTATCATTTGATATTCATTTCCAATATAAATTTATGCATTATCCGTGGTTAAATTCCTTTTCAAGTAATTTCGAATCTCTTTGAGTGATAAAATTCAATCGAGTCATGGTTGAGTAAATTCTGTGTTGATTTTTGTTTTGTGAGGGTTGTCAATCGACCATGGACCTTTTCCAATTAAAGATAGCTGTCCTTGTAGTAGGGGTCATTTTAGTGCTCGCGATAATTTCGTTTGTCCTTGCAGTTTGCGTGGATAAACCCCAGGAGGCTTATCTTGAGGATGGCTCTGTAGTTTATTTTCTTCCGCGTCAGTGACAGTTTAGTTCCCGTTTTATTCAGAATTTATTTAATGCGATCATACAATTTTTGTCCCTTTATATTACGAGTTTATTTGTCCGATTTTGCCAAATTAAAATTTATTAGTCTTTCCCGATGTATCTCGCGAAAATTAAAGAGTTTTGTTCGTGAGATTTTATTTTAATTTGCCATTGTTACCAAATTATGCACTCTCCGCACATCCTGAGCAATTTTCCGCAAGGTTAGGCTCAAAACAGGGCAATAACCTGGCCAATGCCGATTTTATCTCGAATAACGTGTTAAAGGGAAAGCCGCGCTTTTCTTGGCCGAGATGAGAAAAATCGAGGGTCAGGACGTAACAGGGTGTTGAAAATTATCCATTGACGAACATTATAAGCAGTGTGTTTTGGATCATTGTCTTGTTGAAAGTAAAAATCAACTTCAAGATTCAAGTTTTCTACGCTTATTTTAAGGTTCCCTTTCAAAATATCCAAATAAACATACTGATCCATCTTTCCTTCGATAAAGACGAGATTCCCAACCCCAGCAGAACTCATACATCCCCACACCATTACTCCACCACCACCATGCTTGACTGTCGACTGAAGATTTTTTACCTCCAACTCGGTGTTTGGTTTTCTCCACACTAAAACCCGACCATCGGATCGAAAGATATTAAATTTGCTCTCGTCCGAGAAAAGTACTTTATCCAAGAAATCTAATTTTTTGTGTACAAATTCATTTGCAAATTCTATCCTCTTTTTTTATTTATATTACTTATGAACGGCTTCTGCCTTGCAACCCTAGCATTATACCCGGCACTTTTGAGAACTCTGCGAACTGTTATTGGATGGATATCTGTACCAAGGTCTTCTTTTATCATTGCTACTATCGCTGTTGAAGAAGTTTTCGGATTTTGTTTTATTATATTGACCACTTTCCTTTTCTCCTGTTCGGAGAGCTTGGGTGGACGGCCGCTTCGCCAATGATCTTCCACGTTTTCTTTACCTTTAAACCGTTTAATAACACTTCGCACAGTATAACGACTTCTATCAACAGCCTTTGCAATTTCTGCAAAAGATTTATTTTGATTGTGCAAGTTTAATATAATTTTTCTCTCTGATACTGTCCTTTCATTGCCTTTTCGTCCCATTGTTAAGTTTCGACTTCTTTCCACTTTACTGCGTAGTTAGTTCTTATCGCTAAAATACTGGGACTCCCCTCTAGTGAGTTATACTTCCCTACCGACAGATTGCAGCACCATAAAACGCTTTACCAACACAAATTTATGTCTTGTGCCAATACTTATGTTCTCGTCAAAATAGACCGTCAAATATATATAATTTTTTTTCAGCTAGGAAATTGATTACAATTGATCTTTTTTTTATGTATTGATGCATCAAATATGCAAGTATTATTATGTTAAATAAAACAGATCTTAGTTGCATTCCCATAATTACTAGCACAACATCAATTTTGGTGACCCCACTGTGCCAATACTTTTGTTCGCCACTGTATAAATAGTTGGGTGACGTCATCTTTCTCGAACCTTCTAGAACCTTCGAATAATATATATATATATATATATATATATATATATATATACAAGGTGAGAGATATAAATAGTTGGGTAACGTCATTCTTCTCGAACCTTCTAGATGCTTTGAATAATAATAATAATATACGGGGCGATTGTGAGGGAGAGATAGAAATAGTTGGGTAACGTCATTCTTCTCGAACCTTCTGAAAGCTTCGAATAATATATACAGGACGATTGTGTGAGAGAGATAGTTGGGTGACGTCATTCTTCTCGAACCTTCTGGAAGCTTCGAATAGGATGACGTCATCGAAGGTTCTCGAAGCTTCCAGAAGTGGAAGCTTCGTTAATATTTGAAATAAAGGGGATGGGACAGATGGGTATAAAAAGGATGGGCTGTTGCAAATGCTTCATCAGTTGAGTTGAAGCGATCCACAAATGCGAGATCGATACAAGCATCAAGAACTCAAAGTACGAATATAATTATTCATTGAAGATATCCAGGAAGTGAAAAGACTTATTCTCTTCAAAAGTGATACCAACCATCTCACTAGAAGATTATCCCAGTTAAATTTTCAACGACAACAACAACAACGTGGATTTCTCGAAAATCAACGAAGATAGTCGCATGGAAAATTTCCTTCCGACGAAAAAAATTTCGGAGCTCGAACCTGGCAAAACCTAATGTGACTGCGATGGGAATGATTAAAACCATGTACGGTCTTCAAGTCATCGTGGAACTCGACAACGAATATTCCGTATTTTTACCATCAAGAATCACGAGAATATTGCAAGAAAATGAACAGCAATTTAAACAGATGCAGCAAGCTTCTAAAGAAAATAATCTTCATTTACATTATATCAAAAGACAGTACAATCAGTGTGAATTTTGTTATGTGTAACCATGATTTTTTTTTTCATCGTTTAATAAATGTATCAAAAGGATCTTGTAATCATTGAATCTATACTTTGAAAAATAAATCCAAACAAAAATATAATGCTTTTGAAATTTTATTTTTAAAAACCCTTACCTAAACTCGGGTAACTACATGTGAATTTTGTGTGCTTCGTATCATACAAGCTCTCAGTAGCGCAACGGGTAGCAGGTTGACTCACATATGCGTGGTCGAAGGATCAAAACCCGTTCAAATTATTATTATTATTTTTTTTAATGTTAATTTTTTCTTCCGTATGATTTAATCATCTATTTTATTTCTTTATTTACTTTTACATCCAAATTTATCGATTTTTTTTTTGATCCTCTATTTTTTTCTTTATTTCTTTATTTACTTCCAAATTTCCCGATAGAACTAACGTTTTTTCTAAATTTACCAGTACAACTAATGCTAATTAGGGAATAAAAAAATGCCATTAAACAATTTTTTTATTTTTTTATTTTTTATTCATGAATATTAGTACAAATACAATTTAAATTGTGTGTGTGTGTGTGTGTGTGTGTGTGTGTGTGTGTGTGTGTGTGTGTGTGTGTGTGTGTGTGTGTGTGTGTGTGCGTGCGTGCGTGCGTGCGTGCGTGCGTGCGTGCGTGCGTGAGTGCGTGCTCGCGTGCGTGCGTGTGTGTGTGTGTGTGTGTGTGTGTGTGCGTGTGCGTGTGCGTGTGCGTGCGTGCGTGCGTGTGTGTGCGTATTTCGTGGAATTTTTTTTAAATTTTTTTTTATATGAATATCAGCATAGTATAACGTAACCGAATATACCCCCCTCCCGTCCTTTGAACGCCCCATCTCGCGCGCTCAGCCAGCTGGATCGCAATCGATATCCCAGGCGCCATCGAACGGGAGAATGAAAGAAACAGTCGCGTCGCGCGCTCACTTACCATCACGACACGAGAGTATCGACCGCCTGTAAGCATCTACCTTACCACCCGCACGAGGAATTCATCCTCGACACGAAATCCAAATTGATAACGCGTGTTATCCCCTCTATCACGATACAGACTCCCACCAATTCAAGCCTCGCTCAGGACACGACTACAAAATCATGATAATAATTTTTGCACACGACCCGACAGTCCTACGCCCCGGTCCCCCCTACACAGGCAAAGGCAGGGCACGAGACGGGTATAAAAGGCCGAGCGCGAGCCCAGAAAACTCACTCTTATTTCCACGATCATCCGATCCCTACTCTCCTAGGATTATCTCAGCACTGCGCCTGACGTATTCCAAAGGATTTCCTAGAACTCTCGCCTATTGCGATAATCATCGTACTGCACGATCGTTTGAGCAATTCCTCTACCTATAGCATATCTTTCGTGTGGTCCTAGCACTGCGTCTAGCGCCTCCGGGCGATTCCTATATTAGACTCAAATTGCCCAGTCGACCCTACCGTACCATATGGTTTTTTAGGAAATCCGTTACGTGTGTATAACGTCCTCCTGAGCAGGCCCGGCTCACCACCCGTTGTACGAATTCAAACTTATCTTGGCACAGCGTCCAACGTGAGCGAGATTTCATGCAACATAACATAGTTTAAGTCGCCTCGAGTATAGGACTCGTCCTAGACCTCGGTATTAATTAATCGAACAATTAAAGAAACAGAACTCTTTTTCGATAATTTAGCATCAATTAAACAATTTAAGGTACTACTATTGGACTGTTTGGAGCGGCAGTCCCAATTTTCATCGGCCATTCATTGGCAACGCGTCCCCCATAATCAACCGTGTTTTTATTAGTCGCCCAAGCCGACAAAGCTTGGAAACGCATAGATTCTTGTTTTTCTTTAGTTAATTTCGAGTCATATCAAATAAATAAAATTCAACAAAAGAATCATTTGGCTGCTTGGACTGACAGACCAAATCATCGGTCAATTTAATTGATCATAAATTCCCTAAATCACCCTCTTTTCAATTGGCCGCCTGGATCGGCAAAATCCAGTACTCTTGTTTAATAAATTCAAATTCCCGATCTTCTTACATTCAAAAAAAAAACCAATTTAAAATCTTTTTTGCAATTAAATCAATTTAAATTCAGTAAGTCAGTAATCCCAGTAAATTCAGTAGAGTCATTTTTTGAGTCAAATAAACGCCTGTGATGACAAATTCGAGTCGATTCGACACCACGTCGATCGAAATACCGTTATAATTACGAAATACGAATACCTGAGGCGCAATCTATCAAAACAAACATTGCCACTCGTTAACACATCAATGACGGGAGCAAACCCTGAGGCTGCGTATTAAAAGAGAAAATTCAAAAACAATAATAAAATCATTCAGACCCCCTTTTTGCAATCAAGCCCAGTATTTGAACCCGTATAACCTTCAAACTCAACTTTCGAGCCCTTTTTATTTTGATTGAAATAAACATAAAGTCTCGAAACGTTTCAATAGTGATGGTGAAGAAGGTATAGAAACCGCTGATGATGTGATCATTGATGATCATGATGATTATGACGACGATCATGATGATAATGATCATGATCACCACCATCTTTATAAGGCAAAAAAAAATGAAATCAGAAAAAAAATGAATGAGGAAAAATAAAATTAGAAAAAAGTGGTATTGAAATTAGAAAAATTAACTATTAAAAAAATGAAATTAAAATTAGAAAAATGAACGATTAAAAAAATTACGATTGAAATTAGACAAATGAATGATTAAAAAAAATGAAATTGAAATTAGAAAAATGAACGATAAAAAACGAATGATTTAAAAAAAAATGAACGATTAAAAAATGAACGATTAAAAAAAATATATTCATTAGCTATTGATAGCTTCCCCTTTCTGTTGTCCTTCTATGAATCCTCTATCAGAATTTCGCTAGGCATAAACCACCACCACCCCCCCCCCCCCCTACATGGACAGCGGTGAAGCTTTGTGCGGAGCCCGACGATTGTGAGGTGGGTGTCTTCACCCTCGCGGTACACTAGTGTTGCTCCTTTGACGAGAGTCTCGACGATGCGATACTCGCAATTATCGAGCCAAAAACTCAGAATGTGAGTGATAGCCTTAGTCTGCGTTCCTGCATCTGGCAACTTTTTTTTAAATTTTTTTATATTTATTTATTTATTTATTTATTTATTACTCGTATATTGA
This sequence comes from Rhorus exstirpatorius, assembly GCA_963564615.1. Taxonomy (NCBI): domain Eukaryota; kingdom Metazoa; phylum Arthropoda; class Insecta; order Hymenoptera; family Ichneumonidae; genus Rhorus; species Rhorus exstirpatorius. The sequence goes on along the minus strand of OY751314.1, from coordinate 647,090 downwards.
GAAAACGAATCACTTAATTAAAGTAAATACAAACAATGCTCGTATATGAAAAAAAATATAATAAAATGATTATGCAAATGATTAGCACTCAAGCTACGCAGGACAACTGGGGTGCTGGCCCAGTGGGTCCGCTTTTATGGACGTTGCATATACTATACATTATTCGTAACTGCGCAGTATGGAAATTTCCAGTAGCATCACTTGTATAAGGCGTTGTATGTATACATATACACTATTCGCAACTCCGTAGATTGTTCGACGGTTCGAGAATGAAGATGTTAAAAAAAAAAAAAAAAAAAAAAAACTTGTGAGCTAGCGCAGTGCGCAGTAGGCTCGCTTCTGTAAGGCGTTGTATGTATATACACTGATCGCAACTGCGTAGTTATCGAAACTTCCTGTAGGCTCGTTTCTATAAGGCGTTGTATGTATATACACTGATCGCAATTGCGAAGTTATCAAAATTTCCAGTAGGATCACTTGTATAAGGTGTTGTATGTATATACACTATTCGCAACTGCGTGAATTGTTCAAAGGTTCAAGAAGGATGATATTGCAACTGCGTAGATTATTATTCGAGAAAGATGATATTATCGTAACTGCGTAGATTTTTATTCGAAGGTTCAATAAGGATGATATCATCGTAACTGCGCAGATTATTAGAATATTCTAGAAGGATGCCCCGCGGCTTCCCCTCTCGATTCCCCCACTCGCCTTTCTATAATGATGACACCGTCATAACTGCGTAGATTATTCTTCGAAGGTGCGAGAAGGATGACGTAATTGTAACTGCGTAGTTAGCATAGAATATTATCGAAGCTTCTAGAAGGTTCGAAAAAGATGACGTCATCCCCCTTAGCTTCCCCTCTCGGCTCGCTCTTGATCCAGAACTCGTGGGTTTTTTTTTTTTTTTTTTCCTAGAAGGTTCCAGAAGGTTCGAGAACGATGACGCCACCTCCTCGGCTTCCCCTCTCTGCTTCCGCTCTCGCCCCTTCACCCCCTCACCGTTGATCCAGAACTCGTGGGTTTTTTTTTTTATTTTTTTTTTATTTTTTTTTATTAATCGAAGCTTCCAGAAGCTTCTAGAAGGATGACGTCACCCTGTATATATTGTGACGTGACATTTTGCCTCGCCACCCGCACTGAGTAGTGTCGACCATGGGGTCGGGTTTACGACCCTACGACGCTCATCGATAGACAACCCGAAGAATTTCGACTCACTTTAGGATAAGTTTTGTTTTGTTTTGTTAGTTTACTAACTGCATTGAAGCTTGGCGAACAATTCATTGGGCAAATTTGCGTTAAAGTAATGGAAGGAATTTAATTTTATAGTTTAGCGTGAGACCAGCAGTTATTTCTGCCATATATAAAGAGCGAAATTCCGTGTCCCGCTCTCGAGCTCACTCGCCGGTGGTGAATAACATGGGACTCGCGAGTAGCGGTGACTTGTCGCGGGGGCGTCTCGCTCGTGGCTGAGCCGTGCATCGTTGGCCCAGGAGGGTTCGAGCGATACTTTGCTTATTACGCAGGCGAATATTCGCCATCATTATTCGTGGGAAATAGGGATGCCAACGGAGACATTGGGAATTGGACCAATATACAGCGTCACCTGCTCCGGTTGACTACGCAACCTTGGTGCTGCACCCTCCCCTACTCCCTCCTCAGTCGTCGTGGACCGTGAGATTCGGCGCCTCATTTAAGGGGATCTTTGGGACGGAGCCAGCAACGCGGTGCTGTTTTGCCTGGTGGCGTTTATTGTGGGCCCACCGCCTAATCAAGGGACGCTTTGATTACGCGAAGGAGGTCTCCCCCGTTGCTGGTAATCATCCACGGGATCCCAGGAGGAGGGCGATTGAGGGGCAGCATATCATAGCTGCGAATAGAGGCTCGCACACGGTTTTGGTCGCGGGAGGGGCGGTCCCTTCGTCACCGTCACACGTCACTCAACGAAGAAAGCGAGAAAATGAAGGAAAGTAGGGAGATAAGACACCGGTGGGGCGATGCGAGAGAGTGGGGTGCGCGAATCGAGGAGAGAGTGGGCCACCGAGGTAAGTCGATCGATTATTGAGGATCATTAGATCAGTCGTAATTTTTCGGGAGTCGAGAGAGGAGCAAGAAGTAGTGGTCAGTGCTTCAAGTACCGGACAGCGAAGGAACTCGGTGAGCCCAACTCTCCTCACTCTTATTTCTGCCATATATACGGAATTCTTTTCTCATCTTATCAATCATGTTTTAATTTTGAAAAGTAGCGACCACGTTCAATAGCGATAGTCTCGCGATCGTGGTCGTGAATAATCGTTTTTTGAGTATTTAATTGAGTTTGCGTAATTGAGAATGAAGAATTTGACTAGAGAAATGGGCGAGAAGAGAATTCCTCCGAACTGGTGTGAACGATTAAGTGTCGAATTTATTGAATCTTTTGCCTATCGTATTTTTGCCCAATAAATTTCGCTCTTTCGGTAATTAAGTTTGCACGTCACTATTCAGGATTTTAATTAGACTTTACGCATTTACTTGAATTAATTAATGTAATCGGTAAAATATTATTTCGTATGTTGAGCATTTATTCCTATCAATTTGCGGGCTCAAGGCCTCGCGCTCGAGACAATGGCACGCTCTCGCGTGCCACGTCCCCGCTTGTTTATCTTTTCTCTCTCTCGCGGCATATACTCGCCAAGCGCGGAGAGCCAGAGTCCCGTGTAAATCAATCGAATAATTTTGCCTTTATTTCTTTCGTATAATTTATCGTATTTTTCGTGTACCGGGTAAGCCATAAGTAATCATCTTTTCCGTATTTCCGATGCCTATTTCGACTCTTATAGAATTCCGTCTGAGTACTATACTACCTCGGTTAATTATTACTACCTCGGTAAATTCACGCAAATATTCAATTAATATCTCAGTCATTTATTCGCAATTGTCTTACTATCTGTACCTCGGTCATTTATTCGCAATAGTCTTACTACCTTTACCTCGGTCATTTATTCGCAATAGTCTTACTACCTTTACCTCGGTCATTTAGTCGCAATAATTTTACTATCTTTATGTCGTTCATTTATTCGTTATAGCGCAATTATATTACCTCGGTTAATTATTACTACCTCGGTAAATTCACGCAAATATTCAATTAATATCTCAGTAATTTATTCGCAATAGTCTTACTATCTGTACCTCGGTCATTTATTCGCAATAGTCTTACTACCTTTACCTCGGTCATTTATTCACAATAGTCTTACTACCTTCACCTCGGTCATTTAGTCGCAATAATTTTACTATCTTTATCTCGTTCATTTATTCGTTACAGCGCAATTATATTACCTCGGTTAATTGTTACTACCTCGGTAAATTCACGCAAACATTCAATTAATATCTCGGTCATTTGATCGCAATAATTTTACTATCTTTATCTCGTTCATTTATTCGTTACAGCGCAATTATGTTACCTCGGTTAATGATTACTACCTCGGTAAATTTTCGTTTAGCATTATTGTCTACCCGTGTCGTTACTATAGCATATTTTGTCTTAGGTCATCGCTATTGAGTGGCGAACGATTATGAAATTAGTAATTAAAGAAGGATCTGGCAAATGTACCGGATACTATCCGAAGAATTATTGTGAACCTGAAATTGAAGCATTATCTTGAATAAATTCTCGAAGGAGGTATTTGAGTTCCGAATTATTGTCACTCTACTTTGACCCTGCTTCTCTACCTTTTCGTCCCTCAGGTGAGCTGAGCTAGTCGAGTTGCCCTCGATCTCGCCTCACCCGTCCACTCGTGCCCTACGCAATTCCGGGATTCTTATCGAAGCAAATAAATAAAAGTCGGTCCACAACCGGCGGTACTTTGTACCTGGCGCCCAACGCTTTGACTCGAACTTTCCCTTCGATTGTGGTCAATTCTTTAGTCTTTTCGTCCGGCACGACAGGTACGGGTGATATGCCCGATCAGGAAGTGTGGTAGGAAAAATCCCGTCACAATATATACATTATTCGAAGCTTCTAGAAGGTTCGAGAACGATGACATCACCCCCTCGGCTTCCCCTCTTGCCCCTTCACCGTTAATCCAGAACCCGTTTTTTTTTTTTTTTTTTATTTTTTTTTTAATCGAAGCTTCCAGAAGCTTCTAGAAGGATGACGTCACCCTGTATATATACTAGGGGTGCGTAGGGCGCTATGCGCCCTCATTTAGGGGTATCCAAATCCATCGAATCCAAAAGTCATCATTTTCAAATTTTTACATTAAAAAAAAAATACATTAAAGAATAACTAAGGTGGGTTAAAAAAAATCGTTTTATTTCTATTTATCGTCCGGGCAACTTCTATCCTATCTACTGAGGAAGGATTTTATTTTTTGTTTTGGACTTCTCTCAGCTATGTCCTGGCATTTGCCCAATGCCCCAGGAAAAATCAAAACTCAAACACCTGAGAAGGACATTTCTAGCTACGATTTACAATGATTTACAACGATACGATACAATGATCTTAGATGATTCAATTTTGTTATTAAATAATTTGATTTTGTCTTTTTTTTTATCAAAAAGTTAGATTATGTCTTAGATTCAATTTAAGGATAGATCTTGACACGGTTGTATTTTTCTTGACTCGTATCTTGACTCGGCCGTCGTCGCCACCGCCGCCGCCGCCGCCATCGCAGATATATCTTTACATTATAGAAAGATAATAATCAATTAATTTGTAATTTTGTTGTATGTTGTCAATGTTCACGTTGAGTTTCAAATTTTTCAATCAAAAACTTCATTTCACACAATATTTTCTATTTCTTCTGAATTTTCTGAATTATTTTCAATGTATAATTCGTTTGGATTTTGACATCGCGAAAGAGCTACGTATAATTGACATAGTGGTTTTTCATAATACAGACCCACTCTTTCTAAACTTTGCCCTTGAGATTTATTAATTGTTATAGCAAATGCCAAAACAATAGGAAATTGTCTGCGATATAGAACAAATAGCAATGACGATAATTCTCCTGTATCTAATAATATCTTAGGAATAAAAGCCGTATTCCCAACGTTATTACCAGTTATAATTTTGACTTCTATATTAAATTTAAAAAACTTAATAATTTTCAAACGTGTTCCGTTACAGAGCCCATCATTGATAGATAAATTTCTGATTAGCATAACGATTGCACCAATTTTTAAAACTAATTTATGAACCGGGAATCCAGGGAATCTCAATGAATTTAAATATTCTATTGGATAGTTCAATTCAATATCGTTATCAGTTTGGTCTATTCCCTTTTGTTTCGCGTAATCGATGCTGTGATAAATTTTTTCTTCAGTAATAATTTTTTTTTTAATTTTGTCATTTTATTTATACTCATCATCATTGTGGCAACATAAAATGGCACGTTTTGATAAATCATCATCATCATCAATGACGGAGCCATAAATTTTTTCACAGATGTCATTAGTTTTCCAAATTTCAGGTATCTTTAAATATTCAATAAAACCTTCTCCAATTTTTAATAAAAATGTAGAAAAATCTTGGTCACACGAACGCATATTTTTTGTTAAATTCATGATCTTGAAATTATGCCGTACATTAGAAAATTTAATAGTTTCATTGAAAATATTGAATTTATTCCCATACTTTACAACAGGAAGAATCTGTCGAAAATCACCGCCTGATATAATTAATTTTCCTGCAAATGGAACGCTATCAATTTTACAACAATTCCGAAGTGTTCTATCAACTATTTCTAAAGCTTTTTTCGGAATCATTGACGCTTCGTCTCAAATTATTACGTGACATTCCTGTAATTTTTTTTAATCCGAATATAATTTTAAAAACGAAGTCTCTACGGTTGTTAAGTCTAATGGCAGTTTAAACGTTCTATGACTTGTCATTCCTCCTGGTAACAAAATTGATGCAATTCCTGTCCATGCTATTGACAAAACTTTTTTTCCTTCTCCCAAAAAATAATGAATAGGTAAGTGTTCTGTAAAGAAAAGTTTTTCCCGTACCTCCAGGACCGTCAATGAATACCATTCGATTATTTTTTTCATTAATTACATAATCAAAAATTAATCGTTGATCATCGTTAAGTTGTCCATTAAGGTCGTTGTAAATAATTTTGTTTTTATTTATAAATAATTTTCGTTCATCAATATTGTCAAAAATTTCAAAAGATTCATCATTTGGTTCCGGTAGCCCAAAATCTGAACATTTCATATTTTCCAAATTTAAAATTTTCTTAATTTCTTGTAATGCTTTGTATGTATTGTTGTTGATAAAACCTTCACAAAAAAATGCTTCATATTTATTCCAAAGTTCATGAGAAAAACATGAAGAATCAGCAATTAAAAACCATGCAAAGAATTTACGTAACTGACCCGGCATCATAATCGAACAGGCTGCGTCAAAAATATTAAATACTTCGACATTACTTTCCACTAATCCCATTGCTATTGCCGCTTCTTTAAATGTTTCATATGTTACATCTTCATATTTCTTTAAATCTTCAAAGCAAGTTGCACCTTTCACTCGATTAAGTATTAATTTTAAATGAAATCGTTCTATATCTTTGGGACTTACGTTCACAACACGTCCAATTGCTTTAGAAAATGTTCGGCGTTTTACCCAAATTTTTTTCATGGGATCGATTGAATAATATTTCGGTGTATTAGCATAGATCATATTTTTTGCATTTTCATCATGGCAAAAGGATTTGATAGAAAATATAACTGAAGAACAATTAAAAAAGAAACGTTAGAAGGACGTGGTGAAGAACATGAACGACGAACGATTAGAAAAGAAGCGTAACGAAAAAATGAAATGTGAAAGAATTGATAAAAGAAGGAAAATACAACAAGCTATAGAGTTATGTCCCAATAATGTTTCTTATTTGGATCTCAGAGATATGGATTACGTTTGTGAACATTGTTCAGCTTTGTTTTGGTCAGCAGAATTTTCTAAAAAAAGTTGTTGTCATTACGGAAAAGTGAAACTGCCTCCTCTGAGTGACTATGACGAAAAACTGAAAGATTTATTATTATTCGACAAAAAATTTAGAGAATTCATTTGTTATTATAACGATCGTTTTTCGTTTGCGAGTTTTAATGCAAATGTCATAAATAAATGTAAAAAAGGAGTGTACAATTTGAAAATTCAAGGTCAAGTTTGCTATATGACCCCAAGTAGTATTTATTTTAAAAAAGATGATACTCCTTATTGTGGAAAAATTTATATCTACGACGATTACAGAGCGACGGAAGAAAGGTTGAAAGAAAATAAATTTTTAGTTAAAGAACATATAAAAATTATATGAACAATGATAAACAATGTTAATCCATATGCGAAAAAATATAAAAATTTGTTTGAATTAACCAAGGATAAATCAATCCCGGAATATTATTTATATTTTGTTCGTAACACTAATTTGAGTAAGCATCGCTACAATGCACCTGCGACTGCAGAATGTGCAGCTTTGATAGTTTCTAAAGGAGGTGAAATTCCAGCTTCATTCGATTTATGTGTTTATCCAAAAAATCTTCCAGAAGGTATTAGTTCTACTTCATGTTTGAATAAACGATCATCCCATACTGACCCTATGATTTTTCCATCAATGTTTCCATGTGGAGATCTAGGATGGAGTCCATTATTGAAAGAAAATCAAAACAGCAACAAAAGACTTACAGCTCTACAATACTATTCGTATCGTTTAGCTTACAGAGAAAATGCTAAATTTAATCCTATTTTATTCAGTGACCGGTTAACACAGCAGTACGTTATTCAAGCTTACATTATAATAGAAAATAATAGATTGAATTTCTTAAGGCATAATCAAAAAAAATTACGTATTGAATGTTATCAGGGATTAGTTGATCATGTAGCACGTAGCGCGATGAATGATACGAACAATTTCGAAAATAAAGATCGCTTAGGGAACATATTCGTTTTACCGTCGACTTATTTGGGTAGTCCACGAAACATGCAACAGAATTACCAGGATGCAATGGCCATTGTGAGGACGATCGGTCGACCTGATCTGTTCATCACAATGACCTGCAATCCTAATTGGCCAGAATTAAAAGAAATATTAGAAAAATTTCCAAAAGGTACAACATGCAACGACATTCCTAACATCACGGTTCGACTATTTCACACTAAATTGAGAGCTCTTTTGGCTGATGTCATTAGTGGGAAAATATTCGGAAATATTTTGGCATATGTTTATACAATAGAATTTCAGAAACGTGGATTACCACATGCGCATTTATTACACAGCCCCACAAAAAAAAAAAGGTCGTGATTTGGGGGACTGACTATGGTATTCCTATGTATTTTTCGACGCTAAATCCGAATCTGAGGTCAAAAAAATTCGTTGACCCCCAAACTTAAGGTCAAATCAAGGTCAAATCTAGAGAATCTACTGTTAACGAAGTAAACCAAGATATCTATACGTTTTTTGGGTCGCTAAATCTAAATCCAATGTCCGTTTGACCCCATCACGTTAGGTTCAAGGTCAATTGAAGGTCAAATGTTCTATTTCCACAAAAACTTCATTTTTAATCCTAGATTCGGAAAGAGCGGAAAATTCTACATTCAGATACGTTTATAGAAATTTTTGTACATGACCTCTAAATGTCATACGAAGGTCAAACAATTTCACAGGCACACAAAAAAAAGTGGGATGTTTGAAAGACAAGACCATGTTACCAATACATTTTTGGGGTCGCTGAATCCGAATCCGGGATCTGTTTGATCCGATCACGTTAGGTTCAAGGTCAGATCAAGGTCGAATCTGGAGAATCGATTTCCCACGAAGTAAACCGAGATATCTATGCATTTTTAGGGTCCCTGAATCCAAATCTAAGGTCCGGTTGAACTAATCAGGCCCAACTCAAGGTCGGATCAAGGTCAAATCTTGAGAATATATTGCTAATGAACTAGGCCATCTCTATTTTGTTAACTCTTCGTTGTTATTGCTATGATTGGACCTGTGATTGAACTACTGGACGTGGAATTGGGGCTATTGGTTGAACCTACAATTGTAGGTTCCAGTAGTTCCACTTCCAGTAGTTCCACTTCCAGTAGTTCAATCACAGGTCAATCACAGGTTCAATCAGTCAATTGTAGGTTCAACCAATCGCTATGATCGGACCTGTGATTGAACTACTGGAAGTGGAATTGGGGCTATTGGTTGAACCTACAATTGTAGGTTCAACCAACCTACAATTGTAGGTTCAACCAATAGCCCCAATGTAGTATGTAGTATGTAGAATGTAGTTCAACCAATAGCTATTGGTTGAACCTACAATTGTTAGTAGTATATGGACCACTCTGGCCACCCCCACTCCTATCCCCACTCCTTTCCCCTCCACTTTCCCCCGCGCTGGAGCCTTTTTCCGAGCGTGGTGGGGGTAATGGTAGGGAGAGGTGGTGGGGGGAAGAGTTCTGACGGCTCGCCATAGTGGTCCGGTTATTATTATTATTATTATTATTATTATTAATATTTATTTTTATTATTTTCAATATTCTCTCTCTCTCTTTCTCTCTCTCTCTCTCCCTCTCTCTCTCTGGATTATTATTTTTTACTTTCATAATTATTATTATTTTTATTATTATTTTTAATATTTCCACTCTCTCTCCGATTTATGATTATTTTTTACTGATGCTTCTCCCGAGGCTATTAGGCGCATCTCTCTCTCTCTCTCTCTCTCTCTCTCGCTCCTGTCACTTAGGTTTTTCTTCTCTTTCTCCTTCTCTCGCACACACACTCTCTGTTTTTCGCGCACATTGTGTCTCTCCCACTATTCTCCCTCGTTATTTCGGTAACTAAAATTTATTCCGAATCCGTGAAAAAAAATCACCGCACAGTAGAATTGCGAAGGAGTTTAAAAACACTCGTACTAGCACTCCAAAATTTTTTCCGATATTCCTACGAATAAGGTTTTGAGTGATCTACAGCAGGAATTATTTTGAAAAACGATAGAATGCAAACCCGCACAGATATATTCGTTATACTTATCTCCATGAGTCCCGTCTTTATGAAATATTTTTATTAGCACGAGCACACACGTTAATCCTGAGGGCACATAAATTATTTAAACGAATAATATTTTAACCGATTGACATTGCGAGAACGTTTTCCCGATGTTACACGATTAAAAGAACGACGATTACTGAGCTCTACAGATGCTTGGAAGCAAGCTCCACACGCCTTTAGGGATAATATTATGAAGACTTCTCGGCGCGCGCGAAATGCACCGTCAGCACCACGTGCATGTCTCATCGTCGCCCAAGCTTGCTCGAATTCGCTCATTTTTTTAATGTATATAATGTGGTCTGAAGATGCAACGCGAGTATACCTACAGACACAATAGGTATACGCTGCGAATATACATAGATAAGCTAACGAGGTACCGTTCCGTAGCGCTCGAGAGTCAATAACTATGGGCATGCTCACGCGGTATCGTTCAGCAGCAGCAGTTCTTTTACATATAGGGCGAAGAATGAATTAAAATTGTACAGATCACAGGCAGGCAGGGGCACTTTATCATCGAATGGCCCATCTACAAGAGTATAGCGACGACTGATACTGTTCTCCTTTGCGATTGTATTTTTCAAATTTTTTTGCACCCGGAGAAAAAAGTTGCATGGCTCTTGCCGCTACACATACACACTGGCGTGTATAAGAGGATGTCAGCTAATTTGCACGAGCCAAGGTTTACTTTGTTTTGACGAAAACAGAGTATCAATATCATGATGCTTTATATGAAAGCGATGTATAAGGCTGATTCGAGCTATGTAAGAAAAATTATAAATTAAAAATTTTTCTCTACACGGAAAAAAATTTTGCCTCTCGGGAGAAACACTTCGGAAATTCTTTTGAATTTTGAAGTGGAAATAGTTGTTTTTACAGTTTAAACCAGCAAATATGGTTATACAGATAGTACAGAAGTATATTCCGCACATTAATTTTAGATCAAAACACTGTAAAGAGATTAATTTACTGTGTTAAACTGCATTTTTTCTCTTCATCGTTGTATTTTTTAAATTTCAGTTATTATGTTTGAAATGTCTGTTTTTCCGTGTTGCCTTGAAATTATTTTCTTTATTGAACGAAAATTATTTTTTCGAAAAAAAAAGTGCCGAGAGATGAGCTCGAGGCTCCAGAGATCACGAGCATGCATAGTTATTGAGCTCTCCTCTTTGGGTAAGTATTCGCTAACTCTCTCTCTTTCTCTCTCTCTCTCTTTTCTGTATGCATATCTTTTTCCATGACTCGAATCTTTCTATCACAGCAATAGCGGGCTTTTTTTTATATTTTTCGATGTATACCGAGTATTCAAGTATGAAACTACGAGATTTCTCGATTTTTCGAGGTGCGTAAAATGCATCATCAGCAGTGCAGCAGCCGGTTACAGGCCGTCTTCGCTCAATGCTGCGAATATCTTCTCCTTATTTTTATATAATGTGTTTGTAGATATTTGTGTGCTTCATGCAACTTAGTAATATAATTTAATATATATTTCGCCCTCAAGATCGTTAAACCTTATAAAAATTATGATACCCACTTATGTATTCAATTTTAAAAGTATATTTTTATGAATCGAAAATTTCTCTGTTGCCTTGAAAACATTTTTCTTTATCGAACGAAAATTATTTTTTCGAAAAAAGAGCCGAGAAGTGAACGCGAGGCTTAGCCGAGAGGTACGGCAGAGATCACGAGAATAGTTATTGAGCTCTCTCTCTCTCTCTCTCTCTCTCTCTCTTTCTGTATCCATATCTTTTTCCATGCTCGAGAGTCTTTCTATAGCAACAATAGGGGGCATTTTAAACATTTTTCGATGTACACCGAGTATGCAGGAAAAGCACCGTGAGTTATGGCGATTTCTCGAGATGTCCGAAATTCATCAGTAACAGGGCAGCAACCGGTTACGTCGCCGTCTTTGCTAAATGTTGCGAGGCTCTTCTCCTTATTTTTCGCTCAATGTGTGCTTATCTCTATCAATCCCCCCGTGTCTCTGAATATACATAACTGCCTTCATTTACGGGGGTTCGAACGCTGCTACTTCTTTTGATACACATTTTTTCTTTGAAAAAAATAAAAGCAACCGGGAATCGTTTGTCGATCGTTCGTTTATATCACTCGTACGAAAAATGTTTCCGAGAAAAATTATTTCAATTTCGAAAAATTTAAGAAAACTTTGTTTTGAAACTCATTCGTTTCGTTCATTTGTATAGTTCGTTCGTATCGCCCCTATCATAATGATTTCGTCGTAATAATTTTACATGAAAAAACTTTTTTCGAAGACGATGATTTTTATTATAAATTACATTAAATTGATTGGAAACTCGCTCTTGTCGTTTGTTCGCGCCGTTAGTTCGTTCGTTCCGTTAATTCGTACAATTAAAAAAAAAAAGAAAAAAAATGTCCGAGAAACAAAAATGTTATTGGAAACCCTCTCTCGTCATTCGTTAGTATTGCCAAAATTTTTATTGGAAACTCGCTCTCGTCGTTCGTTATTATCACTCGTATCGTTCCTTTCGTAATAATTCTACTTGGAAAAACTATTTCAAAGAAAAAAGACTGAGGAAAAAAATTTCGGAAAAAGATTTTTTATTATAAATTTAATTGAAATTGATTGGAAACTCTCGCTCTCGTCGTTTTCTTAGTTCATCCGTATCTCGCGCTCGCATCGTTCGTATTATTTGCTCCGATCGATCATGTTTTATTAATTTTTAGAAGAAATGTTTGAGAAACGAGCAACTTTATTGGTAATTCGCTCTTGTCATTCGCACGTATCGACTTTTCGTATCGCTGGTATCGTTTGTGTCGCAATAATTTTCGTATCGCTGGTATCGTTTGTGTCGCAATAATTTTCGTATCGCTGGTATCGTTTGTGTCGCAATAATTTTACATGAAAAAGCTTCGAACATATGTTTAAGAAACGAAACTTCAATTACAAACGCTCTCTCATCGTTCGCTCGATCGTTCGTTCATTCGTTCGTTTGTTCGTTTGTTCCTTGGCTCCTTCGTTCCTTCGTTCGTTCGTTAGTTCGTTCGTTCGTTCCTTCGTTCCTTCGATCGTTCGTTCCTTCGTTCGTTCGTTGATTCCTTCGTTCGTTCGGAAAATATTTTTGAAAAAATTTTTGAGAAATGAAAATTTTATTGAAAGCCTACTCTTGTCATTCGTTCGCATCGTTCTTTCCTATTGCTCGTGTCGTTCGTTCCGATCGTTCGTTCGTTCATTCATCGGTTCGTTCGTTCATTCATTAGTTCGTTCGGTAAATATTTTTTAAAAAATTTTTGAGAAACGAATATTTTACTGGAAACACACTCGTTTCGTTCGTTCCGATCGTTCGTTCGTTCGTTCGTTCGTTCTTTCGTTCATTCGTATCGCTCGTGTCGTAATAATTTTACTTAAAAAACTTGTTCGGAAATTTTTTTTTTTCTAATGGTTGAGAAATAAAATTTGTATCGGAAACCCACGCTGTCATTCGTATTGTTGGCTCGTATCGTTCGTGTTATAATAATTTTAGTGGAAGAACTTTTTTCGAAGAAAACCATTTTGATAATAATTAAATAAAATTGATTGGAAACGCACTATCGTCGTTCGTTCGTACCGCTCGTTCATTCGTTTCGTTCATTCGTAAAATTTCGAAAATTTTTTTGAGAAACAAAAAATTTATTAAAAACTCGTTCCCCTCATTCGTTAGTACTATTCGTATCGATCGTGTCACAATAATTCTACTTGGAAAAATTTTTTCAAAGAAAAAACGACGTTGAGACAAAATTTATTTGTTTGGAATAGTATTTTGGTAATAAATTTAATTAATATTGATTGGACACTTGCTATTATCGTTCGTTTCGTTGATCCGTATCGCTCGTTCGTATCATTCGCACGTATCGTTCATATTATTTGCTCATATCGATCATGGTATATTAATTTTTAAAAGAAATGTTTGAGTAACAAACAACTTTATTGGTAATTCGCTCTAGTTATTCGCGCGTATCGGCTTTTCGTATCGCTGTTACTATTTGTGTCACAATAACTTTACTTCAAAATTGAGTAACAAACAACTTTATTGGTAATTCGCTCTATTTATTCGCGCGTATCGGCTTTTCGTATCGCTGTTACTATTTGTGTCGCAATAACTTTACTTCAAAAACTTTCGAAAAAATGTTTGAGAAACGAAAATTTCATTAGAAACACCCTCTCATCGTTCGTTCCTTCATTCCTTCGTTCGTTCGTTCGTTATTTCATTCGTTCGTTCCCTCGCTCCTTCATTCCTTCATTCGTTCGTTCGTTCGCTCCTTCATTAGTTTGTTAGTTCGTTCCTTCCTTCGCTCATTCGTTAATTCGTTCCTTCATTCGTTCGTTCGTTCGATCATTCGTTCGTTCGTTCGTTCGTTCGTTCGCTCGTTCGTTCCATCCTTCGCTCCTTCGTTACTTCGTTCCTTCGTTCGTTCGTTAGTTCGTTCGTTCCTTCCTTCGCTCCTTCGTTCCTTCATTTGTTCGTTCGTTCGTTCATTCATTCGTTCGATCGTTCGTTCCTTCCTTCCTTCCTTCCTTCCTTCCTTCGCTCCTTCGTTCCTTTATTCCTTCATTCCTTCGTTCGTTCGTTCGTTCGTTCGTTCGTTCGTTCCTTCGTTACTTCGTTCCTTCGTTCGTTCGTTCCTTCCTTCCTTCGCTCCTTCGTTCCTTCATTCGTTCGTTCGTTCGTTCGTTCGTTCGTTCGTTCGTTCGTTCCTTCATTTGTTCGTTCGTTCGTTCATTCGTTCGTTCGTTCGTTCCTTCCTTCCTTCCTTCCTTCCTTCGCTCCTTCGTTCCTTTATTCCTTCATTCCTTCGTTCGTTCGTTCCTTCATTCATTCGTTCGTTCGTTCGTTCGTTCGTTCGTTCGTTCGTTCCTTCATTTGTTCGTTCGTTCGTTCATTCGTTCGTTCGTTCGTTCCTTCCTTCCTTCCTTCCTTCCTTCCTTCCTTCGCTCCTTCGTTCCTTTATTCCTTCGTTCCTTCGTTCGTTCGTTCGTTTGTTCGTTCGTTCGTTCGTTCGTTCGTTCGTTCGTTCGTTCGTTCGTTCGTTCGTTCGTTCGTTCGTTCGTTCGTTCGTTCATTCGTTCGTTCGTTCGTTCGCTCGTTCGTTCCTTCCTTTGCTCCTTCGTTCCTTTATTCGTTCGTTCGTTCGTTCCTTCGTTACTTCGTTCCTTCGTTCGTTCGTTCGTTCCTTCCTTCGCTCCTTCGTTCCTTCATTCGTTCGTTCGTTCGTTCGTTCGTTCGTTCCTTCATTTGTTCGTTCGTTCGTTCATTCGTTCGTTCGTTCGTTCGTTCGTTCCTTCCTTCCTTCCTTCCTTCCTTTATTCCTTCATTCGTTCGTTCGTTCGTTCGTTCGTTCGTTCGTTCGTTCGTTCGTTCGTTCGTTCGTTCGTTCGTTCGTTCGTTCGTTCGTTCGTTCGTTCGTTCGTTCGTTCGTTCGTTCATTCGTTCGTTCGTTCGCTCGTTCGTTCCTTCCTTCCTTCCTTCCTTCCTTCGCTCCTTCGTTCCTTTATTCCTTCGTTCGTTCGTTCGTTCGTTCGTTTGTTCGTTCGTTCGTTCGTTCGTTCGTTCGTTCGTTCGTTCGTTCGTTCGTTCGTTCGTTCATTCGTTCGTTCGTTCGCTCGTTCGTTCCTTCCTTTGCTCCTTCGTTCCTTTATTCGTTCGTTCGTTCGTTCGTTCGTTCGTTCCTTCGTTACTTCGTTCCTTCGTTCGTTCGTTCCTTCCTTCCTTCCTTCGCTCCTTCGTTCCTTCAATCGTTCGTTCGTTCGTTCGTTCGTTCGTTCCTTCATTTGTTCGTTCGTTCGTTGGCACGGATGAACGAAAAAACAAAGGATACGAATGAACGAACGACAAGAGTGGGGTTTCCAATAAAATTTTTCTCAAACACCTATTTTTTAAAAATTCTTTCCAAAATTTTTCGAAGTAAAATTGTTAAGGCACAAACGATACAAACGATACGAACGAACGACGAGAGCAAGTTGTCGATATAATTTCTCCAAGTAAAATTTTCACGACACGAACGATACAGGCGATACGAAAGAACGATGCGAATGAACGACAAGAGTGAGTTTCGAATAAAATTTCGTATCTCAAAAATTGTTCAAAAATATTTCCGGAACAAGTTTTTCAAAAGTAACATCATTACAACACGTGCGATACGAGCGAATGACAAAACGAACGATGCGAACTAACGAAGGAATGAAGGAACGAAGGAAAGAAGGAACGAATGAACGAATGAACGAATGAACGAACGAACGAACGAATGAATAAACGAAGGTGCGAAGGAAGGAACGAACGAACGAACGAACGAATGAAGGAACGAAGGAGCGAAGGAAGGAACGACCGAACTAACGAACGAACGAAGGAACGAAGTAACGAAGGAACGAAGTAACGAAGGAACGAAGTAACGAAGGAGCGAAGGAAGGAAGGAAGGAAGGAACGAACGAAGGAAAAAACGAAGGAACGAACGAACGAACGAACGAACGAACGAACGAATAAAGGAACGAAGGAGCAAAGGAAGGAACGAACGAGCGAACGAACGAACGAATGAACGAACGAACGAACGAACGAACGAACAAACGAACGAACGAATGAAGGAACGAAGGAGCGAAGGAAGGAAGGAACGAACGAAGGAACGAACGAACGAACGAACGAACGAACGAACGAACGAACGAACGAACGAACGAACGAACGAACGAACGAACGAACGAACGAACGAACGAACGAACGAACGAACGAACGAACGAACGAATGAAGGAATAAAGGAAGGAAGGAAGGAAGGAAGGAACGAACGAACGAACGAACGAATGAACGAACGAACGAACAAATGAAGGAACGAACGAACGAACGAACAAATGAAGGAACGAACGAACGAACGAACGAACGAACGAATGAAGGAACGAAGGAGCGAAGGAAGGAAGGAACGAACGAACGAAGGAACGAAGTAACGAAGGAACGAACGAACGAACGAATAAAGGAACGAAGGAGCAAAGGAAGGAACGAACGAGCGAACGAACGAACGAACGAATGAACGAACGAACGAACGAACGAACGAACGAACGAACGAACGAACGAACGAACGAACGAACGAACGAACGAACGAACGAACAAACGAACGAACGAACGAAGGAACGAAGGAATAAAGGAACGAAGGAGCGAAGGAAGGAAGGAAGGAAGGAAGGAAGGAAGGAACGAACGAACGAACGAATGAACGAACGAACGAACAAATGAAGGAACGAACGAACGAACGAACGAACGAACGAACGAACGAATGAAGGAACGAACGAACGAAGGAATGAAGGAATAAAGGAACGAAGGAGCGAAGGAAGGAAGGAAGGAAGGAAGGAACGAACGAACGAACGAATGAACGAACGAACGAACAAATGAAGGAACGAACGAACGAACGAACGAACGAACGAACGAACGAACGAATGAAGGAACGAAGGAGCGAAGGAAGGAAGGAACGAACGAACGAAGGAACGAAGTAACGAAGGAACGAACGAACGAACGAACGAACGAACGAACGAAGGAATGAAGGAATAAAGGAACGAAGGAGCGAAGGAAGGAAGGAAGGAAGGAAGGAACGAACGAGCGAACGAACGAACGAATGAACGAACGAACGAACGAACGAACGAACGAACGAACGAACGAACGAACGAACGAACGAACGAACGAACGAACGAACGAACGAACGAACGAATGAAGGAATAAAGGAAGGAAGGAAGGAAGGAAGGAACGAACGAACGAACGAACGAATGAACGAACGAACGAACAAATGAAGGAACGAACGAACGAACGAACGAACGAACGAATGAAGGAACGAAGGAGCGAAGGAAGGAACGAACGAACGAACGAAGGAACGAAGTAACGAAGGAACGAACGAACGAACGAATAAAGGAACGAAGGAGCAAAGGAAGGAACGAACGAGCGAACGAACGAACGAACGAATGAACGAACGAACGAACGAACGAACGAACGAACGAACGAACGAACGAACGAACGAACGAACGAACGAACGAACGAACGAACAAACGAACGAACGAACGAAGGAACGAAGGAATAAAGGAACGAAGGAGCGAAGGAAGGAAGGAAGGAAGGAAGGAACGAACGAACGAACGAATGAACGAACGAACGAACAAATGAAGGAACGAACGAACGAACGAACGAACGAACGAACGAACGAATGAAGGAACGAACGAACGAAGGAATGAAGGAATAAAGGAACGAAGGAGCGAAGGAAGGAAGGAAGGAAGGAAGGAACGAACGAACGAACGAATGAACGAACGAACGAACAAATGAAGGAACGAACGAACGAACGAACGAACGAACGAACGAACGAACGAATGAAGGAACGAAGGAGCGAAGGAAGGAAGGAACGAACGAACGAAGGAACGAAGTAACGAAGGAACGAACGAACGAACGAACGAACGAACGAACGAACGAACGAAGGAACGAAGTAACGAAGGAGCGAAGGATGGAACGAACGAGCGAACGAACGAACGAACGAACGAACGAATGATCGAACGAACGAACGAATGAAGGAACGAATTAACGAATGAGCGAAGGAAGGAACGAACTAACAAACTAATGAAGGAGCGAACGAACGAACGAATGAAGGAATGAAGGAGCGAGGGAACGAACGAATGAAATAACGAACGAACGAACGAAGGAATGAAGGAACGAACGATGAGAGGGTGTTTCTAATGAAATTTTCGTTTCTCAAACATTTTTTCGAAAGTTTTTGAAGTAAAGTTATTGCGACACAAATAGTAACAGCGATACGAAAAGCCGATACGCGCGAATAAATAGAGCGAATTACCAATAAAGTTGTTTGTTACTCAATTTTGAAGTAAAGTTATTGTGACACAAATAGTAACAGCGATACGAAAAGCCGATACGCGCGAATAACTAGAGCGAATTACCAATAAAGTTGTTTGTTACTCAAACATTTCTTTTAAAAATTAATATACCATGATCGATATGAGCAAATAATATGAACGATACGTGCGAATGATACGAACGAGCGATACGGATCAACGAAACGAACGATAATAGCAAGTGTCCAATCAATATTAATTAAATTTATTACCAAAATACTATTCCAAACAAATAAATTTTGTCTCAACGTCGTTTTTTCTTTGAAAAAATTTTTCCAAGTAGAATTATTGTGACACGATCGATACGAATAGTACTAACGAATGAGGGGAACGAGTTTTTAATAAATTTTTTGTTTCTCAAAAAAATTTTCGAAATTTTACGAATGAACGAAACGAATGAACGAGCGGTACGAACGAACGACGATAGTGCGTTTCCAATCAATTTTATTTAATTATTATCAAAATGGTTTTCTTCGAAAAAAGTTCTTCCACTAAAATTATTATAACACGAACGATACGAGCCAACAATACGAATGACAGCGTGGGTTTCCGATACAAATTTTATTTCTCAACCATTAGAAAAAAAAAAATTTCCGAACAAGTTTTTTAAGTAAAATTATTACGACACGAGCGATACGAATGAACGAAAGAACGAACGAACGAACGAACGAACGATCGGAACGAACGAAACGAGTGTGTTTCCAGTAAAATATTCGTTTCTCAAAAATTTTTTAAAAAATATTTACCGAACGAACTAATGAATGAACGAACGAACCGATGAATGAACGAACGAACGATCGGAACGAACGACACGAGCAATAGGAAAGAACGATGCGAACGAATGACAAGAGTAGGCTTTCAATAAAATTTTCATTTCTCAAAAATTTTTTCAAAAATATTTTCCGAACGAACGAAGGAATCAACGAACGAACGAAGGAACGAACGATCGAAGGAACGAAGGAACGAACGAACGAACTAACGAACGAACGAAGGAACGAAGGAGCCAAGGAACAAACGAACAAACGAACGAATGAACGAACGATCGAGCGAACGATGAGAGAGCGTTTGTAATTGAAGTTTCGTTTCTTAAACATATGTTCGAAGCTTTTTCATGTAAAATTATTGCGACACAAACGATACCAGCGATACGAAAATTATTGCGACACAAACGATACCAGCGATACGAAAATTATTGCGACACAAACGATACCAGCGATACGAAAAGTCGATACGTGCGAATGACAAGAGCGAATTACCAATAAAGTTGCTCGTTTCTCAAACATTTCTTCTAAAAATTAATAAAACATGATCGATCGGAGCAAATAATACGAACGATGCGAGCGCGAGATACGGATGAACTAAGAAAACGACGAGAGCGAGAGTTTCCAATCAATTTCAATTAAATTTATAATAAAAAATCTTTTTCCGAAATTTTTTTCCTCAGTCTTTTTTCTTTGAAATAGTTTTTCCAAGTAGAATTATTACGAAAGGAACGATACGAGTGATAATAACGAACGACGAGAGCGAGTTTCCAATAAAAATTTTGGCAATACTAACGAATGACGAGAGAGGGTTTCCAATAACATTTTTGTTTCTCGGACATTTTTTTTCTTTTTTTTTTTAATTGTACGAATTAACGGAACGAACGAACTAACGGCGCGAACAAACGACAAGAGCGAGTTTCCAATCAATTTAATGTAATTTATAATAAAAATCATCGTCTTCGAAAAAAGTTTTTTCATGTAAAATTATTACGACGAAATCATTATGATAGGGGCGATACGAACGAACTATACAAATGAACGAAACGAATGAGTTTCAAAACAAAGTTTTCTTAAATTTTTCGAAATTGAAATAATTTTTCTCGGAAACATTTTTCGTACGAGTGATATAAACGAACGATCGACAAACGATTCCCGGTTGCTTTTATTTTTTTCAAAGAAAAAATGTGTATCAAAAGAAGTAGCAGCGTTCGAACCCCCGTAAATGAAGGCAGTTATGTATATTCAGAGACACGGGGGGATTGATAGAGATAAGCACACATTGAGCGAAAAATAAGGAGAAGAGCCTCGCAACATTTAGCAAAGACGGCGACGTAACCGGTTGCTGCCCTGTTACTGATGAATTTCGGACATCTCGAGAAATCGCCATAACTCACGGTGCTTTTCCTGCATACTCGGTGTACATCGAAAAATGTTTAAAATGCCCCCTATTGTTGCTATAGAAAGACTCTCGAGCATGGAAAAAGATATGGATACAGAAAGAGAGAGAGAGAGAGAGAGAGAGAGAGAGCTCAATAACTATTCTCGTGATCTCTGCCGTACCTCTCGGCTAAGCCTCGCGTTCACTTCTCGGCTCTTTTTTCGAAAAAATAATTTTCGTTCGATAAAGAAAAATGTTTTCAAGGCAACAGAGAAATTTTCGATTCATAAAAATATACTTTTAAAATTGAATACATAAGTGGGTATCATAATTTTTATAAGGTTTAACGATCTTGAGGGCGAAATATATATTAAATTATATTACTAAGTTGCATGAAGCACACAAATATCTACAAACACATTATATAAAAATAAGGAGAAGATATTCGCAGCATTGAGCGAAGACGGCCTGTAACCGGCTGCTGCACTGCTGATGATGCATTTTACGCACCTCGAAAAATCGAGAAATCTCGTAGTTTCATACTTGAATACTCGGTATACATCGAAAAATATAAAAAAAAGCCCGCTATTGCTGTGATAGAAAGATTCGAGTCATGGAAAAAGATATGCATACAGAAAAGAGAGAGAGAGAGAAAGAGAGAGAGTTAGCGAATACTTACCCAAAGAGGAGAGCTCAATAACTATGCATGCTCGTGATCTCTGGAGCCTCGAGCTCATCTCTCGGCACTTTTTTTTTCGAAAAAATAATTTTCGTTCAATAAAGAAAATAATTTCAAGGCAACACGGAAAAACAGACATTTCAAACATAATAACTGAAATTTAAAAAATACAACGATGAAGAGAAAAAATGCAGTTTAACACAGTAAATTAATCTCTTTACAGTGTTTTGATCTAAAATTAATGTGCGGAATATACTTCTGTACTATCTGTATAACCATATTTGCTGGTTTAAACTGTAAAAACAACTATTTCCACTTCAAAATTCAAAAGAATTTCCGAAGTGTTTCTCCCGAGAGGCAAAATTTTTTTCCGTGTAGAGAAAAATTTTTAATTTATAATTTTTCTTACATAGCTCGAATCAGCCTTATACATCGCTTTCATATAAAGCATCATGATATTGATACTCTGTTTTCGTCAAAACAAAGTAAACCTTGGCTCGTGCAAATTAGCTGACATCCTCTTATACACGCCAGTGTGTATGTGTAGCGGCAAGAGCCATGCAACTTTTTTCTCCGGGTGCAAAAAAATTTGAAAAATACAATCGCAAAGGAGAACAGTATCAGTCGTCGCTATACTCTTGTAGATGGGCCATTCGATGATAAAGTGCCCCTGCCTGCCTGTGATCTGTACAATTTTAATTCATTCTTCGCCCTATATGTAAAAGAACTGCTGCTGCTGAACGATACCGCGTGAGCATGCCCATAGTTATTGACTCTCGAGCGCTACGGAACGGTACCTCGTTAGCTTATCTATGTATATTCGCAGCGTATACCTATTGTGTCTGTAGGTATACTCGCGTTGCATCTTCAGACCACATTATATACATTAAAAAAATGAGCGAATTCGAGCAAGCTTGGGCGACGATGAGACATGCACGTGGTGCTGACGGTGCATTTCGCGCGCGCCGAGAAGTCTTCATAATATTATCCCTAAAGGCGTGTGGAGCTTGCTTCCAAGCATCTGTAGAGCTCAGTAATCGTCGTTCTTTTAATCGTGTAACATCGGGAAAACGTTCTCGCAATGTCAATCGGTTAAAATATTATTCGTTTAAATAATTTATGTGCCCTCAGGATTAACGTGTGTGCTCGTGCTAATAAAAATATTTCATAAAGACGGGACTCATGGAGATAAGTATAACGAATATATCTGTGCGGGTTTGCATTCTATCGTTTTTCAAAATAATTCCTGCTGTAGATCACTCAAAACCTTATTCGTAGGAATATCGGAAAAAATTTTGGAGTGCTAGTACGAGTGTTTTTAAACTCCTTCGCAATTCTACTGTGCGGTGATTTTTTTTCACGGATTCGGAATAAATTTTAGTTACCGAAATAACGAGGGAGAATAGTGGGAGAGACACAATGTGCGCGAAAAACAGAGAGTGTGTGTGCGAGAGAAGGAGAAAGAGAAGAAAAACCTAAGTGACAGGAGCGAGAGAGAGAGAGAGAGAGAGAGAGAGATGCGCCTAATAGCCTCGGGAGAAGCATCAGTAAAAAATAATCATAAATCGGAGAGAGAGTGGAAATATTAAAAATAATAATAAAAATAATAATAATTATGAAAGTAAAAAATAATAATCCAGAGAGAGAGAGGGAGAGAGAGAGAGAGAAAGAGAGAGAGAGAATATTGAAAATAATAAAAATAAATATTAATAATAATAATAATAATAATAATAATAACCGGACCACTATGGCGAGCCGTCAGAACTCTTCCCCCCACCACCTCTCCCTACCATTACCCCCACCACGCTCGGAAAAAGGCTCCAGCGCGGGGGAAAGTGGAGGGGAAAGGAGTGGGGATAGGAGTGGGGGTGGCCAGAGTGGTCCATATACTACTAACAATTGTAGGTTCAACCAATAGCTATTGGTTGAACTACATTCTACATACTACATACTACATTGGGGCTATTGGTTGAACCTACAATTGTAGGTTGGTTGAACCTACAATTGTAGGTTCAACCAATAGCCCCAATTCCACTTCCAGTAGTTCAATCACAGGTCCGATCATAGCGATTGGTTGAACCTACAATTGACTGATTGAACCTGTGATTGACCTGTGATTGAACTACTGGAAGTGGAACTACTGGAAGTGGAACTACTGGAACCTACAATTGTAGGTTCAACCAATAGCCCCAATTCCACGTCCAGTAGTTCAATCACAGGTCCAATCATAGCAATAACAACGAAGAGTTAACAAAATAGAGATGGCCTAGTTCATTAGCAATATATTCTCAAGATTTGACCTTGATCCGACCTTGAGTTGGGCCTGATTAGTTCAACCGGACCTTAGATTTGGATTCAGGGACCCTAAAAATGCATAGATATCTCGGTTTACTTCGTGGGAAATCGATTCTCCAGATTCGACCTTGATCTGACCTTGAACCTAACGTGATCGGATCAAACAGATCCCGGATTCGGATTCAGCGACCCCAAAAATGTATTGGTAACATGGTCTTGTCTTTCAAACATCCCACTTTTTTTTGTGTGCCTGTGAAATTGTTTGACCTTCGTATGACATTTAGAGGTCATGTACAAAAATTTCTATAAACGTATCTGAATGTAGAATTTTCCGCTCTTTCCGAATCTAGGATTAAAAATGAAGTTTTTGTGGAAATAGAACATTTGACCTTCAATTGACCTTGAACCTAACGTGATGGGGTCAAACGGACATTGGATTTAGATTTAGCGACCCAAAAAACGTATAGATATCTTGGTTTACTTCGTTAACAGTAGATTCTCTAGATTTGACCTTGATTTGACCTTAAGTTTGGGGGTCAACGAATTTTTTTGACCTCAGATTCGGATTTAGCGTCGAAAAATACATAGGAATACCATAGTCAGTCCCCCAAATCACGACCTTTTTTTTTTTGTGGGGCTGTGTAATAAATGCGCATGTGGTAATCCACGTTTCTGAAATTCTATTGTATAAACATATGCCAAAATATTTCCGAATATTTTCCCACTAATGACATCAGCCAAAAGAGCTCTCAATTTAGTGTGAAATAGTCGAACCGTGATGTTAGGAATGTCGTTGCATGTTGTACCTTTTGGAAATTTTTCTAATATTTCTTTTAATTCTGGCCAATTAGGATTGCAGGTCATTGTGATGAACAGATCAGGTCGACCGATCGTCCTCACAATGGCCATTGCATCCTGGTAATTCTGTTGCATGTTTCGTGGACTACCCAAATAAGTCGACGGTAAAACGAATATGTTCCCTAAGCGATCTTTATTTTCGAAATTGTTCGTATCATTCATCGCGCTACGTGCTACATGATCAACTAATCCCTGATAACATTCAATACGTAATTTTTTTTGATTATGCCTTAAGAAATTCAATCTATTATTTTCTATTATAATGTAAGCTTGAATAACGTACTGCTGTGTTAACCGGTCACTGAATAAAATAGGATTAAATTTAGCATTTTCTCTGTAAGCTAAACGATACGAATAGTATTGTAGAGCTGTAAGTCTTTTGTTGCTGTTTTGATTTTCTTTCAATAATGGACTCCATCCTAGATCTCCACATGGAAACATTGATGGAAAAATCATAGGGTCAGTATGGGATGATCGTTTATTCAAACATGAAGTAGAACTAATACCTTCTGGAAGATTTTTTGGATAAACACATAAATCGAATGAAGCTGGAATTTCACCTCCTTTAGAAACTATCAAAGCTGCACATTCTGCAGTCGCAGGTGCATTGTAGCGATGCTTACTCAAATTAGTGTTACGAACAAAATATAAATAATATTCCGGGATTGATTTATCCTTGGTTAATTCAAACAAATTTTTATATTTTTTCGCATATGGATTAACATTGTTTATCATTGTTCATATAATTTTTATATGTTCTTTAACTAAAAATTTATTTTCTTTCAACCTTTCTTCCGTCGCTCTGTAATCGTCGTAGATATAAATTTTTCCACAATAAGGAGTATCATCTTTTTTAAAATAAATACTACTTGGGGTCATATAGCAAACTTGACCTTGAATTTTCAAATTGTACACTCCTTTTTTACATTTATTTATGACATTTGCATTAAAACTCGCAAACGAAAAACGATCGTTATAATAACAAATGAATTCTCTAAATTTTTTGTCGAATAATAATAAATCTTTCAGTTTTTCGTCATAGTCACTCAGAGGAGGCAGTTTCACTTTTCCGTAATGACAACAACTTTTTTTAGAAAATTCTGCTGACCAAAACAAAGCTGAACAATGTTCACAAACGTAATCCATATCTCTGAGATCCAAATAAGAAACATTATTGGGACATAACTCTATAGCTTGTTGTATTTTCCTTCTTTTATCAATTCTTTCACATTTCATTTTTTCGTTACGCTTCTTTTCTAATCGTTCGTCGTTCATGTTCTTCACCACGTCCTTCTAACGTTTCTTTTTTAATTGTTCTTCAGTTATATTTTCTATCAAATCCTTTTGCCTCTTTTTTTCTAATTGTTTAGAATTCATATTCTTAACCACGCCTTTCTTGTGCTTCTTTTCTAATTGTTCGTCATTCATGTTTTTCATAATGTCCTTATTACGCTTCTTTTCTAATCGTTCGTCGTTCATGTTGTTGACTACGTCTCTTTGCCGCTTATTTTCCAATTGTTCGCTCTGCATATATTTCACCGTATCTTTTTTTCTTTTCTTTTCTACACGCTGCTCATTCATGTTCTGCACTAACTCAAATTTTCTTTTCTTCTCCAAACGTTCGTTATTCATGTTTTCAACCCTATTTGCCTGTCTCTTACGTAATACTTGAAAATTTGTGAGATTGTCAACTTGATCATTTTTACGGATACTTCTTCTATTTTTGTTATAATAAATACGATTGTTATGACTCTTATAATCGTTCCAGAAGGTCGAGTTCAAGCAATCTATCACATCATAATGACCTTTATCAATAACTCCTGATAATGAAAGTGTTAATTTATTGTGACAATTCGGCCCATATTCTTTTGGAATCTGAAAGTCGTCTAAGACCGAAATGTGAATATGATATATATTAACAAATGCCTGCAATTCTACTTCTCCACCATAAGCACCATTTTTAGACATGTGTAATTTGTATGAATTTTGATTTATAATACTTTGCAGGTATGACTCGTCTCCTATGATAAACGGTTCATAAAAAGACCAATTTTCAATAATATTTGAAACAATTCTCATTCTAACCCGCCTATGTTTCTCTTGGTCATTATAAAGAAAATACGCAAATGATCGAAAAAGTCAATTGCCATCTCCGATAATTCGTTCTTTGATGGGATGATTGTTTTTGATATTTTCCATTTTTAGTTACTTTTTTTAAAATACTTTATAAATTAAAAAAAATACCCGTCGGCATTCAGTCAATCAAACTATCGGTTGAAATTAATAAATGTCTCAAATTTAATGATATTAATAAATATCACAACTTTAACACTTAAAAAATTTAATAGTTATTTTTTTTTGACTATTTTATAAATTTAAATTCATATTAAAACAAAAAATAACCGTCGGCATTCAGCCAATCAAAATATCTGTTGAATTTAATGAGTGTCTCAAATTTAATTGTCGTAAAATGAATGAAGGCACATTTGGGGCGTAGTGATGATGAATTTTGTTGTTTATTTATTTTATTAAAACAATGTGTTAAGTTTTTGAGTGTGTACATTTTTGCTTTGTGTGTGTGTGTTGGTGTGTTTGATGGTATGATACATGTTGACGAATGAGTTGATGAATGAGTTGAAGAATTGATTGATGAATGAGTTGAAGAGTTAGTGTGATTTTATTTGGGAAAGAAATCAAGGGGTTCACTTATTTCCGAGTATCGCAAAAAAGTCCTTTCAATGCGATTTCAAAAAAGTGAAGGTATATAATTCACTATCGCAGTAAGTTCCTTTTCGAGATTTCCGGGAATAAATATTTATATATTTATTTAGTTGGAAAGCAATAAAGGGGTTTATTTATTTTCGAGTATCGCAAAAAAGTCCTTTCAATGCGATTTCAAAAAAGTGAAGGTATATATTTCACTATCGCAGTAAGTTCTTTTTCGAGATTTCCGGGAATAAATATTTATATATTTATTTAGTTGGAAAGCAATAAAGGGGTTTATTTATTTTCGAGTATCGCAAAAAAGTCCTTTCAATGCGATTTCAAAAAAGTGAAGGTATATATTTCACTATCGCAGTAAGTTCTTTTTCGAGATTTCCGGGAATAAATATTTATATATTTATTTAGTTATGATCGGTATATAATCTCGGAAGGAGTTATTTCGAAAGAGGTAGGTGTGGTGGGAAAGGGAATAAACCGGAGAGGTGGGTTTTTTGTCTCTATAAAAATAATTGCATTTGAAGTCCGCGTATTCGGCAGAGCATCGGCGCAATGTGTGTTATCAAAATGGCATTTATGCAGTACCAGTTTGAAGGCGAGTGTTCGTCACCGGGAAATGTCCACGTATTCGGCAGAGTCTGATTCTGATTTATGATAATTTGCCTCGGGTATATCACGACCCCCGGGAGCTGCTCCGGAGACGCGAGACCTCGCGACTCGTCGTTCTCTCTCGGAGTGTCCGCGTGGCTCCGCTAGCGCGCGAAGCGCGCTCTCCTATTCGAAACTTTTACCCGCAGGCGCGCCGCAGCTGGTTCTCTCTCGGGGTGACGCAATTCGTGTCGTCACGGCCAATCGAGTTTCTTTCTCTCTCTCTCTTTCTCTCTTACGCACACTCTCGGAGAGTCGGCGTGACTTCTCGAGAATGTGACGCGATTTTTCTGGAGTGAGTAGAGAGCGCAATTTCATCGTTACGATTAACGAGTAATTAGGGGGGGGATGATTACGGGGGATTATTAAGGGGGATTCTTAAGTTTGTCAGGAGTAAAAAAGGGTCAAATCCTCACGAAGGTACGAGCCCATAGGCTGCGTACAACATAATGATATTAATAAAAATCGCAATTTTAAAAAATTTTAAACTTTATGTAGTTACTTTTTTTGAATATTTTATAAATTTAATTAAAAAAAACAAAAAAAAACCACTCAATCATGCAAACGCTTGGAACTAATAAACGTTTAAATTTAATAATATTAATAAATATCGTAAATTAAATAATTTTAAAAGTTGATACAGTTACTTTTTTTAAAAATATTTTACAAATTCAAAAAAATACCCGTCTGCATTCAGTCAATCAAATTATCGGTTGAAATTAATAAGTATCTAAAATTTAATGATATTAATAAATATCACAAAAGGGAGCAGTAGCGCAGTGGGTAGCGTGCTCGGCTCGCACGCAGTGGCGCGCGATGTGGCCGGGTTCGATACCCACTGTCGGCACCAATGGAAAAATTTTCTAAGTGCTTTTTCTGTGACCCGGTGGTTCGGAATCCACCTAAAAAAGTAGGTCCAAAGGAAACCAGCGCCTTGGTGTGGTGACCGAAAGGCTGGGAAGATGTCTCGGGTTCGATTCCCGATGCCGTAGCATGGCTGATGAAAACACAACGGGCTCGAACGTAGCTCCAGAGGCAGGGCGTACGAACTACGACTGTTTCTGTCCCAGGTGTTTAAATCTAGCGAGTGCGCGACAAGCTCCGGCAGCGGGAATCGAACCGGGGACAAACGGATACGAGAGGAGACCAAGGGTAGATGGTGTTGGGAGCCCGCAACCCTCAGGGGAGTCGGTGTAAGAACTCATACCAATAAATATCACAAATTTAACAATTAAAAAATTTAATAGTTAATTTTTTTTTGACTATTTTATAAATTTAAATTAATATTAAAACAAAAAATAACCGTCGGCATTCAGCCAATCAAAATATCTGTTAAATTTGATGAGTGTCTTAAATTTAATGATATTAATAAAAATCGTAAATTTAAAAATTTTTAAATTTGATGTAGTTTCTTTTTTTAAATATTTTATGAATTTAATAAAAAAAAAAAATGAAAACCCGTTTGCACTCAATCAATCAAACGCTTGAAATTAATAAGCGTTTAAATTTAATGATATTAATAAATATCGTAAATTTAATAATTTTAAAATTTGATGCAGTTACTTTTTTTAAAATATTTTACAAATTCAAAAAAATACCCGTCTGCATTCAGTCAATCGAATTCTACACATAAAGCTTCGTGATCTGGCTGTCTCGAATTCCAATTTCTCTTTGGTATAAGTTGTTCTGATATCTTGTTCTCTCTGCAAACTTAGTCCGGAAATTCACTCTCACAACGAAAATCTGTCGACTTCTGCCACGGAATAAATATCAGAAACTGAATGTCAAAATTGACAGCTGCATACCAAAAGAAACTGAACGTTGAAGTGACAGCGGCAGATTAAAATTTTTATAATTTTTCTCGGAACAAAATCTGTCTTAAAAAACAACATTCAATTTTTTTATTTAAAAAAAAATATATACCCGTCTGCATTCAGTGAAACAAACTATCGATTGAAATTAATAAGTGTCTCAAATTTAATGATATTAATAATATTCGCAAATTTAACAATATTGAAGTTTTATGTAATAACTTTTTTTAAATATTTTATAAATTTAAATCAACGTTAAAAAAAAAATATCCGTCTACATCTTTCACGCCTTTGATTTACTATCCAAAATGTGTCTAAAATCATCATTTTTAAATTGGAAATCTCTTATATAACCCTTATATAGATTTGTTTATAAGTTTGGGTTCGGTTTCGGTTGGTCATACTTTTCAAATTGGATATTCGTTATAAACCTATCGTTGGAATTGAGTTGTTTATATATTTGGGTATATATATTTAGGTTCGGTTGGGTTTGGCTTGGGGTTGTGTTTGGGTTTGGGTTGGTCATCCTTTTCAAATTGGACACCCGGTATAAGCTCAAATCCTGAAACAGCGGCCGCGGCGGCTGCGGTGGCAGCGGCGATATATCTTTATATTATAGAGATATATTGTGGCGCGGCAACTTCTTTGCGGCCATAATTTAACAATTATCAAGAAAAAATCGGGTTATATAGCCAAGTCCGGCTTTTGTTTCCATTTTGGGCGCGACACGAGGTGCGCGAGAAATTTTCGAGAATTTTCTCTGAGAGTCGAGGAGTGGGGGAAGGCTCGGGGAACGTGGGCCCACGCGCCACGAGGCGAGAGAGCCTCAGTTTCGGTTTGACGAGCGAACAGACAGAAGGGCCGAAGAGTAGTAACTCAGTGCGAAATTTTCTATTCTTTGAAAAACTCTATTGTTCAGTAGTTTCGACGTAATTCTTTCGTGCAGTTCAATAGACGGCCCAGAGCCCCGAAAGTGCTTTTCCACGATAGTGAAAAACATAGTTTCGTGTAGACGAGTCCCCCGACGTCGCACAATCGAGATCCCAATCGATTCGTCGGGAGAGGAATATAAGTCGTCGAGGACGCGTTCCCGTCTCGGGCTCTTTAGAGAGAGAAAAGAAGAAGGCGTGATCGTGAGAGGAAGCGAGTACGAGTGAGAGGGATCTCCATAAGGAAATACACGGTAATTACGAGTCTATCATTGCAGTTATTCCTCATTTATTCCCCCTCCTCCTCCGTCGCTTCGTGGGTGTATTGAATTATTTATTTCGACGTGTCGGTAGCCTCGAACAACGAATCCACCTCCCAGTGCCGTGTTCTCACAAGCTCTATTCCGCGAGATTTCGGTCGGGACACCCGTGGCCAAGCCAAGAGGCCACATGAAAATTAACTCTTCCTGGCGCCCAATATAGTGATTCGTAAAATAATATCAGGATTGATTGAGTCGGCACGCATTTGTCTAAACTGCGCCCCGGTAACAAGCCGCGACCGGGGTTATTGACGGTTTATGTTACAATATATATGTATATATATTCTAGGGGGGCTTAGCCTCTCTGCGCGCTTCGCGCGCCAACCCCCTCGTCTTGTGTTTGTGTCAGTGGTTAGAGAAAAACATTCCGGAAAGATGTTTTGAAAAAAAATTGTTTATATTTGTGTTTATTGGGTTTAGGATATGAGTTTGGGTTGAGTTTGGGTTTGATTGAAATATCGACATACCGATATCTCGATTACTGAAACGGTTCAATATATAGATATATCGATTTCTGACACTGTTCAATATATGGATATATCGATTCTTGACACGGTTCGATATATCAAAATATCGATTTTTGACACATTTCGATATATTTATACTCGATTCGATACATCGATATATCAATCATCAATTCTAGACACAATTCGGTATATCGATTTATCAACTTATCGATTCGTGATATGATTCGACGTATCGATATATCAATTTATCGATTCTTGGAACGATTCTGTTTTAGGTTGAGTGGAGATTCGCCGCATTTGAATAAAACATTTTTTTCTCCCTTCATCGAATTTATGATGAATAATTGCTGGTAAAATTACTATTTCATTACAAATTCGATAAAAAGGAAAAAAAAATTTTTAATTCAAATGCGGCGAATCTGCCACTCAACCTGAAATTCTCATCTTTTGACATACATTTTTTTTCTACCCAAACTAATTATTTCAGGTGTGGCCCGTTGGTAAACCAAAAAATTTTCATTTTAAATTCGATGAAATGAAAAAAAAATGTTCAACTGAAATGCGGCAAATCTTCCACTCAACCTTAAATTCTCATGTGTTTGTGTTCAGATTAAAAAAAAAAAAATTTTCTACATAAACTAACTATTTCAGGTGTGCCCCGAAAAATTTTCATTATAAATTCGATGAAAAGGAAAAAAAAAATTTTGAACTCAAATGCGGCGAATCTTCTAATCAACCTAAAATTTTCATATTTCGACATTGTGATGGGCGAACGGGTTAAATGAATTGAGAATGAAGTTAGACTTGAAACATTTTAGACTGATCGTTTATTGGCAAGTTGGTATATTCGGGAATGCACGTCCGGACTGATTGACTGTTAATGATGAACTGCAGTGCTAATGAGGTGAAGGAAGGAGAGGACTTAATGAGAGTGGAGGGGATGTCGTCAAGACAGAGGAACAAGGCCCGTGGGACCAAGGGCAAACTGGAGCTAAGGTGCTGACGGTTGTGAGATTGACCGGAAAGGAGTATTAGGTTTAGCTGATATGTAAGGTTTAAGCGTGCGAGTGGACTGGTAGCGAGAGTGAAGTTGATGAGCTGGCGTGGGAAAGGAAAAGAGTTTTTTAGGCTATAGGACAGGGCCGTTACACTCCCCCTCTTACAAAACGATGCTCCGCATCGTGATATACAATAATTCGTTTACAATAATATTTTAGTGTTCTGATTTTATATAATGAAAAATTGATTCTATATAATGAAATGAGAAAGAACGTGTGTGTTATATTTTCGTAAATGGTTTTGTTTGTGTGTATGTATTTTGTGTTTCTTCTGTCAGGTGGCTTCAATCTGTTGGTTTGCCCATTATGTCGTGTGGATTTTTGCTTCCTTGTCCATTGGCTTGTATCGAATCTGTGGGGATGCTTGTCTGTTTCGACTATGAATTCTCTTGAATTTTTCCTAAGTGCTGAGATCTGAAACTGACTGAGTTCATTAGCTTTCGTGTTAGTGGTAAGTGGTTTGTTATATTGGAAGGGTATGGTCTGTAAGGTATCCGCAAAAGTAATCATATGTATTGCGCAAAAATATTTGACTATAAGATAATTCATGATTCCTTTGTGCTTTTGTTTCCTTCAGGGTTAAAATTTTTCTGTTTAATTGGTTATGATATATCCGATTTTTCGATTGTCGTTGCTTTTCGTTTATTTGATTGATGATTATCCTGAAACAGTCTAAATTCTGATTAGCTTTAAGGTTAGTAGGAGGAAAGGTGTGTTAGGCTGGATTTGGACGGTTTGATTCTGTTGGTCCTTGTGACGACTGAGCGATACACCTTGTTTACATGGTTAATGTTTAGGTTTATTTGTCATTTTGATTTCATGAAATATCTGTAGCTATCTTTTATAAAAAAAAATGTGTATGCGTATCAATTAAAATCATAGTGCTTTTTTTTTTTTTTTTTTTAATAAAAATTATATGTATATTAGTTATTACTGTTTTCGTTTTAGATTGACATGTCGGTTTTAACTGTAAAATGCCTGAATTTTCTATTGTTTCGATTTGTGCTTCGTGGTTATCGCAGATGATGAATAGGCTTTTGATCTTAGGTGGTACGTATAGGTGCCATTTTAAAAAAATCTTCGAAGTTTTCAGTAATACCTTCTATGGTATTGATTGTTTAGTGAACGCAAATCGCAAGGCTGGTATAATTAATAGTGTGTTGAATCTAACGTTGGATTTTTACGATATAAATTTATAACATAATAAATGCTAGTATAATTAATAGTGTGCTAAATCTAACAGTAGAATTCTTATAACGTAAATTATTATTATTATTATTTTTTTTTTTGTGAAATCTGTTAATTTCGTCAAAGTCGCTATATCAAATATGTGTTTTGCATCTAATGGTGTTGAAATTCTGTGCTTGATGATGATTTCGTGATAGCTTCTGCGCTGCGTAAGATTGTTTTCGCTGGCGGTAACAATTGTAGGTGTATTTGTCTGGAGTTTACAAAAAGGATTGCATTGTTTAGTGTTTCTGTGTCGATTTCTAATTCCATAAGGGCTTCTTCGATTTCTGTCATAAAGGGTATGGTTCTTTGTTTGTGTCGTGTAACTTCTGCGTCGTCTCGAAGTTCGAGCAGAGCGAGGTTGATGTTTCACATTTCCTTGTTTATTGTTTATGCTAAAGATGTAGCTTGTTTGTGTGTTGTGTCAAAACCTGCTTTTAAAATGTGTGTAGTTATAGGCTATTTCTGTTAATTCTAGTGAGTTTGTTTGCGAGTGTCCCTATTTGTGTACTTATTCTAGTTGTGTCATCGATGTCATTTCTCTAATCCTTATTTATTAATGTTTCCGATGAAATAGAGTAATGTGTGTCTTTTTTTTGTTAGTGTTTCTTTGCGAAAATATCTTGAAGTTTCGTTGCCGTTGATGTTCTTCGCTTTGTACGACTCGTGTACCGACGTTGTTGGTTGCATTTTGTTTTGTATGTGTTGTTCTGCATGGTACCTTATGTCGATGTCGAGCTCTCGGGGTCGCTGTCGGTTAGAAATGGCATTTCCAGATGTATGGGACTTTCCTGTGTTTTTTTTTCAAATGGTGTTTTTTTTTTTTTTTTTTTTTTTGGTCTTCTCGGTCCACGTTTGGCAACTAGTGGTGGTGATTAGGAAAATGGTTTTTTTTTCCAAGGTCTGCCAGGTTTGCGTTTTATAACCGCCGTCGATAGTTGAGATAGAGGTCTTTTCCGTGATCTGCCTGGTCCGCGTTTAGTGATTGGTGATGGTGCTGGGACCGCTTGTATTTCTGGTGGAGATCGGAAGGTTGGTTCGATGTCCTCATAACTGGCCTGTTTCGACGTACTTAGTTTAAATTCCCATGAAGAAGTTGGACGTGTGGAGTACGATGTTGTAGGTTCCGATTGGAGTTGTTTTTCCACATGAGTTGGTAATGTCCGTTGCTCTTCTTCCTGCAGGTTCCGAGATGATGATGGTGACCTGAAGTTGGGTTGCGCGTCCGGTTTTTTCGCGCGTTTTCCGTCGCTTTTGTCTGATGTTGGTGACCTAAAGTGCGGGACAACCTCCAGTTCCGCAGACTTGTCCTCTTTCGTTGCCGTTTCATTTTCCATTTCGTTTGCCATTTCGTTATATGTGTCATTGTTTCTCCCGACTCCGGGTCCTCCGTGAGTATTGTGAGTAGCAATGTTATCGTCGCATGTGGCTCTGGGTCCTCCAAAGCGGTCACTAGCGTCGATAGGGATCCGGGGTGGCGGCTCGGGGCTCGCATCTTTTACTTTTTGCTACGTTGAGCTTTTTATTTCTTCTTTTTGTTGCTTCGTTGAGTTTTTTATATTTTCTTCTTTTTGCTGCGTTGAGCTTTTTATATTTTCTTGTTGCTGCGTTGAGCTTTCCATTTCTTCTTTGTCTGTATTTTCGCATAATTTCGTTGTATCCTCTCGTTTCCTAGTTAGTTTGCTTGGTTCGTTTGCCGTTTCTTTGTTTACCGTATCATTTTCCAATTTGTTTTCCTGTGGGTTGTCCTTTGAAATTTGCCGTGTCGGTTCCTGTTCAGTTTTTATGAGTTCGATTGGTTCTTCTGACATTAACGAATCGTAGTTGTCGTCGATTTTTTGATTGATTTTGGGTCGTGCACTCCCTTCGTTTTGTTCCTGATTGTCTGATGTTATTTCTTGGTCTGATTCTGTGTCAATGTCTTCCGATTCTTCAACTTTCCCTGGTAGTAATATTATCTTGTTCCGTGCTGGATTACCAGAGGACTGGTCCGATGATGATGATCGAATACGTTTGTTGAATTCTTGCGATATTCTTGACCTTTTTGTTTCGTTTTCTGATTCCTCCGATGATTGTTCTCGGGGTCTGATATGGAGAATTTTGACTGAATTTCGTGATAACGTATTTCGTACTTCGAGATTTTTGTCATTTATTGGTTTGGTGTTGAGCGCTCTTGTGATTCGCTTCGCGTCGCGCTGTCCCGCGAAGTCGGACTCGAGTTTTTTGATTGCTGAATTTCGGCTACGGCTTTTGTGAGTTCGCGAATTTGGTCCTTAAGTCTTTCCGTACTTTCGCTACGTCGTTTTTGTGACTTATCGTTAGAGTATCTGTCGCAAGAATTATCTCGAGATCTGTTTCCCGAGTTACTGTAATAATTGTATGAGTCGTAATTGTGATGATTATTTTGGTATCTTCCGCGGTCGTGGTCGCGATACCTATCTCGTGAATTGTCTCTGTAATAATTTTGCTGTCTGTCGCGCGAATCGCTGCGATATCTATGATCAGAATATTGTCGGTCGCGCGAATCGCTGCGATATCCGTGATCGGAATATTGTCTGTTTTGTGAATTGTCACGGTAATTATTTTGAAAATTTCGTCGCCTGTCATTTGAATCGTCGCGATATCTGTTTTGAAAATCCCTTTCTCCGTCGTTTGAATCGTTGTGGTATCTATTTCGAAAATTTTGTTGGTGGTCGCGCGAATCGCTGCGGTACTCGTTTTGAAAATTTAGTGTGTTCTGGTAGAATGAATCTCTAAATCTTCTGCTCCGGTTTTCTCTTAATTCCTTTATGGTGAAGCATTCTGCAGTGGAATGACTGTTCGTTTGGTGATATTCGCAATATGTTTGTGTTATTTCCTGTCGTGTTTTGACGAAATGTGCTTTCGCTGGCTCGGATTGTTCTATGTGGGTATTTTTGTGAGTTATTCGATTAAGATTTACTGTTCTCCGTTTCAAAAGTTCTTGTTCGATATTACCTGCTTCTTTTATGGCTTGTTCAAGGGACTGAATGTTTTGATTAATCAAAAAATTACCTATTTTGTCGAAAAGGCCTCTAACGAAGGCTCGTGTTACCGATCTTCTTAGTTCTGCTATTCTATTCTTGAGGTATTCTTTTTCGCTTTCCTGGGTGTAACATTCCTCTAATCTTTCTGTTATTCGTTTTAAAATTACTCGTGTTCGTGTTGCGTATTCTGGTACTAGCTCATTATAATTTTGTGAAATTGTTTTTAATTCTAATTCGAGATCAAGTAATTCGATTGGGGCACTAAAATTGTCTCTAAGATCGTTAAGAAATTCTATAATTGTTTCATGTGTTTTTGTTTCTGCGAAATCGAGCGCGGTTCCGTTTAATTTGTATTGTAACATGATAAGTAATTTCGCGTGTTCATTTTCGGGTAATATTTTGATTGCTCTTTTGCATGCTTTGATAAAGTGGTCGACAGGTATGTTTTTGCCATCGAATATGGGGATTGGGTTATATACATCGCGAAAGGTGACGCCACTGTTTGACATATTGTCTGAATTTGTGTTCTCGGTATTTAAATTTAAAAAAAAATGTATTTGTTGAATTTAGTCCTAAGCTCTTACGCCACTATGGTCATGTTGGATTAATTTTTGTAAACGAGGGTTTTTTTTTTTTTTTATTTTTTTTTTTTTCAAATTTTATTTTACGATTTTTCCTTTTTTTTTTTTTTTAATTGATAGAAAATGGAGAGAGAAAAAAAATTTTGAGAACGGGGAAAAAATAAATAAATTCGTTGATTTTATTAAATTTTTTCAATTAATTTGGATGGAGAAAAAAATGAAAAATTCAAATGGAATATCTTTTGCCTAACGTTGAAATAAAGAGATCGAGTTGATGGAGTAACTGAGTCGCTCAAGAATACGCATGTAATAAGCCGTATCGGTCATGTGTCACAAGGGCTCGCAGAAGCATAAAATTCTTTCGCTTATTTTGTACAAAATTTTATATTATAATAGATTTTGAAATATTTAATGGTACTTACATTACCGCGATGAGAAGAATGGCGATTTTCATATGGTTTTCGAGATTTCCGTGAGCGATATTTTCTCTTTCTTCCTTCCTTCCTTCCTTCCTTCTTTTCGATTATTTCCTTTTGTATATTTCTTAAATTCGGTCTCGATGGTGTGTATTGTTGAATGTGTGTTGCTTTAATCTTCTTGTTTTTCCGAGTCAGGTTTTTTTTTTCACTTTCACAGTTATATTATTTCCTTTGTATTTTTGAATGTCGTTGAATATATCGTTGTTCGCTTCTATTGTCTTTGATTTTTTTTGCTTTTTGGGTCAGATTTTTTCACTTCCACGTTCACTTTCGTATGTTTTTTATTAATTCCTCGACATTTTTTTTTCAATATTATTTTTTAAAAAAAAATTTTGGTTGTGCGCGTGTTGATGGATCGAACTTCTGACACCAATTTGTGATGGGCGAACGGGTTAAATGAATTGAGAATGAAGTTAGACTTGAAACATTTTAGACTGATCGTTTATTGGCAAATTGGTATATTCGGGAATGCACGTCCGGACTGATTGACTGTTAATGATGAACTGCAGTGCTAATGAGGTGAAGGAAGGAGAGGACTTAATGAGAGTGGAGGGGATGTCGTCAAGACAGAGGAACAAGGCCCGTGGGACCAAGGGCAAACTGGAGCTAAGGTGCTGACGGTTGTGAGATTGACCGGAAAGGAGTATTAGGTTTAGCTGATATGTAAGGTTTAAGCGTGCGAGTGGACTGGTAGCGAGAGTGAAGTTGATGAGCTGGCGTGGGAAAGGAAAAGAGTTTTTTAGGCTATAGGACAGGGCCGTTACAACATAAATTTTTTTCCACCCAAACTAATTATTTCAGGTGTGGCCCGTTAGAAAATCAAAAAATTTTCATTATAAATTCGATGAAAAGGAAAAAAAAAAAAACTTTAACTCAAATGCGGCGAAACTTCCAATCAACCTAAAATTCTCATCTTTTGACATAGATTGTTTCCCTACCTAAACTAACTATTTTAGGTGTGGCCCGTTGGAAAATCAAAAAATTTTCATTATAAATTCGATAAAAATGAAAAAAAAAATTTCTACTCAATTGCGGCGAATCTCCCACTCAACCTAAAATTCTCATGTTTTGACATAAATTGTTTCCCTACCTAAACTTACTATTTTAGGTGTGGCCCGTTGGAAAATCGAATTTTTTTTTTTTTTTGAAACACCCTTGTATATACATAACATAATGTCGAGTTTTACTTGCACACCCCCTCTGGGGGGTTCTTACAAGGGTGGTGATTTCGTATACTTTCTGACCATCAACCGCCTGCTCCGACCATTATTATCACCACCTACTCCTCCTCGCGATCATACGTCTGCAGCCGCATCGCTCCTTCACCATTTTATCCTGTATCGCATTCGCCGAGGACGGAGGAAAACTGCAGAAAACCTTCCGCCGATACAGGTCGGAGTCTCCCTAGTTCCCCCCTGGTGGCCGCGCGAGTAAACTCAAGCGCGGTCTCCAGAGAAGACCTAAGCGAGCTCCTCCTTTACTGTGATTCAGTGGGTAAGTCAGTGCACGGCTAAGCGGCCACCTTCCGAGCGATAAGAACCGCTGCGGGAGTCCTCCAGAGCCGTACCCCGACCACCCACCCATCACAGAAAGGTGTTTTTGGGCATTTGTTTTGGTGGGATCCGAACCACCGGGTTTGCAGATTAAACACATAGAATAAATTCCATCGGTGTCGGCCGTGGGGCTCGAACCCGGGTCCGCTGCGTGCGAACCTAGAGCCTCACCCACTAAGCCACTGCTCTCCCCAATATATACATAACATATTTATATGCATGAAATGAGATGGAATTCCTATTATATCAGACTTTCAGATAGTTCGAGTTGAAACGTAATTCCCCATATATCTGGTTTTTGAATCGGTCAAGTTGAGACGGAATTCCCCATATATTAGGTTTTTAGATAAGTCGATTTGAGACGAAATTACCCATGTATCAAGATTTAAGATGGGTCTATTTTAGACGGAATTCCCTGTATATCAGGCTTTTAGACAGGCCGATTACAGACGGAATTCCCTATATATCACGTTTTTAGGGAGGTTGATTTTAGACGGATTGATAAATCGATTTATCGATTAATCAAAAAACAAAATTCGATATAAATCAATATTTGATAAATCGACGTTCGATATATCGATATTTAATAAATCGATATTCGATATATCGATTCATATCGATATATCGATTCATACCGAGATATCGATTCATATCGATATATCGATTGATATCGAGATATCGATTCATATCGAGATATGGATTCATACCGAGATATCGATTCATATCGAGATATCGATTCATATCGATATACCGATTCCTATCGATATATCGATTCATATCGATATATCGATTTATATCGATATATCCATTCATATCGATTCATATCGACATATCGATTCATATCGATATATCGATTCATATCGATAAATCGATTCATATAGATATATCGATTTATATCGATATTTCGATTCATATCGATATATCGATTCATATCGATATATTGATTCATATCGATATA
Source organism: Rhorus exstirpatorius (assembly GCA_963564615.1). Taxonomy (NCBI): domain Eukaryota; kingdom Metazoa; phylum Arthropoda; class Insecta; order Hymenoptera; family Ichneumonidae; genus Rhorus; species Rhorus exstirpatorius. The sequence goes on along the minus strand of OY751314.1, from coordinate 606,471 downwards.
TCGATTCATATCGATATATCGATTCATATCAATATATTAAGTTGAGACAGAATTACCCATATATCAGGCTTTTAGAAAGGTCGATTTTAGACGGTATTTCCCATACTTCAGGCTTTTGGATGGTCGATTATAGACGGAATTCCCCATATATCAGGCTTTTGGATGGTCGATTATAGACGGAATTCTCCATATATCGGGGTTTCAGATAGGTTGATTCTAGACGGAATGCCCTATTCATGAGGCTTTTAGATAGGTCGATTTTATACGGAATGCCCCATACATTCTTGACACGGCGGCAGCGGCGGTGGTGGCGGTGGCGATATCTTCATACAATATAGAACGATATTTATATTATATGTTTATGTTACTTCATGCCCTAAGCGTGAGACTCAAGAGATCGTATGTGTATAGATTATATGTATAATATATATATATAGGGGTGCATAGGGCGCTACGCGCACTCACTTAGGTTTGGGTTTGGGTTTTGGTTTGGGTTTGGGTTTGCGTTGTTCATTCATTTTAAATTGGACACCCGGTATAAGCTCAATTCCTGAAACAGCGGCGGCGGCGGCGGCAGCGGCGACATATCTTTATATTACAGAGAGATATATCTTTCTATAGCATAAAGATATATCGCCGCTGCCACCGCCGCCGCCGCCGCTGTTTCAGGAATTCAGCTTAGACCGGGTTTCCAATTTGAAAATAATGACCAATCAAACCCAAACCCAAACTCAAACCTAAGTGAGGGCGCGTAGCACCCTACGCACCCCTAGTATATATCGTTCTATATTATATAAAGATATCGCCGCCGCCATCGCCGCCGTTGCCGCTGCCGCCGTGTCAAGAATGTATAGGGCATTCCGTCTAAAATCGACCTATCTGAAACCCCGATATATGGGAAATTCCGTCTAAAATCGACCATGTAAAAGCCTGATATATGGGGAAGTCCGACTAAAATCGACTTTTCCAAAAGCCTGATATATAGGGAATTCCGTCTAAATCGACCTATCTAAAAGCCTGATATATGGGTAATTCTGTCTCAACTTCATATATCGATATGAATCGATATATCGATATGAATCGATATATCGATATGAATCGATATATCGATATGAATCGATATATCGATATGAATCGATATATCGATATGAATCGATACATCGATATGAATCGATATATCGATATGAATCGATATATCGATTTGAATCGATATATCGATATGAATCGATATATCGATATGAATCGATTTTACGATATGAATCGATATGAATCGATACATCTATATGAATCGATTTATCGATATATCTATATGAATCGATTTATCGATATGAATCTATATGAATTGATATATCGATGTGGATCGATATATCGATATGAATCGATATGAATCGATATATCGATGTAGATCGATATATCGATATGAATCGATATATCGATATGAATCGATATATCGATATGAATCGATATATCGATATGAATCGATATGAATGGATATATCGATATGAATCGATATATGGATATGAATCGATATATCGATTTATTAAATATCAAGATATCGAATATCGATTTATTAAATATCGATATATCGAATGTCGATTTATCAAATATCGATATATCAAATATTGATTTATATCGAATTTTGTTTTTTGATAAATCGATAAATCGATATATCAATCCGTCTAAGCTCAACCTACCTAGAAACGTGATATATGGGGTTTTTCGTCTGCAATCGGCGTATCTAAAAGCCTGATATATAGGGAATTCCGTCTAAAATCGACCTATCTAAAATCTTGATATATGGGGAATTCCGTCTTAACTCGACTTATCTAAAAACCTGATATATAGGAAATTCCGTCTCAACTTGACCTCTCTAAAAGCCTGACATGGGGAATGCCGTCTCAACTCAACCTCTCAAAAAGCCTGATATATGGGGAATTCTATCTCAAATCGACCGTGATATATAGGTAATTTCGTCTCCACTCGACTTATCTAAAAACCTAATATATGGGGAATTCCGTTTCAACTCGACCTATCTTAAAGTCTGATATAATAGGAATTCCATCTCATTTCATGTATATACTATTATGTATATATTAGGGTGTTTCAAAAAAAAAATTTCGATTTTTCAACAGGACACACCTAAAATAGTCAGTTTAGGTAGGAAAACAATTCATGTCAAAATATGAGAATTTTAGGTTGAGTGGAAGATTCGCCGCAATTGAGTTAAAAAATTTTTTTTTCATTTTTATCGAATTTATAATGAAAATTTTTTGATTTTCCAATGGGCCACACATGAAATAATTAGTTTCGGTAGAAAAAAAATTCATGTCAAAAGATAAGAATTTTAGGTTGAGTGGAAGATTCGCCGCAATTGAGTTAAAATTTTTTTTTTTTCATCGAATTCATAATGAAAATTTTTCGATTTTCCTCCGGGCCACACCTGAAATAGTTAGTTTAGATAGAAAAAAAATGTATGCCAAAAGATGAGAATTTTAGGTTGAGTGGAAGATTCGCCGCATTTGAGTTAAAATTTTTTTTTTCCTTTTCATCGAATTTATAATGAAAATTTTTTGATTTTCCAACGGGCCATCCCTGAAATAATTCGTTTGGGTGGAAAAAAATTTATGTCGAAATATGAAAATTTTAGGTTGAGTGGAAAATACGCCGCATTTGAGTTCAAAATTTTTTTTTTTCGTTTTCATCGAATTTATAATGAAATTTTTTTGATTTTCCAACGGACCACGTATAAAATAATTAGTTTGGGTAGAAAAAAAAATTTATGTCAAAAGATAAGAATTTTAGGTTGAGTGGAAGATTCGCCGCAATTGAGTTAAAAATTTTTTTTTTCATCGAATTTATAATGAAAATTTTTCGATTTTCCTACGGGCCACACCTGAAATAGTTAGTTTAGATAGAAAAAAAATGTATGCCAAAAGATGAGAAATTTAGGTTGAGTGGAAGATTCGCCGCATTTGAGTTAAAATTTTTTTTTTCCTTTTCATCGAATTTATAATGAAAATTTTTTGATTTTCCAACGGGCAATCCCTGAAATAATCAGTTTGTGTGGAAAAAAATTTATGTCGAAATATAAAAATTTTAGGTTGAGTGGAAGATTCGCCGCATTTGAGTTAAAATTTTTTTTTTTCGTTTTCATCGAATTTATAATTAAAATTTTTTGATTTTCCAACGGACTACGTATAAAATAATTAGTTTGGGTAGAAAAAAAAATTCATGTCAAAAGATGAGAATTTTAGGTTGAGTGGAAGATTTACCCGCATTTGAGTTAAACATTTTTTTTTTCGTTTTCATCGAATTTATGATTAAAATTTTTTGATTTCCCTACGGGCCACACCTGAAGTAATTAGTTCTGGTAGAAAAAAAAATTTGTGTCAAAAGATGAGAATTTTAGGTTGAGTGGAAGATTCGCCGCATTTGAGTTAAAATTTTTTTTTTCCCTTTTCATCGAATTTATAATGAAAATTTTTCGGGGCACACCTGAAATAGTTACTTTAGGTAGACGAAAATCGTATGCAAACACATGAGAATTTTAGGTTGAGTGGAAGATTTGCCGCATTTGAGTTGAACATTTTTTTTTTTTCTTTTCATCGAATTTATAATGAAAATTTTTTGATTTACCAACGGGCCACACCTGAAATAATTAGTTTAGGTAGAAAAAAATGTATGTCAAAAGATGAGAATTTCAGGTTGAGTGGAAGATTCGTCGGATTTGAATTAAAATTTTTTTTTTCTTTTTATCGAATTTGTAATGAAATAGTAATTTTACCAGCAATTATTCATCATAATTCGATAAAAGGAAAAAAAAAATTTTTATTCAAATGCGGCGAATCTTTACTCAACCTGAAACAGAATCGTATCAAGAATCGATAAATTGATATATCGATACGTCAAATCATGTCACGAATCGATAAGTTGATATATCGATATGCCGGATTGTGTCTAGAATTGATGAATCGATATATCGATGTATTGAATCGAGTATAAATATATCGAAATGTGTCAAAAATCGATATTCTGATATATCGAACCGTGTCAAGAATCGATATATCCATGTATTGAACGGTGTCAGAAATCGATATATCTATATATTGAACCGTTTCAGTAATCAATATATCGGTATATCGATATTTCAATCACACCCAAACTCGACCCAAACTCATATCCCAAACCCAATAAACACAAATATAAACAATTTTTTTTCAAAACATCTTTCCAGAATGTTTTCCTGTAACCACTGACACAAACACAAGACGGGGGGTTGGCGCGCGAAGCGCGCAGGGGGGCGGAGCCCCCCTAGTATATATATATATATATATATATATATTTTAACGGGACAGACTGGGAATTACCGTTACAATATAGCATATTTCGACATCCATTGTTTATACCCATATTTGATCAATTTCGCGATTCCCCGAAATCCCAAAATAGAATCTCTCTTTCCGAGAAGCCCATGACGTCACCATCGTACCGTGTGCAAAAGCTCTAGAAGCTTGGCAAAATTGCCCTACTACAATCAAATTCCTTCCTACAAATACCTTCGACCAATCAAATCACGGCGCCGGTTGTTCATGGAAAAGTATTTAAGATCCTGACGAGCACGCCTCGTCCTCATTTTGATCAACGTTAACGGTGAGCATTATTCGTGTCAAGCGATTTCTTGACATTCTCCATTTACGACGAATTCTCGTCAACTTGCGATATTCACGTCGTGTACCAACTCTCCAAGATTCTCAACGAATTCGGATTTCATTTCTGGCCATCGAGTACTACGAAATCGAACAACAGCGCTGCAACGTCATCTATCTCGAAAAGTCTTTTTCAAGACTCTTCGGGATCATCGTTGACTAGTCCTTTTTAGGACTAATCAATTATAACGTACTTGCTTGTCTTTCTCAAGACACAGCAAATCACAACTCTCGTTCATTCGTATTCAATGAAAGATTTCAGGTGCTAGGGAGCCTGGTTTGCTTGAAGCCCCCGCACTGCGTCGGGAAGTTGGATAGCTAACCAGGTGTACGTCTCAGAAAACAAGACCTCGAGGTAGGGAACCGGAATCCTTGGAAAAACCCTCGGCACTGTGGCTGAGGGCGGGAACAAGGAAGAAGGTGCATTGCTGAGAAAACCCTACACGAGTGATAAGCTTCACTTATCCTCGTGAAACATTAACATCAATTCTTGAATCTTTTGACCTTCAGCCCCTATAAAATTAAAATCCCTTGGAGAATCTTCTAAAATCATTTAAATTTAGGCGAGTGGTCCTCCACTCCCAGGACGCTGGTTAAACGCATCAATTTCAGTCAGCCGACAATAAGATATCAATTTTCGAAATATAACGAAAAATTGATTCTGTGTTTCCAATCGCTTCCCGATTGGAAGAACCGTGAAACTTGCGAAAACACACACACACACACGCGCATACACACACAAACACCAGCGAACATTCACACGGGCAACCAGGCATAACAATAGAGAGACGTCGAGTCTCAACGCACACCGAGTCTCGAAACAGTACGTACAGTCTCGCGCCACATAATTAGCGAATTGAGACTATAACGACTAACGTACGAACGAGGACAATACGACGATTCGAGTCAGACATACGAACGCAGACTGTTTCCTTAACATCTTAGATTCATTTATCCTATATTACAGTCCAAATTAATAACACCTATTCATCAACCGTTCAACTCCTTATTGCCCAGTTGCCGCTGGATTTAACTTTTGCGTGCCCCAAAGGAGACCTTGCTTCTCAAGGCTCTCCTCTCCTTTAAGTGGCCCACTTTTTACACGCCTATGATGAAGGGTCACGTTATCCCCAGGTCATACATGGCCAATGGGAAATAACTAGAGTAACCAATCTGAGGCATTCTCGAACAAACAATAAAAATCATCATATTAATTCGGCAAACCTCTCTCCTACACTATACGTCACTGACCTCGGGCCTGTGTCGAACCTTCTGTTCACCCGGACGAAACGACACGACGACAGACGAACACACAAAACAAAACAACAAATAAAATAAATCAGATTAAAAATCGTGAATTCCCTCAAAATCAAATCCAGGAATTTCACGAAACGTTTCTATATATATATATATATATATATATATATATATATATGTCGCATTCCACGTCAACTCAGCCACCCCGTTTTTTTTATTGTCTCGAAAAAATTATTCAGTATGGGCATTTCAAAGGACAATGTATCCATGACATTTTACCAAAATTTCATCCCCCCACTATTGTTGGTTCTCGAGATAATGATTAATGAAGTCTCAATTTTGTAAAAATCATAACTTCGTAACTACTGATCGGATTTAAACGGATAAAAAAAGAATCTTTTTGATTTTTTTTGCCCTTTTCGAAAAAAAATATGTCATCATCGGATAAAAGCTCATTAGACAGTTTTCGGGGTAAATTAACAAAAAAAAAATTTTTCCTCGTCACTGATGCCTTGTTCCATTTTGAAAAAATTTTGCGGAGTTGTGTATCGCCTCCCTCTATCAGAAAAAAAAAATACTGAGTAGAATTCCGATTGGCCCTTTCGTGGAAAAAAAAAAAAAAATCGAAAAATTTCCCCGACAATAGTGGGGGGGACGAAAAAAAATTTCCCCAACAATAGTGGGGGGGACGAAATTTTGGTAAAATTTCATGGATATATTGTACTTTGAAATGCCCATACTGAATAATTTTTTCGAGACCAAAAAAAAACGGGGTGGCTGAGTTGACGTGGCTGCGTTGACGTGTCGTATTCCACGTTAACTCATCAGCCACCCCGTTTTTTTTTGTCTCGAAAAAATTATTCAGTATAAGCATTTCAAAGTACAATATATACATGAAATTTTACCAAAATTTCGTCCCCCCACTATTGTTGGTTCTCGAGATAATGATTAATAAATTCTCAATTTTGTGAAAATCATAACTTCGTAACGGCTGATCGGATTTTAACGACTAAAAAACGAATCTTTTTTATTTTTTTTGCCCTTTTTGAAAAAAAATATGCCGTCATCGGAGAAAAGTTCATTAGACAGTTTTCGGGGAAATTTTTCGATTTTTTTTTTTTTTCCACGAAAGGGCCAATCGGAATTCTACTCAGTATTTTTTTTTCTGATAGAGGGAGGCGATACACAACTCCGCAAAATTTTTTCAAAATGGAACAAGGCATCAGTGACGAGGAAAAAATTGTTTTTTGTTAATTTACCCCGAAAACTGTCTAATCAGCTTTTATCCGATGATGACATATTTTTTTTCGAAAAGGGCAAAGAAAATAAAAAAGATTCTTTTTTTAATCGTTTAAATCCGATCAGTAGTTACGAAGTTATGATTTTTACAAAATTGAGACTTCATTAATCATTATCTCGAGAACCAACAATAGTGGGGGGATGAAATTTTGGTAAAATGTTATGGATATATTGTCCTTTGAAATGCCCATACTGAATAATTTTTTCGAGACAATAAAAAAACGGGGTGGCTGAGTTGACGTGGAATGCGACATATATATATATATCGATCGATGGCTTCCGGGACCATTTCGGTGCCTCATTGATAACTTCCGAGACACTTGTGCTATTCCGGGACCGGCCCGGAACTTTTATATGTCAAATGACTTGTTCCAGGACAGTCCCGGAAATTATGGTCTCAATTATATACAAATTCTGATTTTACAACTATGTCCTGGCAGTTTGCAGTATACTGTGAAATGTCCAGGTAGCTTGCAGTAAGTCGATAAAATGTCCTGGTAGTTTTCAGTTCGCCGATAAAAATGTCATGGCAGTTTTCAGTACGTCGATACTATGTCCTGGCACTTTTCTGTACCTCATTAAAATATATTGGCAGTTTGCAGTACGTCGATAAAATATATTTTCAGTTTGCACTACGTGGAAAAATGTCCTGGCAGTTTGCACTACATGGAAAAATGTCCTAGCAGTTTGCAATACATCGAAAAAATGTCCTGGCAGTTCGCCGTATGTCGATAAAATGTCTTGGCAGTTTGCAGTACGTCGATAAAATGTCGTGGCAGTTTGTAGTACGTCGATAAAATTTCCTGGAAATTCCCTACTGAAAAAGATCATATAATTTATGATATGCAAAATGCTCTAATCAATCACACGATTAATTACAAAAATTTATGACCGAAACCTGCCTATAATTTTTCATGTTATTTTTCATATTATTTTTTATGATTTATCAGATCACCACTGATACATATTTTTTTGTGATTTAACATGTTATTTGGTACATAATCAGACCTAAGAGAAGTGAAGAAAAAAACTCCCGTGTTAGAAACGATCCTACTTTCGTCGGATTGAGCAACTGGCACGCTACTGCCTGCGTTCCGTTACATGTTTCCAACAGAATGCAATTTTACCTCAATAAAGTTCAACCACTGTGAAATAATTTCGGAAAATATTTAAAATATATTTATGCATATGGATTATTATATCATAAGTAAATAAGATAAGAAATTACCTACTGAATTGTGATTATAATATATTATAATTAATATTACTTTATTCAAAATTCCTTCGAATCGATGAATTTCATCGTGATGAAATTGCGTTTCATTATTCACAAGTAGCGTAACGCAAGTTGTTGCATCATAAGCCCGATATACAAGCTTTTCAAAATAATAAAAATAGCGTAGCGCAGGCAGTGGCGTGCCAGCTTCTGAATGCGACGGGCTTGGTTTCGATCCCGACACCAGTGTTTTTTTTTTTGTCAATTCGCTCTTAGGTTCGATTACATACCTAATCACATGATACATCATAAAACAAATTATGTGTCAATCTAACAAATTATATAAAAAATACTACGAAAAATCACGTGTCGAATTAAAGAATGAATTATAGGTGGATTTCGGTCATAAAGTTTGGTAATTTATTACGATTCCTTAGAATATTTTCCGTATATCACAAATTATATTATCTCTTTCAGTAGGGACACTACTCAATCAACGTATCGAAAGATTGCAATACTCCGTTGGAAAATCTTGAAAATATACAATTCTCAATAAATGTACTGGAAGATTGTGATACGCCATTGAAAAGACGTGGAAATATACAGTAGTTAGCCGAGTCAGTTTTTATCGATTTGAAGTTTAATTTAAGTGGCATTAGACAACTGAGTGAACATATGCACAGCAGATTCTGCTTTTCGTGTGAAAATCCATCGTTCAAGCACACCAACAAATATTCTCAACGTTCAATGATAAGTATTATTGTATATTATACAGGGTGATTCAGAACTGTTGTCGTTCCCAGCATGGGTTTGGTAAGATTGAAATTCCGAGAGTTTTCGATTTTTTAAAATTGTTCTGCGTTGAGGGGTTCTCGAGTAATTAGCGATCAAAGTTGACCCAATTAGAATGCAATTGCAATTTGCCGCGAATTTATGGGTCTTTCTATTGAAATTACCGCAGCCAACTTCGTTCGGATGATTCTTATTAATTTATTATAATTTATAAGATATTTTTAACCGTCAAAAACAGCAGCGATGGCTTGGTAGATTATCGATAATGATTTATTCGATTCACTGCTGTTTTTGCGATGGAATCAATTCGTTTTTTGTCGTGAAATTGAAAAATGTTGGCGTTGGTGCAATTCGTGGAAGATCAATCGATCGAAGCGATCTCGAAAGAAAAACAGCAGCGATAACGATGGCAAGGACAAGGACGAGAACACCGACAACGACAACGACGACAAGAACGATTATAATAACGACAACGATAAAGACAACGTAGACAACGACAACGAAGATAACGACAATAAAGGCAACGAAGATAACGACAATGAAGACAACAACAACAAAGACAACGACAACGAAGACAACGACAACGACAACTAAGACAATGCCAACGACTCTGCATATGTTATTACAGTATATTGTAATTGGTTATCAGAAAGGTTATGAATTACTGTTTTTATTATCGTATCGTTTTATTCAATTTTTCTTTTTCAGATAGCAGCTTTTCAAAATAAAATGTAAGCAATCAATGGGTTGGGATAGTAAGATATCCTCACAGGGGCTCGATTCTTGAAATCATGCGATAAATGTTGTATGCGGAATATATCGCATGGTCGGTATCGCATGCGATATATAAATCGTATTCTTCACTCCCATGCGAGATCCTCCCTTCGACAATTTCCGTATACGACAGTTGTACAGCGTTGCCGTCGTTACAAAGAATAAATTAGCCAACCGTATTACAGCTATAAGAGAATCGTTTTAATGGCAGCTGAATTGATTGTTTACGCACGGACGGTAATATCTGAGACAATCGACAAAATTAAAAAATTGTGCAATGAAATGGCAAGTGCATTTGAAGGAGAAATGTCAACAAAGTTTTTGTAAATCGTTCAAACGTACTTTTGCTTGTGCGTCTAAAGCTGAAGATCGTAATGGCTCCGCAGAATACTCTTGAAAAATATTTATCAGTCTGTTGGCATTATCTTTTTTTAGCCGAAATTGTTTAACAAATTGTTGTTCTGACAATGTTTGACATGGATCATCTTTTGCATGAAAACGCGGTCGATCGTTATAATCATAAAGATTTTCCAATTCATTAGCTATATGCAGTTGAACTGCATTTCCATATGCCATATCCATTACGTTATTTATTCACGTATTATTTCACTTCAATCTAACCTTACTTTTTCGAAAATCCGTTTTTATTTTCCCGCTTTTTTGTGGCCCGTTTAAAAATCTACTTTTTACGCGGATTATCGCATGCGACTTGCGTATCGCATGGGATGCACCCATTCGATGTTTAGCGTTCGATATTTTCCGCACGCGACACATCTCACAGTACTCAAGAATACCATTTCAGCTCTCGCATACGATATCGCATGCGATATCTAGGGTCATAGTTTCAAGAATCGAGCCCCTGATTATTTACTTAATACCATAACTTAATATTACGGTAATCCGTATTTTTTAAATTTCTAATCCATTAAATAACACTGAAAATTGCCAAGACTTGGACACCACAAATTGTTGAGCAGAGGCCCAAGTTTGAAGAAGCGGAGGACGTGGATTGGCACATATACAGAAGATTTGATATAATCAAATAATCTCACTATTTTTTTCGAGTGATATACCTAAATGTTAATTTTTTAATTGTTTCTTTCATTCTATTTTTAGATTTCTCTGATGCCGATGTGCTGGGTATAGAAAACGACGAGGCGAAGCACCCGGATTGGCAAGTATACAGAAAATGAGATGTAATCGCGTAATCTCGCTATTTGTTTGTCGGGTAATATACCTTTATGTTTATTCTCCAATTGTTTCCTTTGTTATGTTTTTCAGATATGTCTGATGCCGATGAACTGCATATGGGGAACTACAAAACGAGGATCTGGATGGGTCTGGTATATGAAATTCTTATTTAAAAAAAATAAATTGTCACAACTAATCTTACTATCAGAAAATTGAATCTAATATTTTTATGTATGTACCAAAATAAATAAAATGATGGACTATTGGAAAGCTCAATTCATGATTGTTTTCCTTATACCTATCTGCCCAAGCTCCCAATTTCTTAGGTATGTTAATGTATCGTTGAAATAAATTTTTTTTTACCAAACCAAAAGCATTGAATACTGCAAAATTATTTATTTCGTAAGGTTTACATTTGTTATTAACATATATTTTTATGCATCTTTGGCACATTTGAGTAGAACGAATAATATAAACCTGAATTTTTAACGAGTATCACATAGGATCCTGTATAAAAGGAATTATATTTCTCTTAAATTACTAAATAGTGTTGCACTGAGATATCAAAGGAATTACATTCCTCTTAAATTACTAAATAGTGTTACTCTTTCGATCGGTTAGAATTTTACGAAGGCCAACTTACTGAGGATTAGATAACTCAAAATAAAATCATTGTTATTATTGGTATCTTGGACAACTTAAAAAACTATATAAATAGAACGAATAATATAAAAATGAAGTTTTAATGAGTAAGTATCATATAGGTGATCCTATATAAAAACAATCAAATTTCTCTTAAATTACTAAATAGTGTTGTACTGCGATCTCTTTCAGTCAGTTAGAATCTTGTCAAGGTCAACTTACTAAGAATTAAATAACTCAAAATTAAATCATTGTTATAATTGGTATCTTGGAAGACTCAAAATACTATATAAGTAGAACGAATAATATAAACCTGATGTTTTAAAAAGTATCATATATAATCCTATGATAACAATTACATTTCTCTTTAAGGTTGTTGTGCTGGCTAGAAAGAGGGGGTAAAAAAGGGGGGTGTGCCCTATGCTTATACATTGAGCTGACCCACTGTTACCACTCGTATGCTACAAAAAATCGAAATATTTAACATATGTTTTCGGACGATTTTTTAAGAGATATTTATAAAATAATGCTTTTGTGAATTATCGGTGGTTGCAATAAGGGTTTTTTTTTATCTTATATAATTAATTTTAATAATTTCTTCTCACATGAGATCCCGAGATGATTTGGCAACGTCGCAAATCATAACACGATAATATTCAGGTTGGCAGTAATGCCGCGAAGTTAGAGAATTCCGTAGAGAGTATGCGTCCCGTGTATAACCTAAAATCTCGTGAGGCCGTTACAAGTGACAGCCATTTCTCAAGTTCGCGATTCGCGATAAAAAATGAAGATGTTTGTGATATATCACAAAGATTGTTTTTAACGAATTTTTAAATTACTAAGAAGATGAAATAATTTTCTTTATTAATTATCCCGAATTACTCCTCCTTTCCGACTCACTCTGATACCGAATATCGATAAGTCAGGTAGCGTATGTGCCGTCTACGACGTTGCTGTCTTGCGACCGCCTGTTCTTACATATGCTTGATTTTCGGCCACATTCCCTGATAAATTAATTAATAACTTGATAACGGTACTGTGGATCCTCATTTGAACGTCGCCAAGAGTTAATACGATAGTTCTTCGATACGTACACTTTTTTTGAGCTCATTGGCACCATTTTCTTGTCAGATATTACGTAAATACTGCAAACATTATCAGAATTTCTCTATCATAGGTGCAGTTAACCTACAAAACACGTCAACTTTCCGAATTTTTTTTCTCAAAAACGGTACTGTGAATCGTATCCAAGTTTTACAGGAACGTAGGCAAATGTGTTATATATATTGTGGAAAAATTTGGTTTGCGTGGCATCATTTTGAAGTATCGTCACAACAACCTTAATTACTACTGTGGAGACTGGAAAATGCATTTACTCAAGACAAAAAGCAAGTCGGTCAAGGAATTGTAAGTTTTATACTGCTGCCTTTAGCTATATGAATAACGTAACCATATCACAGCTGTTCGCAAAGTTTCCTTTTCGTCGTTTTTGGTCTAGTCTGATTATGAAGCCATGTCTTGCTTTGTGGTGAAGTTCTGTTTTGAAGACATGGATTCTCAACTATTGCAATGTGAATTGCTTTCAATGAAGGTAACTTCTTGTTTTTCAAATCTTCACCAAACAATTCAAGCACTTTCTGTTTTTCGGCGTCATTCCAAGGGGTCCGTCTTGTTGAACAATGTTGAGAGCTTGCAGAAAAAAACGTTTATAATGTAGTAAGTATCAGCAGTGAACCACTGCGAACCGTAGGAATCCGCTGCGATGTAGGGTGAAAAACTGCATAAGAAAAAACAGGAGGAATACAAATTTTCCGCAGATCGCAGCAAATTGCTGCGCTTCGGTTGCAAGTATTCCGCGTCAACTTTAAGGGATTTCCTACTGTAACCAGCATCCAAACAGGCTAATTTTTTGATTTTTTTCGGAAAAACTACAAATGCAATGTTAATTTTTTTATGCGTTTGTAAAAAATTTCATAAAAAATATAAAAATTTTCACACTTGATCTTTCTACGCGTCGGCTGATGCATGATTGGTCGGTGTACATGATTTCTCAAATATGGTTGGTTTGAAACAAAAAAAAATATTCTCATTAATTATATGATATTAGCTATGGTGTGGCGGAGCTATTTTGTTTTTTTTTTCGTCTTAGGTTACGAGATATTAATAATAATAATACGCATTATTGCTCCGAGAATTGCGAAAAAGTTCAGGATTTTTTTCCCGTAAGCTAATGTAAGACGAAAAAAAGCTCCGTTACGCCATAGCTAATACCATGTAGTTAATGAAGATATTTTTTTTTTCAGACCAACCACATGTGAGGAATAAAAAGTATGAAAATTTTAATATTTTTTGATGAAACTTTTTAGACACACTCCTTAAGATGTACATAGAAATATATAAAAAAAATTAATATTTTATTTGTACTTTTCCGAAATAAATTCCAAAAATTAGCCTGTTTAGACGCTGCTTATAGTAGGAAAACCCCTTAACACGTTATACTTCCCAATGACATTTATAACATATCTAACGGTCGTCTATTTTAACTGGAGTTTCTGAAAAGTACAGTGAAATACTGTCAAAATACGAAAGACAAAATTGTGCGACTAGACAGAATTTGAAAACTGTAATCATTTAGGTCTTTTTTCGATTGAACTACTCACTGAGACGTGTTTTTGTTGCTGTACTTCCTATATTTTTCTGATTCGGTGTTTTGAATATTTTGGAGTTTTCCGAGCTGTTACTCTCTGGTCGTTGGTTTTCTTCATTGAAATAATTGAAATTTTCTTGATCGTCGTATTCGGGCTGTTCGTTTTCTTCATCAGTGTCGTCAGCTTCATCATCGTCCTCTTCGTTCACACCTTGTGCGACTTCCAAAAGCTTAGATGTTCCAAGGATTTCTCGATTGACTACTGGTTGCCGATAAATATCCTTGTGAATTTTCTCGGCATGGCCCATGTAATTTGCCAGGTCAGTAATTTGATGCTCCTTAAGGTTCAATGAAACATACATAGTCGCAATATGTTTACGTAATTTAGTACCACGCAATCTCTCTGGATGTGTAGCGCCAGATTCGGTTGAAAATTTTCGCAGTAGAGTGCAAGCTCTCAAGTGTTTATATTTTGACTTTATTTCTCCTTTTAAGCCAAATATGTACGGATTTTTCTCACTGATTTTCATGTTTTTACGGTGGCGAAGCAGAAGTTCGATGCATTGTAAAAGCTCTGTACTCAAAAGAACAGGAACTGTTCGATTTAATTTACCTCTGATAACAAATCGAACATACCTTTTAGCTACGGATTGGCTTTCTTTTGATCGTGTGTTGTATATCTCTTTGTCTGTGTTCTCATCAAGACTTTGATGATTTTTAAAATCTTCAATCAGGGCTCGTTCAATTTCTCCCGCTCGTCGACGGTTGAGTAATTGTAATGACGTCAGAGTTGTTTCAGCTAAGGTCGTCCAACTTGCCTCCGAAAAGTTGTATTTTAGATCTTGATACGCTGCGCTTCTTTTTTCTTCCAAGTATCGGCATAATATCTTAACGTCTTCCATCGACGGTAGTTCAACTTTTTTTCTTCTCTGCTGCTGCGCTTGAAATTCTGTTACTCTTCTATTAACGTTTAACGCTAATTCTTGGGTGAGCAATTTCAAAAAGTCTTTTGTATGTTTCTTTTTAACGTCATCATGCTTTTTAATGCTTTCCGTGATAAGAATCGACCCTAGCAACTTAAGCAGAGTGCCTAAGCTGGAAGCTACTGCTGGTGTCGCGAAGTTTCGGCAAGATGGTACTAACTTGGCTTCGATAGTAATAGCTGTTACAGCGTCGTCGCAAAATTTTGGATCAAAAACTTGTTAATTTTGTTTAATTTTTGCATAGTTATCAAGAATCTGCCAAGAAGTCGAATGCGTTGACGTATCATTTCGTAATCTCGAGCTTCTTGATATTTTTCCCCCATTTTATTGGCATAAACTATGAGCAGTTCATCATACCGGATAGCTCGTACAACATGATCCTCTCTAAGTGGGGGGAAAATTGGATTTAATACCGTATCAGAAGCTCGAGAATGTACTCGAGCCACAACTTGTTTGCTCATCACCGTGACCGTCCTGGTTTTCTTATTTTGTCGACCGGTACATTTTGCATAATGCATACGGAGACTATTTTTTGAAAAGAATGCTTTGCAATTTGCACATGCTCGAAAGTCAGAAGCTGATCTGGTGAATTTGGTACAAGATCTTCGCGATACAATCAATTCACCGTCGTTAAACGTAGTCTGCGTGTTAAACAGGAAATTTCCTTGTTTACGGATTACTCTTATTATTTGCCTCCTCTCCTTACTAGATTTCGGTAGGTGAATGAACTTTTTTACATCTTCTTCATTATTATGTTTGAGTTCTAAATGACGAGCATTTTTTTTTTGTTTTTTGTGGCAATACAAACAGAAATTATATTTTTTATCGCCACTGCGACCATGCGACTTTTCCACTTCCAGGTCTTCGTCATTACATCTGCTTGAACCTGGGAGATTTTTCGCAATAGAAACGTTCAACCCATTGGAAATATTATGGCTGTTACTTGAAAAATTCTTGTTTGGACTTTGGTTGTAGGTTTGATTAATCTCGCTTTCGGCATCTGATGGAGAATCAGATGTATTTTCATGTTGTGGATCATAGTCAGGATCGTTATCTTCGATATTATCTGAAATACAAATACCAATTTAAGAATTTTAATGGTAAAAATAACACAATTGAAAGTTCGTTTCATTCCGTTGATTCTACAGTGCCAACAAAAATACATAACGATAGGAAACAGTGAATACCTGTGTCGCCTGGATCACCTGTATCAGCGTGCACTGCTACATCGTCTCCTGACAAATCAGCCGGTTCGCTTATCCGAAAGTTTTCTGGTGTACTAATTAGTAGTTCCCCAAATGGAAATAATGCATTTCCATCTTGCAGTAAGGAATCGTACAAATAGCGTGAAGAATCGATGTTTGAAGTTTGTAAATTTAATCGCTCTGAAGGAGAAGCCTCAAAATCGTTTGATGTTATGTTGTCCAGGAACGTGCCTTGAAGGATGCTACACTCTAATACGTGAGTTTCATTCAGTAGAGCCCCGCTCTTGACCAGGGTGAAAGTTTCATCTCTATTGTCAGTTGTATCGATTGAGTCAGGGGTTTGGTCGATAATGGTGCCAGTGGCATAACTGCTTTTACTTTCATCCAGGCTTTCATCGATCGACTTATCGAGTGAAGAATTTTCTTGTGCTGGTGAGAGCTTATCTGACCGTTGAAGTCCAGAATACCTTGTCAAATCGACCGCAGAAAATTTGTCGATGGCGATAATTCGTGGTTTTTGTTTTTTTGGCTGTTCTTCTAGCTCGGCTTGGAGGATTTTCAAGTTTTCCAGTGTGTCTGCCATTAATACAATGTACATCAACATATCAAATTGATTGAATTCAAATATAGGTGTGCCAAAAAATGTGAAACTTCTTGTCATTGATTGTTCTATTTCAATATAAATGCTAGAGAAGATTTCTACATTAAGCTAATGATCATTTCAACGTAATTATTCAGCAAATTTGTTATCTTGATGACCATGACAGTCGCAATATACAATTATTGAAATAATAAGATGTGGTTTAAGCTTATAACGTTAACGGATCAAAATATTATCGAAAAAGATTCTCTGCTAAAAATTTTAAAGTTATGGCAGCTCTTACTTATAGTTACTACTAATATGTTACCATCAATTATTAGTGTGATTATTATTAGTGTGATTATGCATCACACTATATTTCTTTTACGACATCATAATCCTGAGTTGTTTAATTTCATTCCCAATATCTTGCTGCGTTAATGTTACAAATTTAAACATTAGAATCAGAAAAAGGTACCTAAAAATAAGTAAATACTTTTCTCGTTTTCTCACCATTTGAAGCTACAAGCTGAGCCTCATATTTGCATCCCTTGTGTTTAATAATGCAGGATTTATCGTGTTTTTCTTTGACATTTCTCATGTGATATATGGAATGTGACTCGTCGTTGAATTTGACCAGAGCAAACATTGCGAATTACCGTAGTTATTTTTTTCGCAATTACCCGACTTTGGTTCCACGTACTTACTCTATAAAAAATAAAATCATTATATAATGATACAAAAAATAAGTTGCCTTTGTTTCAGCAATCGATAAGCTCGATTTGCACAAAGTGATACCATATAACATGATTGAAGTTCATAACGTTGACCCAAAAAGAGATTAGACATGAAGGTTACTAATTTAGGGCTGGAACATTTAAAAAAGAGGCAAAATACGCTGCATGATTATTGAAACCAAGGAGAACATCTATACCACGTACAGTCGGACCTCGATTCTACGGACACTTCGGGACCGGAAGTCCACAGAATCGAGGCCACGTAAACGCTGCCCCTAGAACGCGTTAGGCCAATCACGGCTCTGTTCCCAGTATCGTATCATATGGTGGTATCGCCCTTTTCATTTTTCGCTATCACAGTTGGAACGTACAACCTAACCTAAAAAGTGCCCCTAATGGTTCCCGCCACGAAAAGATTTCTACTACGGTACTGAACACCACCAGCAGGAAAGGGTAGAAAAGTGGGGGTTGTCCACATAATCGAACTCCGTAGAATCGAGGTCGGACTGTATTTTAAAATTTCTATAACAATCAAATCCTTGTCATAAATCACGTGGAGAAGATATAAATAGAAGTGGAGAAGATATAAATAGAAATGGAGAAGATATAAATAGAAATGGAGAAGATATAAATAGAAATGGAGAAGATATAAATAGATATGGATAAGATAAGCAAGATTTGAGGATACTATATATATAGACGCCCGATACGAATCAGAGCACGTTTCAAATTCCGGGTGAAGAAGAGCATGTTTCAGATTCCGGGGAAGAATGCACGTTTCAGATTCTGGAGGTAAAAGAGCACAGGTTGACTCGAAAATTAGCAAGTTTCGGATAGGTTAATTATAACGTTGGGAATCCATAATTCTCGAAAAAAACTCGATACAATTTTATGATTCACGTTAGCACTTATTTATTACCCAAATAATTACAAAAACTGTTGAACCTGATGAATCAAGAAACTCGACCGAGTCTCTTTACCCGAACGAGAGCTCTAAGGCCTATTTTTAAAAATATTATTCTTATTATCTTTCTACTCGCGATATATCCGGGACTCAAATATTTATATTAGAATATGTGTGTGAACAGCTTTAATTTTAGCCTAATTTTGATGCAATCACTGCACGGAGATCTGAGATATAATATTCCGATTCAAATAAACGCTTGTTTCGGTCAAAGATTTTCGTCGCCACGTCCGTTTTCATCCCGACATTCAGTCTCATATATTCAGTCAATATTAAAGATATTCAGTCAATGTCTATTCGCGATGCTCACGGCCGATGGCGGCGCTGGCGGCAGCCTGGTTACGTAGTCCCATAGAAGGCTAGCCTGGCATGGCTTCCCGTTTGTTTCCCTTGATATTCAAAGCTTAGAAATAGATTCCCGACATTTTTTCCAAGACATAAAAAATATGCAATTTTAAAGAGTATGCCACGGTAGAAATATTAATGAGTCTTACAATTCGGCCAAATTTTAACCGTCGACTGCGAACAATTAAGTACAAGCAAGATGAGAAAAAGTCATTGCACCCTTGCAATGCAATTTAGTGTGATGCTTTCGTTCCACATATGATGTACAGTATTTTGAAAACAAAAACAAAATAAACAGATCTGATATAAGAGAATATGAATTGAAAATAATATTCGCTTTGTGTAAACAATGAATTTTAATGAATAGAGTGCAAGTGAAGCGAAAAAATTTTCAATCAAACGCTCAAACTTAAAGTAGTTTGAACTCAAATTGAGATTGAACGAAAATTTCATTGAAATCAAAATATAAATTGAATTGAAAATGAAGTGAATTTTCAAGCTACGTGAGATTTATTCAAAGTAGAAAAAAAAATTTTTTAACTTGGAAAATAAATATACCGAAAAGTCATTGTAATTCTTTTCAATATTATTGGTTCAGAAGATGCAGAAAGCAGAAACTTATTTTCACAAATATTATTTAATTCCCGATTTATGCGACACAAGTCAGCTAGTATTTAATTGATTTTGAAGACAATCGAAGAATAAGAAAAAGTAAAACGAAACTATTGCTGCAACGGGTCTCCGCTAGGCATATGTCGTGTGAAAGTCTATTATTCTAATAATATGTGCGTAACGATATATTAAAATCCGATATTTGTCGACACGTATTCCGTTTTTAATGAAATAAGATTATTTAGGCCGCATCTTTATTTTCAGAAATAAACGTGAAGTAATATTTTTAAAAAGTATTACATTGCATTGTTTCTTATGCCTAATTCATACCGCGCGTGATGAGTGCGATATCCAATGAGAGCTCTGCTTGGGGGGTCGCGAAAGATGTGACGTTCGGAAAAGCAGAGCTCTCATTGGATATCGCTCAGCACTCATAGCGTGCGGTGTGAATTAAGCATTAGATCCCTGAGCCTTCTTACGAACGTCATACATATTTTTAACCGCTGGTGGCACGTCGCTGAATGAGCATAGCAAATATAAATGAACGTAGAGTGGCGTCCCCTCTTCTCTTCCGATCTAGCTACGAACGCCATAGTCTATGGCCATTTCTAAAATGTCTCGAATGCAGCCGTTATCATCTATCATCATGGACACGTCCGTTGTTATTATGTATTTAGTATGTAATAATATTATTATAATATAATAATAGTAATAATTCAGATACTAATATTCAATAATAACTAATAATAATGATAATTGATAATAATAATTAAACATTATTATTTATTAGTTATTAATAATAATATAGTTATTACTAATATGAGGGATATTAAGTTATCTGTGGCCTCTCTTTCTGATCACGTGACCCTCATATTCCGGCAAAAATTTCTGATCAAATAACGGCGCTATAGCGATTGAAAGTAAAAAAGTCGATTTGGTAAATTTGGTGTGTGTGTGTGCTCGCGCACGTGCACACACTAACGTACAAAACTAGCGCACAAAACTAATGTGTTAATGCGAACGCACATTCATGCACGCACGCACACGCGCGCACACACACACACACACACAAAATACTAACTTGGAAATATAGATTTTGAAAATTCATATTTCCCTCCTTAATTTTTTCCCCTTAATTTTTTCAAGCTCCGCTATCTGATTATCAGGGACTGAAGCAAACGTATTGACGCGAAAAAAACCCGGGAATTTGCAAAATTTGGAAAATCCGTCAAAGTAAATAATTACAAACAAATTTTGAATATTCCTGTATAACCCCTTAATTCTTTCAGGCTCCTCCATCTGATTATCATTACTGGGATCAAAACAAACGTGTTAGCCAAAAAAAAACCAAGAATTTACAACATTCGGAAAAGCCGTCAAAGTGAACAATCACCACCATTTGTTACTTGAATGTTTTGACATTTTCGACTATTTGACAACTATTTGACATAGTTCGTGATGATCGGATGGGCTGTGATGCAATGAAGGAGTACAGCTGGTTTCACACGAATGTATTTATTCGAGAACACACATCGATCAGTCACTTTTACAATAATAGTTTAAGTTGTTACAAATGTTATTCTCTATGATACACTGACGCGCAATGCCGCTAAGGTAATTGGCACGAACAATTATATCACAGAGGTAGTGAAGCGCCGCTAAGGTGTTCCTTCACTTAATGAGTTCTTATACACTTGTCTACAACAAGGGTTTGAGAAGATCACGTCAATCACGCCCGCGAGAACCTAAGTACGCGAACGGACTTGCCGCTAAGGAACGGGATCTCTCGACCGATTGCTAAGAGCGTCGTATTAAGACTAATTTGATAATATGTCGAGAGAACCCTCGTTAGCTTTGGGCGTCCGGCTACAAGGGTCTCGTGGGGGTGGATTGAGAAATCATCGATCGATGTAGGTCTCGATGATTTCGAAATCTGGTGATGCACGGGGTTTACGAAATCTGATGCAAGGGATCCAATAATCCAGGTTATAAGTGATGCAAGGGGTCGAATAATCTAGGTCATTTGGTAAGGTAGCAAGAGTCCGAGGACGAAAAGAGGAATCTGCTGACGCGCGGTTTGCTCGAGTTTCCAGAGAGTGACTGTCGCAAGAGTCGGCGTACTCTCTGGAATCTGATGACTCTGTTGTGTTGCAATGACCGCAGGTAGTGATACCTCGGTTCGTCACAGCCCTCCCTTCTCAGATTGAACGTGGTCCGGTGGTCCATGCTTCATCCAGACGTAACTACCTTATGTGCTGATGATGTTACTTCCAGGTGTCATCGAATTCGACCGTCAATGGTGTATTGATTATTTCTTAGTGCGTCCCCGGAGCCTTTGTTTTATTATATTAAGTGTGGATTTTTGGGGGGCCTGCCTCTTTTCTTCTTAGGTTCCGGTTCGGGTGGAATGTCACCGGTTACATGGGCATGTTTAAGTTTATCCATGTGTGTAAGGCTTAGTTGGCCATCCCTTTTATCAACCAAGACGGTGTTTTGGTCAAGTATCTTGGCAATTCTGTGGGGCCCTCTATAATAAGGATCGAATTTGTGCAATTTCGGTTCTCTTAGGACATAGACCAGTTGGTTTGGTTCATATTGCACAGCGTTGATTTTCTTGTCATGTCGTTGTTTTGCTCGGTGCTTGCTGTCGTTTAAGTTATTGCCTCCAATTTCTGCCAGCTCATCAAGTCTGTGCACTATATCGCTCATGTACCGAGTCGTCGTTGGCAGGTGTTCTTTTAACGGGAGCGTGTCTGGCGTTTTCATTAATTTCCCGTAAGCCATCTCGTATGGTGTAAATTTTGTTGACTCGTGTACTGTGGCGTTGTGTGACTGGATAGCGTAAGGCAAAATTTCGTCCCATTCATTTTCCTTTTCAATATAATGTTTCAGGTAATCAGCTATTTCCTGGTGGCTTCTTTCTAATGCTCCGTTGCTTTGTGGGTGGTAGGTTGTGGCCTTGACGTGGTGGATTTTTCTCTCCTTGAGAAAATCTTCCATTCGTTGGCTAACGAAGCATTTTCCGTTATCGCTGAGCAAAACTAGTGGAGTGCCGTGTATTGCGAAATATTCGCGGTCGAGGGTTCGAATTACTGTTTTTGATTTTATGTCCGGTAATTCGAAAGCTCGTGCAAATTTTGTAAGCAAGTCGATGGTGGTTAAGACGAAACGATTACCTCGTTTTGTGAGGGGTAATGGTCCGAGTATATCCACGGCAATTTTTTCCCATGCAGCCACTGGTGTATCCGTTATTACCATTGGTTCTCTTGTTTTTATTCGAACCAATTTTTGTTGTTGACAACTATGGCAGCATCGTACGGCGTTTTGAACATCGTTCTTCATGCCTTTCCATTGGTATCGTTGTCTCAGACGTTCATAAGTCTTTTTCACATCCTTATGCCCTCCAATGTGTTCGCTGTGCCATTTCCGGATAATTTCTTGGCGCTCTACGGTGGGTGGCGTCTCTATTTTGCCTGTGCACAGCGTCAATTTGCAGGCACTCTTAATGAATGTCTCTTCCAACAGGGTTTCAAATGCATAGGGCGGTATTTCATCGTGGCCGTCACCGAAAACAGCTATTCGGATTTCCTTTATATTTTCAGCCCTTAAGAATTTTCTTAGGCTCTCAAGTGCATTTTTCAGATTTTCGACTGTAAGCTTTTGGTAGTATTCCCTCGTAGCAGCGATGCTAATGACCTTGGTTTTTCCTGTATCGCTGAGTACGATCATTTCCCTCTTTAGCTCTCGTGAAAGCATTTCAGTGTCGATATAGCCAAGATCGCATAATTGCCGACCGATAGGATGGCAGATCACTCCGTCAGCTGACACAAAATGCACGAGAATTCCTTTCTGAGATGTGAGTTGCTCTGGCGTAAGGATAATTTGAGTTTTGATGATTGTCGACTCCTCGGAAGAATTTTCTTCAGTTTCAGATTCGCTGCTTTGGCTGCTATCTGTATATTCGCTTTCTGACGAATATGAATATGATGAGTCTGATGAGTCTGATGATAAGATGGGTTCAGTTTCAACGAGAGAGCTGTGCGTATTTCCTGTAGTTCGGTCAGTTTCTACTGAGAAACGGACGTTACGAGGAGTAGATCCGCATTCAGGTCGTTCGCCTCTCGTTGGCGTTGGCATTGTCGAGATTCTTCTACTGCTTCTGTTTGTCTGATTCTTCAAGAGATTTCCGCTGATAATTGATTTTCTATTAATTTGAGCTACTTCTGCATTTCTCTCAGTTTGATCATGTGTCTCTTCGGTTTCCTTTGCGGGTTCTGGGTTGTCATTGAGAGTTTCTTGCAGGAACTCGATTTGTTCAGACGTAAGTTCCCTTCCACTAGGTTCCGAGTCTTCGTCAAGATCTTGATTCAGTTGTTCAGGAAGAGCGATCGTTTGAGGAAGTCCATGCGAAAGCCTCCGTGATTTTCCTTTTGCTTCGTCTATTGTAAGGCCATGCGCACCGCGTTGAATGGCAATCGATGTATCAAAGCGGTAACCTCGTGGATCCGATTGTGTGGGCGTATTCATTTCTTCTTCCTCCAGTTCTTCCTCCTCGTTCTCGGTGGTAGTAACGCCTGGAGAAGCGGTGAATGGAGGTTGCGCGTCGTCAATAACTGCCTCGTCTTCTTCTGATAATTCCCAGGAACTTGGATCATGGTAGGCGGTTTTAGTCGCCGCTCGACCTCTATTGCGTATTCTACTGGCAATCGTACTTTGATTCGACTCTTCTTTTTCGGTTGTTTCCTCAACCTGGAGTTCCGTCTCGTCCTTGGGTGTTAACGGGAAACTTTCTGCAGGAGGGTTTCTCGACAAAGCATCTGCGTTGAGATTCGTTTTTCCTTTTTTATAGACAACTTGATATTCATATTCTTCCAGTTGCAGTCTCCATCTCATTAATCTCGAGGAAGGATCTTTCACAGAGTGTAGCCAAACTAGTGGTTGATCGTCCGTTACAAGAGCTATCTTTCTTCCATAAAGATACGGTCGGAAGTATTTCACAGCGTATACCATTGCGAGGCACTCTTTTTCTGTTGTTGAATAATTCCTTTCTGCAGAGTTCAATACTCGACTGGCATACTGAACTGGTAGGTCTTGACCTACCCCTGTATCTCCCTGACTCAGCACCGCTCCGATTGCAATGTCGGACGCGTCAGTCGTAAGTATAAACGGCTTGCTAAAATCGGGATATTGCAATATGGGTTTCTTACATAACGCATTGCGGAGATCTTCGAAGCTTCTTTGATGTTGGTCGGTCCATTGAAACTTCACTGTTTTCTTTGTGAGGTCGGAAAGCGGTTTGGCTCTTCCAGAGAAGTTCGGAAGAAACTTCCGGTAATATCCGGCGAGTTCAAGAAATTCTCTTACATTTCTCGGTGTTTTAGGTACCGGAAATTGTTCTACTGCCCGTAACTTCTTCGGATCGGGCTTCACTCCGTTCTTTCCGAGTATGTGTCCGAGATAATTGACCTCCCTTCTCAAGAATTCGCATTTGTCTACTTGTAGAGATAGTCCATTTTCTCGGAGTCGTCTGAAGAGTCTTTCGACTTTTATGCGATGTTCTTGTAAGGATGTTGAAAAGATGACTATATCGTCCAAGTACACAAACAATTCTGTACCGATAAGACCCGATAGAACGCTGTCCATAAGGCGTTGGAATGTTGCCGGTGCATTTTTCAATCCAAACGGCATCCTCAGGAACTCGTAGTGTCCTCGGGGAGTCGTGAAAGCTGTTTTAGGACTGTCTTTCGGGGCGACCTTAATTTGGTGAAAACCACTAGCAAGGTCAAATACCGAAAAATATTTCGCTCCCCCTAGTCTATCGAGAATTTCGGATATATTCGGTAGTGGATAGCTATCGCCAATGGTCTTCTCATTCAATTGTCGATAATCTATTACCATTCGCCATCGCTTATTACCTTGTGAATCCGCTTTTTTAGGCACAATCCATAGTGGTGAATTGTATGGCGAGTGTGAAGGTTTGATAATTTTATTGGATAGCAGTCCATTTACCTGTGTTTCAATTTCCGTTTGATGTACCATTGGATAACGATATTGTTTGGTATGTATCGGTCTGTCGTCGATGGTGGGGATCTCATGTTCGACGCGTGTTGATCCTTTTAAATGGTCTCCTTTTAAATAAAATATATCAGGAAATTTTTGAACGAGTTTGTGCACATGTTGTCGCTCGTATTCGTTCAAATGATCGAGTCGCAAGGTTTGCAAAATTTCTCTCACTCTATTCTTTGTTGACTTCGTTGTAGTACATGGCTCGCTCGATGTCTCGGCGTCGGAGTCGGGCGCGTGGTGCGATCCAATTTCATATAGCTCGAGTTCTTGTGCTGGCAATTCAATGTCAACTGGCTCGTGGCTTGTGTTGGTGACTATGGCATAACAAGTGCCGTCGTGATTTCGTACCACGGCTTCTCCAATGTGTATATGTGGTCCAAGGTCGATGCGCCTTAGATAGCCGTCGTAAACATTGGTATTGCGGACCTTGATTGCTACTTGCGTTCTACTGCGCCCTTCAAGATGGATCTTTAACTTTTCGTATTCTCCTAGAACTGAGTCAATTTCTTCACGATTGCAAAAAGGGATTGGTGTGACTGGTTCGCTTGCCGTGACCAGTGTCCCGTGGTTATATGATATTTCAGCTTTTTCTTGGTGTAAATAGGGCGCGCCGAGCAACCCGTCGGCTCGTGACAATGGTTATCCTTCGAATACATGGAATACTGCCTTTGATTTTCTAACGTCGAGAAGAACTGTCCCTTTCGTCCAAATATTTTCAGGGTGCATGCTTCTCACTGCCTGACGGTCGCGTGTATCTATGATCACATTTCTGCTCAGGACACTGGCATGTACCAAATTCAGGGATGAGCCACCGTCTACGATGAACTCTGCGTGCCCGTACTTGAATTGAGGTGAGGAAATTTTTACCCTCACAGATGGAATTTCTTTGAGGAAGCATTGTTTCTTTCCTTTTCGTGAAAGCGAACATGCTTGTTCTTCTCTCTTTTTGCTGTCATGATCCTGATGTCCCTTTTCTCCGGTCCCTCGCGACTTCTCTCGCTCTTTGCGCTCGCTCCACGATGATCTGGGCGAGCGCCCTCGAAGTTTAAAGACTCCGTGGATGTAGCTGATGAAGCTCGAGATGAATTGTACGGTGAAGGTGTTCTCACGCGTTCTCGAGGTTCTTGTTTCTCATAAGGGATGCGACCCTTTCCCTCACACTGCGTGCAGGGGCGCATTGGGGAGTAGTATCTGTTTCTGTAGCCGTAGCTACGGTTTCGCGGTTCCCATCGTCGATATCTTTCTTCTCGTCCATCGGTTGAGTGGTCACTGTCAACAGCATATACCTTGCTGCTTTTCTGATCTTCCTCTGACGATTCCGTTGAGTCGGAGCTGCTACTGCTATCAGAACTTGTCTCTGAACTACTCGAGGATCGTTCCCTTTTGCGGTTTTTCTTACCTTTACGAGATTTTCGTTTATCACGTTTCCGAGTGCGCGACGAGCGGTGATCTTTTGAGCCAATGGCGTGGCGGCGATTGCGTCTTTCTCTAACCTCGTTGATTACAAGATCATAGGCGGCATCGAGAGTAGCTGGATTATGATGACATATGCAATAGTAAAAATTTTCAGGCAAGCCTCTCAAAAAGCTGTTCAATGCCTGGGTTTCAAGGTCGTTGAGACTGCTTCTAGCTTCCTCTCTGGTTCGGTCGCCCTTCACAGCCGCTCTCGCTCGTGTCATGAGTTCTGTCGTGCGCGTGACGTACTCCCGCACCGACTCATCCTTCTTAATACTAAGTCGATTGACCTCAGCTAGATAGGAGCTTGCGCTTCTCCCAGGTGAGAATTTATTTTTAAGATGTTTAATGAGTGCATTAACAGTACCTATATCGCGTCCTTCGAGTGAGTGCCGTGCTGCACCTGTAAGCTTGGCTTTAACCCCTTTCAGGTATAAGGTCTCGTCAGCGTTTTCGAGTTGTTCAAACTCCTCGATGATTCGCTGGAGGAACTTTGACAATGATTTTTTTCCACCGTCATATTCCGGTAAATTTCGTGCAGCTTCTTTAGTTTCTTTTCTCCTATCAGCGATAGTTGTTTGCTCCAAGAGTGACATAAGCAATTGTTGAGAATTATCTTCGGCCATTTCAGTTTTTAGATGTTAATAATTTAATTATTTATTTTTTCCAAAAATTTTATGAATTAACTAAGGGTGAGTTATCGGACAGAATATCCCACTTCTGACACCAATTTGTTACACACGGGTTATTTATCCCGTGGTAACTTATTATTATTATTATTTTATTCGCTGAAGTCAAAGGCCCCGGCGAATGGATTCTCTGTCCTATTTAAGCTGGGTAGCACCTCACCTTGTATATGCTTGTAGTTCGTGATGATCGGATGGGCTGTGATGCAATGAAGGAGTACAGCTGGTTTCACACGAATGTATTTATTCGAGAACACACATCGATCAGTCACTTTTACAATAATAGTTTAAGTTGTTACAAATGTTATACTCTATGATACACTGACGCGCAATGCCGCTAAGGTAATTGGCACGAACAATTATATCACAGAGGTAGTGAAGCGCCGCTAAGGTGTTCCTTCACTTAATGAGTTCTTATACACTTGTCTACAACAAGGGTTTGAGAAGATCACGTCAATCACGCCCGCGAGAACCTAAGTACGCGAACGGACTTGCCGCTAAGGAACGGGATCTCTCGACCGATTGCTAAGAGCGTCGTATTAAGACTAATTTGATAATATGTCGAGAGAACCCTCGTTAGCTTTGGGCGTCCGGCTACAAGGGTCTCGTGGGGGTGGATTGAGAAATCATCGATCGATGTAGGTCTCGATGATTTCGAAATCTGGTGATGCACGGGGTTTACGAAATCTGATGCAAGGGATCCAATAATCCAGGTTATAAGTGATGCAAGGGGTCGAATAATCTAGGTCATTTGGTAAGGTAGCAAGAGTCCGAGGACGAAAAGAGGAATCTGCTGACGCGCGGTTTGCTCGAGTTTCCAGAGAGTGACTGTCGCAAGAGTCGGCGTACTCTGTGGAATCTGATGACTCTGTTGTGTTGCAATGACCGCAGGTAGTGATACCTCGGTTCGTCACACAATATCTATTACATCTAAACTATTAAATTTCAGTTTTCCAACGAGTGTAGTTGGATACGTGAACAGCGAAACCGTGATCACCGCACTTCCGGGATTCGGATAATATTTACGGCCACAACCGTGTACACCGTCCATTTTTCGAAGACATTTTTAACGCTTAAAAAAATGTAAAAAAAAATTAAAATAAAGTTTAAAAATTATATTTCCGGTTCTTCGCGAGTGCTTTGATTCGACATAAAAATTCAGACTGATTAGCATATTTTAAGCATAAAAAAATCGCGAAAATCACATGGTGGCCACTTTTTTCGAAAAAAAAATTCCCTGACTTTCCCTGACCAGTTGTTCAATTTTCCCCGACCAAAGTTTCTATAGTCATCATTACTGCCTGACATTTCATTGTTTTTTCCCTGACATTTCCCGGTTTTCCCTTATGGTGGCCACCATGAATCAGCTATTTTTCGACCCGTTACAATGAGATGATCCCTTAAATTGGATTGAGCATGGATATTATTTAGGTAGGATTTATGGAGGCTCCTTAGCGGCGCTTGTGCACCTTAGCGGCGAGAGAAACGCCTTAGCGGCGAGAGAAACCCCTTAGCGGTGTGAATACACTAGGAATGCCAGATTCTTGGAAAAATCGATCTATTTTCTATCACTAATCGATTTTTTGAGTCGATTTTCTCCGACCAATTAGTTCCCTGAATCGATCTTTCAGTTGCAAGATCGACTCTAATAAAGATTGCATTTTTTAATTTATAATAAAAGTACTGGAGCGTTAAAATTTGAACATGAATTATCTAAAAAGCCATATCCAAAGCACGAAATTTTGCGTATGCACGCACCGACATGTTATATCGAGGTGAAATTGGCTACATTCAAATAAATTATCCCATTGGCTGAACTCGTTGCTACTCAAATTTTCTTGGTCACAGCTTGTAGGAAAACTTCCCGTTTTTTTTCAATGGAAAAATTACCTCTCCGTCGGGACGAAACCAAAGCGAAAAATTCAAAAAAATGCATGTACGTGTGCTTAAGTAGAAATGAAAATTATTAATTTCATTAGATCATCGAAATAACCATCGGGTCAAGATTTTACAATTGAAAAAAAAATTGAATTAATCGTTGCTCGCAATGACGAGGTGTACCGTCGGAGGTAAGTTTCTCTTTATTTTACCGGTATTATGACAATCATAACCAAGAGGTTATCTCGTATAAAATATCTAATTTTTTCATTTTGATTGGCATCGTGATTTTATAAATAATTATTCAATTTTTAAAAACATCTGATCGTTGGCCTGCTGATTTTTTTTTTTTTTTACTTTAAGAAACTAAACTTGGGCAAAGCCCGCTTTAAATTAAATAAAAGTATTGTCTTTCATAAGAAATTTACCTCGAATTATATCAGAAAAGAATATTTAAATCTGCTAAGTAGTATCAGGAAAAATTTATCTTCATGGTACAATTCATTAATTCATAAAAATTGATAAAAAAATTTTTTTGCTCTGAAAATTTAATGAAGATTTTTTTTTGCTCTAAATATTTAATTAGGATTTTATTTTGCTTTAAAAATTGAATTAAGATTTCGTCTTGCTTTAAAAATTTAATTAAGATTTTTTTTTGCTTTAAAAATTCAATTAAGATTTTTCTTTGCTCTAAAAATTTAATTAAGATTTCTTTTCGCTTTTTTAAAATTTTAAAATTATTAAAATTGAAAAAGAATAAAAATAAAAAAAAAAAAGAAAACAAAAAAATTTAATTAAAATTTTAAATTAAAATTTACAAATTTATTCAAGATCGATTTGTAAAATATCCTTTTTTGGATTAAAAATATCATAGATATCAAAAGATTGACTTTTCTTCAAGAATCTGGAATACCTGGAAATACCCCTTAGCGGAGTGAATGTTCCTTACCGGTGGTGTTCACGCCTAAGCGGCGAAGAAGTATGATTTAATCCGATTACGGCTTGGGATTATGTAAAATCTTTATGTTGTATTCAAAAACGTGAAACTTTTCGACGCCTCGCCCTCCCTTGGACGCTGTGCGTACTACATCATATGGCGGCCGCGAAACCGGGATGTCCCGAATTATCTTTTTGGTCCAGCTGTTCGTAAATTCCCTATAGGATGTCGTATGGCGCTATGCCCAGTGTTTAACCTTAAATCTACAGCGACATTCGTAGTGTATAGTGTAATAACTAATTAATCTCGATATAATTGTCCTAATAATTAAATATTAAATAAAGGTTAAATAATAATAGTTGAATCGTGTGGTCAAAAGTGTAATTTAAAAAGGAATTCGCTTGTCATCGAGTATGCAAAATTTTCGGTACGTACGTTTACTACGTTTACGTTAATAGCTATTTTTTATGTACATGTAAGGTTTTTCACTTATTCTTATCATTTAGTTTAACTAGAAAAAGAAGTTTAACGTCAGGAGACGGTATTTCATGTAGCGTAATTTGTGATCCGGGTCATTCAATGTATAAGGGTTTTTTCCATAACAGAAATTTATATTCATATTTTTCTATTTTCTCTCTGCATAACTTAATTTTCTCGTGAGGAATCTTTTCACTTATTCTTATCATTTAGTTTAACTAGAAAAAGAAGTTAAACGTCAGGAGACGGTATTTCATCTAGCGTAATTTGTGATCCGGGTCATTCAATGTATAAGGGTTTTTTCCATAACAGAAATTTACATTTATATTTTTCTATTTTCTCTCTGCATAACTTAATTTTCTCGTGAGGAATCTTTGATCAATCTATATGTCTTACTAATAATACCTTTCTTCTCTTATTGTTTCAGATTTTTTACTACAAAAGGATGCATAGCGGCACCGCGAATCAGTTGTTCTGCGCTCTAGGCTGTCCGCCGAGGGTTATTTCTCTTCATCACAGGTATAGTATAAATATAAATTTATATTTAGATCTTCGACTTATTATTCATTACTTCGACTATAACTTTGGCTTTTTTTCTCCATTTACAGGTTATAACTATGCGAGTGCTCTCACTGTCTACGCTGAGGCTGCGGCACACCACTATACAAACCTGCCGAGCAAGGATACTCTACAATAAGTATGTTTCTGACACCGACTAGTATTCAGCTTTTTTTCTTTCTTTACAGATACGCTTGAGAATTAACACGAGACTCCTCCTATTTTCGAAGGGCACCTGGGTTTCCGATATGCAGCTGAAAGAGTTCCGATGGGGCATCGATGTCCTCGGGTGGTATTACTTATTTTACTGTTTTTTTCTTTATTTAGTTCTCAAAGAATTATTTACATAACATTTTCATACATAAAATTTGTCTTTTTTTGTTAGCTTTCAACTGAAAATATTTTCAGATTTTTCAAATCGATTTTTAATACTTTTTTGCCTAAAAAACACGAAAAATTTCATTAAAATGTAATTTTAATGTGTACGGGCAACTTTGATTATGATGAAAAAAATTTTTAGTACTCCTGATATACATACAATTCACAGAAAAAATTAACGAACATGGAGATTTAATTCTTTCATCCAAAAAAAAATCACAGTTCAGTTAATAGAGTAGTTTTATTCATAAAATAAATTTCAGTGTTTTCTACATTAATATTTAGTTGTACAGAGAAAAGAAACAACAAGAAAATGCACGAGACGTATATTAGAAATTTTTTACTCTTACAAGAAATTAGAAATTCATTACTCTTATAAGTAAGAAATTTCTAATACACGTCTCGTGAAGTTTTTTTCTTCGACAGTTGTGTTTTCTTATTGTTTCTTCTCTGTGTACAACCAAATATTAATGTCGAAAACACTGAAATTTATTTTATGAATAAAACTACTCTATTAACTGAACTGTGATTTTTTACGGATGGAAAATTGAATCTCCATTTTCGTTAATTTTTTCTGTAAATTGTATGCATATCAGGAGTATTTTTAATTTTTTCCATGATAATCAAAGTTTCCCGAACACTTGAAAAGGACATTTTAATGAAATTTTTCGTTGTTTTTAGGCAAAAATTATTAAAAATTGATTTGAAAAATCTGAAAATATTTTTAGTCGAGAGCTGTCAAAAAAAGACAAATTTTACATAGGAAAATATAATTACAATAATTCTTCGAGTACTAAATAAAGTAAATAATATTTAACTTTCAAAAATAGATAGTCGTTCTTCACAGGATTGTTGTATAGCGAGTAAAAATTTGTTGAACCATAGTGAATAAGTAAATAAATAGTATCTCATGACTTACTTTTTCGTATTTGTCCGTCGATAATCTTATATTTCAGCAAATACACCACACCACACATGCTGAGTCGGGGTTCCCCGTAATTGCTGGCCGCTGCCGTATTGGAGATCTTAAGGCTGCTTTTCATTCGGGCAAACACTGGTTCGACCTTTCGGGTGCTTCACAATGACGACAGTTTCACCGTGAAGCGTTGAAATAAAGTGAACCAATCGCGTATAAGATTCAAAATGAAACGCACTTTCTCTCCAAATCTTACCTGCTATTGGCTGTTGGTCGATCACAATTAAAATCTATCTATGATGTACCTACATAATATATATAATTCAACTCTACACGGTGAAAAATCAGAAATTAATTACTTCCGCTTTCACCATATTTAAAAAATATGAAAACGCACTTACTGTAAATTTCCGGAACATTTTTGTCTGCATTCATTAAACTTCAGATATATGCCTTTACTTTCTGGCTAACTTGTTTCCACAACTGTGCCGTTTTTGGTCGTTGTGCAAAAACGAGTTAGCCGAAAGTCAAAAGGCATACATGAAGAATATGGGACGTTCTATCGATATACCATGGACATGCGAAATAATAATCAATTATTGTATCGATCCGGGACGTCCCGAGGGAGTACTGCAAAAGTCAGGGCCACAGTTATGAACTAGAATATTCATATCTTGGATCTAGTCTGTATATGATTTTATTCGAAATGGCTCACATTTTTAAAATCTATTTGCGAAAGAAAATGGACGAATAACGTTCAAACGATTGTCGCAACATATATATTATGCCTATTATTATCTTCCACGAAAAACTCCGATATACAATAGTTTTATTGGCTATTCGGTGTCTATCAGTTCACGACCTGATATGACGTAACGTCAATCTCAGATGCTCAAGCTCATAAAGATGACAAATAGGTAAGAATGATTTATCATAGAAAAGATATCTTTTCATTCTCATTTTCCTTATTTTCGTATTTTAGAAGATATCTTTTCATTCTTATTTTTCAAATTTCAATACAAATGTTCATTCTACAATATGAGTTGTTTTGCATGAATTATAGTATCGTCCAGGATTTTTTCTGTAGTCGCTTGTTACGTCCTGACCCTCGATTTTTCTCATCTCGGCCAAGATAAGCGCGGCTTTCCCTTTAACACGTTATTCGAGATAAAATCGGAATTGGCCAGGTTATTGCCCTGTTTTGAGCCTAACCTTGCGGAAAATTGCTCAGGATGGGCGGAGAGTGCATAATTTGGTAACAATGGCAAATTTAAATAAAATCTCACGAACAAAACTCTTTAATTTTCGCGAGATACATCGGAAAAGACTAATAAATTGTAATTCGGCAAAGTCGGACAAAAGAACTCGAAATATAAAGGGACAAAAATTGTATGAGCACATTACATAAATTCTGAATAAAACGGGAACTAAACTTTCACTGACGTGGGAGGAAATAAACGGCAGGGCCATCCTCAAGATTGACCTCCGGAGGGCTTTCCGCCCAAATTGCAAGGACAAACGTAATTATTATGAGGACCAAAATGACCACTGATACCGCGACAGCTATTTTTAACTGGAAAAGGTCCATGGCCGATTGACAAGGACAATTCTCACAAAAACAAAAATCAACACAGAATGTACTCGGACACGACTCGATTGAATTTTAATCACTCAAAAGAAATTCAAAAATCTCCGAAAAAGAATTTAACCACGGATAATGCATAAATTTATATTGGAAATGAATATCAAATGATAAACACAAAAAAAAAACACTATTGATCCACTATTTTCCGGAAACTAAACATGAATGACTCAGATGAATTTAACTCGCGCATATTTCACTGAATTTACGAACATGAGCACTTCCTAGGAGAAAATAAATTCACACGAAAAATAATCCTACAATCGATTGAAACACGAACGGGTTTTTC
The DNA here is from genome assembly GCA_963564615.1 of Rhorus exstirpatorius. Lineage (NCBI taxonomy): Eukaryota > Metazoa > Arthropoda > Insecta > Hymenoptera > Ichneumonidae > Rhorus > Rhorus exstirpatorius. Next base: position 571,239 of record OY751314.1, on the reverse strand, counting down.
GGAATAATTTACTGGGAATATTGAAATAATCGAATTGCACAAACGAAAAAAATATAAAAATAATTTTAAAGGACACGAAATAAATTGGACAAAGAATTGAACTTAAACATGAGGAAGATAAAATTGAGAAAATAATTTTGGTCAGACACTTTTCGCAAAACTGAAGTTAAATTGACATGACTTTTCACAAAACCGAATTTAACACAAAAATCTGAATTTCCATAAAACACAAAACCTGAATCTCCATAAAACTGAATTTAACACAAAAATCTGAACTTCCATAGAACTGAATTTAACACCAAAAATCTGAATCTAAAACGACAAAATAACGCGAAAAGGGAAAACAACGACGAAAATATTTCATAGACCTTCAACGGTGAGTAACCCGGTAGTTTCGGTTACGGGACTCGAGCCGTCATGGGGTGTCGACCGGGGTCGGAGACACCGCGCAACACGAACGAAAATATACTGACACATGCGAGAAAACATTTTGAGATACTTACTACTTCGATGATTATGAGAACAAAGCGAGGTGTAAGGCCGGCAAAAATTGAATGATGACGACGATGAAAACGATTTACGAGGTTGAACGTAATGGTGAATTTGTGGCAGGGCAAACAGTGTCCAACAAAACAAAATGTTCACACGAGAAAAAAATATATTTTGCTCTTTAAAACACAAGGTCCACACGAAAAGAAAATGAAAAGTCTGTTCACAAAAAAATAGGAATAAAAATATTGTCCGCAAAAATAAAATGGTTCGCAAAAATAAAATTGTTCGCAAAAATAAAATGGTTCGCAAAAAATAAAATGGTTCGTAAAAATAAAATTGTTCGCAAAAATAAAATGGTTCACAAAAATAAAATGGTTCGTAAAAATAAAATTGTTCGCAAAAATAAAATGGTTCACAAAAATAAAATGGTTCGTAAAAATAAAATTGTTCGCAAAAATAAAATGGTTCACAAAAATAAAGTTGTTCGGTATTGAAATCGGTTGAATAAAATAAAATAAAATAAACTTGAGATACTATGTCAAAGATGATGAAAAGTATATAAAGAAAAATAATTGACGCGACGGACAGCGATTCTGCTTAAAATCTCTCCAGAGTTTCTGAACGTTCTGACATATCGCGACTTCAAACTAAGATCTACTCTGGCCTCCGACTGCCAGCGATTCGTTACTTAAAATTTTCTTCCGACTCTGATGAACATACCGCCTACTTAAGATTTCTCCCGATTCTAACGAACCACCCGCGGGCTCATTACCCGGTCTTATATAGGGTCCTCTAGGATGGCTTAGTTTCGGCGGTGGGGAGGTACGCCCTTAGACGCCTTAGACGCTCCAGGCTCCTCCGCCGCCTCCACCTCGCATCCCCGATGATCCCCTGGAATCTATATAATCGAAAATTTATACTTATGATTAACACGAATTCATCCTTATAATATAATATTCACTCCTGCATTCCTTTATAATAATTATTCCATTATTACCTAATAATCAGAAAACGAATTCCTCATACATACGCCGTCTTTTCATGAAGACGCTCACTCTGTCTCTCTCATACTTACATATTTCGTATTTACTTTCTCACTCACTCTATCTCTCGTTTTGGAGGTACCACACAGTGGAGGAGTAAACCCCTCTTCTTCATTCTGGTCACTCTCTCCTTCTCATCCCTCCATGCTTGCATTCGACTTCTCCTACGGGCCACGCGTTGACCCGTCATAGGCTCTCGATGTCACACACACACATACATACACATCCATTCGTCTTTTCCCATTCGTACTCTCGTTCGGTGACAACTTCTCCTCTGTTTCTCTGTATCTTTCTCGCTCTGGATTTCGTTCGATCTTTCCTCTCATTCTATTCATTCCTATTTTTTTTATAATTATTTACCATGCGGAGGTTCGGATGCAATGGTGTATGTCATGCTATTTCTTTTGGATTATAATTAATTCTTTCCAATAATTATACGAAAGGAAATTATTTTAGCGTATTCAAACTACTCAAAATTCTCATAATTATTAACCAGTTATTCAGATTCCACATTTGTTATAACAATTGAAAATTTTATCTATATACTTCGGATCTTGTGTAATTTTATGATTCCGGCTTTATCATTTCTCTTACTTGTCATTACAGGAAAGATCTATCTTCATGGTCACGCAACTATCACACATACATTCATTCATCAAACTCGTAATTATTATGGGAAAAGGATTCGTTCACAATTTTCATTTCCACATAAACCTTTACCCATGCATTACGAAATCTCCTGAAATCTTTGAATTTGGTCGTTGTTAATTAAAAAGGAAAACGTTAATTAAATAATGCGCTTGCTACGCTTTTGGGGTCTTTGTTGGATTCGATGCCGAATTTTGGTGTCGCCCCTCCTTCGTAGGCGAGAGCTTGGATTCGTATGTCGATGGGACATACGCCTTCCGAATCCCAGGACTTGGGACAAAGCGCTGCTTGCTCTCTTTCTTTGGCTATAGACTCGGCGTTCTCTTCGTGCAGCATAAACATTCAGTGCTCATTAAATTGGAGTCCAATAACAGTCCAAGCATAAACAGATATTCTCAAAAGTTTGTTTAATTTTGGTCGTCGAAGATTGGGTGTTTCGCCGAAATCTTTCTTCCATCGAGTCTCCTCGACTCGACCAATGCGTTAATTTATCGATCACGTGCAGAGCTCATGTAGACCACCCATGAGAATTATCCGATGACTTTTTCCAGACGCCGTTCCCAAAAAGTCGTAACAAGGCTAAAACCTCCCATAATTTCGGAGCAAGAAAAAAAGAAAAACAACAAAGATTCAAAGAAAAATTCACATCTCTTCGACCAATTTCGATTCATGGAAATCCCGACCTAGTTTAAAATAAAATTGAACATTTAAATGCAATTATCTATAATCTAACGCCACCTTTACCATCACCGATGACCTGACCCAGGTACCCATGCTCATTCTTGATTTTACATTTTTTTCATCCGTTCACTCACGTACTTTCGGGAATTCAGTTCATAAAGTCTTCATTCGGGGATAAGGAAAAAGAGGATCACCGGTCACTTAGCTTTAGATGAGGCATACACGCTCTGTCTCTCCTGCTTTCCTTCTCACACACACCCAAAGAGACCGCCTGTGGTTCTCACGAAGGCAAAGACTTTGCACTCAGCCTGTACTAGTGTCCCATGTACATTGCTTTTCGTTGTGCACAAAGGCCCACCACTTCTGAGTAATCTGATGCCATGGCCAAAGATTTCTTCAGCATCGACGGATGTTTTTCTTCACGCCCGACGATGGACGTTTTGTTATAAAGAGCTGCGATATCGACGCCGCCATGGCGTCACCTCTCGATAATTCATGCTCACTTGAGACCATATTCGTGTCAACGGCTTGATTTGAAGACAGCCCGAACTATCCGAGTTCTCCAGAGAAAAAGAAAAAAGTTTCTCTCGTATGACCGGGTCCCTTTCCTCGTATTGAATTTTATTGAGAATTACAAGATATAAGTAATCTCAAATCGATGCAAAAGTCCCGAAAGTCGCGGGACGTAACACGCTTTTCACTGCATGGTGGCTCGGACTTATCCAATACTCCTCTGAAAATTCCCGGAACTATACAGTACGAGATCATTGTTCCGGATGTTCCCAGTACATCGACCGAAAGTCCCGAAAATGTACAATACCTGATCACAATGTCCCGGAAATTTTCAATAAGCGTTCGAAAAAGTCTAGCCCAATTAACACTTGCATACTAATTCATTCGTGAGATAAATTTGTCAACCATAATAATTTTCGAATCGATAAAATTCGCGATGGTCATAGTTGCATTTATTGCGTCGGATGCTCTTAATACAAAAAGTCGATTTTTTCTATTTTCTTAGCAGTCTAGTTTTAGTATTAAAGATGAGAGTTTCGATATCTTTTTTCATATTATAGATCAGAGTAATATGTGGCTAAATATAAATTTTCAACTTTCAATGGAAATTGATACGCAAGGAACTTGGGTGTCACCTCTGGTGCAAGGCTCCGAAGAGCTTCGCAGGAGTTCCGACAGAAATTTTCGGCTCTGAAATTTCATCATATAGAAGGTTGAAAATTCATATCCAGCCTTTATTCACTTTTGAAAAATACGAACGAAAAATATCTTCTCAATTCTCTAGGATATAGATCATTCTTACTCATTCGTCAACTTAAGAGCTCGAGCATCTGAGATTGAATTTATGTCAGGCCACGAACTGACAGATTCCGAACAGCCAATACAATTGTCGTAAAATGAATGGAGGCACATTTACGGCGTAGTAATGATGAATTTGATTGTTTATTTATTTTATTAAAACAATGTGTTAAGTATTTTTGTGAGTGTGTACATTCTTGCGTTGTGTAGGTGTGTGTGTTGGTGTGTTTGATTGTATGATACATGTTGATGAATGAGTTGAAGGGTTATATATGTTATTTCATTTGGAAAGAAATCAAGGGTTTCATTTATTTCCGAGTATCGCAAAAAAGTCCTTTCAATGCGATTTCAAAAAATAAGTGAAGGTATATAATTCACTATCGCATTAAGTTCTTTATCGAGATTTCCGGAAATAAATATGTACCTATATATTTATTTATTTAGAAAGCAATAAAGGGGTGATTTATTTTCGAGTATCGCAAAAAAGTCCTTTCAATGCGATTTCAAAAAATAAGTGAAGGTATATATTTCACTATTGCAGTAAGTTCTTTATCGAGATTTCCGGAAATAAATATGTATATATTTATTTTGAAACGATCGGTATATAATCTCTGAAAATGTTTCTATAAAAATAATTGCATTTGATGTCCACGTATTCGGCAGAGCATCTGCATCAAAATGGCATTTATGCAGTACCAGTTTGAAGGCGAGTATTCGTCACCGGGAAAAGTCCACGGAATTCGGCAGAGTCTGATTCGGAATTATGCTAATTTGCCTCGGGTATATCAGGACCCCCCGGGAGCTGCTCCAGAGACGCGAGAACTCGCGACTCGTCACCCTCTCTCGGAGTGTCCGCGCGGCTCCGCTAGCGCGCGAAGCGCGCTCTCCTATTTGAGACTTTTACCCGCGGGCGCGCCGCAGCTGGCTCTCTCTCGGGGTGACGCAACTCGTGTCGTCACGGCCGATCAATATTCTCTCTCTCTCTTACGCACACTCTCGGAGAGTCGGCGTAACTTCTCGAGAATATGAACCTCTCGAGAATATGACGCGAGTTTTCCGGAGTGAGTAGAGAGCGCAATTTGATCGTTATTTCTTTAACGAGTAATTAAGGGGGGGGGGGGGATTATAAGGGGAATTTTTAAGTTTGTCAGGAGTAAAAAAGGGTCAAACCCTCACGAAGGTACGAGCCCATAGGCTGCGTACAACACAATTATGACTGTATCATATGTCTGAGTTTTTTGTTCCATCGTATTTGGTGTTTTGCGGAAACCGATTGAAAGTTGATGGTTCATTTGCTTCTGCAAACAGATGTAGAAACTGTGGGCCATGTGAATATAAGTACTATACACAGCAGTTCTAGGACATAAATGCTTTTATCTACACCTTCGGCTCGGACTTATGCAATACTTCTCTGAAAAGTCCCGGAACTATGCAATACTCGATCATTGTTCCGGATGTTCCCAGTACATCGACGAAAAGTCCCGAAAATGTACAATACCTGACCAAAATGTCTTGGAAATTTGCAATAAGCGCTCGGAAAAATTTGGCCTAACTTTACGCTTGGACACAAATTCAGTCGTGGGATGATTTTCTTAGCCATGATAATGGATGAATTAATTGATAAAATGTGCGACCGTATTAGTTTCATCTATTACGTCAGATCCTCTTTCGATTTTTCTTCGAAAGTCGATTTTTTCTTTTTTTCTGAGGAGTCTAGTTCTGGTATCGAAAAGTTTTTCAATATTATTGATCATAGGGATGTGTGGCTGAATATAAATTTTCAAGCTCCTGTTACGTCCTGACCCTCGATTTTTCTCATCTCGGCCAAGAAAAGCGCGGCTTTCCCTTTAACACATTATTCGAGATAAAATCGGAATTGGCCAGGTTATTGCCCTGTTTTGAGCCTAACCTTGCGGAAAATTGCTCAGGATGGGCGGAGAGTGCATAATTTGGTAACAATGGCAAATTAAAATAAAATCTCACGAACAAAACTCTTTAATTTTCGCGAGATACTTCGGAAAAACTAATAAATTGTAATTCGGCAAAATCAAACAAATGAACTCGTAATATAAAGGGACAAAAATTGTATGATCACATTAAATAAATTCTGATAAAAACGGGACTAAACTTTCACTGACGCGGGAGAAAATTAACTACAGGGCCATCCTCAAGATAAGCCTCCTGGGGTTTATCCGCGCAAACTACAAGGACAAACGAAATTATCGCGAGTATTAAAATGACCGCTACTACAACGATAGCTATCTTTAATTGGAAAAGGTCCATGGTCGATTGACAACCCTCACAAAAACAAAAATCAACACAGAATTTACTCAACCACGACTCGATTAAATTTTAATTACTCAAAAGAAATTCAAAAATCTCCAAAAATTAATTTAACCACGGATGATGCATAAAATTTATATTAAAAATGAATATCGAATGATAAACACAAAAAACACTATTGATCCACTATTTTCCGGAACAAAACATGAGTGACTCGAATGAATTTAACTCGCAGATATTTCACTGAATTTACAAATATGAGCACTTCCTAGGAGAAAATAAATTCACACGAAAAATAATCCTATAATCGATTGAAACACGAACGGGTTTTTCGGAATAATTTACTGGGAACATTGAAATAATCGAATTGCACAAACAAAAATAAAAATAATTTTAAACGACGCGAAATAAATTGGACAAAGAATTGAACTTAAGCATGAGGAAGATAAAATTGAGAAAATAATTTTGGTCAGACACTTTTCGCAAAACTGAAGTTAAATTGACATAACTCTTCACAAAACTGAATTTAACACAAAAATCTGAATTTCCATAAAACACAAAAAATCTGAATCTCCATAAAACTGAATTTAACACAAGAATCTGAACTCCATAAAACTGAATTTAACACAAGAATCGGAATCTAATATAAAACGTATAACGCGAAAAGGGAAAAAAACAACGAAAATACCTCACAGACCTTCAACGGTGAGCAACCCGGCAGTTTCGGCCACGGGCCTCGAGCCGTCATGGGGTGTCGACCGGGGTCGGAGACACCGCGCAACACGAACGAAAATATACTGACACATGCGAGAAAACATTTTGAGATACTTACTACTTCGATGATTATGAGAACAAAGCGAGGTGTAAGGCCGGCAAAAATTGAATGATGACGACGATGGAACGATTGACCACGAGGTTGAACGTAATGGTAAATTTGTGGTAGGGCGAAAACAGTGTCCAACAAAAACAAAATGTTCACACAAAAAAATATATTGCTCTTTAAGGCGATGTATCACACCCGGAAAACGCATCGAAAACGCGTAAGCTAAATTTTTCTAAACGGTGCAAGCGATCGAAATGAAATTTTGAGGATAAGCACAGAACAGTGGCATAAATGGGCTGATCTTTGGGCGTTTCGAAATTTTGAAAAAAATTTTACAGATCCAGTTACCATTGGAGAAATTTGAGGATTTTCCCATGTTCCACTGAACGGATTGTCACGCTCGAAGATTAGCCAATGGGCAATAAAAAAATTCACACTTTGGGCTTTGTTTCATCCCATTCTGTTGAAAAATGTGGAAAAATCTTCATTTTTGCGTTTTTCTCAAAAAAATACCGGCATTTGCTCTGTAACCCACGAAATTCAGTGTGTTGATATTCCGAGTGGCGGCGCTGAAGTCGATTTCTCATGTGCACGCTTCTTTATCTGTACGGTGGGTATAGCAGAGAGAAGCGTGCTCAGACTGGAATAGAGCCGCGAGAAAGACTGAGAGAGAGAGAAATACAGATCAGCTATATGGGGGAACGAGACAAAGCAATGTACCCACCGCACTATACCCAAATAGACCACGAGCTTCAAGCTCTGATACAACTCGCTTACACCTTACACACAGGAATATACATATACAGTATACATATACAGTAATACCCTGACTCACGCCAATACGCCGTTACACCATTGTCTGCTCCCCACGTTATTTTTGATTTACGTTGGAACGACCAAGGACGTAACTACGGGCCCCAATAAAAATAATGAAGTGGGGTTAAAGATACGCAAAAATTGACGAAATTTTAAGACGTTCTTGGAGGGAATTTTATCAAGCAATTAGAACGTGTCCATATACTTGAGTGGTCAAAATTTCAGAAAATTCGAATTTTCAAAATTCTTAAAAAGGTTGCATATGTTATATAGGCTCCACGATAAGTAAGGTGATCTCAAGTGAAATTGCGATTTATTTGTTAATTAACAATTAAACTTCGTAAAAAGTGCCAACTGTGGGAAAATGAAAATTAATGTCTAATATATGTTGCCAATATAAACAGTGTAGAAAGTATCTATAAAATATGGTTTGTCTTCGAGATTATTAATTAACAATTTTATTTCTCAACAGTAAATTTTATTTGAAGTATAGCAAATTTTTTATGTAGGCTCGCCAAAGAATGAGCAAGACGACTCAAAGTGAAAATCGAATATCTCTTTGTTAACCAACAAATAAATTTTGTAAAAACTATCAACCGTTGCAATATTCAAACTGATAATTAAAATAGAGAGTATAAACAGTGCAAAAGGTGTCTAAAATAATTGATTATTGTTAAAAATTTACAATGGGCTGGTCAATGAATAATTTAATTTCTAAAAAGGAACTTTTTGTTACAAAATCTTATTTGTTGAGTAGGCTCGCGAAACGATTCCCAAGACGGACCCAAGCGAAAATCTAATTTATCTTTGAACTAATGAATTTCGTAAAAATTGTCGACCGTGGAACCATTAAAATTGCTACCTGGAATATTGACAGCATAGAAGGTGCCTAAAAATTATTGCTAAAAAATTGTCGCTTCCTATAATTGATCACGGTACGAAGCAAAAAAAAAATCGGAATTTGATGTTCCTGTTTTTTTCTCCTACTCGTATTCTGTATATATTTTATCCCACATGAACCCGCATGAACCTCTGAGCGCTCTTGCTCACTCGGTGCCTTTCTCATTCTATCTCTCTCTCTTTTACTGCCCATGCATTTTTTTATCCCTCTATCGTAAAAGAAAAAATATTTACAGGACGACAGTAATCTCGGACATGTTGTGATTGTTGGAAAGACAAAGATTTCAAACATTTTTCCGTAATTCACTTAATGAATTTTGTTGATCCAAAAAATTAAACCACTATTTCGGCGTATTTTTTCGTCCTTTTTACAGATACGTCAAAAAAATTGTCGCTTGCTACAATTATCATGGGAAAAGAGTGAAAGATCAATTATCAGTTCAGATGGTTCCAAAGAATTTCGCTATGCTAAAATATCCCGTGAAGAACGTTGCCAGTATCCAGATTAATCAAATTAATTCAAAGATTTACGGCGAAATGTTTGAAATTCTCGTTATTCGAACAATCATTGGCACGACATATGTCCGACGTTATTGTCGTTCCTAGGAATATTTATTATTTTACGATATAGGCACAAAAAAGGCACGGACAGTAAAAGAGAGAGATAGGTACAGAGTGAGCGAGAACGCTCGGAGGTTCATGTGCCATAAAATGCAGAGTACGAGTGGGAGAACGTAAATTTCCGTCTTTCTTCGCTTCGTACCGTGATCAATTATAGGAAGCGACAATTTTAAATAGCATATTCATGATTAGGAGGTAAAAATACACCGAAAGAGTCGTTTAATTTTACTTTTCAGAAAGAGCTTCTTTTCTACATATTTACTTCATATATAGCATAGAAGGCGTCTAAACAATTTAATCATTATCAACAATCAAGGCTACCGTTGTAAACTAACAAATTAATTTCTCAGCAGCGACTTAAAGAATCGAATTTCGGTATTTGTCTATTTTAGCTACTTTTCCGAATTTTAATTTCTATTTCTTCACCGACAGAAACCTTCATTTTTGCACCAGCAATGATAATCAGGTAGGAAGCTAGAAAAAAGATCAGAAAAGCTACGAGAAAAAATCATTGTTGATACTGCAATAAAAGCTTCTGCCGAAATTTTTTTTTTAATCAAAATTCGGAAAAGTAGCCAAACTAGATAACCATATCGTTATTACCATAAATCGTTTCACTTTTATTCGTCCCTCATAAATGTTGTGATTTTTTATACAATCGTAAATAAAAATTGAAACGCAAAATAGAAAATTGCCTCACAGAAAAATGGGAATTTTTACTGCAGTGAAAAATCAGTCGATGAAGAGGTCATAAAATTTTTAACCATTCTTGTTCGTAAACTTCATTAAGGATGTATGAGCACAATTCAGGTGGTGGGGAATAAGCGAAAACGTGGGCGCGGGTGAGCGCGGTGAGCAAGGGGCACGCATGAAACAAGAGAGAGTCGGACCGCTCATTATACGATCCACGCGAACAATTTCCTTAAAATCGATAATTGTATGTCAAAAGGTTCGTTCACCCCCATTTTTTATGGAACGTATGTAATCGTGATAGTTTTCTGAACATTTAACAGTTTTAATATTGATCGTATCTGATCGTGAAAGATACGAATTTCTGTTTCAAAGTTGCGTCAGCCCAGAATTCGTATATGGCGTGGGATAAATATCTTGATTTCACGAATTAATTACTCGCGTAAAGAGTCGTTGACCCACTTTGAAATTTTGCAGGTTTTATCATATAAACTTCTGCAACACCATATAAAAAATTCAGATTTTTATATGATCGTGAAGCTAGTGCTCATACATCCTTAATATCGCTAAGATTTCATAGAACTCATTTTTTTCCATACGACCAATAGTTTCCGAGATTTAACGAATGTAAGTTTTACAAAATTACAAAATTATCGGTCCATTCAAAAATTTCATTTAGCGATAAAGAATCGAAAGAAACAAAAAATATGTACCCTCTTATTTCCAGTGTAGAACTCTAAAAAAAAAAATAGATTACTGAAAAATAATTAGGCTTTGAAAATCTCACTAAGAATTCCCCATGTACATATCGATGTTTACATTCCATAGGGGCGTATAAGCTATGCTTATACATAACCGATACGCCTCTTTGGCATCAGTCCATCGATGTATTAGGGGTATTCACGTCACGGCCAGTGCGCGCCCTCGCAACTAACCTTCCCAATCGCGGGTGTTCCGTCTTGCCCCACTGCGGAAACACGGCAGCAGCAGCGGCGATATATACATATATATGTCGGAGATAAAGACAACTTCAAGTAGCAGACATCATCAGAAGTCTGGAGAAAGCAATGAAAGATAAATGAAAAGCAAAAACAACAGGAGCCTAGCAACAACAGAATATGGGGATTACAAATCGAACGTGAGGGCAAGGGATCGAACGTGCTCAAGACACGTCGTATAAAACATGGATTGCCCCACAAATAATCATCCTCGGCCTTCTCCTCGGTTTTTGGGATTTTCCCTGACCTATATATATAATGAGTGGCTGTCCCATGTGGCGCTGAAGGAACGTGACAGGCGCAAAACGTTTAGCAGACGACAAAAATCATAGGTATATTTTTCCAATTTTGCGATAATCGTCACTCGGTGCTCCGCGTACGTACAGTCATACATTCCACGTGCTGTATCGCTTCGCGACATTTATTCGCATCAATTATTGAGGATTTAAAAAAATAGCCTTTAATATAATAGCTTTTATATTCAGTATTCGATATACTGGTGTTTTGGTGCATTGTGTTATGTTACGTCTTGATGAGAAGAAGAGAGAAAACCACAGAGCGGCACAATAAATAACAAACACCAATTTTTATGGCGAACAGTCATTTAAAGCGCAAAAACTACTCGCGAAGGGGACCTTACTCTTCTCGGTAAGTACACGATTAATTTAATTAAATGAATGTAATTCATGTTAAAATTAATTTTGTATGCATACACGTTAGGGTGTTCTTTATTTTGGTGATTTTGGATTTTCAATGCTCTCACCGTCTAGAATGATTCAATATATATTTTTTTAAATCGCTGTAAATTTGCAGACCTCTACTACATCATTAACCCGTGCCACCGAGCATTTGAAATTTCCCATTCGAATAACATTACATTTTTTCGATTTTTTCAGTCTAATTTTGTTTTAAAGTTAGAGCGATATCTTTTATGTGTTTTGAATCATTCTAGAGGGAGAGAGCATAAAAAATCCAAAATCACCGAAGTAAGGGACACCCTAATACATTTATAACAAAATTTTACGATTGCCAGCTCCTCCTCTACTCGCTCATTTATTTTATCCCATATCCATATAAAAATTTCACATGCTTGCATGTGAAAGAAAGAGGGAGAGCGAGAAAGAGAGAAATGCGTAAAAACCGAGAGACAAGTTTTTTTTTCCAATACACTGTAGCGCGTTCGCCATCCCCGCGAATTCTATACTTTGTTAGTCAATTGAAAACGAATTTCAAACACGTCCATATATAAAATAATATACATACTACAAATAAAAGCACCAAATAATTATTTCTCCTTATATAAAATAACGTATTAATTGAAAATATTGTGTATTAAAAATCAGAGAATTTATTTCTGTTGTATAAAGAAGTTTGGTCACCTCCGTGCGGGTAGAGAAAATCGGGGAATGGCCGCTTATGCGCGAGAAAAATTAATAATTTAATTCATTTACTTCCTTTTGGCTTGATAAGTATCATGGTTTCTTACGGCGCCAAAATGAGTTGTCAAAGAGATTTGTAGCACTATTGGCGGAAGGGGGGGGGGGGGGGGGGGATTCAGCCAGAATCTAAATTTTCCAGAAAAATGCATACTTTTGATTATTTATGTATTAATTTTGATCTCGCTGTAATATCGTGGTCCTTAACCGTTTCAAAATATGTTTTCTGAATTATTTATAGAACTGCATGGGGGGCAACCATATAGAACTGTAGCGCAAAATGAGATTGGTTAAAGATTTTATTAATTTTTTTTTAAGTGAAACTTCTTTAGGCGCGTTGAGAGTAAAATTTCAAGGTCGCATCACGAAAAATCGACACATTTCGTGACGCAAAAGAGACGAAAGATATTCTTTTGGAGAGAGAGACTGAGAGAGAGTATAAGTCGTGTAGCTTATGCATAGAGTTCCTTTTCTTCGTCGCCCCTTTGTGTGGTCCTTCGCTTTCCCCTTCTTAGCGCGGCGGGACCATGGTATATAAGACTATATGTGTGGGTGAGACTAACGATATTTTGTATATGTGTACTCACTAATAAAGTAGAGAGAGCAAGAGAGACGCATCAAGGCATCGGCCTGAGAAAAGCAGGGTACCGTGCATGCGCGTTCTCTCATCGCGTACAGGGTTCGAAACTCGGCTTGCGTACTTTTTTTTTTAATTTTCTACTTTTCAATTTCCTGCTTTAATTCATATGAAAAAAATGTCTTCAATACAATAATAATAATAACAGTAATATTTTATGAATTGATTACTATCACGATTAATAATATGCATATGATAATCATAATAATTATAACAACGACAATACAAATAATAATAAGTCAAAATAACTAACTTTAATTTACCTATCGATGTTAACCATTTCAACATCTATCAAAATGATCTCCAATTTCATAATACATTTTACGAAGGGACAATTTATAATTCGTACGATTGGAAATTATTCATACTAATAATTACGTTTAAAATATTCATGCGGTATTTGTCATGCATAGCATATTGTAAGTCTATTTTTTTCATTTTCGAAATAAAAAAATTTTAATAATAAAAATAAAGATGATACGTATGACATTGATAATAATTTTGTATTTATATTTTTTTTATATTATAAAAATTGTTATTATTTGTATCAACGATTTGAAAACATTCAGTTAAAAAGTATTCCCTTCAAAAGGTTTTATAAATTTGCACATAATTTTATAATACATTTTTCAATGGATACAACGGACGGTTAACCATCGATGGATAAATTAAAGATATTTAATACTAATATTGTCGTTATAGTTGTTATGATCATGACATTCATATTATTAATAACAAATATGATGAAAAGGTATTTCATTTGGGTCTTTTGGACATTTTAAAGGAGCTTTAAATAATGAGCTCCATAGAGTCACCATAGTGCTATAGTATCTACTATACACGTTGAAGCACCAGCTGACGATCTCACGGAAATCGAAGAAATAAATTGAATACTACTTTCTTGACGAATATTCATTTTATGGCGAATTCATGGAAAATCACGAAACAAGTGAAGTATTATTGATATTGTGTCCGAAGGCTTATTTTTATACGTACGAATCCTTCCACGACTATATGCCTTTTGAAATACACTCTTTCTCGCTTTCTCTTTTCCTCTCCGCCACCCAAACCCAACATGCAAAATAAAAAATACTATTTATTATAAATTTAGGCATGCAAAGGCCGCCAAAGAAGTTTCACTTCCATCACGCGCATTGAGATGTACGCGCTGTTTTTTTTTTTTTTGTTTATTTTCCCCTCGGTCTAGTATTGTAGAACTTTGTGTGTGTATGTGTGGGGGGGGGGGGGGGGGGCGGAAGCTAAAAGTCTAGCCCCAATCCAGGTTTTTCCAAAATATTAATATCATTATTTATTTATTTGTGCCTCGGTGCAGTATTGTGGTTTTTTTACCTCATGGCAAGTTAAAATATTTGTGGGAAATATTTGTAGAACTGTATAGGGAATAATTGGCTCTCTATCTAGGAATTAGATTTTTCAAAGATATTTTCAAAAAATGTCAATAAATGTATTTATTTATTTATTTTTGCCTCGGTGTAGAAGCGTTGTTTTTTATCAGATCAATATGAGTCATAAGAAAGATTCGTAGAAATATTTCGGAGGCAACTGGAACGCTAGCCAGAAATACTTTTCACAAACGTTAATGATTCTATTTCTTTATTTACTGTACCTTCTTTCTAGTATCGTAGTCGTTTTTTGAATCAAACTGAGTTGTCAGACATATTTGTAGAATTCTTTAGGGGGAAACTGGAAAGCTAGCCAGAAATAATTATTTCCACAAATATTCATAAATTTAGTGATTTATTTGTTTTTGCCTCGATGTTGTAGCGTCGTTTTTTATCGGATCAAAATGAGTTCTGATAAAGATTTGTAGAACTCTTTGAGGGGAAACTCAAACTCTAGCACATGTATTTCAACTGGAATGATTGTATGTTGTCGTAATGATAAAATAATAAAAACAATAACCCAGTATTTACACCAGTTCACAACAATTGTCTATTGTTCTCTTCAACAGCCATTCCAAAAAATAAAAAAATATTAAAACTGTTAGAATAAATGAGATTCATGTCTTTTTCTACATTTTTGTTAATCCCAGGAGTGTTTTTTAAAGATCCCAACTTAAAAATGACATGTATTACGTAAAATTTTCTTAACTTCCTGAAAAAAATATGGAAAATTTTTTTGAGTTTTGGCAATGGCGGAAAAACGACTTTTCGGACTATCATCTTGATTTTGAGAGTCTTTTACACGTACATTAATTCGGATAAATTTTTTTTCGGAAAGTTGAGATTTTTTTACAAAATAATGGAGAGTTGGTTTTTTTTTTTCTTTTTTTCAAATTCATTAAATGAAAAAAAAACAGAAAAGTTTCAAATGAAAGAATTCGATACCTAATAGTACTACCTAAAAAAATGGAGGAAAAAATCTGAAAAAATTATGGCACGTCTTTATTAAGACAGAAACGTTCGTACCGAGTACAAGATGAACATTTAGGTGTATAGTAGTCTGGATGTTTTTTTTTTTCAGAAAATTTGATTATTTAGAAATTGAAACCAAAAACAGCTTCTCAACTTCTATAGTTTTCGAGATATTTAAGTTAGGGTGTTTGAAAAATTCAAACTGGCTGAGTCATCTTTTAGAATTTGACTATAGAGTTTCGGTTTCACGAGGCTTAGTTTGAGCTAAAAACTTAGTTTTCGAAGGGTACGTAAGAAGAAAAAACAGTTGAAAAAGACCGACCCAATATATATTCGCAAAGTGTGCAAAATTTTAAAACCTATAGAACTATTCCCAAAAAGTATATATAGCTCCGATGTGGGAGGAGCTGCAGCTCACCGATTTTTATGGCTTTATGTTCAGAATTTTTGGTTTGTTCCAGGCGAAAGAAGAGAAGTATCGTTCCCATTCACGAGGAAAATGATCATGCCGTTACTACCTCGGTTACAGGTCCAATAGGCGTAATTGCCGTTACAGGTACAGAATGTGATTTTGAAAGAACCTGCACTGTACAGGTACGCTTGTCTAAGGCTGCTGAAAATCTCATTCCCCTAAATGATGTAGATATAAGTATAGATAAGTCGAACGACCGGGTGGTTGTTACATCACCCGAGAAACAAGGAATCGCTGATCTTTCAGAGCAACTTCCACGAGTAGACTCGTCTACTTGTTACGATAACGTGACCAGTCGAAGCCATTCACCAATAGCATATGGACACAATTTTAGTATAAGTCTTGATCGGCATGGAAACCGAGTAGTCCGTGAATTACGTGACAGATGGCTCATCTTGGGTACGTCGAAGAAACGACGTCTAGTACCAGATTTGGATGGCTCCTGCAATAGAGCACTCGTTCATGCAGCTGTAATTGGCGAATGCGAGTCCCAATTCTCTGAGTACGATGTAAATATAAGTATTGATAAATGCGTAAACCAAGTGGTATGTAGACCACCTAAGGGTCGAGACAACTCCGACAATTCGGATAAACGTCGAGGAAGTCTTTTGTTGGGTTCCGATCGAGATGGCAGTAATGAGCTTTCTGCCCATGTATCTGACAATAATTTAGAAATGGATAGCGAGAAAAAACGGTTATTCCCGGAGCAAGATAATCCGAAGCAGTTGGAAAGTGCAGACGAATCATTAATCATTGAAAGCGCTCCTGCTGATAAGGGCCGCATTGTAGAAGAGTCGATTGAAGGTCGGCGAATCGTCGATATAACCTTCTTTATGCAGCAATTGCACGAGAAATTTGATAACCATAACGTAGCGTTGCAATGTCCCTTTAGTGACTTGAAATTGATAAAGTCGCTTAACCGAGGTTTGCGAACTCGAGTAACTTTTATGTGCCAGATGTGCAATTACAAGTTCAATATTTGGACAGATCCCGACAACCGAAGCATTATGGGCATTAATGAAAGTGCTGTATGTGGTACAATCACTTCGGGCACTGGTTACAGTACATTGCAAGAACAACTTGCCGCAATGTCTATCCCCCCCATGACTCCTAATACGTATCGTAAGTTTCGGAACATGATGTTCGAAAACTTCCATGAAGTTGCTGAAGCCGAGATAAGACGGGCGGTATTAATAGAAACAGAAATGGCTATTAAGAAGGGACATATCATAAATGGTGTTCCATACATCCAAGTAGTCTCGGATGGTTGTTGGGCAAAACGTTCATATGCAGGTGGCAAATATGACGCATTATCGGGTGCAGCTATGATCTTCGGTCGTGAGAGCAAGTTGGCTCTGTTCGTCGCTGTACGCAATAAGTATTGCCCAACACACGAAAGAGCACAGAGGTTAAATGTAGAACCACCGGACCACGTCTGTTATAAAAACTGGGGTCGCGAACAAAGTTCGACAGCAATGGAAACCAATATTATTGTGGAAGGCTTTAAAATTAGCGTTGAAAAGAACGGTTTGATATATAAAACGTTAATTTCAGATGGTGATAGCAGCGTATACCAGGCTATTCGGGATGCCAATCCTTACGCTCAATACGAAGTTATGGTAGAAAAAATTGAATGCAATAACCACTTGTTTCGCAACTTGTGCCGAAAATTGCGCGTTGCTTCTGCGATGAAACTTAAAGTACCTCCTACGAAGGGAAAAATGAATGTTACCGAACTTCGGCAGTGTGTGTTCGCCAGTGGTTTGAAAATTCGCAAGAGCGTAGAGCATGCGAGAGACCTTCGTAACGCGGAAAAAAATTCGGTAGAGGATAAAGCTCAAGCACTCTGCAAAGATGTCTTGAATATATGTAGCCATGTATTTGGAGAGCATTCAAAGTGCCACACCCTGCCGTTCCCTTGTGAAGCAGGAGATAATGGAAAAGACGTTATGGCAGAACTTCACGTGACCGGTCTTTACCCATCTGTTTACGAGGCTGTTCGATACTTGAGCTGTCACGCCAAAAGTCTTTTGACAGGCGTAACGAATAACATGGCGGAGGCGTGCAACTCAATCGTGAATAAATTAAATTCTGGCAAGAGAATTAATCATTGCGCTGGTAACTCGTACCAAATGAGATGCTATGGTGCAGTCGTCCAACATAACACGCAATCCGTGCTGTCGAAACTGCATGTTCGCAGAAGCGTTACCGTTCCTACAACCATCACGAAGCTGGAAAATTGCAGGCGTCTCAAAAATGAACTGAACCACATCGGAAAGCAGGGAAAGCGCAGTCAAAAGCATCGGAAATTTCAAGGTGCCGACAAGAATTATGGTCCATCGGCTAGACAACCGGATGTAGACGAGGATATGTTCGAAATTCTTGCCCAAGAGCATATGAATAAATTAAAAACACAGCAGAGTAATTGGAGACAAATTGAACGCGATACTGTTTCCCAGAGTTGCTCTGACAAATGGCATCAGTTGCGCACTGAAATAATCACCGCATCACGATTTGGGCCGATATGTCGGATGTTGCCGACGACTTCGTGCTCAAATATGGTCGCGAGTATTCGATATCCGAAAGTTATTGATACCGCAGCGACACAATTTGGTCGTGAAAATGAGGCGAATGCCAGACATGCTGTCGAATCGCATCTAGGAAAAACCATCGTTTCCTGCGGTCTCTTCATAGACCAGGAGATTCCTTATCTAGGAGCATCTCCGGACGGTTTTATCGATGATGATGGCATCGTAGAAATAAAATGTCCGTTTACGGCCCAAAATTGTACCCTAGAACATGCTATCCGAGAGAAGCCCAATCTTAGGAATGTTTTCAATAAGAAGGACAGCAACTCTCTAAACAAGTCTCACGCTTATTTCTATCAGGTGCAAGGGCAACTGCACGTAACTAAGCGAAACTACTGCATTTTTGCGATGTGGACCACGGTCGATTTAAAAATTATTACAGTTTTCCGAGATGATGACTTCTGGGAGTTAAAAATGAAGCCCATACTGAGCCGATTTTATATGGAATGTTTGCTTCCGGAAATTATAGACTCCCGGCGTAACAGAAGTATGCCGATTCGCGAACCAAAATTTATTCTACGAGCTCGAAAAGACGCATTGCAGAAGAAAAGCGCCAAGAAACCCGTGAAAGTTAAAGTGCCCGCAGAATCGGTAATCGGGATCGTGAAAACTCGTGCTGAAAGTTCGGTCACGCCGCAAGCAGCTATGGATGTAGTCATAACTAATCCAAAAAATAGTTTAAGAGCAGTAAGAGCTAATTGGGTTGAAATCGAGAGCGACGAGGAAGGTCAGGTATCTGATCAACATATCAAATTTCTCAAAATGCTCCAAACGGATATTTCTGTTGAAGAGGTCGTAGCAAATGTTTCGTTGCTAACCGGTTTCCTTACTGATACAAGTATTGACTTGTTTCAGAATATATTACAAGAAAACAGTGCTTTTCGTTGTAACCCTGCTACGTACACAGGGTATTACAAATTCATAAAACCTTGCCCGCCTGGAAGCCGTGATCTACAAATAATTGGTGGTAATAAATTCAGGCATTGGTGCTGCCTTTATTATGACGGGACACAAATATTTGTATACGATAGCCTCGTTCGCCCAGAATACGATTTATTGAATAAAGAGGAAAAGCGATACATTCATTTGCGATACCCTCATGTCAATGTTGAGAATGTCATTCTTCAACCAGTTACGAAGCAACCTGATCCTTTCAGTTGTGGAGTATATGCTGCTGCTTTTGCCACAACGGTGGCACTAGGCGAAGATCCTGTAGACCAAACGTATGTGCGAAACGCGTCTGAAATGAGAGCACATTTGGTGCAGATACTAATATCTCGGAATTTAGCACCATTCCCCTGTGAATGAAGGTATTTTCAGTAGCATGCATCGATACGTGCCGATGCGAAAATACAGCGATTGAGCATATACCGATGGAAACGTACCTATACCGAAGTATAGGTGGGTAAGTGTGGGTGGGTGTTTCCATGGTCGATAAAAAACGACGAAGATTATTTAAACAATATTTCCAAATAGTCTTAATAATTTATTAGTTTTCACCGCTCTTTTACGAGCGAGAATCGAGGAACACACGCGCATTAGCGCATGTGTTTGACGCTTGTCAACTTTGTTAGTCGATAAAAATCGACGTGCCGATGCGAAAATACAGCGATGCTTTGATTGAGCATATAAGCCCGATGGAAACGTACCTATACCGAAGTATAGGTGGGTAAGTGTGGGTGGGTGTTTCCATGGTACTGAAAAAGTGCCGCCGTAGTTACGCTATTTGTGCTGCGTCTTTACAAAATTGTCTTAAATTTACAGTTACCGTGAATGAAAAAATATATATATATATATTTATTTACACCGTGCTAAAATGGACAATGCGCAATTTTTGTAGCTCAGACATAAATGTCAATGAAGGCAAACAGACTGACAGCATGTCCATTAATTTCGAAAATTGGTATCATTTTTTGGCTGACACCGTTTTTTGATAGAGCGAAAATTTATTACTATGATATTTTTGCTTCGCAGCTTTTAACAGGCTCTTATAATGCATAAAATTGCTCCGTAAAAACAATGAATATAATAATTTTTTTTTAGCAATAACCGCTTTTTTCAGAGCGAGAATCGAGTAACATGCGATGCTCGTGTGTTTGACTCTCGTCAAACCTACCCGTCGATAAAAAACGACGAAGATTATTTAAACAATATTTCCAAATAGTCTTAATAATTTATTAGTTTTCACCGCTCTTTTACGAGCGAGAATCGAGGAACACACGCGCATTTGCGCATGTGTTTGACGCTCGTCAACTTTGTTAGTCGATAAAAATCGACGTAGCAAATTTGGCGAAGTTTCTTTCGATAAGAATATTTAAATTCTTGCAATAATCGCTTCTTTCAAAGCGAGAATCGAGCAACGCACGATGCTCGTGTGTTTTACGCTCGTCGAACCGACCCGTCGATAAAAAACGACGGAGATTATTTAAACAATATTTTGAAATAGTTTTAATTATTTATAAGTTTTCACCGCTCTTATCAGAGCGAGAATCGAGTAACGCACATTGCTCGTGTGTTTGGCACTCGTAAAAGTTGTCCGTTGATGGAAATCAACTTAAAAATTTTAACATCATTTATTTGAATAAGAATTTTTTTTAGCAATAACCGCTCTTTTCGGAGCGAGAATCAAGCAAAGTCCATTGCTCGTTCGGTTGACGCTCGTCATACTGGTCGGTCGATAAAAATCGACGTAGAAAATTTGGCGAAGTTCGTTTCAAAAATAACGATTACATTTCAGCAATAATCGTTTTTTTAAATAACTTTTTTTCACTTTATTATAAGGATCTATATGCGAAATGTGTGTGAAATGAGAGCTCATTTGGTGCAAATATTAAGATCTCGGAATTTAGCACCATTCCTCTGTGAATAGAGGTATTTACAGTAACACCGTCGATACGTGGTGATGCGAAAATACAGCGATGTTTAGATTGAGCATAAGCCGGGTGGAAACATACACGGAAAGAATTTTTTTTTAATTTTTACTGTGAAATCACAGTAACGGGCGGACAAACCCATAATTTTCCAAAATTCAGGAAATAAAAGGTAAATTTTCATGAAAATAAGTCAGAATTTACTGTCGGGTGGCGTAAATTTCAATTGTTTTCAAGAATTTTTACTGAAAAAATCAGTAAATTTTACCTAAATATAAAAATTTTATACTTTTTGGTACACTTGTCGCAACGTTAAAATTTTCCACAGTAAAAATTAATAAAAAATTATTTCCGTGTACCTATACGAAAGTAAAGGTATATACGTTTTCATCATACGGCTTGATTTCGATAAAGGTTTGTACTTGTGGGTTATTTAGGTTGCTGATTATGAATCTGAACTTAAAATTTCAAAATTCGATATGGCGGATCTAATATGGCGATCGAAAGTGCAAAAAACGGCTTCATATATTTCCACCTATTTATTGTATTAAGCTCCGTGTTATTGAATTTACCATGAAAATTCCTTCATTTTGAGTTCAGCATCACACTCAGCTACCCCGAAAACTCCCGAGTATCAAGATTCATCCAAATCGAGCTGTTCTTTGCACTTTCGTCCGCCATATTAGATCCGTTATTAAAAATTTTTGAAATTTGTGTTCAGATTCGTAATAAGCGACCTCGAAAATCCCAGATTTTACTAATTTTTATCTGAATCGAGTAAAATTTTCAATTTCGGTCCGCCATTCTGGCGCCGCTATTTTCAATTTCCAAATTTTGACTTCAAATTCGGATTCAGCGAGCCCAAAAACCCCCGAGTGAGGTTCGATTCCAAATCAGAGCAAGTTAAATAGGGAAATAAAGATTGACGCACTATTGCATCAATGCCACACAGGGGACGGAATTATTTGACGCTCTATCGCGTCAATGACAACGAAGGGGTTAAGGAATAATACAGCTGACATGAGCTGCGTATCTCGCAAAACGTAAGATAAAAAATGACGGAGAGAATTTCAATAAATTGATCAAATAATCTTAATTATTTAAAGTTTTCAGTGCTCTTCTCAGAGCGAGATTCGAGCAAAATCGTCCAACATCGACCGTCGATGAAAATTGACGTAAAAATTTAAACATAATTTGTATATGATCAATGATTTTTTTTTTGCAATAATCGCTCTTTCCAGAGCGAGCTAGTATATAGCGAGATGGATGAAGAATGAGCGATTGAGAGAGAACAAGATAGTGCAGTCGGGATAGCTCTAAAAATTGGTTCACCTGGAAATAACTGAAGGAAATAATTTTCTTTCTTTATACTGGGGAGGGGAGGGTGTGCTGGTTGGTTCCAACCATTAGATCTGTAAAGTTGAAAATGAGCGAATTATTTAAAAAACTAAAAATGACTTTAAATCAAGTGGCGGTGAAGACACTGAAGTGATTTTCCCGAAGTCGAGATTACACCCCCCCCCCCCCCCCCCCACACCAAGTATGAAAAAAGAAAATCGCTTCACCCAATTATTTCGAAGTGAAATCCTATACCAACTGGACTAAAAGGCAATTTAATAGAATGAGGGAAATGGACCAAGAATGAGCGCGGATGAAAAATAATGAAAGAGCATAATCAAAATTCGTAACAGTTAGGAGAAATTTTTTAAAATTTTTTGTATGAAATGATGAAATATGTATTTTCTATCTTTATTTTTACAATGTTATTTTAATTAATGTATAGATTGTTATTACAGAATCGTTTTATTTATTATTATATTTTTAATGAAATACATTATTTATTTTTTTGTTTTTTTAGTTATTTTATTGTTGGTATCGTTTTAATTGTTGTTGTTGTTGTTGCTGTTGCCATTGCTGCTGCTTCTCTAAGCGTCGGAGCCGCCCCTGAATTCGGCGCTGGGCCCCGAATTGCCGCCGCAGTTCCTCGCGCGTTTCGAGGGCCCTGATGTGCGCCCGCATGTTCCAGCAGTGCCCCACCGCTGCCGTCCAGCAGACGCTGGAATTATAGAATGCAACCTGGAGCAGTAATTGTTGTTGCTCCAAGTGAGACATTACATAGAGCTCTTCAGAGAGCGGCTCCGACACTTGGTCCTGCATGATAGGGCCTGAGGTCACATCCTGCGCGGGAGGTGGATGGACCTGAGATCCATCCTCCACAAGAGGTGGTGGCGTCACAGGACGATCCTCGGCAAGAGGTAGTGGCGTCTCAGGACGATTCCCCGCAAGAGCACGCGTCACAGGACGATCCTCCGCAAGAGGTGGTGGCCTCACAGGACGACCCATTGTCTGCAAATTTAAAAGAAAACATTATCGATCAATTCACCCATCGACCAAGCGATCCATCTACTCATCCACCTATCAGTTTATCCACCCATCGATCCATCCATCCTCATGATTTATAATTATGATTTATAAACAATTTATAAACATAATTATGATTTATAAACAATGATTTGTTTATTGAACATAATGTATTTCTTCTAATAGACTTTATGAATAGTTACTTTACACAACAGAATCTGAATAACTAATTTTCGTAAGTTGACAAAATAATTTGTCTCATTTTGAACATATTTTTCAAAATCATTATAAACATCTTTTTGAGTACTTTTATCTCTGAGAAATCAGAATTTCTCAACGGAAGCCTTTTTTTTAAGCAAAACTGCTTCAAGTAGTTGGTTCGTCGCTTCATTTAATCCGTTATAATTAATGAATAAATTGTTGAACTATTTTGTTAAACCAAAAGCACAAATTTATTACCAAAACCGAAATTTAGTTGGATTGGTTTTGAAAGTGTTGTCTGAAACAGATTTTGGCCGACTAAATATTTTTAGTTGTTTAAAATAAGTTTTTTGTCAGTGTAGATAAATCGTTGAACACAACTTTTGTTATGACAAATTCAAACGCATAACTCAAAATCGCCTCTTTGTCCTGATTTGTTGAAAAGACGTATATTTATTTCAACTAAACGTACTACCAGTTTAATCGTTCGAATTTTGTTGAATTTTGATCGGCACGCAAGCGCAAGCGATAACGGGATATATATTCGTTTGAATTAACTGTTGCCGCTTTGAATTGTAAATGATATTTCTTTTATTTTGTAGTTGTGACCCACCATGCAGCTTATATATGAAATTTAATGTAATGAAATTCACTAGAAGTCAATAGCGTAATAAGTAGCGTCCCGGGTTAGTAAAAGGCAGGCATTAAGTAGGAAAATTTTAGGTAGGCAGTTCCAATCCCAGCCCAGGCAGAAAATATGTACCGTGCGTAAATATCTACGTAGCGCTTTTTTTTTTATTAAAATCCTGTTACACTATTTATGTCATAATGAATATATTATGATTTTATTGATTATAAATGCCATTAGTTAATTGGACATACATTTTTTGTATCAAATATATATTTTGTCGTTTATATTTTATCTTTACAGAAAGACTACAGATCGTCGGTTGAAAAAGACAAAATCTTAGTCAAGAATCATTTTTGTTACGGATATGTTAATAGCGACGTACTCGATATAACTGAATTTTTATTCATTGTTATATACTGGTTCTTGTTTATTTTCTCAATTTTTTGTTCGAACAGCATATTATTTTGTGAATTTGATTTTAGGTGTTCTGCGATAACAAATAACATGTGCATTGAAGATATAATTATTTTTATACTAACAAAATATTTACGATCAAAGTCTTCCAATATTTTAATGCAACACTCAATTTTGTTGATTTAAATCACGATTTATTTCATTCATTATCGAAATATTTTGTTAAATTCTACAAATATTTTGTCGTGCGTATATGGGACTAAATAATTTAGTTGCATCAAACGTATTTCAAGCTTTTCAACCAAATTTTTTTCTCAGTGTATCTTTAATAAATTTGAACCAATTCTTATAATTATGCGTTAGGTGACCAACCTCCGGCGCTGATTAAAAATGCTGATAATGGTTTTTAATTTAATGAGGTATTCAATTGTGCTTTCAATATCATATATTGCCCATCTCTGGAGCGTTGGCATATCATGATTGCACGAATTCACTATTGTTAAGAATTTATTAAATTTGATTGAAAAATAGTCAGCGCGAATAGAAATTTTTTCAAAATTATTCATAATTTATTTTAAAATGAATTTCAATTTTTTTAAATCATTTAATTAAGAAATAAATAAAGGGAAACACTTACTTTTCCTTTCTTTGGCTGTCCGCCTTGCCCCTTCTTTTTTCGCGATCCTTTAAAAGTCAAGAATTAATTATGAATAATTTAGTTAACCAGTGAAAATAACACCACATGGAAATGGTTGCGATTAGAGCTGTGTATAACCAACAAAATTCACAAACACGCGAAAGTACATGCCTGAGCGTTTCGGTGGCATCTTCGTACGACTCTCGGAACAGTAATGAATTCCGTGTATCGATGCCCTCCACGACCGACCCTTGCAAAGCCCAACGAGGCCCTTTGCATTAGTCCAGTCAGATTAGACTTGAAATCGATCGCGACTCCTATTCTTTTCGAGCACAGTAATGCCGATTTTTTTGTAGGTAGATTTGACCTCGAAAAATAAGCCGCTGATTTTGCGAGTTAATTGAGTTAACAGAACATTGTTCTGAAAAATTTTTATAAAAAAATCGCAATTTTTATTTTTATTTTTTTTCCATTCGTGTGAGGAAAAAATGTTTCTTGAAGAAGTTGCAGGTTTCATCCTCGTGTATAAGAAAAAAAAATTTTTAACTTGGAACACGTTAGTTAGTTCAGCCGCAAAAGCAAAAGAAAATGAATTTTTTTTTCATTTCAATCTAGTTCCCCTAATTATCAATGTATACCTTCGAAACTGATATAACACGTATAAAATCTGTGCCACAAGAGTTCGTATAAAAATAATTTGATTATCTCGCATATTATAGCAACGAATAGAGATTTTTGAAAAATATTTGGGTACCAATAAAATTTGAACCGATGAGGTTACAGGGTCCAAAAAATCATGGTTATAGGTATAGATATGGAGATTGATGGTGTGATTTAAAAAAAAATTTATATCAAAAATCGTCGAGAAAATAGGAAATAAAATTTTTCTTACTTAACTAATACGATTAATGACTGAAATTCTTGAGTTACATATACCGTTTCTTGTTATTGTTTTGTTATTTTTATTGTTATTGTCTTTGTTATTGTTATTCTTTTTGAGACGGGAAATTAAAAAAAAACTCTTCATCTTCATTAGAACCAGAAATACACTTGTTTTACTTCTTGACGATTTATTATCAGTGTTAAAAAAAATCGGCATTACTGTACTCGAAAAGAATAGGACTCAAGTCTAATCCGAGTGGACTATATGTGGAAGCTATGTACCAACTACGTCCAATACGGCAAACGGAATATAACATATAAGTAAGAAAAAACACTTACCAGTAGGGCTTGCGACTCTGCATTAAAAAAATTAAGTTGCATAAAATATTAATATTCGTTTCCGCATACTCTAAATTATTTGAAAGATGAAAAAACGTATTCATGTTCTTTTTTCGTTGTTCTAGCTTAGTTGTCGAAATTCGTTGGAGACGATTGAAAAGTTTCTCTCGACATCAAAAGATTGACTCTCTCAAAGACACACACACGCACGCACGCGCACACACACACACACACACACACACACACACACACACACACACACACACACACACACACACACACACACACACACACACACACACACACACACACACACACACACACACACACACACACACACACACACACACACACACACACACACACACACACACACACACACACACACACACACACACACACACACACACACACACACACACACACACACACACACACACACGCACGCACGCACGCACACGTGTATATATATATATATATATATATATATATATATATATTTATATTAGGGTGATGCAAATAAAATCGATATTTTTTTCGATTGGGTTTGATCTGTTAGTAATTGTCAAAAAAGTAACTCTCCCAAAATTTGAGGTAAAAAAAAATTTTAGAGGTCGCTCAAATGACTAATATTTTTTTATGATTTTGACTATAATATACAAATTGATATACAAATTTCAATTTTTCCGTGTCGCAGCAACAAATATAAGTATTTGATGAAGCAGTGATTCACCTAAAATTTGGGTCCTTCAAAAAAAATTTAATAGCTGCGCAGGCCACTTAAATAATTTTTTTTTCATTTTTAGCTGAAATTTTTAGTATAGAAATTTCGATTTTACATTGTTGCAGCAAAGGATGTTGGCACTTGTTGAAAAAAAACATTCTTCCAAAATTTCGGACGTTTATAAAAAATCAAAAGGTCTCGCAAGTAACTTTTCATATAATTCGTTATGATATTGGTTCATTAGTTTGGCTAAGGAATAAACAAATAACGCGTTGAACAATATTTTCGACATAATAATCGACATTTTTATATCACGCATTTTTTCGAGAATTGATTATAAAAATAAAATAATCGCCTACGCAACCTTTAACGTTTTTTTCTAGCACCCAAATTTCGGGAAACTCACTTTTTATAAAGTAGTGATATCTCCTGTCGTGGAACCGAAAAATGTAGATATCTATAACATGATTTTCAGCCAGAATTGAAAAATTTAAAAGTTCAATGTCGCCTACGCAGGTGTTCAGGCCTGCATATATTGAACTCTGCTATGTATAAGTATATAAATATATAAGTGTAATAATTATAAAATAACCGTCGGTCTGACTCATAGAATTTTTCATGCCGTGAGGAGAGGCAATCCCAGGCCAGGTTTGACCCTTGGGTATTTTAGCGCCATAAAGAGCGCACATTCAATCGTTGATGAAAATAACCATGGGTGGGAAGGTAGCAACGAAGAAAAAGAGCCTTGCGGCTGTGACGTTGACAGCGTTCGTTGGGTTTTTCCAATCCCTACCGGACAGCGCATGGAGATACCTGGAATTGCATCTCACCCTTTCGGGTTCAGTCCAAATTCGAAGTTTTAATGTTTATTATGTATTGGCAGTTACCGCTCGTTGTAGAACGAGAAGCAAGTGCAATTTTTTATTACGTAATAATACAGCTGACATGAGCTGGGTATATCGTACCACGCGGTGGTCGCCAGCAATCGGCTCCTTGTGTAGCAGACGGAAGCATGCGGTGTAGCCGCGAGAGAGAGTGAGAGAGAGAGAGAGAGAGAGAGAAAAAGAGAGATGATTAGAATTTCGAAAGAATAAGCAGAAGATAAAAAATGGCGGCGATAATTTGAACAATTTGCTTAAATAATCATCACTTTTTATAAGTTTTCACCACTCTCTTCAGAGCGAGAGAATCGGGGAACGTACGTTGCTCGTGAGTTTGACGCTCGTCAAGCTCGTTCCTCGATCAAGATCACGGTAGCAAATTAGGCGCAACTTGTTAAATAATAATTATTTTTTAGCAAAAACCGCTCTCATTAGAGCGAGAATGGAATAATATTAGAATATCTCGAAAACGGTAAAAGGTACGCCAGAATTGACGAAATTTTAAGCCGATCTAGGAAGAAATATGTTATCAAATAGTTTGAACGTATCCATATACTTGAGAGTTAAAAATTTTCGAAAATTCGAATTTTCAAAATTGTTAAAAAAAGGGCTTGAAAGAATTGGGAAATCTAGTTCCATGTTTTTTAGGATACTAATAAAAAAATAAAAAAAACAGCGCGTGCATCTCAATGCACGTGATGAAAGTTAAACTTCTTTGGCGGCCTTTGCATGCCTAAATTTATAATGAATAGTATTTTTTATTTTGCATGTTGGGTTTGGGGAGCGGAGAGGAAAAGAGAAAGCGAGAAAGAGTGTATTTCAAAAGGCATGTAGTGGTGGAAGGATTCGGACGTATAAAAATAAGCCTTCGGACACAATATCAATAATACTTCATTTGTTTCGTGATTTTCCATGAATTCGCCATAAAATTAATATTCGTCAAGAAAGTAGCATTCAATTTATTTCTTCGATTTCCATGAGATCGTCAGCTGGTGCTTCAACGTGTATAGTAGATACACGTTGTATACCTTTTGTATACCTTTTCATCATATTTGTTATTAATAATATGAATGTCATGATCATAACAATTATAACGACAATACTAGTATTAAATATCTTTAATTTATCCATCGATGGTTAACCATCCGTTGTATCCATTTAAAAATGTATTTTAACCCTAATACCTTGAAGATGGGTCGTTTGTGTCCATGAATTTTTAAACATTCTACTGTAAACAGCCTACATGTCTCTAAATTTTGATGAAAATGTTTATTGAAAAAAGGATTTTCGGGGCTGGCAACAATTCTATCGCATAGTTAGAAGTCCACCGAAGACCTACGAATTTTTTCAGATTTTTCCTTCCAGAATAACATAGTGAAATAAGCGACAGACGCTAATGACCCATGTTCAAGGCTTACGGGTACTAAAAACAATTATGTGCAAATTTATAAAACCTTTGGGAGGGGAATATTTGTTAATTGAATGTTTTCAAATCGTTGATACAAATAACAACAATTTTAATAATATAAAAAAAATATAAATGCAAAATTATTATGAATGTCATATTATCATCGTTATTTTTAATATTACAATTTTTTTATTTCAAAAATGAAAAAAATAGACTTACAATATGATATGCATGACAAATACCGCATGAATATTTTAAACGTAATTATTAGTATGAATAATTTCGTAAAATGTATTATGAAATTGGTGATCATTTTGATAGATGTTGAAATGGTTAACATCGATAGATAAATTAAAGTTAATTATTTTGACTTATTATTATTATTTGTATTGTCGTTGTTATAATTATTATGATTATCATAGGCATATTATTAATTGTGAAGGTAATTAATTCATGAAATATTACTGTAATTATTATTATTGTATTAAAGACATTTTTTTCAAATGAATTAAAGTAGGAAATTGAAAAGTAGAAAATTAAAAATAAAAGTACGCAAGCCGAGTTTCGAACCCTTTACGCGATGAGAGAACGCGCATGCACGGTACCCTGCCTTTCTCAGGCCGATGCCTCGGTGCGTCTCTCTTGCTCCCTCTACTTTATTAGTGAGTACACATATACAAAATATCGTTAGTCTCACCCACACATATAGCCTTACACGGAAAAAAATATTAGCAATAATATTGCTGAGTCAACAATAATTTATTGTACTATTTCAACATACAAAGTTTTATTGCTGTATTGAACTTGTCAGTTTTGCAGATAGGTAAAACAATATAAGTATTGCTCTACGACCCTACAATACTAAAATGCTGATATCCACAGCGATAAAAATATTGTAAATGCATATTACAACATATTATTGCAATAGGCTTCAGCGAATTAATGCAGCTTACAGCAGCAAATATTCATGCTATTTCAAGCAATAAAAATTGTTGACATTGCTAGACAATATGTTTCCTCACAGCAATATCATATAACCATGCGCGCTTCCACTTTATACTTAAATTTACCATCTTTATTGCTGTACTGAACCACTAGTTGACATTAAAAATATTAATTAATTGCTTCACACACTTTTTTTAATGAATTTCAAACAGAAATTTTTAACAGTGTTGGTCATGGAAGGGTTACAATGAAAAAAAAAAAATCCTACACCGATTTTTCTCGATAGGATTTTTCCTCCTCGACTGGGACTCGAACCTGGGACCTACCTACCTATCCTACCTATCTTCCTAACACGCTAACCACTACGCTATCGACTGCTTATGAACTTTGGTAATTCGTATCGTGTATTTGACTCACCAGAAAACACTTGATCAGTTGTATGTTGGGAAATTTAAGGATGTATCGGACGTACCTTCCCAACCAAAAGTAACTTTCGTCGACAATATTGCATACTTCATGATAAGATAAAAATCGGAAAAAATTCAACCACATTGAGACGATAATAAGATTACTTTTTAATAATAACAATACCCAAAAGTTATCAATAAATTGTTTAAACAGCACATTGTTTAAAACATTTTTAGGGAATGTTTTTTTTTGTCATGTGAAATGAATTCGTTGATTTTTCCGACTACACATGAATTTTAAAAAAATTTTTTTATCATTTTGAAATTTCGGTTTTCGGAAATTTGTAAAGGTTGTACTTACGATACTATTCGTTCAATGCCCTGGAAACTTCTTAATTGTAATATAATATAACGTTTTTACGAAAACATATCCAAAATTCACGATTTTTCCTCCATTTTTCAGAATAAAAAAATTTTCGAAAACCGACATTTCAAAATGATAAGAAATTTTTTTTAAATTCGTGCGTAGTCAGAAAAATCAACGAATTCATTTCACGTGTCAAAAAAAACTTTCCCTAAAAATTTGTTAAACAACGTTTTGTTTAAACATTTTATTGATAACTTTTTAACATTAATTCAAATTTTGTACTCAATGTAAAAATTGTAATAATGTACTAAATTCCAAACCCGTTTGAAAATTCAACAGACGAAGATTCAAATAATAATGTACTAAATGTCAAACCATGGTTTGAAATTTAGTACATTATTATTAAACTTCAAACTATGGTTTGAATATTTAGTATATTTTTATTAAATTTCAAACCATGTATAAAATTTCTAGTTTTTATGTATGTATTAATTTCAATTTAATTACCAGGGTTTGTAGATTTTATCGTTTTTTGTATTCCAAAATTCAGAATATTCTTGCCAGTGTACGTTAAAAACGACAAGAATTTAATGAAAATGGATCTAGATAATTCATCACATCTTTGGGAAGAAGTTCGCAAAGAGCGAAATGCTTCATATGTACATACATAGTTATTGAGAAATTCTAAAAAGAAAACAGCTCTCGTTGTATACAATGTAAGCTCGGGAACTTGTGACGCGGACTTCTCTCTCGCACGCTACCCGCCCGGCAACCCGCGTACAAGCGACGCGTCACCGATCTTCCCCTCCTACGCGGAGGTGGCAAACCTCCTCAAATAATAGCATACTCGTGCAGATTATATCACACTAGGGCAGAAACAAGGGAAAAACTTTTCTTTCTCTCGTTTCCGCGCACGCGTATGATATAAATTACAAATTTTTAAATAATATTTATTTTCATAGAAAAAAAATTTGAAAGAAATGAAAAAAAAATTCAAAAGAAAATAAATTAAGGGGAAAAAAATGGATAAAAATTTTCATAAGAAAACTTTTCTCCTTTGTACTCAAACACTCTCTGCGCCTGTCTATTCTTGTCTATATCTTGTCTTCCTCTTGTCCTTGGCCTGCCTTAGCTATATCTCTCTTTTCTCTTTAGCAATAACGATGTTGTAGTTGAGAACCCAATGTAATGTACTGGAAACAAAGCATATTGCTAGTATTGCAATATTGAGAAGGCAGGACGCGTTATTGCTGTATTTCACGTGAATCCATATTGTCGTGGGTGCGTTCAATGATATGGTTATGATAACAATTTAATTTTAACAATAAAAATATTGTAGTTAAGAATCCACTGTAATGTACTGCGAACGAAACATATTGCTATTATTGCAATATTGAGAAGGCAGGACGTTATTGCTGTATTTCGCGTGAAATTATTGTTGTGGGTACGTGAAACGATATTGTTACGATAACAATTCAAATTTAACAATAACAGTGTTGTACTTCAAAATCCACTGTAATGTACCGTGAACAAATTGTATTGCTATTTCTGCAACATTTATGGTACGATATTTTATTGCTAGGTTATTAAAATTTTTTAGTTCGAAATACGATACATTATGGCTATAACAGCAAGGCCATTTCAGCGATAATGAGAAAATTTGCAGAGCAATCTATTAGTGTAACGAGTAACCAAATTATTGTTGTCACAGCAATATTTTAAGAGCAATACTGTTATTGCTATTTTTAATATACACATTTTTTTCCGTGTATATAC
This sequence comes from Rhorus exstirpatorius, assembly GCA_963564615.1. Classification (NCBI taxonomy): domain Eukaryota; kingdom Metazoa; phylum Arthropoda; class Insecta; order Hymenoptera; family Ichneumonidae; genus Rhorus; species Rhorus exstirpatorius. Next base: position 537,582 of record OY751314.1, on the reverse strand, counting down.
CATGGTCCCGCCGCGCTAAGAAGGGGAAAGCGAAGGACCACACAAAGGGGCGACGAAGAAAAGGAACTCGATGTATAAGCTATACGACTTATACTCTCTCTCAGTCTCTCTCTCCAAAAGAATATCTTTCGTCTCTTTTGCGTCACGAAATGTGTCGATTTTTCATGGAGAAGCGAGAGTGAGAGAACCGGCGAACGTCCTCACCCTGTAGTCTTACAGTTTCATCAGTGTTTTTTCGGTGCGTGCAGCTACATCCGTTACTCATGAGTTTTACTTTCCCCAAACAACCGTCAATAGAAATCGACCGAGATAAGTTAAACAATTTGTTCAAATAGTCTTTATTATCTATAAGTTTTTACCACTCTCCTTAGAGCAGAAGAATCGAACGATAAACGGTGCTCGTGTGTTTGACTGTCGTCAAAACTACTCGTCGCGTCGATAAAAAACGATGGAGATTATTTAAACAATATTTTTAAGCAGTCTAAATTATTTATAAGTTTTCACCGCTCTTATCAAAGCGAGAATCGAGCAATAATCGGTGCTCGTGTGTTTGACTCTCATCAAACCTACCCGTCGATAAAAAACGACGGAGATTATTTAAACATTATTTTTAAACAGTCTAAATTATTTATAAGTTTTAACCTCTCTTGTCAAAGCGAGAATCGAGCAATAATCGGTGCTCGTGTGTTTGACTCTCGTCAAACCTACCCGTCGATAAAAAATGATGGAGATTATTTAAACCATATTTTTTAATAATCTTAATTATTTATAAGTTTTCACCGCTCTTGTCAGAGCGAGAATCGAGCAATAATCGCTGCTCGTGTGTTTGACTCTCGTCAAACCTTTCCGTCGATAAAAAACGACGGAGATTATTTAAACATTTTTAAATAGTCTACATTATTTATAAGTTTTCACCGCACTTGTCAGAGCAAGAATCGAGCCATAACCGGTGCTCGTGTGTTTGACTCTCGTCAAACCTACCCGTCGATAAAAAACGATGGAGATTATTTAAACCATATTTTTTAATGATCTTAATTATTGATAAGTTTTCACTGCTCTTATTAGAGCGAGAATTGAACAACGCCCGCTACTCGTGTGCTTGACAAAGCAGTTTATTTCAATAAGAATGTTCAAATTTTTGCAATAATTGTTTTTTTCAAAGCGAGATTCGAGCAAAACACGTTGCTCGTTTGTTTGATTCTTTTCAAACGTTCCTGTCGATCAAAATCGATGTAACAGATTTAAACAATTTGTTCAGATTATCATAATTATTTACAAGCTTCCACCGCTTTTTCCAGAGCATGAGGATCAAGCAATTATCGATATTGCTAGCAAGTTTGATTCTTATCGAACTTGCTTAGAAGAATATTGGCTGAGACAATTAAAAAATATTTATTAAAATAATAATTATTATTTATTGGTAATTGCCGCTCTTTATAGAGCGAGAAACGAGTGTAATATTCATTGCACGATAATACAGCCGATTCGCGCGCAGCGGTCGACAGCAAGCCGCTGGATATGTGTATATATGTATATATACACCGAGTGTATATGCAATGTGTGTAATGTGTATATATGTGTATATATGTATACACATATACACACACTATAGTATGTAAGGGCCCAGATGCCCCGGCAGACGGCTACTATTCGCCTTCGATGCTTCGTCGCAACACGAGGAATAGAAGTCGTGCGCCGGGACATCTAGCGGTAGGCAGTGGCGACTGCGCTACCGCTACCGACGGAGGCCGCGTCGAAATTTTTCCGGGTGTGATACATCGCCTTAAAACACAATGTCCAGCGAAAGGAAAATGAAATGTCTGTTCACAACAAAATAGGAATGAAAATATTGTCCGCAAAAATAAAATGGTTCACAAAAATAAAATTGTTCGCAAAAATAAAGTTGTTCGGTATTGAAATCGGTTGAATAAAATAAAATAAAATAAACTTGAGATACTGTGTCAAAAATGATGAAAAGTATATAAAGAAAAATAATTGACGCGACGAACAGCGATTCTGCTTAAAAATTTCTCCGGACTTTCTGAACGTTCTGACATACCGCGACTTAAAGCTAAGATCTACTCTGGCCTCCGACTGCCAGCGATTCGTTACTTAAAATTTTCTTCCGACTCTGACGAACATACCGCCTACTTAAGATTTCTCCCGATTCTAACGAACCATCCGCGGGCTCATTACCCGGTCTTATATAGGGTCCTCTAGGATGGCTTAGTTTCGGCGGTGGGGAGGTACGCCCTTAGACGCTTTAGACGCTCCAGGCTCCTCCGCCGCCTCCACCTCGCATCCCCGATGATCCCCTGGAATCTATATAATCGAAAATTTATACTTATGATTAACACGAATTCATCCTTATGATATAATATTCACTCCTGCATTCCTTTATAATAATTATTTCATTATTACCTAATAATCAGAAAACGAATTTTCTCATACATACGCCGTCTTTTCATGAAGACGCTCACTCTGTCTCTCTCATACTTACATATTTCGTATTTACTTTCTCACTCACTCTATGCCTCGTTTTGGAGGTTCCACACAGCGGAGGAGTAAACCCCTCTACTTCATTCTGGTCACTCTCTCCTTCTCATCCCTCCATGCTTGCATTTGACTTCTCCTACGGGCCACGCGTTGACCCGTCATAGGCTCTCGATGTCACACACACACATACATACACATCCATTCGTCTTTTCTCATTCGTACTCTCGTTCGGTGACAACTTCTCCTCTGTTTCTCTGTATCTTTCTCGCTCTGGATTTCGTTCGATCTTTCCTCTCATTCCATTCATTCCTATTTCTTTATAATTATTTACCATGCGGAGGTTTAGATGCAATGGTGTATGTCATGCTATTTCTTTTGGATTGGAATTAATTATTTCCAATAATTATACGAAAGAAAATTATTTTAGCGTATCCAAACTACTCAAAATTCTCATAATTATTAACCAGTTATTCAGATTCTACATTTGTTACAACAATTGAAAATTCTATCTATATACTCCGGATCCTATGCAATTTTATAATTCGCTGTTCTCAAAAAGTCGTAACAAGGCTAAAACCTCCCATAATTTCGGAGCAAGAAAAAATAAAAACAGCAAAGATTCAAAGAAGAATTCTCTTCTCGTCGACCAATTTCGATTCATGGAAATCCCGACCTAGTTTAAAATAAAATTGAACATTTAAATGCAATTATCTATAATCTAACGCCACCTGTACCATCACCGATGACCTGACCCAGGTACCCATGCTCATTCTTGATTTTACATTTTTACATCCGTTCACTCACGTACTTTCGGGAATTCAGTTCATAAAGTCTTCATCCGGGGATAAAGAAAAAGAGGATCACCGGTCACTTAGCTTTAGATGAGGCATACACGCTCTGTCTCTCCTGCTTTCCTTCTCACACACACCCAAAGAGACCGCCTGTGGTTCTCACGAAGGCAAAGACTTTGCACTCAGCCTGTACTAGTGTCCCATGTACATTGCTTTTCGTTGTGCACAAAGGCCCACCACTTCTGAGTAATCTGATGCCATGGCCAAAGATTTCTTCAGCATCGACGGATGTTTTTCTTCACGCCCGACGATAGACGTTTTGTTATAAAGAGTTGCGATATCGACGCCGCCATGGCGTCACCTCTCGATAATTTATGCTCACTTGAGACCATATTCGTGTCGACGAAGACAGCCCGAACTATCCGAGTTCTCCAGAGAAAAAAAACGTTTCTCTCGTATGACCGGGTCCCTTTCCTCGTATTGAATTTTATTGAGAATTACAAGATATAAGTAATCTCAAATCGATGCAAAAGTCCCGAAAGTCGCGGGACGTAACACTCCTATGAAAATTGAGACGCATGAAACCTATGGTGAAACCGCTTTTGCTCGACTTCGAAGGGCTTTGCAGCAGTTTCACCAGAAGTTTTTTGCCTTATAATTTTCATCGGAGGAGGTTAAAAATTCGTGTCCAGCCCTTTACTACCAATATCTATGAAGTAAAAGATCTCCAGGATCTAATCATTTGTACTGAAACTTCGCTTACAAAAAATCTGACAAATAATTTTTAGTGAATAGGGTTATAGCACAAAAGGTTGGATTCTGGAAAGTATGTTTTGTTTTATAGATATATTGGCAGTAAGAGGCTGGATATAAATTTTCAACCTCCTCTGATGAAAATTAGGACGCAAAAATTTCAGGCGAAATAAGCTATGAGAAGCCCTTCGGATTCCTGAAAAAGTGGTTTCGCCATAGGTTCCTTGCGTCTCAATTTTTGTCGCAGAAGGTTCAAAATTCATATTCAGCCACACATTACCATGATCTATAATATAAAATAAGTTGTAGGTGCTTTGACCTTTGATGCTATAACTAGACTCGTTAGCAAATAGAAAAAAATCGACTTTTTGAGTTAAAAGTATCTGACGTAATAGATGAAACTATATATGACGATCGCGAATTTTATCTATCCGAAAAATACCACGGTTGACAAATTCTTTTCCCGATGGAATTTGTATGCAATCGCCAGTTACGAGCCAGATTTTTCTGAGCGCTTATTGCAAATTTCCGGGACTTTTTGCTCAGGTATTATACATTTTCGGGACATTTCGTCGATATACCGGGAACATCCGAAATAATTATCAAGTAGAAAATAGTTCCAGGACTTTCCAGAGGGGTATTGCATAAGTCCGGACCACGGGTGCAGATCAAAATTCTAATGTCCTGGAACTAAACTAGGACCTCGATTTAACAGCCAGTGGCGGGACCGGCTCCGCATCGCACCTTGTTAAATCGAGGTTGCGTACGCCCGCCCATGCTGTATCTGCGCATCGGCACTCCGTGATACGGGCCTGATCGGGGAGACTTCAAGCGTCTCCCACCATCTCCCACCACGCGAAAAACGGATCGATAAATGCGACACGGTGGGGACTGTCTATTAAATCGAGGGCCGTTAAATCGAGGTCCTAGTGTACTGTGTATATGATTGAATTCGGCATGACCCAAAGTTTCAAAATTTGTCTGCGAAAGTAAATAGATCAGTAACTCTTAATCAATTTTTGCCATTTAAGTTATTCCTATTACTATCCTGGCACGAATAACTCAGACATACGATACAACAATAATTGTATTCGTTGCTCTGATATAACCCCAATTTCAGATGCTATATAAGCTCGTAAATTAACGAATGCGTAAGAATGATATAATATTTTAGATATCTATTCTTATTTTGCAAATTACAATACTGTCGTCGCGGATTATGGTACAGGATCATAGTCTACAAAAAATAACACAACCGACCCTATACTTGCTGCAATTATGTGTGTACCCTACTCAAAAAAAGGTTTCTTTGATTTTGTGTCGAAGAAAGGTCCGAAAAAGGTCCGAATCCACGAAGCTCTTTTTATTTCATAGATTATAGTAGTACGTAGCTGGATATGAATTTTTAACTTTCCCCAATTGAAATTGAAATGCAAGGAACTTTTGGTGAACTCCCTCCGCAGCCGTTCGGAACCCTGCAGAAGGGGTTTGATCATATAGGTTTCTTCCGTCTCAATTTCTATCGGAGGTGGTTAAAAATTAATATCTAGCTACTTATATTATCATTATAATCTTAAATCGAAAGAAGATTTTGAGGCTTTGACTTCGTATACCTACATAAATTGAAATAATCGACTTTTTGAGTTGAGACGATCCTTCTTTAATGACGGAATAGATTAAACTGTTACGATCTCGAATTTGATAATTATTGTATTTGAGTAATGCATCTTACGATTGAATTTGTATGCAAGCGTCATATTGCCAGATTTTTCCATGTGCGTATTGCAAATATTCGGGACATTTTTGATAGGTATTGCATATTTCCGGGACATTTCATGGATATAAGGAGGACATTCGGAACAATGATTAAGCATAGTATCGTCCCAGGACTTCGCAGGGGAGTATTAGATACTTCCAGGACATTACGGCCATGTTTTGTATACTGCCGAGCCAATTGCATAATAGTTTTGTTGTGAATTTCCGGGACATTACTTACATACTATAAAGTTCCAGGACATGATTTTCAAAAATGTTACTGTCCCAGTAGTATACAGTATATGACTAATTCTGAAACGGTTCGATATTTTCAAATTATTTTTGCGGGATTGGATAGAAAACTAATTTTTCATTATAATTCACTTATTGTATATACCTGTTGCAAAATGTCCCGGTACTATACAATTAACACACACACATATATATATATATATACTAGGGGTGCGTAGGGCGCTACGCGCCCTCACTTAGGTTTGGGTTTGGGTTTGGGTTTTGGGTTTGGGTTTGGGTTTGTCATCCTTTTCAAATTGGACACCCGGTATAAGCTCAAATCCTGAAACAGCGACGGCGGCGGCGGCAGCGGCGACATATCTTTATATTATAGAGAGATATTATTCGAAGCTTCCAGAAGGTTCGAGAACGATGACATCACCCCCTCGGCTTCCCCTCTCACCCCTTCACCCCCTCGCCCACATTTGGTCCAGAACCCGCCTTGTATATCTACTGCGAAGAGACCACGTGGTAGCTGAGAGAGCCTCTGGTCAGGCAGCCGAGCGAGGCATATGTACAGCGCCGTCTCACAGCAATGGTCCCTCGGATATACGAAGCGTTCCGACATTCAAAAACCGAAACTTTGTTCCCCAACTCATAATTCTCCCGTTCATGTTGTTTCTTATATAATAGGATTTGATGATGTTTTTTTTTTGTTCCCTTTAGTTTTTATTGCGTCACGAGGACCACGAATTTCCTTAATTATATTTTCTTTTACTTTATTTATTTCCTTTCATTTTTTTATGACACACTTCATTTTTGTAAAGAGTTGGAGGCCAAGAGACCTGAGCGGCCTTGCTTCGCGAGGAAAGGAATTTGTGTATTGACCGGCGGTGGTCAGCCCTAAAAAATACGTCCTCTAGCTTTGTCAAATACCCTTTTTCTTTACATCGAGTGCGCGAATCACATTTCTTGTCATGAGTAAATAAGGTAATCTTTCTCCATCATTGTCAAATAAATCGTGGTTACTCCAATTATACGGATCATTATTTTCTTTTCGATCAAATGTAACCATAGAATTTCCTTATTATTTTCGTGCCATTAACTATTTATTTTTCTGCTTTGTTGTTCGCCTAACCTCCCTCCCCTGGCTAAAAATCATTGCGACGCAAAAACGCGCCACAATATGTATGTACAGTGGCGAACAAAATTATTGGCACAGTGGGGTCACCAAAATTGATGTTGTGCTATTAATTATGGGAATGCAACTAAGATCTGTTTTATCTAACATAATAATACTTGCATATTTAATGCATCAATACATAAAAAAAAAAGATCAATTGTAATCAATTTCCTAGCTGAAAAAAAATTATATATATTTGACGGTCTATTTTGACGAGAACATAAGTATTGGCACAAGACATAAATTTGTGTTGGTAAAGCGTTTTATGGTGCTGCAATCTGTCGGTAGGGAAGTATAACTCACTAGAGGGGAGTCCCAGTATTTTAGCGATAAGAACTAACTACGCAGTAAAGTGGAAAGAAGTCGAAACTTAACAATGGGACGAAAAGGCAAAGAAAGGACAGTATCAGAGAGAAAAATTATATTAAACTTGCACAATCAAAACAAATCTTTTGCAGAAATTGCAAAGGCTGTTAATAGAAGTCGTTATACTGTGCGAAGTGTTATTAAACGGTTTAAAGGTAAATAAAACGTGGAAGATCATTGGCGAAGCGGCCGTCCACCCAAGCTCTCCGAACAGGAGAAAAGGAAAGTGGTCAATATAATAAAACAAAATCCGAAAACTTCTTCAACAGCGATAGTAGCAATGTTAAGAGAAGACCTTGGTACAGATGTCCATCCCATAACAGTTCGCAGAGTTCTCAAAAGTGCCGGGTATAATGCTAGGGTTGCAAGGCAGAAGCCGTTCATAAGTAAAATAAATAAAAAAAGAAGATAGAATTTGCAAATGAATTTGTACACAAAAAATTAGATTTCTTGGATAAAGTACTTTTCTCGGACGAGAGCAAATTTAATATCTTTCGATCCGATGGTCGGGTTTTAGTGTGGAGAAAACCAAACACCGAGTTGGAGATAAAAAATCTTCAGTCGACAGTCAAGCATGGTGGTGGCGGAGTAATGGTGTGGGGATGTATGAGTTCTGCTGAGGTTGGGAATCTCGTCTTTATCGAAGGAAAGATGGATCAGTATGTTTATTTGGATATTTTGAAAGGGAACCTTAAAATAAGCGTAGAAAACTTGAATCTTGGAGTTGATTTTTACTTTCAACAAGACAATGATCCAAAACACACTGCTTATAATGTTCGTCAATGGATAATTTTCAACACCCCACACACGCTACCATCTCCACCACAATCCCCAGACCTCAATCCGATTGAAAATATTTGGCACGAGTTGGAAAAAAGGATAAGAAAACACAATATTTCAAGTAAAGCCGACCTCAAAAGAATACTTCTGCAAGAGTGGAATGCCATCGAGCCTGCAGTCACACGTAAATTAGTGCATTCGATGCCTGACAGATTGAGGGAAGTGCTGAAAAGAAAAGGACTGCAAACTAAATATTAATATATTTTTGTCTTTCACTTTTATGTACTGTGCCAATACTTATGTTCTCGTAAAAATAGACCGTAAAATATTATAAGGAATTTTTCAATTCTTCTACTCAGACAACTGAGCTCAATTTTCCAAATTACAAAAATGATAATGTCCCGACTACGATATCCCAATCTAACCAAAAATACGTGACCTCCGATTATTCGAGAGTTAGGCGCCAGGTAACGAACGTATCTCGCTCGTTACCACCATCCATGAACGAATGGCTTATTTATTTTTCACTCCCAATAGCCGGCAACTCGATCGATAAAATTGAGTCAGTACAGAATGCCGGCTAAGCTCACCAAAAACGGTAAGATTATGGTAGAGGGGCGGGATCCTTAGGTGAAAGAGAACAACGCGATGCTTCGGGAAACTAATTTATTTTTAATCGATCCCGGTGATCACCCGCCCGTATTGCGACGTGGATGTACAGTGGGTTCGGCGCTGTACACTAAAATCGTGCGTAACTTAGCTTTACAAATTAACAAAATGAATACGAGCTCCCAAGAGCCAAAGGTACGAAATACTCACACTGTGGGCGATTTACAAAGGTAACCTTACTAAATTAGACAAATCCGGCGGACACGCCGATTTACGATACCCTAACTTACAATATTACCCTAAATTCAACGATAACGCGTCTCTTTCAACGCGACTTACGATAACGGGATGAACAAATCAAAATTCACGCGTATCTTCCACAATAAACTACAGGCTTGCCTCATATACGAGGCTCGAGAAAACACTACGAAATATAACCGGCATTCACAGACAAATTATGATGCAATTAATGAGTTCGTTACCGTCGTCCTGAGTTACAGCAAATCCGAATTATCAAATTCAGGATTTAGGCCAAATAACGTAAGCTTTACCTGACGCGCGAATATCGTACCAACTCCAGATAACCGTAGCTTCTCCGATCTTCACAGATCACGCAGATAACCCAAGATAACCGTAGATAACCGAGATGCGAGATCTCACAGATAGCCGAAGGTAACCCAGATAACCGAGATACTAGATCTCAACGATAGCCAAAAGATAACCAAGATAACCGGGTACGATATTAGACGCTCAAGACCGCCACGAGAGAACCAGATATTTAATTGCACACGAGGCGAATTCGTAACGACACTCAACAAAATGGGTGATGCGATAATCACGAATAAATGAACTATATTAAATTACCGGAATTAAGTCGCGAGAGCCAAAATAATTACGAAAAATATAAGACAAAATTAATGCCTGAATGATACGATAGTACGAAAGGATAATACAAAAGAATAATACCCGAAGAATAATATGAACAGAACAAAAAGAGTGACTTGATAATGAGGCGATAATCTCATTCGCGGGCACACACCCACTCGTATACTACAAAATTAAGCAAATATCGACATTCGATAAACCAAAACCAAATAAAAGAGACAAAGAGCCACACGGCTACCACGAGTGAATGAGTTTATCGCCTGTACAATAAATATGGAGCTGGGCCTCACCAAGTATCTCACTGTTAGGTGACGAGTCCGAATCTCGCGTCTTCCAGGCCTTTTGCGCGAAGCACTTGAGACGACGCACTTACTCTAGCTTATTTAACAAACGTCTCTACTGTTCGATGGGTCGGGAAGAAGTGATTTTCGATGTTCGATCGTCGCTCTCTCGGGTCGATGCTCTCCCCTCTTTTCGGCCCTTGGCGCTCTAGTTGTCCCTCCTAGCGCCAACGCTGCCCCTCGATGTTCCTCTATGCTAATTGGCCGTTCCGTTCCTCTCCCACTTCGCCGTAGTCCCTCGCGTCCGAGAGCTTTGGCGATTTGGCCGAGGACGTGCGAAGGGCGCGTAATTCGAACGGTGTACCCGAACTATTTGGCTGAAATCTCAAAACCCTCTTTGCTCTGCCGGCAGTAATTACGTTGCCTCGCGGGTATCTTCCCCGGGGATCCGGTTACTGGCTTGGATGGGGTCAGGGTCCTGCCCGTGGATGGCGGTGGCCACCGACACTGTCCACGCGGGCCCCAGAAACCTAAAGACATCATTGTCACCTCACCCATCTCCGCCAGTCCCATAAACCCCAACATAAAGAGGCGCCGGAGATGATCCGGTCCGCGATACCCGCAATAACAACAGGCTGGTCCAGCGCCAGGCTGGGAAGTCGTGGGAGGAGGGTGACACGGTAATATTTCGGCCCATTTTCCAGCTCGCTCCCTGGCATCCAGTACCCGCGAGCGCAGATGTTATGCGACCCGCCTGCATTAATCGGCAAAACTCCGAGTCAACCATACTTACCAAAACTAACCTTTATCGGCGAGGTGATCAGCCTCCCGACAACACCAAAAATAGATAGCCAGCCGAATTTCAGATAACCGAGAGCCTTAATAGACGCTAGGTAGCCGTTAATTGCCGAACTTCAGGTAACCATCACGTGAGCGACTAAATACCAGACTGAACCCCAAAACGTAATCTTTATGGAATAAAACAAACTAAAATCTTTTATAAATGACGAATTCTAGATTTTACTGAAAGTTATACGGAGATTCTTTACTGACGCGAACAATTATATTTTATTAAAACCAATGACTCGACTCCATAACAAAACAATGACAAAACAATGAAATGGTGACCAATTCCCGACCATAAGGTAACCGATCTTATTTTACCTTAGCGTAAGAGTCGAACGTGGGCCGTCCCAAGGTCGTAAATCCGACCTCCTGACCGCACACAGTTCGCGCATGTGACGGGGCGCAAAATGTCACGTCACAATATACATAATTTTTTTTTAGCTACAAAATTGTTTACAATTGAACTTTTTTTCATGCAATGATGTATCAAATATGCAAGTATTATTATGATAAATAAAACAAATCTTAGTTGTATTCTCAAAATCACTAGCACTATATTTATTTTGGTCACCCCACTGTGCCAATACTTTTGTTCGCCACTGTATGGGGAATTCTATACGAAACCGACCAATTCGTGACTCCAACTATTTTTTATTTTTTGAAAAATTTTCTTTTTTTTGTACCTACTGAAAGTAGTCTTTCGAAATTTTTTTAGATTTTTTTCTCAACTCGTCTGAACACAATAAATTTTTTTAAATTCCGCACAATTTTTTTAGTGCTCATAGCTTTTTTAAAAACAGAGATATCAAAATAAAATACTGGGTCTTTTTTCATTTTGAGTTGTAGTTCCATAAAGAAAATACGAAAAAAAATCAAAATTTATTTTCATATTTTTTTTTCAGTTTCAAATCCAAAATATTTGTTTCAAAAACTTGGACCATTTTGATTTTTCATTTAAATTCAATATTTTTCAAGAGACATATTTACAAGTACGGAAAAATTCATAGATTGTGATATTCATAACTTGTATTTTTTATTCTATTTTTTACCGCGTGTGAAGCAAGAAATCGTGTTTCCTTCTTGAATTAATAACGCAAGCCGAGTGCTTTGATTTCAAATTATTCTTTTTCATTTTATTAAAGTGGTTTTTACACATTTGCATTTTTGCGTGAACATTAGTGTTCTTATCCGGTTCAGATTACACTAGGACCTCGATTTAACGGCCAGTGACGGGACTGGCTCCACATCGCACCTTGTTAAATCGAGGTAGCGTATGCCCGCCCATGCTGTATCTGCGTACCGTCACTCCGTGCTACGGGCCTGATCGGGGAGACTTTAAGTGTCCCCGACCATCTCCTACCACGCGAAAAACCGATCGATAAATTCAACATGGTGGGGACTGTCTATTAAATCGAGGGCCATTAAATCGAGGTCCTAGTGTATTGTACTGATTCCAATCGTTTGCACTGGAGTACCTTTTAACTTCGATATTGCCTTTATTTTGCGGGATGACGCACAGTGGGCTGGAAGACCCAAAAAAGTGGCCAAAAGTCAACTTCCGGATTTGGATGCAAAAAATCTCCACTATAATTAACATACTTGGAAGCGTTCCTACCGTAAAAATTGTTTACCGTAAAAATTGTTAAAAGGAATGGTTTGACCATTCCTCGCACTCTGACCGCGTGCTGAATTCGGGAAAACTCCCACGATGTAATGAGTGATTAGCTTGTACCAGTTACACGGAACTCGTTTACAATTTTCCGAATGTTTATTACATTTTTTTTCGTTCATTGAAATGAGTTGTGACGGGAATCTCGCGATTCGCGTCACCTTCGGCCCATCTCACCATCCTCGACGCCGGGAGAGCCGTTGAGCGCCAGGTAATCTTTTTAATTCGACGGCGGGAATTACCAAACCCGCTAAAGGTAACGGTAGCTGGAATGACCAAAAATGAACGGAAACGAAACTTAACCTAAAAGGGATGTCGGCGCGTCGGATGGCGAGATCGGTGACGGTATACCCAATTCGCTCAGTGTGTAGGTTGTGGAGAGAGGGCCTGGACGGCTGGCTAACTTTCGAATGCCTTCAAAAACGTAATCCGAAATAAATGAACTCAACTCGAAAAATAACGTAAGGGGCCTTGGTTCAGGCTAATTTATTGCGTAATCGATAGCTTAAATTACATGCCCAAAATCAGAACCCAATTTTCGATAACGTAAAACAAAACGAAACGAGATCTCGGTAACGAATCAAACGGGGCGGTAGCACGATAACGGGAGCGGTAACGAATGAAACAAATTCGAGAACGGCGAGAATGTCGGTAGCACAAAAAAATTACATTCGGTAACGCTGGAAAGAAAGTCGAAATTTATGAATGATAACGTCTGTGACGGGGACTGAGCACGATAACGGGACCGGTAACGCCATGTCAAAATTAGGCGAGAACAGACGATAGCAGCAAAACGTGGACGTCGAAACGGTAGCTCGGTAATAAACGATAGCGAACGTGAACGTCGAAACGGTAACTCGGTAACATACGATATCAAAGCGGTAACGTCGAAACGATAGCTCGGTAACATACGATATCAACAAAACGAGAACGCCAAACGATATTTCGGTAACAAACGATAGCAAAACGATATCTCGACAACAAACGGTAGCGTAATCTTACCAAAACGAGAGCAGAAACGGTAGCATGTCGGGAGCTCCCCGACGGGTGAACCGCTCGGGTCGGGAGTTGCGCCGCAAGAGAGCGAATATTCGATCGATAGCGTGATCGAAGAGGTAACGCGAAAAGAGGGGACGATTACGCGCACGCGTAATATGATTACAAGCCCACTCTTCTCCTTACCTCACGCACACACATAAAGCCCTAATACAGACATGAAACCGTGAAATTGGAACGGTAACACGAATTCGAACGAAAATATTTCGTAATAATCGATAACGGAAAAATGCCTAGGTGTTATGGCGTTGAGGGTTCTTTTTACTTTGAGGATGGTCATCCAAGGGGTATTCTTCGAGTTTGAGGAAGATCGGGGACTGCATAAACTAAACCTAAGATAACAGCGATCGGGCAATCCGTGACAGCGGGGTGATCGCAATCCCAGCCGGCAACGGCCTTCCATACGAAAACGTAACTAAACCTACGATAACAGCGATCGGGCAATCCGTGACGGCTGGGCGATCGCATTCCCAGCCGGCAACGGCCTTCCATACGTAACTCAAAAATCGTCCTTCTCTCCGCATACCCTGTACCATGAAGCGTCGAGATTCCCACTCGATCCTTTATACTTCCCTCGATAACTTGCCCAGAAAGACCGAATGTACCGGGTGGCTCGTTATTTCGGCCCTGGCTCACGGTAATTCGGTATTTTTCATACTATCGACCCCATAAAACAAAACTCGCAAACTAAATGTACGATAACGCGAAAACGGAAGAAGAAACGATAACGGATCCATACTCGAAATCTTAAGAATTAACCGGATTATATGAATATCGTCTAGCAAACGAAGGTCGGAACGACCTGTGACGCTAAAACTGAAAAATTGCGTCACAGAGTATAAATCAATTTGAAATACGAAACAAGTCCGAATGGGTACACAGTTTTTAATGCCGCCATTGTTTACGTGCGCACTCTACGAGCTTGCCGTCGTAGACACTTTTTCGATCGATAGTTCTCCGAAGTTCCAACTCATATCTAAAAATATGAAATATCGTTGAGTTCGTTATTACGTATACTTTAACATTAGCTGCTGCCGGTTTCCATACATTTTTGGTGAAGATACTCGCATTCGAAGCCAACAGTGCGCACTCTTTCTGATACGTCACCCACCGTAGTTGCGCCAAGGTCGGACGATAAGTTGCATCGTGACATCTACCACGATACTGCAAAGTAGGAGTTTTGTAGATCTTTCATCACGCTTGCTAGGTAACTTTCCTTGTCGCAAGAAAATTATTCCCGCACTATCCTGAATCGCGAAGGCATATTAGTAGTATGTAGACCACTCGGGTGACCCCCACTCCTATCCTCACTCCTATCCCTACCACGTTCCCCCACCTCGGAGCCTCTTTCCGAGTGCTGTGGGGGTCGTGGTGGGGAGAAGTGGGGGTCGTGGTGGGGATGATTGTACGTCCTCGTCGGGTAGCTGTTTACGTTGTTTAAACTCTGGCCTTGCTGTGTATTTTGATTTCGGATGGAAATGTCCTTCAAGTATGTCGCACAGATTTTCGAATGTTAACATTGAACTATCCGCCGGAGAGTCCGGAGAGCACAAATTACACAGAATTTCGACGGGTTCATTAGATAATTTAGTAATTAATACCTTAGTCTTTTTCCCTGCGTCTGTAACACCATTTAGTTCCAACAAACATTTCAGCTCCGTGGAATAGGCTGTCTAGCTTTGTCCTAGTTTGAATGCCTCCAACGGTGTGAGATGAAACACCATAGCCGTGTCCGTTGTGGGCAATTCGATCGCAGGTATCTGCCTCTTCAATGCGTTCGTTTGCTCCGATTGTTTTGTCGCCGACGCCGTCTGTTTCCTCTGGCTCGTAATCGTTCTGCTGTGACTTCGTGAAGTCCGCCACGTTTTTCCTGAACTCTTTGATCGTAATGATCGTATCCTTTTGTAAAAATTCAATGTTATATCGTTCGCACACTTCCTCTAGTTGATTTTTTGTTGGGTTATAGATCCAGCTCCTCGTACCACGATTAATTAACTGGTCGATTTCTTCCCACTTTATTCGCAGCTCCGATAACTAATTTCTACAAAGCTTGATTTCGGTCACCCATGGATCCCATCCTCGTCGCCACTTGTATAATCAGGACTGAGAGGGGAAGAGAGAGAGCCCACTGTCGTAGCGAATAGCTTGTTTGTTTCCCGGTGTCTCTTAGATGACTGACTCATCATCCAAGAGCCCGGCTAGTATATGACATGTACGCATATACATGTAATACATATGTTAAGTGGCTGGAAAGAGTTTTGTGGGTTTGCCAGAGGGGTCCGATTATAATTCAAATAATAATTTTTTTTTCTCTTTATTTAATTTTTATATACATTTTTCACTTAAATATACTTAATGCTTTTATACAATGAGAAAATGATTTATTCCTTACGGGCTAGAACTTGTCTAGATTAACTTGTCAGGGTCTAACTTGTACTCTGCAGTCGCCCTTCCACTCGCCCTCCTCCCTCTAAAGATTACTCGTGTTTATTAGAAATAACAGAGACAAAAAGAAATTTAATCGTCTACATATGATATCCTATAAAGATTACTCATTTTTCTTAGACATAACAAACAGAAAAAGAAATCTGATCATCTACATATGATGCCCTATGGAATTAGCATTTATTTTTTGCATACCGATTCGCAGAATCGTTGGTTTGATGCACGTATCGCTCGAAATATGATAGTCACTAAAAGTGCCTTGTGTACCCAAAGAATGCTGACTTCAAGGCGCGTGATCGCAGTTCATGGATAGGTAAAAAATGAAGCATGTAAAATTTCAATGTCAAATTTTATTCCTTATATTTCAAATTAGGTTTATTATTGCCGTACACGGGAACAGCAGTTCTGTATGTCTGTATATTTATTGATTCCCTACCGGGTTACAAGATTTTTTAAAAATTTTATCTCCTTTTTACATCCTTTCCTCCTTTATTTCGCCTTACATCCCTTTACCCTCTTTCACATTCTTTTCCACATATCCCATTCCTTCTCGCTCCTCTCTCATCCATCCATTCTCATCCTCATCCTCCGCTCGCCATTCTCGCTCGCCTCGCTCGCCATTCTCGCTCGCCTCGCTCGCCAATCTCGCTCGCCCCGCTCACACGCCTTGCTCGCTTGTCCGCCTCGCTCGCTCGCTTTAGCCGCACGCTCGTCCATCTCCCTCATTTTCTCTCCACTCTCTCTTTTATTTCCGTTCTCTTAACCTACTCTCATTCTACCGCCTGTCCCCCCTGGCGCCGACTTCTGTTTCCTCTCTTTCACTCCAATCCTTCTTTCACACCTGTTTCCTCTCTCTTTGCTCCTCTTTTATTCCTACTTCCCCTCTAATCCTCTCTAGCTCCTTCATCCATTACTCCCCCCCCCCCCCTCCCTCTTTATTCAGAATCACTCTAATCTTCTCCCCGACCCCCCGGTCGCCCCCCTCGCCCCTTCTGCACCTCTCTAGCACGTGCTCCCTCGACTCCTCCTTCCCCCCCACATACTCTACAAACTTTATCCTCCTCTCTCTCCTAATACCTACCCTCTCTCATCTCGTTTCCTAGTCTAAACCTTGCTATCCTTTCACATCTTTCTTCGCTCCATCCCCTCGTCAGGTACTTGGGTATCCCCTCTGATCTTGTCTCCCTATACCACCTATGATATTTCTATCTCACTATTTTCTGTCTTCTGTCCCTTTCCTGTCCGCTACGATCCTCTTTTTCTATCTTCTCGTATCCTCCGTGTCCCTGTTCTTCCTCTTGCTCCCTCCCTCCTGCACCCCTAACTAAGAATTCTTTCCTTCCCTTCTCCCAGCTCGATATCTCCCCCACCCTTTCCCTTTCCCACTCCCTTATCTCTTCCCAGCACGTCCTCGCCAATTCACTCCCCTCCCCACTCCTTAGCTTCTCCTCAAATTTCCACGCTCTTCTTCCTGCCCTCGTTCTCAGCTTGTCCCTCTTCGCCTCCTCTCTCACCATATATCCCGGCGACCTCCAGTCTATACCCAACGTCCGTCTGATATATCTTTCCTGCGATCTCTCTATTTCCTCCCTTCCTTCTCAACCCCGTATCTCTGCCCCGTATTCCATCACTGTCCACACCAGTGTGTCAAACAGCCACATCCTTCTCTCCCATTTCTTCCAAACTTCCTCTCTCCTATCCCCCATACCTGTTTCATCACCGCCCCCATCTTTCTAACGCTGTCCTTTATATGTGCTTCCTGCCCCCCATTTCTCTTAAATAGATACCCCAGGTATTTAAATTCCTTCACCTTCTCTATTCTCTTCTCTTTCCATCTCCAATTCCCCCTCTTGTATGTACATCCCGCCCCCTTCCTAAATCTCATAATCTTAGTTTTTTCCACATTCACTTCCAATTACCTTTTCTCAAAATACTTCTCCAATCTCCAGATTATACTCTCCATCTCCTCCTCGTTTTCCGCAACCACCACCACATCATCCGTATGCGCCAACGAGCAAATCCTCCGTTCCCCTACTTTTACTCCTCCCGAACAGCAGTTCTGTATACAGTTTAAACTTTTATGATTAAAATTATTTGCGCCACCACCACCAATCGCAGCGCCCACATTAAAAACTTTGCCCCGAGGCTTAGAATTTTCCCGTTTTTTACTATACGCATTACAATAATCGTTAACTATTTTATCTTTTCGGGATAAATCATGTGAAAATACGCTTCGAAGCTCATTAATACCAAAGCTAGTAGACATATTATAAAAAAACATAACGCAATACTGTCCGCAACACTGCGAATCTGGACCTTAAAGCTGAGTAGCGTTGCATCGGAAAAACTTACAGTTTCTTCGGAGTCAGATAAGATGCTACAGAACGATTGGGGGGATCCCGTAGCTGTCAAAGTATCGTCCTTTTCCAGTACGATGGACGTCATACATGGCGACCCAGTGGGATCCGGGCAATTTGTGGCCATCCGTATCAACGACAAAGGCCGTCGGTCACGTCCACACCTTCGGGATACGATCAGCTGGGTATACGCATATCATGTGGTCTTGTATGTTCCACAAGGCCTGCAGAATTTCTAGACTGTTCATAGCAGCTTATAGCAGAAGGTTTTTTTTCCTTTTCCTCGCGAGGCCCGTCTAAGCTCCAGCTTGTGGTCGTTCTATATTCCTATAAGGAGGCGATGCGATCTTTATGACAAAGCCAATTCTTTACTTGTATCACGTTATTCAGCGCACATTTGTACGTGAGATTGTTACGCAGCGATCCGTGATATATGCAACGAGTGTCGTCCCGATGAAGATAGCGGAATAAGGGAGCTTCTTCCTCCTCCTAAAAATTTATAATGAAACACCCCGTAAGATGCACCAGGTACTCTGATTTCATTGAGCCCCTTGTGAATATTCTAACAGATTGCTCCGCAATATTTTTCAAAATTAACTCCATGTTTTGCAACGTTGTATCGCCCTCGCTCCATTTTAAACCATGATGATTACTAGTCAACCCAGGCATCCTGACGCTTCAGAGCCGGTGGTAGGTCATTATTGTAGTGAGGTGCGGACACGAGCCAATGAGTGGTGTACGGCGCGTTTAGGCAAAGGACCGCAACTTCTTTCGGCACAAAACGATCGTTTTCATCTCGCAAACCCTGTATAACGATCGGGATATTCATGATACTTTCTCGTTGCTCGCTCTGACAATACTGTTCAGCTCTTTGCGTTACGGAGACTTATGAGCACTGCTGCGGACCCCGTCCGAGTTCGCTGTCACCTTTCACATGCTCTTAAAATAATAAATTATGTAACTTTCGTTTTTTATTTCCTCTCAGAGGGAAATCAAGTGGAAAAGTTTCATTGTATATTCATAATTTCGAATGGTCGTACTTTTGAAGCGGTTTTTCTATAGGAATTTTTCACCCTGCACATTTCTATGTAATACATTGAAATTAACTTTTGTTTATAGTATTTATCCTTCTGCATTCTGACCGAAGTGTTTTACGTTATATTCCTAACACACACATTGTCCTGTCTATCCTGTTTACCCCTCACTTTTACATCTACTGAGCTTCACATATTTAAGTACAATAATGCATTGATGATATTCTCTTAAAAGAGAAACACGAGATGCATACTTCTACCGCTTGTCCGTCGTTTTGATTAGCCCGCGAATTCAGCGGTCCCCGATGATCGCTGCAAAAGCTCCTTACGTGGTGGCAAGTGTTTTTATGGCTGGCAAGAGTTGTGTACACGGCAGAATCGTAAAACTGTTACTCTTGAATTCACGTGGCTATACGATTCCATTGACGGATCAGTACATATGTATGAGTGAAGCGTGCACGTTACTGCTAGTTTTATTGAATCATATAATGAATGTTTTGTTGTAGTTCGCCATCAACACATAATATGTCACCATGGGTCCGTCAAGTTTTCTTGAATTGGATGCCACGCATTCTGATGATGAGACGTACGCCATATTCAACACCAGAGTATGATGATACGTACGTAGATGGTGGATATACTAACGAAATCGATTTAAGGTAAGAGTTATATCGTTGCATTATACCTATAATCTTAGTAGGAACCCACGATAACAAACTTTTTCTGCTCTTTTACAGTCTCTTCCCTTGAACCAAAATGCTTTTTGGTGGTGAGGGTATAGCATAATTTTTTTTATGAGGCGAATTACATGAAAGCGGTTGAGAATTACTATTTTCAAAGGGTATATTTAGGATAAGATTTCACAATTTTTCTATGCACCGTTCCAGAATGAGTACAATACACAGACGTCTCATGGGGTTACGATGATATTGACAAGAAAAGTTTTTGTTTTTGACTGACCCTCAGCTAAAAACGGTTTATTAGTGAATTTAAAATATGAAGTGATTAGAGGGGGCAGTAGCACGGTAGTTACGTGCCCGGCTCACATGTAGTGGGTCCAGGTTCGATTCCCGACCCCAGCACGATGAAACAAGTTTCTAAGTGCTTTTTCTTTGACCTCAGTCGTTTGAAACCGACCAAAAAATTTAGGTTCAAAGGAACGGTGCAGTGCCTTTGTGTAGCGACTGGAAGACTGCGAGATATCTTGGGTTCAATTTTCGTTGTTGTAGCACGGCTGATGAAAGCACAGCAGGATGGGGTGTAGCTACAGAAGCAGGGTATACGAACTACAACTGTCTCTGTCCCAATGTGCATCTAGCTGGTGTAAGACAAGCTCTGGCAGTAGATAAACAAGGCCAGTGCTAACTCAAGTTCCCTACTACCGGCGATTATCGGTATTTTTAGCTCAGGCATGAACAGCTCAGCCAAGACATGAACCGGCGGGCGAGGGAGGGCTGATTTTTTCTTGGTGGCATTTGAATGTCGCTATCTCCTCAGAAAGCGGCAGTACACGTAATGTTGCATGGCAGGATTTAAATGTCGCTCATCAGTTAGACTGACGCATCTGTCTATCGGTAGTGGGGTGGGGGGGGGGGGGGGGGGGGGGATAATTTTCAGGATGGTATTGGAATGCTGCTATATCTTGCAGCTGCATTGGGCCTGATATTTTATGGCAGGGTTTAAATGTCGCTTATCTGTTATACTGGTGCGTTTATCTGTGGAGGGGATAATTTTAAGAATGACATTGGAATGCCATTATCTCGAACAGCTGCAACGCACCTAATCATGCATAGTGGCATTGGAATATCGCTATCTCCCACAAGTAAATAGTGAACTGGAACGTTAGATCTTTCAGCCTCATACCCCCCCCCCCCCCCCCCCCCCCGCCCGGCCACCGCACCGCTGGACTGGCGCGCTTATCCCGCCCTTATCGCTCGTCATAAATCATTACGGTGACGTGCTGTCAGACCGCAGTCTGGAAAAGGCCGAATCATGAGGTCATAAAATCTTAAAGGTGTCTCTGATAGTGTTTGACTGGTCCTTGAAACGTGTAAAAAGCATTCAAATGCTCCTAAAATGTTGTGATGCAATTTTCTGGTTTAGCTTCACAGGTCGTCCTGACCAGGGTTTTTTTTTGGGTAATATTGCGGTAAATTCAGTTAATTTCGTTGTGTAAAAATTAGTCTGTTCTCGAAATCAGTATTGGTGACCGTTTCGCCTCAATTTCTGTATTTTTCGCGTTATCGTACGTTTTCCTATTGAGTTTTGCTTTTGTCGGGTCCTTGCGTGTTCGAGATGCCGAGTTGCCGTAGATCAGGGCCGAATTTACTGAGCCACCCGGTACACTCGGTCTTTCAGGGATGGTAATTTTAGTGAGTATAAAGGTTCGAGTGGGAGTCTCGACGCTTCGTTACAGGGTATAGAGAAGAGAAGGGCGTTTTGCGGGTTGAGTTACGTTTACGTTTGGAAGGCCGTTGGCGCAGGAACCTGTGATCACCCCGGCGCCGCGGATTGTCCGATCACACCGTTATCGTAGTTTTAGTTTTAGTTAGTCCCGAATCTTCCTATACCAGAAGAATACCACTAAAAGGACGATCATCGCAACAGAAGGACCCACACGCCATCGGAAAAATTCGGCGTATTTCGATTAGTAATTAAGGAAATATTATTTAATGTTAATTTTCGCGTTATCATTTGAATTTTCCCGGCATTGTCAGGTTTTCGATAAGGCGTTCGCGATCCATGTGACGTCAGGAGAAGAGAGGATTTCGAGCTTTCGTTGCGCGTGCGCTTATGGATCTCTCTCTCAACATTAGCTTTTCGGGCAGAGTACCTGCTCGAATCGCTCTCTTGCGTTCCAGCTCTCGACCCGAGCGGTTCTCCGCTTGGAGCCCACATTATGTTATCGAATATACGTTGGTTCCCGTTCTCGTCTACGCTTTAGCTACCGTCTTCGAAAATGAGATTTCTTTCATAATTCAGTCCCTTTAATTATCGTGCTTGCATTTTCGTTATCGGATAGACTCCTTGCGTTATTATTTGATTTATTGTATTCTCGAGTCTCCTTATTTTTTTTGTCTTGTATTTCTTCGAATTTTGCGGGTCTACTCTGGAAAAATGTTGTGGAAGAATTTGCGTGCTATCGAAAGAATCTGAATAAATTAGCCTGAACCAAGGTCCCATACATTATAATTTTTGCGTTGAGTTTTATTATTTCTGTTTGAGTTTCGAAGGCACTTGAGAGTTAGCCAGCCGTCCACGCCCTCTCACCACAACCTACACACTGAGCGAATCGGGTATACCGTCACCGATCTCGCCATCCGACACGCCGGCGTCCCTTTTTGCTTCGTTTCGTTTCCGTTAACGTTAGTTTAGATTACGTTTAGCGGGTTTGGTAATTCCCGCCGTTGAATAAAAAGATTACCTGGCGCTCAACGGCTCTCCCGGCGTCAAGGATGGTGAGATGGGCCGAAGGTAACGCGAATTGCGAAATTCCCGTTACAATGTATTCTTGTGACCGCATATATATAAGCGTTCTCCCATCACTAGTTCACATTTTCTCTCGTTCATTCATACAAATATTATCAAGTGAAAAATAAAAAAAAAAAATGATTCGCAAATGTGTTAAAGGACTGTCACGCTTATGAAGGAAACATTTTCCATAGGTAGGAAATAATATAGACCAGCCTGAGTGCAAAAGTGTGTAAAATTCAGTGATCAACATGTGAAGGATTGGGCAAAGTGTTACGCATCGACTTTTCGACAATTGGTGAAAGAATTCGTATTCAGACAAAAATAGCGACATTGATGTCGCTGAGTGAAAAACTGAAAAATTGCGATGCTAGTGCTGTGAAAAGTGACAAAGTACGGTGGACGGATGTGAACACTGCGTTTAAGAAAAGAATTAGGACTGGGGTCATTATCAATCTACAGCATAAAGATGTACAATGTTTTATTGACGACGGGAGACCTCTGCTAATCTGAAACATATCCGCAGTATTGAGAAAATCGGGCAGCTTTGAAGTTAACGTTATCCTAGCCTGCCGTTTTCACATCGCCAAATTCGATGAAATAATGGAATATAATAAATTCTTTAATACGCAGAATCAAGTTATTTTACCCTCGACAGACTTGGAATAGTGGTTCGGGGTACATATTGTCACGGCACTTTTCGCTTTGCTGGACGTTGTTACCGGGCGAACCCAGGCTAGATATTCACAAAGGGGATTTATTTAAGCAAAAAGAAAATAAGTGGACAAGGATGAATTCAAAAAAAAAAGAATACGAAAATTTATTAGGGCAATCCAGGCGACTCGCTCACGCGACAGCTTCGAGCGTGGCGAGGACGCGTGGAACAAAAGAATTGATATTTTAAAAACAAAGAAAAAAAAAGGAAAAAAAAGGTGATCGTGCTTAACGCTATTCTTTATGGTTTTTGGGCGCCAGTCGACGTTAGTCGACAAAATTTCTATTTCTAATGACTCGAATGCAAAAAGAACAAAAAAAAGGGGGGGGGGGGTTATGCTATCTCAGGGTCTATGGGTTTTCCAGCTCGCGGGCCTCTTAATTATTACCCACGTCGGGTTTTCGTGATGACGGAAAATAATCAAACTCGAACAATAAATAAGGGAATTACGATTATTAAAAGAAAATGGGAACAACGGTTGATAAAAATCGCGGAAGTGTACAAGGGGGGGGGGGGGAGAACCGCGATGCACTACCACACGCTCACGGATTGATATAAGAAAAGAGGGTAATTTTTCGCAAATAATGGTTCAAGGGTTCGCAGTAAAGAAAGGTGATGGAAAGGGCTTACTTTATTCGGTTACAGGACTTTCACGCACTCCAACTCGTTCTCGATTCTCGCTCGTGATCTTCGATACCCAAGATGGCGGTCACGGCCACGCGCTCGCTCTCTCGCTTTACAATGGTTTCTGATAAGACTCAATACAATGGTTAATTTTCGCTACTGCTCTCTAGGATCGCTCTCGCCGAAGTGACGAGCTCGTCGTCTTCTTCACCGGGACAGCTTGGGGTGGAAAGGTAGGGGGAATCAAGGAATAATTTGGGGGTCAAAGGCCTGCGCAATATAAAGGTAGTTCATACAGGAATCAATAATCGATATCTAATTGGGTCACTGGAGTCGCCGTCACAGGCGCAAGCGCCTTCGATGATTAATACCCCGTAAGGTGCTGCCAAAGATGTAATGTGACGGTCAACTCGGCGACAAATCTCATAGGGGGAAGGATGGGGGCTCCCTGTGGACACTGGCTCTCGAATTTGCCTATGATGTGACGTTGCTCGCGCTCATCGATGATTTTTCCCGATAATCCCAGTCGCTCGATATACCGACCGGGCCCTCACAGATGTTCGGTTCCTTTCGGTGTTCTGTCCGTGTGAGGGCCTCGGCGCGGCGGTGTGAGTGGGACGCTCGGCGAAGAAGAGAATGCTTTGCGGCGTTGTCGTGGCTTCTCGTACTATATCGCCGTCCACAGGGTTTGCTTCAATACTCTTTCGCGGGGCTCTTTAGGTCGATGGGATTATTATGGAGATTATTGGGTTGATTTTGGGCTACGGGGATGGTGAAAGAAGAGCGACGAGGGACGACGGGGTTTTGATGGTTTTTCGATGCTTTGGGTTACTCATTCTCAATTATAATTTTCGGGTTTTTTGGCGTGTGGTGACGGACTTCGGTGAGGCTTATGCCTCGCCTGTGACGCAGTGTCACAATATAAAGGATAAATTGTTGGTAAAAATTGAGGAGTTTACGAAAAAAGAATCCGGCTGGTCGCTATCTTCCCTAATTAATTTGACCGTCAGTATAATAAAAATATATACCTTTGCGTGGTGGGCTATCTATGTATACAACTCTACCGAAAAAAAATCGTTTAAAACGTGCAGTTGTCAATATTATAAATGACGAACCGTATTGTATCTTACGGTCTCTGATGGCAGCTCGTTACCCTAAGACTGAAAAGTGTGGGTGAAAATGAGACCGAAAATCACCGTACCCGCCGTGCAGTGAAGTGCTTTAGTACACTGGGCTTAATTTTCCCATGAGCCTAAAGGACGTGCTGAAGTTCGAATAAATAAATGGTTTGTTGATTACCGTATTTGACATAGAAGATCATCGTCGTAGAAAGCTTGAAATAGTGCCGGTATATTTAAGCCCACAGAGGTCCGATAGACCTACCATGCTCCTACTTGTGCAGGAAGCTGCGAGCGAAGAGGAAGATGAAGAAGAAGGAGAAATAGAAATAGAAAAAAGAGACTGCAATCCAGTGCATCACTTTACATCGATCAAAAATATTTCTCTGGTGGTCAGCTCACAAATTTCAAAAAATTTGCATCATACTTGGCTCTGTGACAGGTATTTGTGCCATTTTTAAACAGAAAATTCGCTGATAAAACACACAGATGACTGTGTTAAAGAATAACTGCCGAACGGTATTTCCGGAGGGCGAGGAGAGGATATTAAAATTTTAAAATTTTAAATTCGAAGAAGATGTTCCATGCGTCGTGAATGCCGATCTCAAATGCCTATTAGGGCCACTAAAATCGGTACATAAAAACACGATGGGATATAAAAATCATGTGCGCCACAGTATCGGTGATTATCTGCGCTGTAGTTATGACAATGCACTTTCCGATTACAAATCATACCGTGGCAAAGACTGTATCTGGTGGTTTATGGTGGAGTTGGAAACCCTAAAAAAATCCCTGAATTCGCGTCTAATGCATATCACACCAATGAAGAGACTAAACACCGTACAAAATTGTTAATTCACGAAATTTACAACCTGCCACGTTTAGAAGAAAGAATTTCTCCTGAGCGATCTAAAGGTTCGATACCACTATTGTTTTACGGGTCGTTATTGCGCTGCCGCACACCAAGATTGCAATTTAAATTTTAAGAATTCTCTTGTCCTTGCTGTTGTATTCCACAATTTATCCGGATATGATCCGCATTTTTTAATAAATTCATTAGCGACTGCATTAGATGGCTCTTTATATCTTTTACCTATCAACAAGGAAAAAAATAGTTCATTCTCGAAAAGTGTTAAGGGAACAGTTCAAAAATATAGATTTTTCGACTCAATCTGATTTATGCCGAGTAGCATCAATATTTAATCAGTAATAACAAACTAATTATTCGTGCAAATTGTAATGGCGAGGCAGAATGAAAACTAATGACCCGAAAAGGTCTTTTCCCATATGACTATGTCTATAATTGGGGTGTCTTCGATGAGACTGAATTACCGTTGAATTTTTTTTTATCCAAGCTCAATGATATAGAGATTTTCGATAGCGAATATACGCACGCGTCTAATATTTGGAAACCATTCAAGGTATTATTACACGAGGGTTTATTTATTCCGTGGTAACTTTTTACTATTATTATTTTATTCGCTGAAGTCAAAGGTCCCGGCGAATGGATTCTCTGTCCTATTTAAGCTGGGTAGCACCTCACCTTGTATATAGTTGTAGTTGGAGATGATCAGATGAGCTGTGATGCAATGAAGGAGTACAGGTGAGTAGTAAGTGCACCACTCTGGAGACCCCACTCCTATCCCCACTCCTTCTCCCACCGCGCGGCTTCCCCCACCACTTGATTTTCCCCCACCATGCGGCTGGGTGAGTCGAGTGTTGAGGTGGCGCTGTGTGTGGGTGAGATGAGGACAGAAGGGGAGACTCCACAGCGGTGCACATTATTATTGTTTTTCAAATCTTATTATTATTATTATTTTTAATTTTACGTTTACAATTTTTTTATTACTATTTTCAATATTTCCAGCTCTCTCTCCGATTTATTATTATTTTTTACTTTTATTATTATCACTATTATTATTATAATTCTTAAATATTTTTACTTACGCTTCTTCCGAGGCTATTAGGCTCTCTCTTTCTCACCTGCGTCCATCGCTGATGCTTTTTCTCTCTCTTTCTCCCCCTTTCGCACACACTCTTCTGTTTTGCACACACCTTCTCGCTCTCTCTCTCTCTCTCTCTCTCTCTCTCTCTCTCTCTCTCTCTCTCTCCCACGTCTGTCGCTTATAAAGTTCGCCTCTCTCTCTCTCTCTCTCTCTTTCTCTCTCTCTCTCTCTCTCTCTCTCCCTCTCTCTCTCTCTCTCTCTCTCTCTCTCCGGCTCTCTGGAATGGCCTACCATCTGCTGTGAGGCAAGCTGCCTCGATCGAAGTTTTCAAGACGCGCCTGCATGCTCATTTATTGTTGAATACGTAGATTTCACCATTCGTAATTCAGATGTTATATTTATATTACATGTTATATTTATTTTTTGTTCATGAACTATGAAACCTGTATTATTTTTATTTTTATTTTTTAACGTGTTCTGTTCTTCTGGTTCATCTGGTGGGTGGATCGAGTAGCTTACCATGGTGATCGGAAGATCGGACATGCGTCTAGTCTCTAGTGTAATTTGTTCAAGTATCTAGTCGTTGCACTCTACTTTCCTCTACTATATCTTCTTTATTTCTTACAATTATTATAATTTATAGAAACACTTATTGATTTGCTCATGTTTTATTTATTTGATGGATATTTATGTTTATGTGTTACTACTATGTATTGTGCCTAGCGCTTATAGGGGACGCGTCCCGGAGCGCATAATAAATATTGCTTTCTCTCTCTCTCTCTCTCTCTCTCTCTCTCTCTCTTTCTCTGTTGCTCTCTCTTTCTCTGTGAGTATTGACAGCTGTGTGAATTTCTGCTCCTTTTTCTGCCTGAGTCTTCTCTGCCGCTTTGTGCCCTTGGGCTGTCTTGTTTCAGGGTAGAGCGAGTCTAAAAAACGCTTTTAATCTTGATCTATTGACTATGCGCTTGGGCACCCCCTAAGTTGAGATATCTGGATGAAAAGTGCATGCTTCCTCGGATAACCTCAAATTGGAAGGACTGGTCCATCTTGCCCCACGTCGGTAGCCACCGTTACCACGCTTGCGCCTCTCTCCATCTCGCTGCTGCGCATGGGCCTGCTGCCGAGCTTGCGCTTCGCGCCGTCGCTGTCTCGCTTGTTCCTTTCTCCTTCTCGCTTTCTGCGCATGGGTGCTTTTTGATCGGCTGTGTGAGTGGCACGTATTTCTGACGCTGTTGTTTCCGCGCGTGCGCCCACTACGCTGTAAATTACCACGCTTGCGCCTCTCTTCGACTCGCTGCTGTGTACGGGGTGTTTATCCATTGGTGACTTGGCTTTGACATCTGCCACCTTATCGGCTGCTGGTAAAGTCAGTCCCGTATTTTCATCGTCTGTGGGCTGGTAGAAATCCATCGTCTATTTCATCGTAAGGTTCGTCGCTATTCGGGCGAAATGTCATCCCGCGAAAGGTCAACCCGCTGTGGTCTATGTAACCGCTTCACAGCTAAAAGTGGGGAGATCGTCATCTGTACAGGGGATTGCGGGTCGACTTTTCACAGGAAATGTGCAAAGGGTAAATTAGAGTCAGTTTCGTCCGGCCCTGATGGTAAAATGCGTACTCGATGTGACTCTTGTTTGAATAACCGCTCGGTCTTGACCCCTCGTACGCCTCCGCTAAGACAAACGTCCTCGGAGTCGCTAACACTGGTGGATCTCATGGCGCAGCTTCAGCAAATGGCATCTCAAAACCAACAAATGGCGTCTCAAAACCAGCTCGCGCACTCCTCAACTGGGACCCAGCTCGAATTCATTCAGGAAACGCTTGTGGGGGGTAGAACAAAAAATCTTATTTTTGAGCGCTGATGTCGCTGGGCTCACTGCCTCGCATACAGCCATGGCAACGCGTATCTCTACGCTCGAGAACAACACCCAAATGGAGCTTGACGCGCTACGAAGGGAAAACAACACCCTCAAAGATCACATCATTAATTTGTCAAATCACGTAGCCAAAATGGAATCGAGGGACAAATCTAATGAGTTGACCTTCGCAGGTCTCCCTGCAACTGAGCGGGAGTCTGTCCGTGATCTTGTTCACTCGGTGTGCG
This sequence comes from Rhorus exstirpatorius, assembly GCA_963564615.1. Lineage (NCBI taxonomy): Eukaryota > Metazoa > Arthropoda > Insecta > Hymenoptera > Ichneumonidae > Rhorus > Rhorus exstirpatorius. Next base: position 508,069 of record OY751314.1, on the reverse strand, counting down.
ATGCCGTTTGGGTCGATTTACCTCCCGCTTCCCTATTAGATGCCTTCCGTCTTGGGTCACCTCAATCTGACAAGCCTACAAAAATTTTGGTGAAGCTCGCAAGTGATCATCTGTGTGAGCAGGTAATTTCAGCGGTGCGAAAGCTCGGCCCCAGTCTTACAGCAGCTGATGTGGATTCTCCGTTTGAGCCGGTCAGGGTTTTCGTAAACCGGAACCTGCCAGGGCCTCTCTATGCTCTACTGAAGGCAACTCGTGATTGGGCTAAATCGCAACTGGACATCAGTTCTGTTCGTATCAGGAATGGGGTTGTCTTACTCAACACTCGTGGTAGCTCGAAACCTACCATCTTACGGGACATGGCGGATCTCGAGTTATATAAGGCAATAGCTGGGCCACCCGCCTCCACCTTGAGCTGACACCCAGGGGCTTTCCTCCAACGTTGCCCCGTACCACCCCGGACAAATGCATCAAAAATCGCTCGCGTAAACGCCAATTTGCGGGACTAGCAAATCGCTCCTCTCCTCGCCGAATTAGGCCGTTATTTCCCTCTGTTTTCTCCTCCTATAATCCGAGTATCTCGGTTAGACTCGCAAATCTCTGTGCTCTCTCAGCATCCCATCTGCTTTTTTCTCGGTATGTCTGATCGTATAGTAGTAGAAACTAAGAAATCAAGTTATTAACTAAGTAACTAATATCTAAGTTTTTTTTTTGTTTTTTGTCTTTTGTTTTTCTTTCTTCTTATGCTCTGCTCACATATTATGTTTACTGTGAGGAATTTTTGTCACCTTCTCATGTACTGATACTAATGCTCTCATGGGCTAACCCCCAGAGCAAGATTAATAATAAATCAATCAATCAATCAATCTCTCTCTCTCTCTCTCTCTCTCTCTCTCTCTCACTATTCTTACTCGTTGCTTCAGTAGTAAAAAAATATTTTTAATCGATGGAAAAGAGAATCACCGCACAGTATAATTGTGAAGCAATTCAAAAGTACTCGTACTAGCACTCCAAAATGTTTTCCGATATTCCTCCAAATGAAGTTTTGAGCGATCTACAACACAAATAATTTTTTGAAAAACGATGAAATGCAAACCTGCACAGATACATTTTTTATACTCATCTCCGTGAGTCACGTTTTTATTAAATATTTTTATCAGCACGAGCACACGTGTTAATCCTTAGAGCACATAAATTATTTCGACAAATAATATTTTAACCGATCGACGGAGCGAGAACGTTTTTCCCGATGTTACACGATTAAAAGAACGACTATTACTGAGCTCTACAGCTGTTTAGAGGCAAGCTCCACGTGCCTTTAAGGATGACATGCTATTGATACTGTGGGATAATATGCTATTGATACTGACGATATGCTATTACCAGTCAACGAAGCTAGGTCGGAGTTCCTCTTGGCCGAGGTGTGGAGATCTGGGCATGACAAGATTCTTGTAGCTTTGGCCTATCGTCCGCCATATATTGAGGTAACGACGAATCTTGATGAGTTTGAAGACGCCCTTTCATCTGGTGTGCTGCGGTATAACCGCGCTATCATCATAGGGGACCTGAATGCGGATCTCCTGGAAAATTCACCGAAGGCTATGCAAGTGAGGTACCTCTTATCTGGGGCTGGCCTGACTATGGTTGACCATGGTGCCACGCATTACACTGCTGCTGTGGATCGACACACATGGCTTGACGTCATGGCCGTGGATGATCCTGACAACGTGTCGTCCTGGGGAAAGCATGCTGGTCCACATATGTCTGCGCATCTGCTCGTTTACATCTGGTATAAATATCAAGCCACGGCATTCTCATCCAAGATTGTGGAATCTCGCGCATTTGATCGCATTGACCTTTCGTTGCTGACCGAGAAACTGCTTGATGCTAACTGGGATGCCTACTACGATTGCATTGACGTTAACGGGAAGATACAATTACTCAATCTAACTATGAGAGCTGCTCTAAATACGGTAGCGCCTATTAAGAGAAAGCTAATTCACTCTCTGCCAGCACCTTGGATTATTCATGATATTCGGGAGCAGATGCGTGAACGAAATAGGACTTATCGCCGATTCTCGTGGTCAAATGACCCTGCGGACTGGAACGCGTACAAGTTGCTTCGCAATCTTGTGCAGCGCAACATTGATCTTGCCCGTACACGGTATTACGAGGGAAGATTACTTGGTGTCCGTGGCCGGCCGGCCTGGGATCAGCTAAGGCGTCTTGGCCTGCTCAAGCCAAAGGGGGGCGCTGGTCTGGCCTGCTCGGTGGAAGAGCTCAATGATCACTATAGCTCGGTGCTTCGCGACCCAGCAAATTTAGTGGGTCCTTCCCTTGCAGAGGTCATTCACCAGCAGACAGCCTTCGATGACAGGCGCTTTTAATTTACTGATGTGCTACCTGAAGAATTCCTGAATTGTATTAAGAACCAAACATCCAACGCTATTGCTCCTGATGGGATCCCAATCAGGTTTATCGAATTGTGCCTTCCTGTCCTGCTACCAGCTATGCTAGACCTCGTGAATCACTCCCTGGCCTCTGCTCAATTTCCGGACAGTTGGAAGGAGTCTCACATTAGGCCGATCAAGAAAACGCGAAATCCTTCGAGCGTCTCAGACTATCGTCCTATCTCCTTACTGTGTTGCCTGTCTAAAGTGGTCGAGAGGCTGGTCTATCAACAACTCACCGATTATCTTTCCTCTTGCAATCTTCTCAACCAACTTCAGACTGGATTTTGGAAAGGCCACAGTACTCAAACGGCTCTGATAAAGCTTACCGACGACTGCAGGAGAGCCATGGATGAACGCATGCCAACGATAGTGGTCTTTTTTTGATTTCTCCAAAGCCTTTGATGTCGTTCACTACAATCTCTTACTTGACAAACTGCGAAAACTTGGCCTTTCACAACATGCGCTCAAGTGGTTCCATTCCTATCTTTCAAATCGTAGGCAGGCTGTGCTGGGAGAGGCTGGTGAAAGATCTTTCTGGCATCTCGTTCCCTCCGGAGTCCCGCAGGGGAGTGTATTGGGTCCACTCCTTTTCTCATTGTTTGTGAATGACCTTCCCACCGTACTCAACGATTTCTGGCACATCTTCTGCGCAGATGACTTAGCTCTCTATCTACGTTGCCTCCCGCACAACATTCGGGCTGCACCTGTCACGCTGGGAGCCGATGTAGACAGAGTGTGTCAATGGACTCATGAGAACCATCTTACTCTGAACGCTGCCAAAACAAAGTGTCTAGTCATGAACGATGAAACTTATTTTTAAAAGAAATAACTGAAACCAGGGGATTTACTTGGGAAAAAACCGAACGGCATAAAAAACCCAAATTTATTTAACTTTTCAACACAGAACAAAGGTTGATGAAATAGAGTATTAATGAAGAGGTATGAATAATTGGTGTGTGAGTGAGTGTGTGATATACTGATTCTATGGAGGAGAATGCTCGACTCCTAGTGATTCTGGAGGAGAATGCTCGACTCCTTCGGGAGGAGAACGCTCGACTCCTACGGACGGACTCGTCAGCCCGTCGCGTTATATTTTGAGAGACAAGCTCGATCGTATTATTCGTTGGCCCAAGCAACCGCTTATAATTGGCGTAACCGACTTTATTTGGTTTGATAAGTTTATTTTTGCTCCAAAACTCCGTGCGTCCGGTAAAGAGGTATCGCGAAGACTGACTCTTTTTCCGTTGCTACAACAAGAGTCTTTTTTTTTTTTTTGAGAGAAGACTCGCGAGCTAACAAATGTTATTTGTTTTTGTGTGTATATATGTGTCGATACATATATATTTATATTTTCACTCTTCCTACGGAACATACTCCCCCCGTTGCGAGTGGAACGAGGAATATTGTGTATTTGTCGTATAAGGGTTTGTGAATCGTTTGACGTTTAACTCTCGGTTGGGAGAGGACACAGCTGCGTAATGTTTCTCTTGTACGTTCCGTTTGCCGTCTTCACAGTGGCTACTCGAATGATGCCGTCTTTCCCTGGGTGCACTTCGACCACCATACCCAGTCTCCACTGCATGCACGGGATATTTTTATCGATGATGATGACGATTGAGTCGACTTGGATTTCACCCTTTGAATTATGCCATTTCTGTCGCTTTTGTAATTCATGAAGGTACTCTTGATACCATCTTTTCCAAAAATCTTGGCGAGCTTTCGTGATGAAGTGCCAACTCGAGAGACGATTTTCTGGAAGAGATGAAAAATCATCTTCGAGTAACATAGTCATGGGACGACCGATCAAAAAGTGAGCCGGCGTAAGTGCAAGGGGATCGTTTGGGTCTGTGGAAATAGAGCAAATAGGTCGCGAATTCAATATGGCCTCTATTTCGATTGTCAAAGTGTTAAACACTTCAAAAGTTAATAATCGATTGCCTACTGTACGATAGAAATGGTGTTTGAAAGACTTGACAGCTGCTTCCCAAATACCTCCGAAATGAGGAGATAATGGAGGTGAAAAGTGCCAAATTATATTCTTTCGGATGGCAAATGTATTCAGGTCCTTCTTGAAATCTTCTGAGTTTAAAAGCGCGTACAATTCGCGGAATTTGTTATTCGCACCGACGAAATTTGTACCGTTGTCGGAATAAACGTGTTGAGGTACCCCCCTTCGTCCGATAAAACGTTTAAACGCGCCTATAAAGCCATCCGTTGTCAAGTCACTCGTTATTTCAATATGAATGGCTTTTATTGACATACATATGAAAATGCACCCGTACGCTTTTACCCGATTACGATTTCGAAGTTTCTTTTCTTTTATGAAAATGGGACCGAAGAAATCGACCCCTACATGGGTGAAAACTCCCGTAGCCTTGACACGCGACTCCGGAAGATCTCCCATACGAGCATGGAGTAAAATCGGTTTATGTCGAATACAACGCACGCATCGTCGTACGATCTTTCGAACTTGATTTTTACCGTCTGTTATCCAAAACCGATGACGTATGGCGCTCAGAGTACCTTGTATTCCCGCGTGAAAATTTTCATGGTGAATCTTTTTGATAATTAAATCGGTTACGTGATGTTGAGGGGGCACCAGAATAGGGCACCGATAATCATCCGTTACTTCAGCGTGTCGTAAGCGTCCACCCACACGAAGTAATCCGTATTCGTCTAGAAACGGATTGAGAGAGGCGAGCCGTGAGCCCTTTGCGCTACCGGTCTTCTTTATATGATTTATTTCGTCTTGGAATTGTTCTTGTTGTACAATTCGCAAAATTCTGCGCTCCAACTCGATTTTTTCTTGCACGCAAATATTTTTCTGGACATAAGTATTGTTTCGACGCACACGAAGACAAAATGCTAATACATGTAACATCGTTTCATACGAAGAAAAAAGTTTGAAAAGTTCGTTGGGCAATTCGACTAAGAAACAGGTGTCCTTTGACCTTGAAATCACAATTTCTAAGCTCTCTGGCCATTGATCTTTTGGTTTCGAAAGCCATGACGGTCCCTTGAACCACGTCGTGTTTTTTAGAAATTCAGCAGGAAGTTGTCCCCGCGAAAGTGCATCCGCTGGGTTTTCTTTTGTGCGCACGTGTCTCCACTCGACCTGATCTTGAAGAGATTGAATTTCGGAAACACGATTTCTTTCGAAAACTTTCAAGGTCTGTGGAGATTTTTGGAGCCATTGTAATACGGTCGTCGAATCTGACCATAAAATGATTTTATCGAGATGAAATTCGAAGGTCGAACGAGCTTCAATGAAAAGTCGCGAAAGAGTTAGAGCGCCGCAAAGTTCTAACCGAGGGATAGTAGTCTCATCTTCATTTCCTTTTAAGGGGGAGACGCGAGATTTTGCGCAAGCTAGTCGTACGATCGTTTCGTTGTTTTGATTCGTGGAGCGCATATACAAGCATGCTCCGTAGCCTATTTTGCTCGCGTCGCAAAAACCATGAAGCTCAATTCGCGTTGGATCTTTGATCAAAAGCCGACGTTCTACAGATAAATCGCGTATGAGATTTATTTGGTTCGCAAAAGAAGACCAAATAGTAAACAAGTCCTGCGTGACTGATTCGTCCCAATCGATTTTCGCGCTCCAACATTTTTCCATGATGGATTTTGCAGTTAAGATTATTGGGCCTAACAAACCGAGAGGGTCGAAGATTTTTGCGATTTCCGATAAAATTATCCGTTTCGTAATTTTTGTTGTTAAATCAATGGGCTTTGCAGTGTAAACAAAAGTGTCACGTTGCGAGTTCCAAGTTACTCCTAACGTTTTCAACACGGTATTTTGCTCTACCGCGCAATCGACTCCGAAAATTTTCTCATTGATGTTGTCGAGAGCGTGTGCATGATTCGACGCCCACTGACGTATAATAAATCCGCCGCGTTTCAACAACTCGATAACTTGATCGCGTACTTGTAACACTTCTTCGATAGAATTCCCTCCCGTAAGAAAATCGTCGACGTAAAAGTCGCGTTTTAGTACCTTCTGCGCAAGGGGAAAATTCGCGCCTTCATCGTCAGCGAGCTGTTGAATTGTCCGAATAGCCAAATACGGTGCGGATGCAACGCCAAACGTCACAGTGTTCAGCTCATATGCTTTTATTTTATTGTCGTGGTACCAGAAAATACGCTGGTATTTTCGATCGCGAAAGTCAACGAAAACTTGCCGGTACATCTTTGCGATATCAGCTGTGAGCACGTATTCGTACATGCGAAATCGGAGTACATGCTCAAACAATTTATTCTGTATGGTAGGGCCGACCATCAACGCGTCGTTCAAAGAAATCCCTTTATTAGTTTTCGCGGACGCGTTGTAAACTACCCGTAGTTTTGTCGTTGAGCTTGATTCTTTAATTACCGGATGATGAGGCATATAATATCCTTCTTCAATTTCATTTTCGATCAAAGACATATGCCCAAGAATTATATACTCTTGCATTACCTTGCTATATTCCGCAAAAAGATTTGAATCCGTTTTGAATCGACGTTCGAGACAATAAAAACGACGCAAAGCTAAAGATCGAGAATTCCCTAGTTCCGTGTTCTCATCTCGGAACGGCAAGCGTACTATATACCGTCCGTCCGTACTGCGCGTTGTATTTTTTCTGTAATGTGACTCACACAACGATTCTTGAGAATCTTTTGTGTTTTTCGTATAGGGCTCTTCGATTACCCAAAACTTGTTCATTTGCGACGTTAACTCGCTATAATTGCACGCCACAAGACCCTTTGCTTCCTGAGAATTATTTCCTCCGACGATTACCCAGCCAAGCAAAGTCTTTTGGGCGTAAAGGTCGCAATTTCCTTGGGATAAATTAATCTGACCGACAGACAACAATGAAATCGTAGCACCCGAACCTATCAACATATCTACCGGACGGGGTATATCGAATTGTGGATCGGCTAGTCGTAAATCAGGTGGAATGTTGAAGTGTTTTCGCGGAAACACTTTGCTCGGTGAGAATTCGGCGATTTTCGGAATCATAAGAAAATTCAACGATTTTTGATAATCGCTGTGCAACGGTCGGAAGCTAATATCGATACACCCGTTTGATTTCGTTTTCATCTCGTCGATCGCGCTGATGGATATCGCACATTTGCGTACAGGTAAGTTTAATGAACGCGCGAGTTTTGATGTGACAAAATGTGCTGTTGCGCACGTATCGAGTAACGCTCTTGCTTGAATAAATGTACCGTTCGCGTTTCTTACACGAATAATCGCACTCATTATCAATTGTGGTTGAAGAGTGTGTGAAGCGGTACTCAAAGCAATGTTGGCTAGTCATGCTTGTTTTTGAGGATTATTCGTATCTTGATCTTTTTTCTGAGAGTACGACTGCCCCATTTTCGTCGCAGATTCTCCGTGTAAGAGCGTATGGTGATAAACATTACATCGCTTGCAATGGGTGGCGGTACAACGCCCGGAATGAGCACGAAGACAATTGCGGCAAAGTCTTGCTGTTTTAATTACGTTCCATCTTTGATTTATCGGTAGTTTTTCGAAAATTGGACACCTGAACAACGGGTGAGACTCTTTGCATTTGGGGCAAGAGTCTGAGGTACCCGTGATGAAAGCGCGAACGCCCGACTCGTGTCGTCGATATTTGTTCCTGCTCGAAATTTGATTTCCACCCCGTTTTACCGCGATACTTCCTCCCCGTCGAGACTCGTCTTGTTCGAAAGTGCGAAGTCTGAATATCGTCTCATTAATGAACTGATAGAATTTATTTAATTCCGGCAACTCGTCCAGGCTCAAAGACTCTTCCCACTTTCGATGAATATGCACCGGCAATGCTCTTTCTAATATTCTGATGATGACTCTCTCGTCTGGTTCTACTTGCAGAGACTGCAACATGCTCATGTGTTGTCTCATATCGTCGATTAGCTTTGACAAATTAGCTGAGGTCGCGCTATCAATAGTCGAAATGTTTAGTATGGCATCGAGATGCTTGGACACGAGCACACGTTTGCGGTCATAAGAATCGGTCAAAAGTTTCCACGCGTTCTCGTAATTTTCCGCGCTCGGATCGTAGATTGACAATTTGTTGAGAGCTTCTCCTTGTAACGCGTCTTTCAAGTAAGTGAATTTTATGACGTTATCTATGTCAGTACGCGAATCTACCATAGATTTAAAAGTATTCTTGAAGGATAGCCACTTGTCGTGATTTCCATCGAACTTCGGAATTTTGGCAGCTGGTAATTTCAACAATCTCTGTCTCTCCATGAACGTCGAATTTCCGATAGGCGCGGTGATATTATTTTCGACGTTAGCTACTTGGACCGTTTGAATTCGGCTCGCGACCCGGTAATATTTGTCTCTGAGACTGTCAATCTCTTGTATTTGTACGTTATCGGCATCGAGAATAACGAGCTCGTCATGGAGTTCTTCATACGCGTGAAATAGAACGGTAATTCTTTCTAAGCGAAGTTTTGCGTTTACGTGATCGATCTCCGCTTGTTCGAGTCCGTCGATCAATACATCCAATTGTTCGTTAAGGCCTTTGCTTTTTTGAACGATAAGGGCAATCCTTTTCGCGTCTCGACTCATTTTTTTTTAAGGAAAGTGTGATATAGCAATCAAATTAAATGAAACCGGTATAAATGTAACAAGGAAAAATGAACGTATTCTTTTTAACGAGATATTGAACGCGTAACGATAATCTTCAAACTTGTTATCAAAAAAAATGTCCAATTGTGTTCACTTATCTTTCTTGATCGAAGTTATCCGTGGTGAATGCTGCCGGTGGAGACTGGGTGGCTGTTGTATCGTGTTGATGTTGTCCAAAACGTTGACAAAGCAGAATTATAATCCAATGGGAAATGCTGGTCCGAGTTTGACTGAACGTACTGCCACAAATTCTCGTGCACTCACACTTCGATCATGTTTTGTGTTATGTTTGTGTTTTTGTTGAAATTCATACCTCACAGGAGGCACCAAAATGTCTAGTCATGAACGATGAAACTTATTTTTAAAAGAAATAACTGAAACCAGGGGATTTACTTGGGAAAAAACCGAACGGCATAAAAAACCCAAATTTATTTAACTTTTCAACACAGAACAAAGGTTGATGAAATAGAGTATTAATGAAGAGGTATGAATAATTGGTGTGTGAGTGAGTGTGTGATATACTGATTCTATGGAGGAGAATGCTCGACTCCTAGTGATTCTGGAGGAGAATGCTCGACTCCTTCGGGAGGAGAACGCTCGACTCTTACGGACGGACTCGTCAGCCCGTCGCGTTATATTTTGAGAGACAAGCTCGATCGTATTATTCGTTGGCCCAAGCAACCGCTTATAATTGGCGTAACCGACTTTATTTGGTTTGATAAGTTTATTTTTGCTCCAAAACTCCGTGCGTCCGGTAAAGAGGTATCGCGAAGACTGACTCTTTTTCCGTTGCTACAACAAGAGTCTTTTTTTTTTTTTTGAGAGAAGACTCGCGAGCTAACAAATGTTATTTGTTTTTGTGTGTATATATGTGTCGATACATATATATTTATATTTTCACTCTTCCTACGGAACACAAAGGTTATGGTCATAGGGAGCCCATATTTTATACGAGGAATCAATCACGGTCTACTTCCTCCAATCGTTATCGATGGGCAACCGGTGCACTTCGTGAGGTCTGTCCTGTACCTCGGGGTCATGCTTACCGACACTCTTAAGTGGGACGATCATGTCTCTGGAATCATCAAGAAAACCAACACCTCTCTGCACCTTCTGAGACTGAACAGCAGGCTACTGTCGTTCCAACTTAGGTATTGGCTGGTTCGCACCCTAGTCTTACCTAAGTTCAACTACTGCTGTGTTATCTACAACGACCTTTCCGGCGTGCAGGATGCTAGACTGCTCATCGGGCTGAAAAATTGTGTTCGGTTCGGTTGCAATAGGAGGAGATTCGAACGTATCTCAGAGCATCGCAAAACTTAGGTTGGCTCTCCCCAGCGAATGGGAGGCTGTTCTTTATTCGCTGCCTGCTCTACGCGCTTGTCAACAGGGGGATACCTACATATCTCGCTACTAATCTACGCTTGGCCACCAGAGTTAATCCGCGCTTCGCTGCTATTGCCACGAACTCGCTCGCTCCTGTACAATGCCGGTCTGAGTTCTTGAGGTGATCATTCATTGCCACCGGTGTCAGACTATGGAACCCGCTACCACCTCAAGTTACTAGAGCCATCTCGCTTCCAATGTTCGAGGCGCACCTGTCCCAGTGGCTACGTGATCGTGACTTACGCGACGAACATGCCTTGTAACAATGCAACACCCTTCTACTCCCCATATTGCTCTTTTGTTTTTCTTTTGTTTATCTTTTTTTTTTTTTCCTTTATTTTTCGTCAACTGTACATGCTACATATTTTCGCATACTTTCTTATTGTTCGTGTGTATGTGTATAGGGAACTTGTCCCAATAAGCACAATAAACGGCCATTATTATTATTATTATTATTATTATTATTAATATTTCAAAAACTTCTCGACGCACGCGAAATTCACTGTCAGCACCACGTGCATGTCTCATCATCGCTCAGGCTTGCTCGAATTCGCTCATCTTTTTATTCGTATGAAGAATAATATATTTGATGTATATAATGTGATCTGAAGATGCAACGCGAGTATACCTATAGGCACAATAGGTATACGCTGCGTGTATACATAGGTATAGCAGCAGTTCTTTTGAATACAGGGCGAAGAATAATTTAAAATGGTGCCGATCACAGGCATTCCTGCCTGTATACATAGGTATAGCAGCGTGTATACATACATACATAGGTGTACATACATACATCGGTATATACATACAAAGGTATATATACATACATACATACATACATAGGTATGCTGCGTGCATACATAGGTATAGCAGCAGTTCTTTTACATACAGGGCGGAGAATAATTTAAAATAGTGCCGATCACAGGCAGGAATGCCTGTGATCTGTGACTTTAGCATCGAATGACCTCATCTACAAGAGCATAGCAATGACCAATACTGTTCTCCATTGTGTATGTGTTTAAAAATTTTTTTTTTTACCGGGAGGGAAAAGATGCATACCCCTCACCGCTACACATACATGCTGATGTGCATAAGAGGACGTCAGCTAATTTGCACGCGCCAAGGCTTACTTTGTTTTGTCTAAAATTATGTATCAATATCATGATATGTTTCATGACAACACAATATGCATACTCTGCGAATATACATAGGTAAGCTGACGAGGTATCGTTCCATAGCGTTCGAGAGTCAATAGCAATGGGCATACTCACGCGGTATCGCTCAACAGCAGCAATTTTTACATATAGGGCGAAGAATAAATTAAAGTCGTGTAGACCACAGGCAGGGATACTTTAGCATCGAATAGCCCATCTACAAGACTATAGCGATGACTGATACTGTTCGCCTTTGCGATTGTGTTTTTCAAATTTTTTTTACCGGGAGGGAAAGGTTGCATAGCTCTCATCGCTACACATACATGCTACATGCTGTTGTGTATGATGTCAGCTAATTTGCACGTGCCCAAGGTTTACTTTGTGTTGACAAAAACAGAGTATCAATATCATGATACTTTATGAAGGCGATATATAAGTCCGATTAGAGCTATGCAAGAAAAATTATGAATTAAAAAATTTTCTCTAGCCTTGAAATTATTTTCTTTATCGAACGAAAATTATTTTTTCGAAAAAAGAGCCGAGAGGTGAACGCGAGGCTCAGCCGAGAGGGACGGCAGAGATCACGAGCATAGTTATTGAGCTCTCCTCTTTATGTGAGTATTCGCTTATTCTCTCTGTCTCTCTCTGTCTCTCTCTCTCTCTCTCTCTCTCTCTCTCTCTCTCTCTCTCTCTCTCGCTCTCTCTCTCTCTCTCTCTCTCTCTGGAGGGCTGGCGCTATTCACGTGCGTCGTGCAGATGGGGAAAACCCAATATTGATCAGATGAGAAGCTGACCTCGCTAAATTGATCTGACTTGTGCCGCGCACGCCAGCCGTCTCTCGTATAGACAGTCAAAATTGCGGAAATGTAAATAAGTCTCAAAATCTTACAGTCTTATACTTTAATGCAAATTCCCTTCTTGCACACTTTGAGCAATTAATCGCGCATTTGTCCTCGAATTTTTATCATATTATTGCCATTACGGAGACTTGGTTACATGAGAACATTTCCGAGGAATTGGTGAAATTAGATAATTACAATTTGGTAAGAAATGATCGGTCGGGTAAAAGGGGGGGGGGGTGGAGTGGCATGTTTCATCCATAATTCTCTTGGTTTTCGTATCTTGCATGCTTCTCCTTCTGGTTTCTCGAATATGCCAGAGTTTCTGGTCTTCGATATTAAAAACTCATCAAAAAAATCTTTATTATTTTCTTGTGTTTATCGGCGCCCGAAAGGGAACTTGTTTCACAGTTTTTCGGACGTTATCTCTCGATTGTCTCTTTCCTATAATAATATTATCATCACTGGTGATCTAAATTGCAATTTGCTCAGAAATAACTTTGAATCGTCGTTACTGCGAGACTTCGTGTTCTCTCATTGTTTACACATTCTCGAGTCCGGAGCCACATTTCACGCTGGGGATTCAAATAGTTGGTTGGACGTAATACTAGTTGATGCGCAGTCTAAAGTCTTACTATTTAATAAATCTGATACACCTTTCATTGCGGGACATGATTTTCTTGAATTAGTTTACAACTTTTACACGGAAATTCCCCAAAGACATGTTATCACTCGACGGGATATTAAAAATTTTGGCCAGGAGGCGTATATTAATGTATTACGTGAAGAGTGGGAGTCAGTCTTAGTCGACTCTCATGTTGCTAATCTTGCTATTGAGCCTGCCTTCAATGAAATAGTTAAAACTTTTTCAAATACATTAAAAGATACATTTGATAATCATGCGCCTTTTAAAACGTGGACTATAAGAAAACCAGTCGCACCATGGTTAACTGCAGATCTATTGGAACAAATTAATGTTAAGAACACATTATACCGTCAGGCACGGAGAGCAGGTGGTCCTTTGCCTTTAGCCATCTACAAAGATTTCAGAAATAGACTCGCTTCTAGGTTAAAGTTTGCGAAAAGACTATACTTGGAGCACAGGCTCTCTTCCATCTCAGATATCTCTCGACTCTGGAAGGAACTGGCGCACCTTGGTCTTACCAAACCTAGAGGCGTCTCTCCATTTTCTTTCTTCTCAACTGAAATACTAAATGATTATTTTGCTAGCATATCCTTCTCTGATACACTATTTCCTACTTCATTCTCTCTTGGTTTAGTCGGTCCCCTCCCCGAAAATGCACCAATTTTTCAGTTTTCGCAGATTTCCACTCAGATCGTGTATAATACCATCTCTGCTGCTAGATCGGACTCCCTTTCGCAAGGACCTGACGGTATCCCAATATTTGCGCTCAGTAAGGCTATGGCCATTATCACTCCGGTATTGACTGAAATCTTTAATGAGAGCTTACGCTTCGGTATTTTTCCGTCTCTCTGGAAACGAGTATTTATTCGACCATTAATAAAAAAGAATCCACCTTCCTCTCCTTCTGATATGAGACCCATTGCTAATCTTTCAGAGATCTCTAAGATCTTCGAGCGTATTATTCATAAACAAATCACTTCGTTCCTTGAGACCAACCAGCTTCTTGATCCATTTCAATCGGGTTTTAGGAAGGGTTATAGCACGCAGACGGCGCTCCTGAAATTGTGTCAGGATGTGAGGCATGCAGCTGATGATAGGATGATAACTGTTCTTGTTCTATTTGATTTCAGTAAGGCTTTTGACAAAGTTCCGCATCTCCTTCTACTGAAGAAAATGCGTTGCATGGGATTCTCTGAAAGTGCTCTATTATGGTTCTTTTCTTACTTAACACATCGATCTCAGGCGGTGATAGATGAAAATGGTTCTTTGTCGAATTGGAGATCCACAAACATGGGTGTTCCTCAGGGCTCCGTTCTGGGGCCGCTTTTGTTCTCGATTTTCATTAATGATATTGGTTCCGGTCTCAAATATACCCAACACCTTACATATGCGGATGATACGCAAATCTATCTTTCTTGTCCGCCATCAAATTTAGTTGAGTCCTGGGATAAAATTTCTCACGATGTACAAGTTATTGCTAACTTCGCGTTTTCCCATGGCTTAGCTTTAAACCTTTCTAAGTCGAAAATAATCATTATGGGCACTGGGAATTATATAGGCAGAATTGACATCACATGCTTACCGCGCATTGTTGTAAATGGGACGGTGCTGCCGTTTGTAAATGAGGTGCGAAATTTGGGTGTCATTTTTACGTCAAATCTTTCATGGAATAAACATATACTGCTAATATCTAATAAAGTTAACTTCACGCTCTTTCGTCTGAAGCATAATATGCACATGCTTTCTCGTGATCTTAAAAAAACTCTTATTGTTGCTCTTATCTTCCCAATCTTAGATTATTGTTGCCTTGTTTATAATGACATGACAGACGAACAGAATCTCGTTTTGGAACGGTTGATAAACAAATGCATTCGATTCATTTTTAATCTCCGGAGAGATGAGCACATATCGTCTTACAGAGCGCGATTGGCGTGGCTTCCAGTCAGAAAAAGACGAGAATATTTTATGGGTATATTTGTGTATAAGATTTTGCGAAATGAATCTCCAGTCTACATCCAAAATTTGTTCTCCACTCCTCCTCCTTTAATCCGTCCTTCTCGGGCCACTGTCCTTCCCTCTTTTCATATTCCTTCTCATCGCACCACAATCCTCCATAATTCTTTTATGCTAGCTGCGGCCTATTTCTGGCACGCTCTTCCACCTCATATCACTTCAGCTGCTTCGTTAGATATTTTTAAATGCTGCCTTCATGCTCATTTATTACTCGAGACTGCATGACCACCTGGTCTCTTTTTCCATTATCTACGGGTGTTACAAAACTTTCCGATTATCTACCGATGTTACAAAACTGCGCATTTGTCATTTGTTATCTGTCAATAACATTCTTCTGATCACCGATTTGGTTATGTATAGTATGACTATAATCTACAGCCTTTCTACTAGACAATACTTATATTTAAGAAATAGCTTATAAGATTATATTTTATATTCTTTATATTCAGTTATACTTTGCTAATTATTTACTTGTATGTAATTGTACGATCACAAATTTGCCTACGGACGCATGTCCACGGCATAATAAACCCATTCATTCATTCATTTATTCATTCATTCATTCATTCATTCATTCTCTCTCTCTCTCTCTCTTTAATATTTTTCTATGTATACCGAGTATGCAGGAATAGCACTCCAAGTTATCGCGATTTCTCGAGATGTGTGAAATGCATCAGCAACAGGGCTGCAACCGACTACATGCCGTCTTTGCTCAATGCTGCGAGGCTCTTCTCCTTATTTTTCACTTAATGTGTGCTTATCTCTATCAACCCCCGTGTCTGTGAATACACATAACTGCCTTCATTCACGTGGTTTCGAATGCTGATACTTCTTTTCATACACATTTTTTTACGGGGCATGAATATCAAATGTTACTATTTTTTCTTTGAAAAAAATAAAAGCAACCGGGAATCGTTTGTCGATCGTTCGTTTATATCACTCGTATGAAAAATGTTACCGAGAAAAATTATTGAAATTGCGAAAAAATTTATTAAAATTTGGTTTCGAAACTCATTCGTTTCGTTCATTTGTATAGTTCGTCGTATCGCCCCTATCGCAATGATTTCGTCGTAATAATTATAAACGAAAAAGACTTTTTTGAAAGACGAAGATTTTGATTATAAATTACATTAAATTGATTGGAAACTCGCTCTTATCGTTTGTGCATGCCATTCGTTCGCTTGTTTCGTTAATTCGTAAAATTAAAAAAAAAAAGTGTTCGAGAAACAAAAATGTTATTGGAAACTCTCTCTCGTCATTCGTTAGTATTGCCAAAATTTTTATTGAAAACTCGGTCTCGTCGTTCTTTAGTATCACTCGTATCGTTCCTTTCGTAAAAATTCTACTTGGAAAAACTATTTTAAAGAAAAAATACTGAGAAAAAATTAATTTTTTCGGAAAAAGATTTTGATAATAAATTTAATTGAAATTAATTGGAAACTCTCGCTCTCGTCGTTTGCTTAGTTCATCCGTATCGCTCGCTCGCATTGTTCATATTATTTGCTCGTATCGATCATGGTGTTACACACGGGTTTATTTATACCGTGGTAACTTATTATTGTTTTTATTTTATTCGCTGAAGTCAAAGGCCCCGGCGAATGGATTCTCTGTCCTATTTAAGCTGGGTAGCACCTCACCTTGTATATGGTTGTAGTTGGTAATGATCAGATGAGCTGTGATGCAATGAAGGAGTACAGGTGGTTTCACACGAATGTATTTATTCAAGAACACAGATCGATCAGTCACTTTTACAATGAGAGTTTAAGTTGTTATAAAGGTTGAATGTTATACTCTATGATACACTGACGTGCAATGCCGCTAAGGTAATTGACACGAACAATTATATCACAGAGGTAGTGAAGCGCCGCTAAGGTGTTCCTTCACTTAATGAGTTCTTAAACACTTGTCTACAACAAGGGTTTGAGAAGATCACGTCAATCACGCCCGCGAGAACCTAAGTACGCGAACGGACTTGCCACTAAGGAACGGGAACTCTCGACCGATTGCTAAGAGCGTCGTATTAAGACTAATTTGATAATATTTCGAGAGAACCCTCGTTAGCTTTGGGCGTCCGGCTACAAGGTTCTCGTGGGGGTGGATTGAGAAATCATCGACCGATGTAGGTCTCGATAATTTAGAAACCCATGAGTTGAGAAATCATCGATGGATGAAAATCTCGATGAATTACGAAACCTGGTGATGCAAGGGATGCAAGTAATCCATCATATGTGATGTCATGTGCGATGCAAGGGATCGAATAAACCAGGTCATATGGTAAGGTAGCAAGATTCCAAGGACGAAAAGAGGAATCTGCTGACACGCGGTTTGCTCGAGTTTCCGGAGAGTGTCTGTCGCGAGAGTCGGCGTTCTCTCTGGAATCTGATGACTCTGTTGTGTTGCAATGAGCGCGAGTAGCAATACCTCGGTTTGTCACAACGGTTTATTAATTTTTAGAAAAAATGTTCGAGTAACAATCAACTTTATTGATAATTCGTTCTTGTCATTCACGCGTATCCGCTTTTTGTATCGCTGGTATCGTGCGTGTCACAATAACTTTACTTGAAAAAGTTTCGAAAAAATGTTTAAGAAACGAAACTTTCATTAGAAACGACCTCTCATCGTTAGTTCGTTCGTTCGTTAGTTCGTTAGTACGTTCTTTCGTTCGTTCGTACGTTTCTTCGTTGCTTCGTTAGTTAGTTCGTTCGTTCGTTCGTTCGTTCGTTCGTTCGTTCGTTCGTTCGTTCATCCGTTCGTTCGTTCCTTCGCTCTTTCTTTAGTTCGTTAGTTCATTCGTTCGCTCGTTGGTTCGTTCGTTCATTCTTTCGTACGATCCTTCGTCAGTTAGTTAGTTAGTTCGTTCGTTCGTTCGTTCATTCCTTGGGTCGTTCTTTCCTCCGTTCCTTCGTTCCTTCGTTCGTTGGATCCTTCGTTCGTTCGGGAAATATTTTTGAAAAAAATTTGAGAAACGAAAATTTTATTGAAAAAACTCTTGTCATTCGGTCGCATCGTTCTTTCGTATTGCTCGTGTCGTTCGTTCCGATCGTTTGTTTGTTCGCTCCTCTGTTCATTCGTATAGCTCGTGTCTCAATAATTTTACTTGAAAAAACTTGTTCGGAAAAATTTTTTTGAAAAATTTTTGGGAAATAAAATTTGTATTCCAAATCCACGCCTTCATTCGTATCGCTGGCTCATATCGCTCGTATCGTTCATGTTGTAATAATTTTAGTCGAAGATCTTTTTTCGAAGAAAACCATTTTGATAATAATTAAATAAAATTGATTGGTGTTCACAAAAGGGCGTGAACCCAAAATACGATCGGCCCTGGCCATGAGCCAGGCCCACATATCATGCGTCACGAGCCTGAGCAAGCCAGCCAGCGCAGCACACTTCAAGCGCCACACTCGGGAGAACCGAGAACTCACAGCAAACCCGCTCAACTTGTTTCTCACAAACGAAGCTTTCCCAGAACGGAATTATAAGAGCGACCAAATCTCTCAGCCAGCAGACTCGTCTCACTCGTCATTCTGATAACGACATAGTCTCCTACTCGATATATCGAATAGTATTTTTCACGCTGGCAAAAGCCAGCACCTCAAAGGGAAATCTTCCCAAGGTATTCACTCCATGGACCCTGCACGTAGCTGAGCTCCCTCCAATACGGAGGACACGCCCACCTCGAAGCACACTCTCGCTGTGGGACGTCCGAAGAGCGCGACTAACGTCACCATCGTACTCCAGCACTCTACCAGTGGTAATCTCTCCCATGCTGAGATCTCCTCTTTGCCACGCCTCCACCTCAACGCAAACCACGGAAGGAAAAGCGACCATCGGCACACAGACAACATCATCCGACAGCGGGTAGGAACACCCACAAGCATCGATCGCGATCGAGCAGCAGCCTCTGACTCCTCCTACTACACCTGGACGCAGCTACACGCCACCGCCAGTATCACTCATCACGCAGAGCTTCACTCCGCCCATATCGACGAAAAGTCGCTTGAATTGGACAAAGTCCATACTCACGATATCGTGGAAGGAAAAGAACGCCTAATTAAGGCATTGTATACATATAGAATTAAGAAGTTACAATAAAATAGAGAAACATGATACACAAAGATTCTCGACTGCTTTGACTACATTTTTAGCGTTTCTCCCACTCCTTGCGGCTCCATCAACTCAGCTAGCGACATTCTAGCCACAATTGGAAACTCGCTATTGTCGTTCGTTCGTACCGTTCGCTCATTCATTTATTTCCTTCGTAAAATTTCAAAAAAATGTTTGAGAAACGTTTGAGAAAAATGTATTATTGGAAACTTGCCCTCGTCGCTCGTTAGTTCTGTTCATATCAATCGTGTCGTAATAATTGCACTTGGAAAAAAATTTTCGTTTTTCGTCCAGTCGTTCGTTAGTTCGTTCGTTCGTTTCGACGGTCGTTCGTATCGTTTGTTTTGTCGTTCGTCCGTATTTTTCGTCTTGTCGTTCGTTCGTACCATTCGCTCATTTCTTTCGTTCATTCGTATCATATTCATATCGTATATTCATATCGCTTGTGTCGTAATAGATTTATTTAGAAAAATTTGTTCGGAAAAAGTTTTGAAAAAGGTTTGAAAAATAACGATTTTTTTGCAAGTTCGCTCTCATCATTCGTTCGTTCGTAGCGTTCGCTCATTTGTTTCGATCATTCGTATCGCCGTTTGTTCGTATCGTTCGCGCGTATCGTTAATATTATTTCCCCGTATTGCTTGTGCTTACAGAAATTTTTCGAAAAAAAATTCGTAAAACTGTTTAAGAAACAAAACTTTTGTTACACACGGGTTATTTATCCCGTGGTAACTTATTATTATTATTATTTTATTCGCTGAAGTCAAAGGCCCCGGCGAATGGATTCTCTGTCCTATTTAAGCTGGGTAGCACCTTACCTTGTATATGCTTGTAGTTCGTAATGATCGGATGGGCTGTGATGCAATGAAGGAGTACAGCTGGTTTCGCACGAATGTATTTATTCGAGAACACACATCGATCAGTCACTTTTACAATAATAGTTTAAGTTGTTACAAATGTTATACTCTATGATACACTGACGCGCAATGCCGCTAAGGTAATTGGCACGAACAATTATATCACAGAGGTAGTGAAGCGCCGCTAAGGTGTTCCTTCACTTAATGAGTTCTTATACACTTGTCTACAACAAGGGTTTGAGAAGATCACGTCAATCACGCCCGCGAGAACCTAAGTACGCGAACGGACTTGCCGCTAAGGAACGGGATCTCTCGACCGATTGCTAAGAGCGTCGTATTAAGACTAATTTTATAATATGTCGAGAGAATCCTCGTTAGCTTTGGGCGTCCGGCTACAAGGGTCTCGTGGGGGTGGATTGAGAAATCATCGATCGATGTAGGTCTCGATGATTTCGAAACCCATGAGTTGAGAAATCATCGATGGATGCAAGGGGTCGAATAATCTAGGTCATTTGGTAAGGTAGCAAGAGTCCGAGGACGAAAAGAGGAATCTGCTGACACGCGGTTTGCTCGAGGTTCCAGAGAGTGACTGTCGCAAGAGTCGGCGTACTCTCTGGAATCTGATGACTCTGTTGTGTTGCAATGACCGCAGGTAGCGGTACCTTTGTTCGTCACACTTTATTGGTAACTTGCTCTTGTCGTTCGTTCGTACCTTTCTTTCGTAGTGTCCCGTATCGTTCATGTCGTAATGGTTTTACTTCGAAAACTTTTTCGGAAAAAATGTTGGAAAAATATTTGACAGACAAACATTTATCGGAAGCTTGCTCTAGTCGCTCGTTCTTATCTCTCGTATCGTTCATGTCGTAATAATTATACTTAGAAAACTTTTTTGGAAAAAATTTGGAAATAATGTTCCCGAAACAAAATTTTTATTGGGAATTCGCTCACGTCGTTCTTTCGTATCGCTTCTATCGGTCGTATCGTAATAATTTCACTTGGAAAATTTTTTTTTCAAAAAATTTCAACAAAACGTCCGAGAAACGGAAATTTGATTGGAAACTTTCTCTCTCTCTCTCGTCATATCGATCGTACCGTTCCCTCATTCGTTTTGTTTGTCCGCACCGTTTGTTCGTATCGTCCATATTATCTGCTCGTATTGATTCTGTTTAAATAATTTGTCGGGAAAAATTTCGAAAAATATAAGAGACATGAAAAGTTTGAGAACCTTGTATCATTCGTATTATTATTTGCTCGTGTCACTCATGGTTAAATAATTAGTCAGAAAAAATTTTCAAATTTTTTACAAAAAAAATTTCAATTGTAGCTCGCTTTCGCCGTTCGTTCGTATCGCCCGCTCATTTATTACGTATTGCTCGTATCGTTCGTGTCGTAACAATTCTCCGCTGTTTAAATAAGATTAAATAGTAGGAGAGATGGGCAAATAGATTTTTATATAAACATTTTTTTTTATTCAAAAAAACATAGATATCTGTACATATGTAAATACAAAATTACATCTAACCACAATAGCCGTATGGTAACGAACCATAATCCCCGTTGCGTCTTCTTTTGACGGTTGACGGTTTGCACTTTTTTGATTCGGGGTGTGTAACAACCTGATGGAATGGTGTGCACCGAAAAAATGCTATTTGAAAAATTGATTGTTACACCTTTGACTTTGCGTACTTCGCTTTCTAAGTCATCGGGGGACCACACAATAAACAAATAAAATTTTGGCTCACCAGATACAACCGACTTCATATAACTGCCCTCTCCGTAACCGCTAAGCTTATCCATCAGATCACCGAGAAGCTGACCGATCGGCGGTTCATGCTCATTCGAATCTTTTCTCGTCACGTAGATACACGAGTCCGTGTCACAGTACAACGCACATCGGCCCAAGCGCTCGAGATAGCTGCACAATTTCAAACGCGCCTGAGCTGTGGTGTATGTACTCTGTACGGTACTCCGTAAACGTACAATGACTCCGTAAATTCTCTAAGGGGTCTACGAAAAAAGAATCTTTTTCGCAGACCCGAAAAAAAACCTACGCAGACCCTAAATCTTATTATATTAATTACCATAATGGTTTTGCTCCAATCTTACCTTCACATGTGGTGCTGAGCCAGTAATTCTCTCACTCTGTATATCAGCTTTTAATGCATTTGTGATGTCAATACAAGTTCTGGAGTAAGCCGAAAACAGTCCATAAATTCATCTCGCGGAAGATGAAAAGGATTTTAGGTATCTCTGAGTAGTGCTCTTTCTACACGTCTTTCTATTTGATGCAGTCTTTCCACAAGGAATGCTCACTCCTAAGCCATATAATCAAGAGCTATATTTACAAAAAATTATTCTTTTCTGATATGCATACGTACCAAAATACTAAAAAAAATGTTACAGTGGTTAAATTGCTGATATTTTGAATAATAGTATTCGACTAACAAGGGGAGGCTACGATGCATGGGTCACCGATTCGATCTATCTTTGGTATACGTGTAGGTGATTACCAGGTGTATAACAGATGCAAGTAGTAAGGTGCGCTTCTCAGCCATTTCCGAGAAATAAATTAACCGAAATTTCAGTGCGTTCATATGCATTCTACGTTAATGAAAGACTATCGAGGGATAGCAGTGGCAAGCACCCCGCTTCGTAATCGCGGGATCCCTGGATCGAATCCCGCCGGTGGACATTTTTTTTTTTTTTTCTCGACATTACTCTCTTACAAATTTGGTTGTCTTGAATAATTTTTATTTTGGAATCAATTTTAGTAACTTGTTTTTTTAGCGGGAAAAGGGACTCTGACAAAATCGTACAGGCGTTGGAAGAATAAGGCTTTTATTCCCAGTATACTTTTATTCCCAGTATTTTGTACAACTATTTATTCTACCCTATATTCTATTCACTATCGTGCTGTTCTAGCGACGATTTACTGCACGAACTAGGATGATATCGGTCATAGAAGCAGAGAAAACAATAATTATTGCGACTTCTTGAGCAAGTTATGAATGACGTATTCTTGCATTCGCAGGGATTTTTTAAAATATCTATCGCAAACCAAACTTGGTTTACGTTTCTGTAGCATGCTAAAATACGCGTGGTTTGCGCCCGAATTGTGCGATGACAGGACATCGTTCATGATCGTAAACCAAGTTTGCTTTGCGATAGATGTTTTAAAAAATCCCTGCGAATGCAAGAATACGTCATTCATAACTTGATCAAGAAGTCGCAATATTTATTGCTTTCTCTGCTTCTATGACCGATATCATCCTAGTTCGTGCAGTAAATCGTCGCTAGAACAGCACGATAGTGAATAGAATATAGGGTAGAATAAATAGTTGTACAAAATACTGGGAATAAAAGTATTAATTCTTCCAACGCCTGTAGGATTTTGTCAGAGTCCCTTTTCCCGCTAAAAAAAAAGTTACTAAAATTGATTCCAAAATAAAAACTATTCAAGACAACCAAATTTGTAAGAGAGTAATGTCGAGAAAAAAAAATGTCCACCGGCGGGAATTGATCCAGGGATCCCACGCTTACGAAGCGGGGTGCTTGCCACTGCGCCTATCACTCGATAGTCTTTCATTAACGTAGAATGCATATGAACGCACTGAAATTTCGGTTAATTTATTTCTCGGAAACGGCTGAGAAGCGCACCTTACTACTTGCACCTGTTATACACCTGGCCATCACCTACACGTGTACCAAAGATAGATCGAATCGGTGACCCATGAATCGTAGCCTCCCCTTGTAAAATTTAGAAAGAACTGAATATGAGTTTTAATTGGAAAAGAACTGATGTTTATAGGTTATGAAGGTCCAATATATTAGAAAATAATGAGTTGGGAGGCGAATAACTTTTCGAAAAATCGTATCTATTAGAAAGATTTAGTTTCACCGATTACGTATTAGATGATCGTTGACACAAGTGAAAATACAACAGACATTTTACGGAATATTTTTTGAGTAGATGATAGCCCATCAAAAAAGAAATGAGTTATAATACATCCAAAAAAATGTGTACTTTATTCAGAGCTATATTTAAATTTATAAGTTATGTTAATTTTTTTCATAGAAAAGAATTTTTTTTAACAAGTCTTTCCAAAATCAAATTTTGTAGAATTATTTGTTGATTAATACGAAATTTCACTCACTATCTTCTTATTTCGAAAGTCACGATTATTTTTTACTTTTTAGAGCACGTTATAAAAGCTTGTAAATCTGACGCGAATGCACATAACTCGCATAAAGCGTCGTTATAATTGTCGTTATGGCGAATCGAGGGGGTCACCAAGCCTCGCTATCCGCTCGAACTATAGCGACACATTTCGGTATCGATGACGACGAACTTCGTTAAAACTTGGTTACAGAATCGCATTCGTCGTTACAGCGACATCTCGTTATATACCGAACCGACAACTATCGTTATATGCACATAACGACAGAAATAACGAGTTACAGAATCCCCCTACAGGGCGTGCAAGCAGCGGTCCCGACGTCTCGGGGATCCACGCTGGTATGCTCGGGCAACAAAACAGTTACCGCACTGACGCTCGCCCTGGGGACGGGCACCCCGGATCACCGGACGATGTACCGCGTCCTCGCCCACCAATCCTAACCACGCGCGAACCTTAAAATTACTTAAAACGCAAGAAACCCGACGCGGAACGTTCTAAAGACACATGAGCTAATGCGAGGAAAAACAGATAAAAATCGCGACGCACGGATACAAGGAGAAGCCTCACGCGTCCTACCCATACGAGCGCTCGATCTGAACTAATCCACGCTATCCCCCCTACGATCCCCCAAACCACGCGGACAGAAGCCAAGCGTGTGGTGTGCGTATAAAAACAAACCATAGCAACCAACAGGCGCATAGCAACCGTCACAGTGGGCTGGATTTCAAAAAAGTGGGCAAAATCCAAAAAATGAACTTTCGACTTTTTCCATTTTTTTTTTTTTTGAATCGTTAGAAAACATGTTTCTACATTTGATGCCGAAATTACAGATCTCTAGCTTTCGAATTCAGCAGGTGACGATATTCAGAAGTTGACCCTTTTCTAGCGTGGCGCGCGCTGTTTCTCGGCCCGAAATATTCGACTCGCGCGAAGTGAAATATTTTCTATTCCACGCTGCCGATTTGAAAACGAATTAATTGACGGTAATGTTGAAGGTTCACACATTATTTTCGTATGGTTAAATTATTGAAAATGTTGTATATAACATATGAAAATGGGCGCTGAATATCTGCATTTCAAGCCTGCCTGTGAATAAAATAACGTTACTAAAAAGTGGAAAAGTTTTTTTGCCCAGGGATGCCCAGGCTGGTTTTTGTTTCAACGGCTTCGAAATATTATCAAGATTCGAATAGTAAAATTTTCAGGTGCTAATTTTGTGCAGTTTTACATTGAGAAGCAAAATAGTGATGGTGCGTAATGCTCGGGAAGTTTCTCCCGGTCGAGCAGGTATACGCATTACAATGGGACGACCGGCCGCGCCCGACCCTTCTTTTCCTGCCCGGGCAGGGTTGCCAGGTCGTTTGTACACCCGAATTATGGCAACTCTGGTATCTGGAGTTCGTCATTCTGCATTCTTTTACATTGAAAGTACAGTTGTAAGGAAACCTTCGTGGAGTTCAGAGCAGAGCGTATATACGAAAGTTAAAGTGTGAAAATACGAACGTTCAGAATGGATACAGATGAAAGTAAGTAAAATGTATTCTTAACTAATGTAAATGACAATTGTTGTAAGTAATTATTAATTATTAATATTTAAATGACGCAAATGTAGTACACACATAAATAAATGTCCGAATCCACTGCGATACTTTTATTATAATATATAATTTTATATAATATAATTACATAATATTTAATATATATAATATAGGATATAATATAGGATATAATATAGGATATAATATAGGTAGATTAAAATTTGTTTCTATTGAAACATAATTTTTGTAATAATATTAATAATGTTTGTTTGATTTCAGACACGCGTACTACGCATTACACGTGCAGTTACAACGATATTTTCGAAATACTGAAAAATAACTTGCACACAATATTCGTTCAGCAAGTTGCGATTTTCGAGGAGAAAGTTGCGTCGAAATTATCGATACATTTTTCGATTTGTAGTGATTCCAAAGAAGCACTACGAAAACTTGTTGGTAAATTATATAAGAAATGGCAAGAATCACGTCGAAATAATGATCATTTTCAGAAGAAATATGAAACTTGGTTGAAAACTTCAGTAACTATTTTCGAAAGTAATTTAATTAACCCATTAAGGACCAAATGGACGTTTTCTTTCGTCTGTATTCAGTGGCTCTATTCAATATAAAATCGGTCCGAAAGAAAATCGAGGTAAGTTATTCCCGATGTGAAATTGTCTGAACTTTCGATCTATCCAGTCAGAATTTTGAAAAAATACATATTAAAAAAGTTATAATTGTTTATTTAACAAAAAACACGAATTTTCGAAATTTTTTTTGGCTTTATCGAGCACTTTCGGATCGAAATTGGTTTAGGATTTTAAAGGTTACGCAAATTTTTGCGTCCATGAACCCTAACCTTTAAAATGCACTACGAAGTTTTTCAAAATTCAACATGGCGGCACGCAGTATGGTGGCCTAAAGATAAAAATTTTTTGCTTATTCTAGTATTTTTGAATAAAACAACTTGTTCCTGATGGATGATCGCGAAAATTAATTTGTAGGGGTTTTTTGAGTCGCTGATAATAAATCTGCTATTAATTTTTCAAAATTCAAAATGGTGGATCCAATATGGCTGCTGAAATTTTTCAAAATTGTTTAAATGCTATGAAAATTAGTATACGGGGGTTTTCGGGGTCGCTAAATATAAATGTGCTATTAATTTTTCAAAATTCAAAATGGCGGATCCAATATGGCTGCCGAAATTTTTCAAAATTGTTTAAATGCTATGAAAATTGGTATACGAGGGTTTTCGGGGTCGCTAATTATAAATCTACTATTAATTTTTCAAAATTGAAAATGGCGGATCCAATATGGCTGCCGAAATTTTTCAAAATTGTTCAAATGTTATGAAAATTGGTATACGGGGGTTTTCGGGGTCGCTAATTATAAATCTGCTATAAATTTTTGAAATTTCAAAATGGCGGATCCAATGTTGCTACCGAAATTTTTCAAAATTGTTCAAATACCATGAAAAATGGTACTTGGTTTTTTTTGGGTCGGTGATGATGAATTTGCTACTCGTTTTTATCAAACTTGAGATTACAGATTCAAATCGATGACAAAACCGTTCTTATGTTATAAAAATTATCATGTAGGAGTTTTTACGATCATTAGTTATGAATACATCATTTTGTTGCCGTGAATTCACGTTGCCTAGCCCTAACACGTGGAAGTAAACGACAAAACTAAGGGCTTCTTTTTTTGTGCTTCTAGAACAACAAAAATTTGTGAAGACTGCAAAGTTCATGTATGTTCCTCATGTTTCTCACTTTCACACAAATAAATTATAACAATAATCATAAAAAAATATAAAAAAAATTAAAAAAAAAAAGAGGGCCTTAGTTTTGTCGTAAAAGGGGAGCAGTAGCGCAGTGGGTAGCGTGCTCGGCTCGCACGCAGTGGCGCGCGATGTGGCCGGGTTCGATTCCCGCTGTCGGCACCAATGGAAAAATTTTCTAAGTGCTTTTTCTGTGACCCCAGTGGTTCGGAATCCACCTAAAAAGTAGGTCCAAAGGAAACCAGCGCCTTGGTGTGGTGACCGAAAGGCTGGGAAGATGTCTCGGGTTCGATTCCCGATGCCGTAGCACGGCTGATGAAAACACAACTGGCTCAGACGTAGCTCCAGAAACAAGACGTACGAACTACGACTGCCTCTGTCCCAATGTGCTGACATCTAGCGTGTGCGAGACGAGCTCCGGCAGCGAGAAGCATTGCCGTAGCACAGCAGATGGTAAAAGCACAAACGGGCTCGGACGTAGCTCCAGAGGCAGGGCACACGAACTACGACTGTTTCTGTCCCAGGTGTTGAAATCTAGCGAGTGCGCGATAAGCTCCGGCAGCGGGGATCGAACCGGGGACAAACGGATACGAGAGGAGACCAAGCGTAGATGGTGTTGGGAGCCCACAACCCTCAGGGGAGTCGGTGTAAGAACTCATACTATACCATAGTTTTGTCGTTTACCTCCACGTGTTAGGGCTGGGCACCGTGAATTCACGGCAAAAAAACGATGTATTCAGAACTAATGATCGTAAAAACTCCTAGATTATAATTTTTATAACATTAGAACGGTTTTGTCATCGATTTGAATCTGTGATCTCAAATTTGATAAAAAAGAGTAGCAAATTCATCATCAACGACCCAAAAAAAAACCAAGTTCCATTTTTCATGGAATTTGAAAAATTTTGAAAAATTTCGGCAGCCCTATTGGATCTGCTATTTTGAATTTTGAATAATTAATAGCAGATTCATAATTAGCGATCCCGAAAACCCCTGTATACCAATTTTCATAATATTTAAACAATTTTGAAAAATTTCGGCAGCCATATTGGATCCGCCATTTTGAATTTTGAAAAATTAATAGCAGATTTATATTAAGCGACCCCGAAAACCCCCGTATACTAATTTTCATAGCATTTGAACAATTTTGAAAAATTTCGGCAGCTATATTGGATCCGCTATTTTGAATTTTGAAATATTAATAGCAGGTTGATTATCAGCGACTCAAAAAACCCCCACAAATCAATTTTCGTGATCATCCATCATGAACAAGTTGTTTTATTCAAAAATACTAGAATAAGCAAAAAATTTTTATCTTTAGGCCACCATATTGGGTGCCACCATGTTGAATTTGGAAAAACTTCGTAGTGCATTTTAAAGGTTAGGGTCCATGGACGCAAAAATTTGCGTAACCTTTGAAATCCTAAACCAATTTCGATCCGAAAGTGCTCGATAAAGCCAAAAATTTTTTCGAAATTTCATGTTTTTTGTTCAATAAACAATTATAACTTTTTTAATATATACTTTTTCAAAATTCTGACTGGATAGATCGAAAGTGCAGACAATTTTACATCGGAAGTAACTTATCTTGATTTTCTGTCGGACCGATTTCATATTGAATAGAGCCACTGAATACAGACAAAAAAAACGTCCATTTGGTCCTTAATGGGTGAATTTCTACAAAACTCGACTTGTGAGCTAATGCAGACAATTTAATGTTGTTTTTTTTCTCAGAATTCTATTAGACATGTTGGGACATCGTCAACTTCTGTGGCTGCAGGTAAACCTGGCCGACCAGGACAATCGACTTTCGAAGAATCGAGTCGACGAACGAGAAAAAGAATGGCCTTAGACACGAGCGAATCACGTAGCCTGGATGAATTAACATTAGCTACGAGAATAAAACTTATTTCTGCAGGATAACTCGATGCTGCTAAAGTTGTTAAAGATATAACAACTAAATCTCCCGTAAGAGCTACGAAATATCGAGCTGCTTATAGAGCGTTGATGGAACCACAGCAAATTCAGATGTCCGGAGATGATGCCCTTGTGGATTTCATAGATGCAAAATTAACAAAACAGCAGTATGGAAACATTCGGAAATCTTTGAGGCAGAAGAATTACATCGTGTATCCATCGTACGAAAAAGTTGCTGCCGCTAAAAAACTGTGTTACCCTTCAAATATCACGGTAAATGAAACCTCAGCCGAAGTAAGATTACAGTCTTTACTAGATCATACCTGTCATAGAATTTTGAAATTGCAAACAGACGTGATTACATCTTTGAAGCCTGAAGTTACGACAAATCTACGATTACTTTTTGAATGGGGTTGCGATGGAAGTTCCGGACACAGTGAATACAAGCAAAAGTTTACAAACGAGGACAGTTCCGATGCGAGTGTATTGTTAACATCTATAGTTCCATTGCAGATTATAGGTTCAGATAATGAACACAAGGAATTAGTTATTTGGAAAAATCCCAGGCCTTCATCGCCGCCCTATTGTCGCCCTATTACAGTTCAATTTTTGAAAGAAACTGTGTTATCAACTAACCTCGAACGACAGCACGTTGAAAATCAGATCGAGTCTCTGGTCCCTTTTACGACTATTATTGACACGAAGAAAATTATCGTAAAATATGAGCTTTTCTTTACTATGATTGACGGCAAAGTTTGCAACTCTGTGACAGATACAAAGTCATCAATGCGTTGCTAAATATGCAGCCAAACGTCATCAAAATTCAACAACATGGAGCTGATGAAGACGGCAGCCTTAATCACAACTCGACTCGACCTTGGATTATCTACGTTACATGCCTGGATCCAATTTTTTGAGTGCTTCTTGCACATCGGCTACAAAATTGGCGTTTATAAGCGGCAAACCCACATCAGTGTGTTATCAGCACACATTTTGGGTGTAGACGAGCAGATTATGAAACGATGCTACGTAATTTTACAAGTTCTTTCAAGTGGGTATGCCATAAATGTCACTGCGTTTCGACAGTATTGTATTGAAACCGCTGAAATGTTCGTAACTCTCTACCATTCGTACAGTATGCCAACTACAGTCCACAAAGTTTTAATTCGTGGTCCGTTGATAATTCAGTGGTCCCCACTTCCGATTGGACAAATGTCGGAAGACGCGCAAGAAGCCCTTAACTAACAAGGGGAGGCCACGACGTTGACATCACGGATTTTCTCCAAACTTTTTACACTTTTAGTAGTCCATTAGGACATCATAATGTGCAAGTAGTAAGGCGTACTACTCGAGCGTTTTCAAGAAAATCGGAAAAGAAGTTTTACGCGTCGTATATAAGCCAGCGTGTTGTATTTACGGGCACGAGGTGGCGGTGGCCGAATGGTTAGGGTTCAATTCGCAACAGTTGGATCGCGGGATCGAGTCTCGCTCGTAGTTCCTTTTTTTTTTTCCTATACTGATCATATTCTTTCATATATATATTACAACTCAAAGGTAACATAATGAGAAAAATACGTGTGTTTACTCGAGTTTTATTGAATTTCTAATTTTATTTGGCTGTTCCCAATTTTTATTATTATAACCATTATTATATTTATAATAAACCCAAGTCAAAGATCCATAACTAAAGGTGTAAATAACTTTATTCAATAATACAATGAGTAATATAAGAGTAATGTACAATTAATCGTCGGATGTGTTTTCGGCATTACAAGTCGAAGGATGATATTTGTTATACAGACACGAAAAACATAAATTGAAACGGGATCTACTACATCGAATTAATGCGATTTTCCCGCACGCACAAGGAATCTTCAGAGTTTCCATGGAAAAACAAACGTCGTTGACATTTTGAAAAATTTCTCATTCTTCCGTAAACACTCGTATTTTTCTTATTATGTTACCTTTGAATTGTAAATATATCAAAGAATATGATCAGTGTTGAAACAATAGAAAAAAAAAAGGAACTGCGAGCGAGACTCGATCCCGAGATCCAAGGGTTGCGAAACTTGGACACTAACCACTCTGCCACCACCACCTCGTGCCCGGAAATGCAACGCGCTGGCTCATATGCGACGCGTAAAACTTCTTTTCCGATTTTGTTGAAAACGCTTGAGTAGTACGCCTTACTACTTGCACATTATGATGTCCTAATGGACTATTAAAAGTGTACAAAGTTTGGAGAAAATCCGTGATGTCAACGTTGGGGCCTCCCCTTGTGAGATAAATTTGTGTGTCATCGGCGAAAATCATGTGCTTTGTGTGATTGAGGACTCGAGCAATGTCGTTGATAAAAAGAGAAAACAACAGTGGACCAAGGACTGACTGCGATTGAGATGGAATGTTATTTTCATCCACGACAACTTGAGAACGCCCCGTGAGGTAAGAATGAATTAAGGTGAGCGCATCCGGGAGGAATCCCATGTTCGCAAGCTTTACTAGAAGACGCCGATGACACACCGTATCGAAGGCCTTGCTAAAATCGAAGAGAAGCAGGATTGTCACCATGTGCTCGTCAACCCCCCTTCTGACATCGTCGCGAACTCTCAAGAGTGCCGTTTGAGTGCTGTACCCACCGCGAAAACAGGACTGTCTGGAGTCTAAAAGATTATTAGCTTCAACGTAAGCGGTTATTTGCAGAGAGGTTATTTGAAAGAGAGAGAGAGAGAGGGAGAGAGAAAGGGAGAGAGAGAGAGAGAGAGAAAGAGAGAGAGCGAGAGAGGGAAAGAAAGAATGCCGTGTGCCAAATAGAGAGTGCGTGTGGGAGAAGTAGAAAGATAGAAAAATTCTAAGTGACAGGAGCGAGAGAGAGAGATGCGCCTAATAGCCTCGGAAGAAGCGTGAGTAAAAAAATATTTAACAATGATGATAATAATAGTAATAATATTGAAAGTAAAAAATAATAATAATCGAGAGAGAGAGAGAGAGAGAGATAGATGGATAGATATATAGACAAGTTTATGAAGCCCTAGTATACTGTGGGGCTAAATACAATAATATAAAGGAAAGTACAGTGCTCGATCGTAAGTGGAAAATACAAAGTATTAGTAATATAATCGTGAGAAAAGACGTATAAAAATAAAAAAAATAATACTAATAATACAACGTATTTCATATTGCAGACACAAGAGAATAGTGCAGCCACTTAAGTAATAGTAATTGTGATTATGATTGTGATAGCTTAGATTGTAGGTGCTTCGTTACACTGCTCAGTGAGCATTAGATGGGCCTTAAGTTTAAGTTTGAATACATCAATCGATGATGCGGCGGTAATTTCGACTGGGAGAGGGTGCCATAAGTAGCAGGAGGAAATAGGAATATAATTACGGTACGTTTCAGAGCGGAATTGAGGAATTACAAAGGTGGGAGAAGGTAACCTTAAATTTCTACGCTCAGTTTCCTCTACTCTGCAGAACAAATCGCGGATATAGTCTGGAACGGAGCCCTGAATTAGATTATAAATGAGAATACCTTGAAAATAGATACGACGATTTTTCACAGATAGCTAATTTAGTCTTAGTCTATACGGCGTGATGGGTACGTCACGCCGAAGATAAAAAATAAATCTTATGCATGAATTAATTAATCTTTGAAGTTTTGTATTCAGAGTGTCTGTTAAGTTGTGATAAACTAAACAACAATAATCTAAATGAGGGAATGTAAGCGTAGTGATGAGTTTGATTCGTAATTCAACAGATAAGGAGTTTCGATGAGATTTCAGTTTATGTAATGTTGAGTACACCTTGCGAGAAATGGCTGAAACATACTTGCTCCACGAAAGATCGGATGATACATGAACACCTTGGTTTTTTACGTCCCTGACGAACGGTATCGGAGTGTTTTTTAAAGCAATAAGTGGTAATTCGTCAAGATTTATGTTCGTAATACGGGCATTGCTACCGAGAATCAAGATTTTGGACTTAGGAATATTTAACATAAGATTATTGGATACCGAAAAATCGTAGATTACGTTGATATCACTAGCAATCATGGCAAGAGAGAGAGAGAGAGAGATAGAGAAATAGATAGATAGAGAGAGAGAGAGAGAGAGAGAGAGAGAGAGAGAGAACTTGTCTTTATTTTACAAGGGTGGTAACCCACGAGTAAAAAATGTAGAACATACAAAGTGCGCATTATAGAGTATAAAAGTATAGTACAAAGCAGTATAGATAGCAGAAAAATAACAAAATAATAGAATATAATACAGCGAGACTTAAATTCTAACTAAAAATAAAGTAAAAGAAAAGAGTAAGGGGGCAGCAGTGACAAGTCAGGCTACGAAGCACGTACTAACTCAAAGAGTCTGCTCTTAAAAACGGCAAGAGATGGTGATTCACGAAGCGCAGGTGGAAGCGAGTTCCATAGCCGAGTGGCAGAGACCAAAACTGAGTTTTGGTACCCACTCCAGCATATGGGTATAAACAAGTCAGTCAGAGGCCTACGAGTGGGGCCAGTTCGACCCTGCAACGCCAAGCGTGGGGTCAGCTCCAAAGCAAAAAACGAGGGGACATGGAACTTGAGTGCCCGGTAGACGAGAAGGCCCAAAAAATACGTACGGCGTTGCGAGACTTTGAGCCATTTAAGCTTTGTGAAATAAGGCGTAATATGTTCATGTTTTCGCACATTGAAGACAAAATAAACGCACGCATTGAGAGCTCGTTGGAGACGAATATCCTCAGTGCAGGTGATATCAAGCAGCAGTATTGAGCAGTAATCGTATAACGGGAAAATGAGACTAGTTATGAGAAGGCGACGAAGATCAGCGGTCAGAGCCTGTCCATTCGCTTTCAGCTGGTATAACGTCTTGAATACACTATTACAAATACCAGTGACGTGATCGCGCCAATTTAATGACGGAGTAATGAGAGAGAGAGAGAGAGAGAGAGAGAGAGAGAGAGAGAGAGAGAGAGAGAGAGAGAGAGAGATTGATTGATTGATTGATATATATTTATGCCTTGGTAAACCGTTAGGCAAACAATTACAATACAATTAAATTTTAACAATTTTAATAAATAAAGTAACGCACTAATGAAATCAATTCAGACAATATGTTTAAAGTAACGCACTAATGAAATTAATTCTGACAATAAACTTAACAATAAATCACATAGTGATAGAATATGGTAGACTTAACTAACCTAATATTAATTGAGAAATAATTGGACTAATCAGTTTGACGCTAAAGGTCAGCGACTGTTCAGAGCTTAGCCGGCATGGACCAAAGCTAAATGCTATTAAAATAAATTTCAAGTTGACATATCAATATCACGAGCAAAGAGGTAGGCAAAAAGGCGACTCTTCAAAATCTCAACAGTCAAAGACGAGGTGACTTCAATAGGAAGGGAGTGCCAGAAATAAATTGCGGAAAGTGTGAAGGAATTACGATAAGTCGATGTACGATACGCCGGTGTATGAAAGACCAACGGAACTTGGCGGCGCGAGGGACGCTCGGATTGTTGATATCTAATAAAAAGTTCTCTTGAGTAAGCCGGAGAATTTCCCTGTAAGATCTTATAAGTAGTGGTTCCGAGAAAGTATAGTCTCCTCGATCTGACGGTGAGCCAGCCCAGTTGCCTACGGTAAGGAGAGATGTGTTCATCGCGCCTCAAGTTGAAAATAAACCTAATACCGCAAATTATGAGCCTCTGTAGTGACATGTCTTGTTCTCCCGTCACATCATTGTAAACCAAGCAGCAGTAATCTAAAATCGGAAATATGAGCGAGACAACCAAGGTGATTCTGAGTTCACGTGAGAGAGCGTTTCTGTGAAATTTAAGTTTACAGAGCGAAAAATGGACTCGCTTTGAAATTGAAAGAACGTGACTGCACCAAGACAGGTTGGAAGACATGATCACGCCAAGATTACGCACCTTGTCGACATAGGGAAGTGTTTCGCCATCTACGGTGATAGGTGCCAAACTATCCAAATCAAGCCGGCTAATGTGTGCGCCACTACCCTGAATGAGGACTTTAGATTTTTTTAGGTTGAGTTTAAGACCATTGCTATTTGCATATCGAGCAATAACGTCAACGTCGTGTGTAATCTTGGCAATTCCGGCATTAATCTCTGAAGGCAAACAGCTTAGGTAGACTTGGGTGTCATCAGCAAATATCATATATTGTGAATATTTAAGATAGCTACCAATATCATTAATGAAGAGGGAAAACAAAAGCGGTCCAAGTACTGAGCCTTGGGGCACTCCCGATGAAGTACTTAGCGAGTCTGAGCAGCCACCATTCTTGTCTACCATGGATTGGGTCCTGCCCGTTAAATACGAAAAGAGCCATCTAAGTACGTTGGATGAGAACCCCATTTACGAAGTTTTATAAGTAAGCGAAAATGAGATACTGTATCGAACGCCTTACTGGAGTCGAGTAAGACTAGAGAGAGAGAGAGAGAGAGGGAGAGAGAGAGAGAGAGAGAGAGAGAGAGAGAGAGAGAGAGAGAGAGAGAGAGAGAGAATATTGAAAATAATATGATGATAAAATAAATAAAAAAATAATAATAATGCTCACGACTGTGGAGTTTCAGAGAGAAAGAGAAAGAGAGAGAGATATATATATGAGAATACCGCAAATAATAATAATACTAATAAAATTTTAAAATAATAATAATAATAAAATTTGAAAAATAATAATAATAAAATAAAAATAATGATAAAATTTGAAAAATGATAATAATGTGCGCAACTGTGGAGTTTCCGCCCTGCCCTCACCTCACCCGCACGCAACGCCACCTCAACACTCGACTCACCCAGCCACATGGTGGAGGAAAATTGAGTGGTGGGGGAAGCCACGTGGTCGGGGAAGGAGTGGGGATGGAAGTGGCGATTCGCCAGAGTGGTGCACCTACTACTTTTGCTTGTCACTCTGCAATTGTAGGTTCCTTTCGATCAATTATGTTACTACATCATCGCGATATTTAGGAGTCTTCTAAGATAGCTATATGCATTCATTATGCCCACCCACGATTTCATCGTATTATATGCAGCTGGGCCGCACTGTGCTGCCAGTGTCGTTCTTGGAGAGATTTCTTTCTTGGAGTGGATAAACATAAGTAGTTCTACCTTCATTACTCTAGTTCCAATCCATGGCTGCCATTATTCTGCGATACATATTATTCTACGTGCATTTTGTAATTGCACATCCGCTCTTAACCCTTAAGTGCGCACCCTGGTACCCGGGTACCGACCTCGTCACATTTTTTTTTCGATATGAGCCTCCGGATCCAGGAAAGTTTAACTCTTGACGAAAAGATTCTCGTAGCTATATTTTGAAAAATAATTTTTTTGCAATAAAAAAATGAACTTGAAGTAAGGTTAGTCCCAGGGGGCACCCAGGGTACCCGGGTACCCACTAGAGAAACATTTGATATATTCATCTCTAAATCAATGTTAATGTTAATAAATGCTCCACTAGGATAATATTGGTTAATAAATAAACAAATACAATAGTTTATAGTGTAAATATAATACAGAATTATTTATTTCTTGCAGTCTGTCATGTAACTTTTGTTACTGAGTGCTTATCGCACCCAGGTTTTTCGCAATTGTTACAGCTTTTACGAGATTTCCTACGTCTTTTTATGGTTGATTTATAACAAATATGGCATAAGCCGGTAACAATTTTTCTGACAGACCTATCGGAAGGTTCAGCTTCTCTTGCTACAGAAGTGGAAGCACTGAACGGGGATCCTAGCACACTTTCGATCGCGAGTCTCGTCGAATGATTTCACGTGATTTGATTATTCAAAGAGTGATCCTCAATCATTGGTTTGGAAAGTACGACGCTCGTTCGTTCTTCTCTTAAGCCTACTATTATTTTCATAATAAATAAATATATGCTGCAAGAGCGCAGACATCAATGATGTTGAAGAAAAATGCAAGAGGCCACCTCTGAGTGCACCTATGCGTGGTATATCGTGTCACCATTTGGTCTATTGTGTTGACGCCCACCTCATACTTATTATAAGCTTGGTTGGGTAGCCAGTCTTCGTCGTCGCTGTCGTCTTCGTATTCCGAGTCATCATCCTCTGTTCCAAGAATACTTTATAGATAATGCTGTTGTCTACCACGATTCAACCTAAATTAATAATGACAACATTATTTATTAATAATGTAATAATATCATTGAAACAACACATAATTTGATTGAAAAGTATCGTGAAAAGTTGAAAAATTATGAGACGTAATTATGCTCACCTCGCAAATTCAGGACGTTTTAAATATTATCCATGATAATAATTCAATAATATTACTGGATCAATATTGTATCAATAACAAAAACTATTACAAACAGATTTATTTTGATCCAACAACGTATATTCCAACGGTATAAGGCTTGACGTTCTATAGGCACAGCAGACATTCTACACAGGTATACGGCTCCACACTTTGACTGCTGGTTTCTAACTGAGCAAATGCGTCACTGCTGGGCCCTTGTATTCTTGGAAAGAGAAGACGCTATCTAACTGCCACTTCCACAAACATTTGGATAATCTGCTCCTCGATAAAGCCAATAATTGGCTGTGGAGCGCTCGAGATCCCCTCCTTCGATCTCTCTTTGTGGTGACTACACGCTACTTTTAAACGAAAATATACCTTAATTACTTTTTAATTATGTTTACTCAATTAAGTAAATCGATTTATAATGACTCTGTTCACATCTGAACTCAAACAGTAATTAAAACTAGAGTTATGTACCCGGGTACCCCGGGCGCGCATCAACGTAGAAAAAGTTGGGTGCGCACATAAGGGTTAAAGTTATTTGATCTGAATTATCTATCTAAATTTGTATGTTATCATTTTAGGTCGACTCATATTTATATATTCTCTGTAGTCTGTACTTCTGTTGTAATTTTTCCCCTCTTGTAATAATGCTAGTTCGGTTTTTGGCTCATACTCTTACAAGAAACCGCATAATATAATAAACAAATTTCTGATCGTAAACACAAAATTAAATAATACATAATCCATCAATTTCACTTTTTGATATGATATTATTTTTCTAGTCGATAAGAACATGCTTATTGCTGGCTAAGATGTTTTTGTAGAAAACCTTTTATATTTCAACCGAAGGTAAGGTATTTCATCTGTTTCGAACAATTCGATAATTCGATTCGGTGTTTGACTTTTAATTTCTGAAAAGAGGTGAATTCCCCCTCCCCCCCCCTGGCGCTTGCAACAAACGTCGGCACCACCTCAGTCCACGTTACTCCGGAGAGAAGCGGACGTACAGTACTGATGCCTAACGGCATGGTACTTTATGAACACTTATGGCCAACGTAAGATTTACTTCCGAAAAATGAGCTTTGCCAGTAATACCAAATACTGATGCATTGATATAGCTTGTGGTAATTACATATATGCACGTACATAGACTTGAAGAAACAGAACCGCCACATTCTCCGCCGGTACTTGAAACAAGCGCCGGCGCCATCTCGGTCCACATTACTCCGGAGAGAAGCGGACGTACGGTACTGATGCTTGACGGCATGGTACTAGTAGATATTCATTTACGCTGAAGTATCTCTCACATTCGGAAGATGAACTTCATTTGTAATATTGATAATAAGCGCGGTGATATGATTCTTTGTAAAAATATGCACTCTTACAGTTCTAATGAAGCCAAAGCGCGACATTTCCCCCAACGCTTGCAACAAGCGTCAGCGCCACTTCAGTGCACGTTAGTCCGGAGAGAAGTGGACGTACGGTACCGATGCCTCACGGCATGGTACTCTGTAAACACTTGTGCCCGCCGAAAGATCAATCTTTTACTTCCAAAAAAAGAGCTTTGCCAGTAATACCAAATACTGATGCATTGATATGGATGGGGTAATTACATATACGCACGCATATAGACTTAAAAAAACACAATCACCACATTCCCCCCGGTACTTGAATCAAGCGCCGGCGCCACCTCAGTCTACGTTACTGCGGAGGGAAGTGGACGTACGGTACTGATGCCTGACGGCATGGTACTAGTACACGTGTGTGTGACGCCGAAGTATCTCTCACATTCAGGAGATGAAATTCGTTTGTGATATTGATAAGCAGCATGGTGATATAATGCTTTGTAAAAATATGCACTTTTACAGTTCTAATGGGGCAAAAGCGCCACATTTTCCCCCAATGCTTGCAACAAGCGTCGGCACCACCTCAGCCCACGTTAACTCTGGAGAGAAACGGACTTACGTTACTGACGCATAACGGCGTGGTACTCTGCAGAAGCTCGCCCCAATAAAGCTAACTTCTATTTAAAAAAAAAAAAAACAACTAAATTGCACTTGAACGCCAAATTTTAGTATTTTGACATGCATCGTATTAAATATATGCATATATGGCCTCCGAAAAACACAAGTGCGACATTCCCGCTCAGCACATGGAGCAAGCACTGGCGCAACCTCCGTCCACGTTATTCTGGAGAGAATCGGATGTACGGTACTGACGCATGATGGCATGGTTCTCTGTAAACGCTTGTGTCCAACGAAGGATCAATTACCAAATACTCGAGCCACTACTACTTTTCATGAATTGTTCACCTCAAATTATATTATTGTTTTGTTTTCTCAAACGGTTCGGCTGTATCCAACACTTTCGACATTATAAACGGTCGATCGAAATCTCTATATGCTACCTCACATATATAGACCTTTGCATGTTCAACTCACCTTAGATTTTATATTGTTGCAAATAGTCAATAATTTAATGTAATATTCAAATTTTATAATTTTGCCCTCAGTACGTTATACAGTAAACAATATTTTCACGGAACGTCGAAGTCATTATACACATCGTAAAACAATACCAGTAATAACATCATTACAACATTAGAGATAAAGTATCGAATGTAGGGGGTAATTTGATTATGAATTAAAGATAAGCGTGATACATATGGGGCATTCCATACGAACCCAACCAACCTGCGACCCGGACCATTTTGAAAAAAAAATTATTTTTTTTGTATTTACTGAAAGTAGTCATTCGGAATTTTTTTAGATTTTTGTCTCAACCCGTCCAAACACAATAAATTTTTCGTAATTTCACACAATTTTTTTTAAATGCTCATAGCTTTTTCAAAAATAGGTATATCAAATAAAATACTGGGTCTTTTTTCGCTTTGAGTTGTAGTTCCATAAAAAACAAAACAAAAAATAAATCGAAATTCATTTTTATATTTTTTTTTCAGTTTTAAACCCACAATTTTTTTTTTTTTCCAAAACCTGGACCATTTTCATTTTTTTGAAAAAAATCACCACTTTTCAAGAGGCATTTTTACAAGTACAGAAAAATTCGTTGCTTGTTATATTCATAACTTGTGTTTTCTGTCTATTATTGAAGTAATTCTTCACACTAAAAAAAGTTAGACAAATGCATTTGTCTAACTTTTTTAGTGATAAAATGTGATTTTTTAGTAATAAAATACTAGGTCTTTTTTCATTTTGACTTGTATTTCGATAAAGAAAATACGAAAAAAATCGAAATTCATTTTCACATATTTTTCTAGTTTTAAACCCAAAATATCAATGAATCAATAGTGGAGTCTTAATTGCATAACTTGTGACGAAATTATTTTGATTCTTTGCGTCACAGGTCGTCCCGACCAGGGTTCTCGATATTTTTCGAGACATCTTTTCCATTTTGCGTTATCGTAAGCTCTCGTTCCGTTGTTATCGGATCGTTGCGAGATAATACACCGAGTTACCGTGAATAGGGGCCGAAGTAATGAGCCACCCGGTATACTCGGTCTCGAAGAGAGTAATTCGAGGGAGTCTAAAGATTCGAGTATGACTCGCGACGCTTCGCGAAAAGGGTATGGCCAGAGAAGGGTGGTTCGAGATTAAATTACGTTTTAGTATGGAAGGCCGTTGGCATATGAGCCCGCGATTCCCCATCCACCACGATTTTCCCAATCGCACCGTTATCGTAGGGTTAGTTATAGGTAGTCCCGGATCTCACGTACCAGAAGAAGACCTCTCGAAGGATGATCATCGCGAGCGCCAGGATCCATCCGCTGTAACATCTTGGCGTGTCTACGTTTTACGTTTAAAGAATGTTTGTTTTAATTGAGTTTAGCGTTATCGTTTTAATTTGCCGGTCTGTTACGTTTCGAGATAAGGCGCTAGAGTCGTTGTGACGTCAGGAGACAAAGGGATCGTGAGTTATCGTTACGCGTGCGTGTACTCGTCTCTCTCCCTCCTCATTATCGTCTCGATCAATTTACCTGTCCGATTTGTTCTCTTTCTGCGCTGCTCTTGACCCGAACGGTTCGCTGCTAGGAGAGCTCCTGTCATGTTACCGCTTTTGCTCTCGTATCGCTACGCTATCGTTTGTCTCGAGATATCGTTTTGGGGTTCTCGTCTTCTCTGATATCGTTGTTACCGGATTTGCTCTCGTTTCGTTCCCGTTACGCTACCGCTGCGCTCTAACTACGTTTTTGTGATCCCGATTGCGAGTTCTGTTCTCGAGTTTCTGTTCTCGAGTTATCGAAATTATTTTTCCATTGTTGTCACGCTATCGCACTTTCGAGCTCTCTGTTCACGTTTCCGTTTCCGAGGCTATCGTTGCTATCGAATTTATTTAAGTACCGAATATATCGTCGTTACCGAATTTATTTCGAGTTACCGAATTTATTTTAAGTTACCGAATTTATTTAAGTATCGAAATTATCGTCGTCATCGAATTTATTTAAGCATCGAATTTATCGCCGTTATCGAATTTATTTAAGTATCGAAGTTGTCGTCGTTATCGGATTTCTGTTAAGTATCGAATTACCGTGGGTGCTTTCCATCAAGCTTACACAGATTGACACAGGTAGACACAGTGTACAATCGTGTCGGCACATTAGTTGGAACGTGTTACACACGGGTTTATTTATCCCGTGGTAACTTATTATTATTTTATTCACTGAAGTCAAAGGCCCCGGCGAATGGATTCTCTGTCCTATTTAAGCAGGGTAGCACCTCACCTTGTATATGCTTGTAGTTGGTGATGATCAGATGAGCTGTGATGCAATGAAGGAGTACAGGTGGTTTTACACGAATGTATTTATTCAAGAACATAGATCGATCAGTCACTTTTACAATAATAGTTTAAGTTGTTACAAAGGTTGAATGTTATACTCTATGATACACTGACGCGCAATGCCGCTAAGGTAATTGGCACGAACAATTATATCACAGAGGTGGTGAAGCGCTGCTAAGGTGTTCCTTCACTTAATGAGTCCTTATGAACTTGTCTACAACAAGGGTTTGAGAAGATCACGTCAATCACGCCCGCGAGAACCTAAGTACGCGAACGGACTTGCCACAAAGGAACGGGATCTCTCGATCGATTGCTAAGAGCGTCATATTAAGACTAATTTGATAATATGTCGAGAGAACCCTCGTTAGCTTTGGGTATCCGGCTGCAAGGGTCTCGTGGGGGTGGATTGAGAAATCATCGATGGATGTAGGTCTCGATGATTACGAAATCTGGTTATGCAAGGGATCGAATAATCTAGGTCATTTGATAAGGTAGCAAGAGTCCAAGGACGAAAAGAGGAATTTGCTGACGCGCGGTTTGCTCGAGTTTCCAGAGAGTGACTGTCGCAAGAGTTGGCGTACTCTCTGGAATCTGATGACTCTGTGTTGCAATGAGCGCGGGTAGCGATACCTCGGTTCGTCACAAACGCTTATTTAGTCTTAAGTGCAGACACTAGAGTCCGCTCGCATTCACACTTCTCGCGACGA
The DNA here is from genome assembly GCA_963564615.1 of Rhorus exstirpatorius. Taxonomy (NCBI): domain Eukaryota; kingdom Metazoa; phylum Arthropoda; class Insecta; order Hymenoptera; family Ichneumonidae; genus Rhorus; species Rhorus exstirpatorius. Next base: position 464,802 of record OY751314.1, on the reverse strand, counting down.
GACGGACGCGGACATTACTACCAGTTACTATATACCCCTGCCACTTTTCGTTACTACACATGACAGAGTTCATAACCTAATAATGTTTTGATATTAAATATTAACCTAGGCTGCCGAAAAATCTAAATATAGACGCTATCTGTGATTATTATTTTCACCTAAGATAACGAAAGTATTGAAAGTAAATATAACAAGATAAGAAAATATAACAAACTATCCTAAAAAGTGAATATCCTTGAAAGTAAATATAACAAGATAAGAAAATATAACAAACTATCCTTTATCAAATAATGAACATAAATTTAAAAAATACTTCAAAATTGTTTGATTATCATTGATGAAAATTATTCACAGTCAATCAAAGTGAACACTAAAAAGAACCTCATTCAGGCGTTTCACCAGAGGCTAAGCGTTCTTTTAAGCATTGTAATCCACTTTTCCGATGGATGAAAGAGAAATCGTACCTTATTTTGTGGAAAACCCAAACTTGAATATCAGCAGCTCGTCGAGTACGACGAGTTATGGCTATGAGGAAACTAGCAGCAGTTCAAGTTCTTTCAACAATGAAGAAGCAGATGACACAGATGTGTTATTCTTTCCACTCATGCAGTATATAATGACTGGAAAAAGACGATGTCGTATTGAAAATTACTTACAAGTTATCGATTCACTGACCGAGCTTCAATTCGAAGAGCACTTTCGATTGACTCGATGTACAGCGTTACAAATAATTGGTAAAGCATATTACAGGTCATCATTATAGCAATAAATAATATTTAATTTCAACTAATAAATTTTTACTTAATTTTTAGCGGAGTTACAATTATCAGGACGCATCCCTTCACATACGTTTGGAATGACGCCAATCTCAGCGAAATTAAGCTTCCTGTTGTTTTCGTGGTAGATTTCAAACACAGAGCCTTTACGGACTATTTCGGATAGATTTGACGTATCAATCTCGTCTGTTTTTCGTGTTGTCCGCCGTGTCATTGATTGGCTTCTGACAAAGATGGATGACGATATTAAATGGCCAGAAGGTCATAATGTAATGGTAGTATGTGACCAGTTTAGTGCAAAACGCGGCATTCAAAATGTTTTAGGAGCGATAGATGGTACTCACATACAGATTGAAAAGCCTTCAATCAACGCGCGAGATTATTGTAATCGCAAAAAGTTTTTCTCAATTAATTTACAAGCTGTTGTTGATGCAAACACGAGGTTCAATAATATATATGTTGGTGAGCCTGGTTCACTTCACGATGTCCGTGTACTACGAAGGTCACCTTTATATCAAATCGCAAGTGATAATAAGGAAATGCTTTTTCCGGACGAAACTTTTATTATAGGAGATTCCGCTTATGCCTCCTCATCTTGGCTAGTTCCACCGTTCCGCGATAATAGCCACTTAACACCTCAGCAGAGGAAATTCAATTTTCTGCACTCTTCCACCCGTATGGCGGTCGAAAAGGCTTTTGGCAGATTAAAAGGACGTTTTCGGCGTATTAAATTTTTCACAGAATATAGAGATCTATCGTTGATCACAAACACGGTTGTTGCAGCTTGCATTAAGAGGCGCGGCAGAGCCTCGAGACAAGTACATTTCCTCCTATACCGACATGTCGAGAGGTACTACAGCCTCTTATACGCCACACATCGAGCTTATACACGGGAGTATATCTATATAACGAAACTTATTTTTCTAATTATCAATTAATTATACAGACTTCGGCAATGATATTAATACGAATATTTTTTATTTTTTTTTCTCTTTCGATTGGTACCCAAATGAATGCTGTAGCTATTGACATATGGGAGATATCGCATTTTATTTTTTATTTTCGACGTACAACGATCATCATTTTTTCGCTCCGCAAATTTTTCGCTCCGCAAATTTTTCGCTCCACTAATTTTTCGCACCACCAACATAACCACACTAACCGTCTTCAGTCCCGTGTCACGCTGAAAGGCCGAAAAGACGCGATACCGGCGCATCTTGAAAAAATATTTATTTCTAGATAAATATTTTTTTCATTCAATGTGGTTCTGTGTTAAAAAAGAAAAGTTTCGTCCAGGCTGATCGCACCATAATTTTTGGTGTCTAAGTTCATCGCGTCATAAATTTTTGGCGTCCAGGTCGATCGCTCCATATTTTTTCGTGTCTAGAGGTCAATCGCGTCGTAGTTTTAGGTGTCTAGGTCAATCGCGTCATAGTTATTGGAATCCAGGTTGATGGCACATTAGTTCTTGGCGTTCAGGTCGATCGCGTCATAGTTCTTGCCGTTCAGGTCGATCGCATCATTGTTCTTCGTGTCCAGGTCGGTCGCACCATAGTTCTTGGCGTCCAGGTCGATCGCGTCATAGTTCTTGGCGTCCAGGTTGACCAAGCCATAGTTATTGGTGCCTAAGTCAATCGCGTCATAGTTCTAGGGGTCCAGGTCGATCACGCAATAGTTCTTGATGTCAAGATTAATCGCGCCATAGTTCTTGGCGTCCAGGTCGATCGTGTCATAGTTCTTGGCGTCCAGGTCGATCGCACCATAGTTCTTCGCGTCCAGGTCGATCGCATCGTAGTTTTTGGCGTCCAGGTCGATCGCGTCATAGTTCTTGGCGTCCAGGTCGATCGCACCATAGTTCTTCGCGTCCAGGTCGATCGCATCGTAGTTTTTGGCGTCCAGGTCGATCGCGTCATAGTTCTTGGCGTCCAGGTTGATCGCGCGGTAGTTATTGGCGTTCAGGTTGACCAAGCCATAGTTATTGGTGCCCAAGTCAATCGCGTCATAGTTCTTGGCGTCCTGGTCGATCGCGCCATAGTTCTTGATGTCTAGGTTAATCGCGTCATAGTTCTTGGTGTCTAGGTCAATCGCGTCATAGTTTTTAGCATCCAGGTTGATCGCGCGTTACTTCTTGGCGTCCAGCTTGATTGCACCATAGTGCTTGGCGTCCGGGTCTTACGCGCCATTTATATGCGTAATGCCTTGCCGTTGACCTGGAACTTAAGAACTACAGAGCGCGAGGCCTGGACAGCGTTAAACGCATTCCCATCAACTTGGAACTCGAGAACAATCGAGCGGTAGACCTGGACGGTGGAAAACGCAATCCCGTTGACCTGGAACTCAAGAACTACGAAGCGTGAGACCTGGATGACGGAAAACTCATTCCCGTCGACCTGGTTCTCAAGAACAACGGAGCGCAGAGCCTGGACGGCAAATAACGCCTTCCCGACTACCTGGTGCTCAAAGATTACGAAGCGCAGGGCCATTCCAGGATGGTAGGTGACGGATGCCCGTCGACCTGTGCTCAAGAACTACCGAAAGTGATACCTGGACGGCAGGAAAAAAGATCCCATGACCTGGGGATCTGGTACTACGGAGCGCACCACCACATGTCCATCGGGAGCAAAACATAAAAATAATCAAACGTAAAAATTAATTAAAAAATGATAACTCTGGGTGACGAATGATGTTCCGGAGGATCTGTTTATTGCGAATTTGTACTCGTCTAATCGATTACAAATAATTGATTGAATATATTACTTTCATAATTTATAATTCAACGTTGTTCAATTACAATTTTAATTTGTAATTAAATTCTTGTCGATTTCAAATTACATTTATAATTTGTAGTTACACAGAAGTTTAATTACAAATTACATTTGTAATTTGAAATTAAAAGAAGTGTAATTAGAAATTTTATTTGAAATGGGTAATTGAAAAGAGTGAAAATTTTAATTACAGATTATATTTCTAATTTTTAATTACAAAATGTGCAATTACAGATTACATTTGTAATAGTCCATTGAAAAAAGTTTAATTTCAAATTACATTTGTGATTTGTAAGTAAACAAAGTTTAATTACAATTTCACAACTCGGTTCGGTACAGACAATTCAAATTTCAAAGGACCTGCGCATACGGACAACATGCTTCATTTTTCTGTACCAATTCGGTTATAGACTGCGTTTGTCTGGATCAAATCGCTTCATGGGATTTTTTTTTTGTAGTGCAATGATTTGTCGAATTTTCCCTTGTTCAGTTGACTATGATGGCTTTTATGAGTAGAATTACGTGGGTCGCGGTCGGGTTGAGTCTGCGTTTCATTGATATCTTACAAACGAAGCTCTAATATTCCATCGCGAAAAAAAAGATAGTGCTCGATACTATGAACCGACTATAGAAAAGCAATGCTTATGATTTTTATAACTCAGCGATGGTGCTTTGTATCAAGAATCGAAACTCAAAGATATTTGAATGGATCATGCGAGCACTTTCAAGAATAGGGAGACCTCATTGATAGGATTTTGTACGCATAGAATATTTTGGAGTTCGCTAAACTTGCTAACGATCTAATAAAAAAAAAATGCAAATGATAATTCGTGTGCTAGGTGCTAGATTGGGGCTTCTGAAGTTGTGAAATAATGAAACCATTCCATAATTGTACGAAATGTTTTGGCAAGACAATTTATGCCGTCAAAAATTGTTCAATTCTACCCTGAGCATAGTAGTCGCCATTCAAAGCTTTTACATAGAAGTTACATCGTAAATATATGTCGACATATATAATGCTTTGCAAAAAGAAACCAAATCCCATAAAAAACACCATGAATGGTGTATAAAAACTTGAGACAAGTACATTTCCTTGCGTCGTTTTGTTTATGCTTACAAAAAGATGTCAAACCCAAATATTTGACAAATAACCCTTTACAAAAAGATGTCAAACACAAAAAGTTGTCAAATAAATTCAAATAATCTAAGTCACAGTTGCCAAGTACATCAAGCATTTTCATTGTTTACATTTTTATTAACCGTTTATAAGTAAGTAACAACGCTCGAAAACGTATTGAAACGGACTTAAGGACTTAATCTAAAAATTTAATGTTTGAAAGATTTTATTGAAAAAAAATTCGCATTGAAAAAAAAAATCCGAACGAAGTACTTGGCGAGTTATGTAAAATGACTGTACAGACTACCTGTTACGAACTCGCCAAGTACTTCGTTCGGATTTTTTTTTTCAATGCGAATTTTTTTTCAATAAAATCTTTCAAACATTAAATTTTTAGATTAAGTCCTTAAGTCCGTTTCAATACGTTTTCGAGCGTTGTTACTTACTTATAAACGGTTAATAAAAATGTAAACAATGAAAATGCTTGATGTACTTGGCAACTGTGACTTAGATTATTTGAATTTATTTGACAACTTTTTGTGTTTGACATCTTTTTGTAAAGGGTTATTTGTCAAATATTTGGGTTTGACATCTTTTTGTAAGCATAAACAAAACGACGCAAGGAAATGTACTTGTCTCAAGTTTTTATACACCATTCATGGTGTTTTTGATGGGATATTATATAACTATTGTATTGACGTACACGATGATTATAATTTTCCAGTGTATGTTGATTATTCCGTTGTGAATGTAAATAACGAACTACGTGAAGCGAATGATGTCAGAAGACGGATCGATCGAAGAGCGCAATTATTCATGGAAATGTTCCCAGGGCAAAGAATATGAATTGATGGTCTAACAATTATTCCATGCAATTTTATGTATATAATTATGTAAAATATGGAATGTTTATTTTGTATGCACAATGCATATTTTGTAACAAATATATTGAAGTCCCAATTTATACATACTTATATGAAACATGAAAAATTTGTTTAAACATGAATTATTTGAGGTTCCATCTTATATATCCTTTTTCATTCATACTGATCAGCTTCATTATTTATCCGTATACTTATACGTATGTAATATAAAACTTTATTTGATAGGAACTTGGAAAATTCATTTAAAAAATTATATATATATATATATATATATTGAAACGTTTCGAGATTTTACGTATAAAATATCGAAAGTTTTAAATGTTTTTATTTTGATCTGAGAGATGGATTCGTGTTTTGGACTCGAGTAATCAAAAAGAGATAGCCAAGGAATTAATTCTTTGAATGTAATTTGGGAATTCAATCAATTAATGTGTTTCTTTTTGTGGTTTGTTTGCCTCAGAAGATGTTCACTCTTAGAGTATGGTTGCCGGAACAAGTTCATTATCGGCATTGTGATCAGCGAGTCTTGTTTGCTCATGCGCAGGTTTATTATTGTTATTCGTCCACTACTATACGTGTCTTGGTCAGGTAATATGTGCCACGTTCTGCTCTCTATCGATCGTAATCTAGCGAGTGCTGGTAAGTCGGAGTACGCGGGAGTTACCATCAGTAGATACGTCGCTGTGTGGTTAATGCGCTCAGTTTATAACGAGGAAAAAGGCGGGGGGGGGGGGGGGGAGGGCTTGGTTCCGTTACAATATATATATATATATTGTCACGGTGCTTTTCGTTTAACCGGGCTTCAATACCGGGCTAACCCGGGCTAAATATTCACAAAAAAAAATATAACTCGTTAAAGCGAAAGACAACGGCTCGGGAAATAATGCACTCGCAGATCATGAAAAATGAGATTTATTAGGACAACGCGCTCACGCGATAAATCTTGAGCGCGGCGCAAATGCGCAGTACAAAAAAAAGATACTAATCTCCAGACCAAAAAAAAGAAAACGCAAAAAACAAATTATCGGGCTTAACGCTATCTATTTGTATTTTAGGATTTTTGGGCGCCAGTCGACGCTAGTCGACAAAATTTCTATCTCTAGTGACTTGAATGCGGAAAGAATAAAAAACGGGGGGGGGGGTTACAATTTCTCAGGGTCTATGGATTTCCCGGCGCGCGGGCCTCTCAATGATTACCCACGTCGGGTTTTCGTGGCTATGAAAAATAATCGAACTCGAACAATAGTATCAAAAGGAGAGTTACTAATAAAAAGAAAAGAAAACAGGGGCGACGGGTACGAAAAATGGCGGAAGTGTAAAAAAAAGGGGGGGGGGGGGGGGGGGATCACGCTGCGTCACCACACGCTCACGGTTTGATACAAGAAAAAGGGTAATTCGTTCCAAATAATATTTCACGGAGTCGCAGTAAAAAGAAGGGTAATGGAAAGGGCTTACTTTTTGATGGTGGCAGGACTCTCACACGTGTTCACTCGGTCGGATACGTGATATGCCCAATGGCGGTCGCTACGCACTCTCTTCCTCTTTCGCTCTACAATGCTTTCAAAGACTCGATATAATGTGAAACTCGCTTGACTGCTCTCTCGCTATGCTCTCGCCGAAGTGACGAACTCGTCTTCTTCACCCGGACAGCTCGTGGGAAAAGGATTCGGGAAAATTCGGGTAAGATCTAGGGTTGCCAACATTCAGAATATGTTTTGCCGGCCGGTTGGTCGGAGTCGGATCGGAAGTCGGAAGGGGGGAAGTGGGGCAGTGTTGCCAACTGCTACAAAACGTTCCCTCTATAATCAACTTGAAATCCCCCTAAATTTCCTTTGGAACCCCCTAAAATTCCAACCCAACCCAACCCACTCCAAGTAAAACCAATTTTCGAAATAAATAATTAAATTTTTAGCGTAAAGTTGGCCGAATAATTTTTAATTAACAGCCAAATCGATTTATTAGAGTCTTATTTGATGCAGAATCGTTGGGGGATCACGAATATTTTATTCACTATGTTCGGCGGTCCGTAGTTTACGTAAAAAAGTGAAAAAAAACTATTTCTTTCTAGGTAGTGAGGATTTGGTGGGATAAGGTATTTGATTTTGCAATTAGTTTTAATTTAAGCAAGATCGCTTGGTGATGATTGGTGGCCCAATTGAAATGTTTTGCACTTAATAGTTAAAAAAAAAAGATGTTCAATTTTTAGCGTGAAATTGGCCGAATGTTTCATCTATTACCGCCAAAATTGGCGGTTAATAAAAAAATGTTCAACCAACTTTACGTTAAAATTTTGATAACTTGTTTAAAAACAAAATCTAACGCCAAACATTTTAATCAGTCAACTAATGATCACCAAGCAATTTTCTTTAATATAAAACTAATTGGAAAATTGAATACCTCATCCCCCCAAATCTTCATTACATATTCATATACTTTCTAATTCGGGAGTAGACGGTTCGTGTAATTAATTTTGAACCAGAAATGAAAGATGTATGAAAAAATGGCGGATATATTAGTGCTATTTCAATTGAAAAATTATACCGTGGATATATTGCAATGGTCTCACCTAGCAATCTCATGGCCCAATACGATACCTCACCGACTGCAAACAAACTCAATACGACCGAACCGACTCCAAGTAAACTCAATACAACTCAAGTGTCTTCAAGGAAACCCAATAGAACCTAACTGTCTCCAAGCAAACTCAATATGACCCGACCCAACCGAAGAAAACCTAATATGACCCAACCGACTCCAAGTAAAGCCGATATAACTCTATCAGCCTCAACTACATAAAATATAACCCTATTGATCTCAAATAAATCAAATGCAAGTCCGAGCACCTGGTCTTATGCAGTTTATTGACTTTTTCCGAGCATCATGATTTACCTTAAAAATGCCAAATATATAACATAATAAAAAAGCTCGTCATAGTATTCTCCGAGTCCACTTTTAATCATTTTTAGTGAGACACAGCACTTCGAATTGCACAATGCATTTACCACACGTGCTTTATTAGAACCTTATTTGTACTCTTTCAGCCGTATACATACGCTCAGTGCAAATGGTGCGTTATCGAAATTTTTTTTTTTTTTTAAATAAATAATTAAAATTTTAGCGTTGACTTGCCCGAAAATTCTAGCGTTAAGTTGCCCGAATCGTTTGGGGATCACAAATATTATATTCATCGTGTTCGGCGGTCCGTACTTAACGTAAAAAAGTGAAAAAACTATTTGCGTCTAGGTATACCCATATGGAAAAGAAGTATATATTACAAAAGATATATACGAGATATATAAGAGATATCGAACTTATTGCCGCAAAGTATATTTTCATAACTCCGTAAATATGTATTATATATCTGTTATATATCCTCCCGGATATATCGGGCAGATATATCCAAGATACATAAGAGCTACAGAACTTATTGCCGCTATATATAGAGATATATTTTTTATATATCTGGAGTCTACTTTTTTTTCATGGGGGTAGCGAGAATTTGGTGAGGATGAGGTACTTGATAGAGTAAAGCTAGCCGGAAAAATACTTTATTTTGTTTCCAATTATTTTCAAATAACTTTTGAATACAGGAAAATCATTCGGTAATCATTGATGGCCGAATTAAAATGTTGTTATAATATGGACCGCTGAACACGAAGAATATAATTTTCGTGATCCCCAAACGATTTTGCATCGAACAAGCTCATCTTAATAAACTGATTCAGCCGGTAATAAAAAAATGTTCGGGCAACTTTACGCTGAAATTTTAATTATTTATTCAAAAACACACTTTTTGATAAGACACAATTTGCACCGAGCGTATATACCTCTGGAAGAGTACGAATAAGGTTCAAATAAAGTATGTGTTGCAAGTGGTAAATGCATTATGCAATTCGAAGTGTTGGATTTCACTGAAAATGATTAGAAATGGATTCACAGAAAACTATGACGAGTTTTTTTAGTATGTTATTCGACATTTTCAAGGTAAATCAAGGTGCTCGGAGAAAGTCAATAAGCTGCCCAAGACCAGGGCATTGCATCCGATTTAGTTGAGGCCAATAGGGTTATATTGGGTTAACTTGGAGTAGGTTTGGTCATATTGGGTTTTATTCGGTTGGGTTTACTTGAAGTAAATTGGGTTTATTGGGTTTACTTGGAGTAGGCTGGGTTATATTGGGTTGGGTTTACTTGGAAGAAATTGGGTTGTATTTATCTGGACACTTGGGTTGTTACTTGTTACGTTGTACGTTGTACTCTTGTACTTTGTACTCGTAGCTTGTAGCAGTTGTAGCCTTATAGCGCTACATGCAGGTGGCGCCAGTAAAAAGTGGCTGTAAGCGGTGACAGACGGATCGAGAAAAAAAAATCATCATTAACTGCTCATTTAAAATATTAAAAAAAAAAATTTATAGACGTCATTTGAAAAAAAAAATAGTAAAATTCCGGGTCGACTGATTTTTGCCGGCCTTGTGCCAAAAATGACGACTGCCGGCATTTGATCAAAATTACCGGCCGGGCCGGCGGAATACCGGCCGGTTGGCAACCCTAGTAAGATCGGGATCAAGGGCCTGCGCAATATTAATATGGGTCATCGGGGGATCAATAATCGATAGCTCATTGGGTCACCGGAGTCGCCGTCGCAGGCGCATGCACCTTCGATGATGGATTGCCCGGCAGGTGCTGCTGACGATGGCACGCGACGGTCGACTCGGTGACAAAGATCGAAGGGGGAAAGGGTGAGGGCTCCCTGTGGGCACTGGCTCTCGGGATGGCGTATGACTTGACGTTGCTCGCTTTGCGTTGATTTTTCCGATAATCCCAGACGCTCGATATACCGACCGGGCCCTCACAGATGTTTGGTTCCTCTCGGTGTTCTGTCCGTGTGAGGGCCTCGGCGCAGCGGTGTGAGTGGGACTCTCGGCGAAGACAGGAATGCTATGCGGCGTTGCCCTTGTTGCTCGTTCTCTTTCGCCGTCCACAGGGTTTCCTTTAATACTTTTTCTCGGGGATTTGTAGGTTGACGGGATTATTAAGGGGATCATTGGGTTGATCTGGGACTACGGAGGTGGTGAGAGAAGAGCGACGAGGGACGACGGGGTTTTGATGGTTTTTCGGTTATTATGCTATGTTACATTTTTCGGGTGTTTTTGGCGTGTGGTGACGGATTTCGGCAAGGCTTATGCCTTGCCTGTGACGCAGTGTCACAATATATATATGGGACATTCCACGTCAACTCAGCCACCCCGTTTTTTTTATTGTCTCGAAAAAATTATTCAGTATGGGCATTTCAAAGGACAATATATCCATGACATTTTACCAAAATTTCATCCCCCCACTATTGTTGGTTCTCGAGATAATGATTAATGAAGTCTCAATTTTGTGAAAATCATAACTTCGTAACTACTGATCGGATTTAAACGATTAGAAAAAGAATCTTTTTTATTTTTTTTGCACTTTTCGAAAAAAAAAAATGTCATCATCGGGTAAAAGCTCATTAGACAGTTTTCGCGGTAAATTAACAAAAAACAATTTTTTCCTCGTCACTAATGCCTTGTTCCATTTTGAAAAAATCCTGCGGAGTTGTGTATTGCCTCCCTCTATCAGAAAAAAAAATACTGAGTAGAATTCCGATTGGCCCTTTCGTGGAAAAAAAAAAAATCGAAAAATTTCCCCGAAAACTGTCTAATGAACTTTTCTCCAATGACGGCATTTTTTTTTCAAAAGGGCGAAAAAAATAAAAAAGATTCTTTTTTTAGTCGTTAAAATCCGATCAGCCGTTACGAAGTTATGATTTTTACAAAATTAAGAATTTATTAATCATTATATCGAGAACCAACAATAGTGGGGGGATGAAATTTTGGTAAAATATCATGGATATATTGTACATTGAAATGCCTATACTGAATAATTTTTTCGAGACAAAAAAAAATGGGGTGGCTGATGAGTTAACGTGGAATACGACACGTCAACGCAGCCACGTCAACTCAGCCACTCCGTTTTTTTTTTGGTCTCGAAAAAATTATTCAGTATGGGCATTTCAAAGTTCAATATATCCATGAAATTTTACCAAAATTTCGTCCCCCAACTATTGTTGGTTCTCGAGATAATGATTAATAAATTCTCAATTTTGTGAAAATCATAACTTCGTAACGGCTGATCGGATTTTAACGACTAAAAAAAGAATCTTTTTTATTTTTTTCGCCCTTTTTGAAAAAAAATATGCCGTCATTGGAGAAAAGTTCATTAGACAGTTTTCGGGGAAATTTTTCGATTTTTTTTTTTTTTCCACGAAAGGGCCAATCGGAATTCTACTCAGTATTTTTTTTCTGATAGAGGGAGGCAATACACAACTCCGCAGGATTTTTTCAAAATGGAAGAAGGCATCAGTGAAGAGGGAAAAATTGTTTTTTATTAATTTACTCTGAAAAATGTCTAATGAGCTTTTATCCGATGATGACATATTTTTTTTTCGAAAAAAAGCAAAAAAAATTAAAAACATTCTTTTTTTAATCGTTTAAATCCGATCAGTAGTTACGAAGTTATGATTTTTACAAAATTGAGACTTCATTAATCATTATCTCGAGAACCAACAATAGTGGGGGGATGAACTTTTGGTAAAATGTCATGGATATATTGTCCTTTGAAATGCCCATACTGAATAATTTTTTCGAGACAATAAAAAAAACGGGGTGGCTGAGTTGACGTGGAATGCGACATACATATATATATATATATATATATATATATATATATATATATGTCGGAGTATGGATATCTGCATTCAAGTGTTTTTGATCGACAGAAAACGACAAGCTTTGACGCTTGGATGAAATCCAAACGAGACACGAATGGTCAACTTCTTCTTTAAAAATCGAGAGGGATCGTTTTTGCCTTGGACACGTTGTCAAGGGGTTGTTGTTGGATAAAGAAGAAGAGGAAGAGAGTCTCAGAAAAAAGGATGGATTGAGTGTGTTCGTTAGGGGATCATCTCGTTTTCTTGTCTATCTATTCTTACATCAATCGTAATTGTTCTGAAGTGAAATTTATAGTGTAACGTTCATTAAATGGATAATAATCATTCTCGGGGTTCATCTCCATCCTTTCATGGTTGCCCTCCGACATATATATATATATACTAGGGGTGCGTAGGGCGCTACGCGCCCTCACTTAAGGCGCGCATTTAGGTTGGGTTGGGTTTGGGTTTAGGTTTGGGTTTGGGTTGGTCATTGTTTTCAAATTGGACACCCGGTATAAGCTCAATTCCTGAAACAGCGGCGGCGGCAGCGGCAGCGGCGATATATCTTTATATTATAGAGATATATATATATATTGTGACGTGACATTTTGCCCCGCTACCCGCACGGAGTAGTGTCGACCATGGGGTCGGGTTTACGACCCTACGACGACGCTCATCGATAGACAACCCGGAGAATTTTTTCTATTTCTGCCTTAAAGAGCGAAATTCCGTGTCCTACTCTCGAGCTCACTCGCCGGTGGTCATCAACAATGGACTCGCGAGTGGCGCCGACGTGTCGTGGGGGCGTCTCGCTCGTGGCCGATCCGTGCATCGTTGGCCCAGGAGGGTCCGAGCGGTAATTTGCTCATTACGCAGGTGAATATTCGCCATCATTATTCGTGGGAAATAGGGATGCCAACGGAGACATTGGGAATTGGACCGATATACAGCGTCACCCGCTCCGGTTGACTACGCAACCTTGGTGTTGCACCCTCCCCTACTGCCCCCTCAGTCGTCGTGGACCGTGATATTCGGCGCCTCATTTAATGAGATCTTTGGGACGGAGCCAGCAACGCGGTGCTGTTTTGCCTGGTGGCGTTTATTGTGGGCCCACCGCCTAATCGAGGGACGCTTTGATTACGCGAGGGAGGCGTCTCCCGTTGCTGGTCATCATCCACGAGATCCTAGGAGGAGGGCGATTGAGGGGCAGCATATCATAGCTGCGAGTAGAGGCTCGCACACGGTTTCGGTCGCGGGAGGAGTCGTTCCTTCGTCACCGTCATACGTCACTTAACGGAGAAAGCGAGGAAATTAAGGAAAGTAGGGAGACCGGCGGGGCGATGCGAGAGAGTGAGGCACGCGAATCGAGGAGAGAGTGGGCCGTCGAGGTAAGTTGATCGATTATTGAGGATCATAGATCAGTCGGAATTTTTCGGGAGTCGAGAGCAGAAGCAATAAGTAGTGGTCAGTGCTTCAAGTACCGGACAACGAAGGAACTCGGTGAGCCCGACTCTCCTTACTCTTATTTCTGCCATATATTCGGAATTCTTTCCTCGTATTATCAATCATGTCTTAATTTTGAAGAGTAGCGACCACGTTCACTAGCGATAGTCTCGCGATCGTGGTCGTAAATAATCGTTTTTGAGTATTTAATTGAGTTTGAGTAATTGAGAATTAAGAATTTTATTAGAGAAATGGACGAGAAGAGAATTCCTCAAAACTGGTCTAAACGATTAATTATTGAAGTTATTGAATATTTTACCTCATGTTGAGGAATTCGCGTAACTTTGCCAAATGAATCGTGTCCTTTATGTAATTATGTTTGCGTGCTACGATTCGGGAATTTAATTAGACTTCGTGCATCTATTTCTTGCATAGTTAGAATTACCTGAATTAATTAACGTAGTTCGTGAAATATTATTTCACATGTTGAGCATTTATTTCCATCAAGTTGCGGGCTCAAGGCCTCGCGTTCGAGACAATGGTACGCTCTCGCGTGCCGCGTCCCTGCTTGTTTACCTTTTCTCTTTCTCGCGGCATATACTCGTCGAGCGCGGAGAGCCAGAGTCCCGTGTAAATCAGTCGAATAATTTTGCCTTTATTTCTTTCGTATGATTTATCGTATTTTTCGTGTGTAACGAGTAAGCAATAAGTAATCAGAAGTTGGTGATGTCTGTGTTTCTTGGCTTATTTAAAAGCATGACTCATCTCCTAAACGATGATAGGTCGTTTTACGACTTATCTTGTTCCAATTTTTTTTTACGTCACTTTTCGACCACAATAGTCACTTTTTAAAGTTTAGAAAGTCTCCCAGGTATCAATGAGCTCAAAATGAATTGCTACAAGTATTGATTGTTGATTCGAATATAAATAACCCATTCCAAAAATTGGTAAAACATACAAAATTTTTCAAAATAAACATGGTTCTTTGAATAAAATTGAAGATACGGAAATACGGAATTTAATTTTATTCAAAAAACCATGTTTATTTTGAGAAATTTTTTGTTTTACCAATTTTTGGAATTGGTTATTTATATTCGAATCAACAATCAATACTTGTAGCAATTCATTTTGAACTCATTGATACCTTGGAGACTTTTTAAACTTTAAAAAGGGACTATTGTGGTCCAAAAGTGACGTAAAAAAAAAAATTGGAACAAGATAAGTCGAAAAACGACCTATCATCGTTTAGGGGATCAGTCATGCTTTCAAATAAGCCAAGAAACAGAGCCATCGCCAATTTTTTGGTTGCCTGACATCATTTTGAACGAAAAACAATATTTTCTACGTGTTAATTAGATAGGATTGATTGATTGATTGATAATATATTTATGCCGTGGCAAGCCATTGGCAATAATTCAAATACATTGAGTAAGTTAATATAAAAAACAATACCGAATACTTAAGCTAGTTCTATACTAATTTTTATTAATAATATAGATAAAGTAAGTGATAAACACTTTCAAATAAGGTGATTATGCAATAAGGCAAGAGCGATGATAAAGTTGTAACCGATATAGGTACCGGTCGAAAAGATATAAAATAAAGAAAGTAGAGATAAAGTTTCAGAAAATTGAAATGAAACACTAGACCGTGCGGTCGCGAGATAAAAGGTGAGTATAGAGACGAGATTTGAATGTTTCCACACTCGGAGCAGATTTTATCTCAATCGGAAGTGAGTCCCAAAAGTAGACTGCAGATAACGAGAATGAATTGTGAAATACATTTGTGCGGTGAATCGGGAGTAGTAAACATAGAAGGAGGCAACCTCCGAGAACGATTATCATTATTCGTGGCCCTGATAAACAACTTGACGAGGTGAGGCGGTGATTTTTGACCAATTATATTAAACATAGTAATGCCAAGAAAATAAAGACGCCTAGATTTTACTGTCAACCAGCCAAGCTGTCGTCGAAACGGCGTGATATGCGTATCACGACGTATATCGAAAATGAAGCGTATACAGCAATTGATAAGCCGTTCTATCATCAAATTTAGTTCCTTGGTAAGATCGTTATAAACAAGGCAACAATAGTCAAGAATCGGGAAGACTAGGGAGGTGATTAGGGACGCTTTAAGATTCTGGGATAAGATATTTCTATGGAACTTCAATTTATAAAGAGTAAAATGTACTTTTTGTGAAATATGTTTAACATGTGACTTCCACGATAAACTACCCTCCATCATCACCCCTAGATTCCGAGCCTCGTTGACATAGGGAAGAACCACGCCATTCATAGACACCGCCGGCAATGGAGATGGATCGATAGTGCGTAAGAAAGCATTACTGCCTAGCAAAAGAATTTTAGATTTCGATAAATTAAGCTTTAGGCCATTAGTAAGTGCAAAATTAGCAATAGAAGTGACGTCTTCATTAATTAACTGGATCGCTTGATGTAATTGAGATGGGAGGCAGCTGAGATAAATTAAAGTGTTATCAGCAAATATCATGTGCTGTGAATGACGCAGCACTGATCCTATATCGTTAACAAATAAAGAGAAAAGAAGAGGACCCAAGACAGACCCTTGGGGGACCCCTGAAGAAGTTGGACAGACTTCTAAGCTACTAGACAGCTAAGCTACTAGCTTCCTCTCCTAGCCAGTTCTCCAACGCTCCGGAGTTTCTGTTACTCGAAGTCTCCCTTTCCGACTTGGACAAGCTCTTATTCGGATCAGTGTACAGACGATCCAAAGGCCAAATGTTTGATTATTTTTTGAATGCTTTATCTAACTTCTCCCACGCATATAAAAATATAATAATTGGCGGAGATCTCAATTGCACTTTGTCTGTAGACAATTATGAGTCGCGTTACTTGAGAGATTTAGTTTTCTCGCTCTCGCTTCACATCGTTGAATCTCCACCGACTTTTCATTCAGCATTCTCCGATTCGTGGCTCGATGTTTTCATAATAGATAGTATTGACAATGCTCTTTCACTAAATCCGAAACTCTTTTTATCGCTGGTCATGATCTTCTAGAATTAACTTATGCTATCCGTACCGATCCTATCGCTGAGCGCATAATAACACTTTAAGCCTACCATAATTTCTCTGAGGCAGCTTTCCTTAATACTGTAACTTCCAACCTCAATAACGACCGGCTGTTATGTTCAGCATTTCAAGGGTCCGATACTATGGTCGATCATGCGGTCTCTGTAAACACTATTACAAGGAAGCTTTCAGATTCTCTTGTTGAGTCACTCAATGCTCATGCGCCATTACGATCCTTTCGAGTCAGTCGCCCACCAGCACCGTGGCTTACTCAGGATCTAAAAGATTGTATTCGATATCGTAACACGTTGTACACTCGAGCGAAGAGATCAAAAACTATTCTAGATTTAGTTATTTTTAGGGAGTATAGAGATGACATCACAAAAAAAAATAAGAGGAGCTGAAACTGCATATCACATTGAGCGAATCTCGCATATCTCCGATCCTAGTAAATTGTAGCTTGAGCTTGCTAATCTAGGTCTAGTGAAGGCATCCTTTCCCTCTCCACTTCATTTTTTCAGTGCCTCCGATCTTAACACCTTCTATTCCTCAGTTTCAAGTGTGCTTCCTTCGTGTTCGCTTCAGAGATATCGCGCGGCCTGTGCGCTAATTCAACCTAGTCAGCTTCAATTTAACTTCTCTGAAGTCTCTTCCGATCAAGTCCGTATGCTCGTATCCTCCCACTCCGCGAGATCATCCTACTCGTCCGGCCCAGATCATATCTCTCTTTTTGCAATAGCCAAATCTTTACCAGAAACATGTTCATTACTGACTTTTATTTTCAATCTCTCTCTCAGGTCATCTGAATTCCCGCAGTGTTGGAAACGAGCATTCTCGACCACTCTCGAAAATCAATTCTCCTTTCACTCCGTCTGACACTAGACCTATAGCTAATCTCAGTGAGTTCTCTAAGATTCTCGAACGACTGGTACATTAGCAAATTTCTGTTTGGGCTGAAGGCAACGATATTTTTTATCCTCGTCAGTCTGGTTTCCGTGCAGGCCACAGCACACAATCGGCCCTGTTACGTATATTCGACGATGTAAGGCGAAATATTGACCAACGTTGCATTACCATCCTCATATTGTTTGATTTTAGTAAGGCCTTCGACACAGTACCTCACCTACAATTACTTTGTAAATTAAAGGGTTTGGGCTTTGCCGATTCGGTGCTTGACTGGTTCTTCTTGTACTTAACGGGAAGAACTCAGGCGGTCATTGATGATCAAGGCAATTGTCCCACTTGGCTTCTGACTTCTTCGGGGGTCCCTCAAGGGTCTGTCCGACTTCTTCAGGGGTCCCCCAAGGGTCTGTCTTGGGACCCCCAAGGGGTCCCAAGACAGCTAGAAGTCTTCGAGGTCGTCGAGGAAACCTAAATCCTCGTTGAGAGACCTCTAAACTTCAAGCTACAGCGCCCTTCTTGAATGAGGGCCTCTTTAATGTCGAAACCTAAAGTTTTGAGTGGTAGGAGCGAAGAAAAAAAAGTTCATTTTCGACACACCCTAATACCACCCCCCCCCCATGTGTGCCACCTTGTCGTGGTGGGGTGGGGCTTGTAGGTCTATCCGCTGGAGCCCTGCCCGGTTAATCCGGGAGGCTCTTTGCGTTGTAGATCGACTAAGAGCGCACACAAGCCTAGCAGTGCTATTGCTGGCCAAGAGCAATACTTTAGGGGGCCAAGATGACCCACGAACGTCCGACCAATGGCGAATACTGGTACCGCGGGGGTCGGGCGGCCCAACGATTGTAGACGGTGCCGTCATTTATGGCGGTAGCATTGGCAGACGTTGCCCAACCTTAAATGAGTTGGACTCGCGGAGGCAGTGGTGCATGACGTGTGAGTTGCGGTGCCAACTCGGGAACGGCACCCCATATGCCGCGGGAGATTGGAAAGTAACTCCCCCCCCCCTTCCAAGGGGCCACCGGTCTGAGCCGCCAGTGGGAACAATGCAGGTAGTAGCAGTCTCATGGTAGCCTTAGTGTGCGAACCGAGAGCTTGCTCTCTCGGTTGCCACTATGAGCAGGCCTATTAGGAGCTGTATGCCGGGCGGTAATAAGTGAATAGCTTGCAGACCGTTACGCACCGAGGTGCACCAACAAGGACACCCTAATACCTATTCTATACCTATACTATAATATCAAAATCACATTCTGACGCATGACATAGGTTTCATTACTTTGTTGTAAAAAAAAAAATCAATAAATAAATGTTTGAGGCACAGTACACTTTCAAATACTTAGTCATCCGAATCAGAACTTTGTTGTTCGTTGCCGTTCTTATGTTTGAAATATTTTTTCAATAACTTGCATTTTTCATTCTCAAGCTTCAATAGTACAGCGGTTCGGTATGCATTTGACTTCAGCTTATCGTCAGCAATCTGCTTTCGCAGTTCGAGTTCCTTCTCTTTCATTGTCAGCTGTCGTTTTTTTAACTGTAGCTCGTCTTTCTTCCTCTCGGCATTTTTCTTATATCTTTCCTCTGTCGCAATATCACGTTTCTCTTTTTTTTCTAAATGCTCCATCCACTGGTTTTCTAACTGTAGTTTCGCTCGTGATAAATTTGAGCCACTCCCATGTGGATGACGGACACTCTTCTCCGATGAATTCGACTTTGTCGTACATACGTCATTATCTACCCTAGAGTCTACTGGCATTTTATCTAAACGCGGCTTTTTCATTTCCGAATTGAGTACACGTGATGGTCCTCCCTGAGCAGCAACATCTGAATTGACTCCCTCGAGCAATACACTTTTATCCAGTTTCTCATGGGCATTCTTCAGGCTTTCTTTACTCACCTGAGTAAACGCTCTATTGAGTGACCTAGCCAATTTACCTTTAAGAAAAGGAAAACCTGAAGAAGCCGTATGACTTGCTGCAACTGCATTTTCTCTTTGTAAGCCAAAAATTTCTTCCAGCTGAGTGATCCAATGAAAATTCATTGCCCCTTGGCCTGATTTTGAGTTGTTGTCTACAACATCTTGATATTTTTGATATAAGGAATTCATCTTCCAGCGCACTTGGTCCTTAGACATCTGAAATGAATCATAATTTTTTTAAATACACTGAATGGGCAAACAAATAAAAATAATACCAGTCCTAGATAACAAAGTAATTATACCAAAAATAGATACAGAAATTTGGCTGTAAAATTTTGTGCAACTTTTACACAGAGTGATTTTTAACCCTCAAACGCTTACTATGGGTCATTCGTGTCCGGGCTAAAATGCAAAATGCGGGGGAAAATGCCTGCACATCTCTATATTTTACATGAAATTGTTATTAAAAATGTTTTTTTTGGGTGGGACAAGTTATTATCATTTAGTTAAGGGCTTAAAGAGGCCCATGCATTTTTTCAGATTTTTTCAAGTTTTAAAATTGTAAAATGAGTGAAAGACACGAACGACCCATCGTTATGACTTTAAAGGTCTGCGTACACTGTGCCGCGGCGAAGCGCGGTGCGGCGTGGCGAATCGCGTCGAATCGCGGCGATGCGCAGCGCGGTGAACCGATGCAATTTTGGTTAATTCTATTTGACGATTTTTTATTTACTTTTTTCGTATCGACACGTGCGATTAAAAAAATTTATTTATTGCTGTAGTGTCCACACAATCCAAAAACTTCCGAGCGCTTCGTAACGATTTCCATAGATTCACCGCGCTGCACATCGCCGCGCTTCGCATCGCCACGACTCAACGCGATTCAACGCGATTCGCCGTGCCGCGCCGCGGCATAGTGTACGCAGACCTTAACAGTGGCTCAAAAGCTGACGAGAGTTAATATAACGATACAAATTACTGAAAATTTTTGTTTGATTCACACAATTCATTTTAAAATAATATAGCATTGAGTAATTGAAGGTAAAATAGTTACCTCGATTCCAAAACTTTCCTGTAACTCATCCGATATCGCTTGCCATAGTTTTCCCTGTTTTTTTGGATTTTAAAGCATACCTTTATGCGCTTCATATAAACTGAGTAGAGCCATCGTTGCTGTATCGGTCCAAACAGCAGCTGCAATGTACACGAGTTAAAAGTCAGGATATATCATTACTGCATGTGACAAGTATGCGCGTGATAATAACGAGAATCTCGCGATTCGCGTCACCTTCGGCCCATCTCACCATCCTCGACGCCGGGAGAGCCGTTGAGCGCCAGGTAATCTTTTTAATTGAACGGCGGGAATTACCAAACCCGCGAAACTTAACCGGAACTTGATAGGGACCTAAACGAAACACGAAAAAGGGAAGCCGGCGCGTTGGATGGTGAGATCGGTGACGGTATACCCGATTCGCTCAGTATGTAGGTTGTGGAGAGAGGGCGTGGACGGCTGGCTAACTCTCGAGTGCCTTCAAAAAACGTGACCCGAAATAAAGGAACTCAACACGAAAAATAACGTATGGGGCCTTGGTTCAGGCTAGTTTATTAATTCCTCTCACGATAGCTTATAATTTCGATAACTGATAGGAAAACGAACAGAAGTCACGATAGCTCATAATTTCGATAACTGATAGGAGAACGGACCGCAAGTCACGATAGCGAATGCGATAGCGAATAGAAAAATTCGGTAATGACGGTAACGTCGATACGCAACTAAATTCGAGGACGGCAATCAATTCGAGGCTTAACTAAATTCGATAACGACGATAACCTCGATACTCAAAGAAATTCTATAACGGCGGTAAATGCAGTAACGCGAAATAACTGCGGTAACGACGATAAATTCGATGCTTAACGTAATTCGATAACGACGATAACTTCGATACTTAAATTACTTCGCTAACGACGATAAATTCAATGCTTAACGTAATTCGATAACGACGATAACTTCGATACTTAAATTACTTCGATAACGACGATAAATTCGATGCTTAACGTGATTCGATAACGACGATAACTTCGGAGACGGGAACGTGGACAGAGAGCTCGAAAGTACGATAGCGTGACGACAACGACAAAATAATTTCGGTAACTCGAGAACAGAAATTCCTCGCAATCGAGATCACAAAAAGGTAGTTCGAGGAAACGGTAGCATAACGGGACGAAACGAGAGCAAATTCGGTAACAGACGATATCGGAAAAGGCGAGAACGTTAAAAAGATAGCTCGAGAGAAACGATAGCGTAGCGGTACGAGAGCAAAAGCGGTAACATGACGGGAGCTCCCCAAGCAGCGAACCACTCGGGTCGAGAGCAGCGCAGAACGAGAGCTCCGAGCGGCGAACCGAGCTAAGCCGAGCGGCGATCGAGAGCTAAACCGAAAGAGAACGAATCGAACAGGTAAATTGATCGAGACGATAATGAGGATGGAGAGGGATGAGTACGCGCACGCGTAACGAGAACTCGCGATCCCCCTCGTCTCCTGACGTCACAACGACTCGAGCGCCTTAGCTCGAAACGTAACTGACCGGCAAATTCAAACGATAACGCGAAACTCAATTGAACGATAACGCTAAACTCGATAAACGAATATTCGTTAAACGAATAACGTAGACACGCCAAGATGGTGTGGCGGGTGGATCCTGTTGCTCGCGATGATCGTCCTTCGCGGGGTCCTCTTCTGATATGGTAAATCGGGGGCCAACTATAACTAATACTACGATAACGGTGCGATTGGGCAATCCGTGGCGGATGGGGAATCGCGGGCCCATACGCCAACGGCCTTCCATACAGATACGTAACTCAAACTGCCCTTCTTTACCCATACCTTTTCGCGAAGCGTCGAGAGTCGCACTCGAGCCTTTAGACTCCCACGAATTACTTCCTTCGACACCGAGTATACCGGGTGGCTCATTGTTTCGGCCCCTATCCACGGTGACTCGGTGTCTTATTTCGCGATGATCCGATAACTACGGGACGATAGCTTTCGATAACTCAAAACCGGAAAACTGAACTTACACGCTAATTGCTAAAATTACGATAACTGAGTCGAAATCGTAGAAAACCCTGGTCGGGACGACCTGTGACGCCAAAAACCAGAAAATTGCGTCACAACTTCCTTTGAAAAATTACTACTTACGTGTTTTGATTTTCACGTATTTTGACGGAGCATTTTCCTCTTCCTCATTCACACTTGGGCTATGGTTTGCTGATAGAATTAAAAAAAATTAAATTCTTAATGACCTGATTATTTGAATCAGTGGATTAAAATACTTCCATTCATCTACTTCAGGAGTGTAATCTGGTGTGTACAAAACATTGTTCGAATACATATAAACGTCATTGCCAATGAAACAATAATGAGTAGGAGCATCTTCAATGTTTGGTATATGCATTTGACAATGCATGCAAGTGTATCCATCTGCAAGGAGAAATGAACGTGAAATTTCAGCCGTAAATTTGTAATGAAATATTCCGATGGAACGTAAACCAGTAGAAACTAATTAACGGAAATATGATTTTCCGTACGTTTCCTAATTTATTTACAATCGCTCAACTGTACGATTCATTGTTGACCTCAATGCTCTCAGACATCATGGATTCATGGATATGGGAAGTGTGGGGAAATGCGTCCATTGACGCGAAATTTTTAAATTTCGTTTGGGAGATTTGTATCAGAATTGCCAACATCCATTCAAAAAATTACATCACGCTGGTAGCAATCAGTCAGACACAGCGTTGAAACACAGCTCGAGCTATGTTTGTTTGTGTCGCGCTGTGTCGTTGTTGGAAAGCACCGTGTCGGACACTGTGGCGCTCTGTGTCGACTGTGTCTGTAGATGGAAAGCACCCCGTATTACCGAATTTTTCTATTCGCTATCGCTTCCGTTATCGTGATTTCTCTTCGTTTTCCTATTAGCTATCGAAATTATGAGCTATCGTAAGAGGAATAAATAAATTAGCCTGAACCAAGGCCCCTTTAATTTTCTGGTGTTGAGTTCAGTTATTTCAGACCACGAAGGCACTCGAGAGTTGGCCAGCCGTCCACGCCCTCTCTCTAAAAACCACATCCTGAGGGAATCGGGTATTCCGTCACCGATCTCGCCATCCAAGACGCCGGCGTCCCTTTCCTTTGTTTCGCTTACGTCTTTCTAAAGTTCTGATTACGTTTAGCGGGTTTGGTAATTCCCGCCGTTGAATAAAAAGATTACCTGGCGCTCAACGGCTCTTCCGGCGTCGAGGATGGTGAGATAGGCCAAAGGTGAAACGCGAATTGCAAGATTCCCGTCACAAACTTCAAAAAGATTTAAAAAAAAAAAATTTCGTACTATACATATTCCTTCACTTATTTTCTAACAATATCTTTCTCACACACGTTGTATTCTCCAACCCTTCGCTCTTCATTTATATTCACCCCTTTACTCCAGCTGTCTTTCTTCCCCCTTACTCATTTTTTACAGACCTCCTCTATGTCCCTATAGTATTCACACATTCCTTTTTGTATTTTCCCACACATCATAATTATCATTTCTCCCTTTATTCCCCCTTCATCAATTCCTTCCATCCATTCCTGTGCGTTGTTTCTTGCTTTCTGTGTCAGTAATTCTCTTCCTTTCTTACATATTAGTAAATGCTCCATCGTCTCATCATCTTCTTCACATATCCTGTACCTCTAATCCTTCTCTCCGTTCTTTTCCACCTTTTCTATGGCGACACATCTTGACCTTGCCAACATTTCTTTATCCCTTCCATTCACCTCCTCCTCAGACAAATATTTCCAGGGCATCTCTTCCTTCTCTACGATGTGTTTGTATACATTTTCCATTGTTTTTCCAAACACCACGTTATTCATTAGCTTGTTAAATTTTTTCACAAAATCGTTACTGGACTGCTTTCTCAAATTCGTATTGAGATCAATGTATTTTTTCAACCAAGGGGATTGCTTGAATTTTAAGACTCGATGAATTTTTGTTAATTTTAAGCCTAATCTCAAAGACTCTTGTAAATTGCGATAGTGAATAATGTATTTTTCCTTCGAGAGCAATGTTGTCATCAATTTTAAATTTTTAGATTGTGGGCTCGATAGTGTTCTAGACATAGCGGTAAGTCTTTATGAGATTTGTGAAGCTCATTGGGATACTGCAAGTCAACCTCGAGTATATAGCCAATTGGCGAGTCTTCGGGAATATTTTCAATATTTTCGGTAAAATTTTCCTTCCATTCAAATGAGCTGCACGGTAGTGACTTGCTCATAGCTGCACCGTACGAGTTATTGATATCATAGTACATCAGATATGACCTGGTGCTGTTCGGATCGAAATTAGTTTGCATAAATCGATTGTTTGCTTTCGCATACCTGTTAGATCATTGCGCGACTCTGCCTCGGATGCCTTTTTCAATAAAAAGTAACATCCACGTCAGTAAGGAGTTCAAGTGCGATTTGCGTGCACTTGAGCATTGCATCGAATGAAAGACCGGGGGCTGTGTAGTAATGGAGAGGATCTAAATTATACGTAATTAATTTCGTCGAAAATTCGAAAATATGTCGGCCAAAAGGAGCACATCTGTTTTCAAATATAAATCCGAATATTCACCTAAAGTTTTTATCTTGAATGTTTTACAAACATTAGACGCGTGCGCATATTCACTATCGGAAATCTCCGTATTATTCAGCTTGGAAAAAAAATCTTTTTTCGAGAGCAATTCGGTCTCATCGAGGATATCTCAACTATTGACAAACTCATACGGGAAAACACATTTTCGTGCCAATAGCTTGCATTCAGCCTCGCTATTACAATTTGCGCGTGTAATTATTTTGTTATTACTGTTCAAATATGAGGTTAATTTGTCGATGCTACTCGGCATAAATAGGAATAAGTCGATAAACCTGTAATTTACAACTGTCCCCCCGATACTTTTCGGAAATGAAATATATTTTTCCTTCTTTATAGGTAAACGATATAAAGAGCTCTCGAATGCAGTCGCTAATGACCTTATTAAAAATGAGAATCGTATCGGGATAAATTGTGGAATACAACGGAAACTACATGAGAATTCTTGAAATTTAAATTGCAATCTTGGTATGCAGCAGCGCGATAATGACCCGTAAAATGACAGTGGTCTCGGACCTTTAGATCGCTTGAAAGAAATTCTTTCTCGCAAATGTGGCAGATTGTAGACATTGTGAATAGATGATTTTGTACGGTGTTCAGTCTCTCCATCGGGGTGATATGTGTTAGACGCGAATGCAGCGATCTTGATAGGGTTTCCAACTCCATCATAAACCACTGGATGCAGTCTTTGCCACGGTGCGATTTCTACTTGGAAAGCGCTTCGTCATAACTACAGCGCAGATAATGACCGATACTGTGGGGCACATGGTTTTGATATCCGATTGTGTTCTTCTGTACCGATCTTATAGGCTCTAACGAGCACTCGAGATCGGCATACACGACGAATGGAACATCTTCTTTGAATTTGAAATTTTTGAATTTTAATATTCTCTCCTCACCCTCCGGAAAGACCGTTTGACATTTATTGACTTTTACACGGTCATCAGTGTGTTTTGTTAGCGAATTTTCTGTTTTAACCCTTTAACGCCCGACTTTTTTAAAGTAACGCAATTTTCGTCACATTCTACATGTAGGGGTTTTCGGGATCGCTGATTACGAATACGATGTTAGATTTTTTAAATTTAGCAAATTCACAATGGCGGATCTAATGTGGTGGACGACTTTTTTAAACATCGATCCAATTAGCCAAAAACTTGTTACTCGGGGATTTTCCAAGTACGACGTGCATTTGTTGAAATTTGCGAGCTGGCCAGCCGAGAAATATTTTTGATCCATCAAAAGTGATGCACTGGATTGCTGTTTTCTTCTTCATCTTCTTCTGCTTCTTCGCGCGCAGCTTCCTGCATAAGTAGGTATATGGTAGGACCTCTTTGCAATCAAATATACCAGCACTATTACAAGCTTTCCACGATGATGATCTTCTATGCCATATACGTTAATTGACAGATCATTGATTGTTTCAAATTTTGGCACGTCCTTAAGACTCATCGTAAAATTGAGCACAGTGTACTGAAGCACTTCACTGAATGACGGGTACGATGATTTTCGCTCACATTTTTCAGCTGTAGTGTAAAGAGCTGCCGTCCTAGACCACAAGAAACAATAAGGGTCGTCATTCATAATATTTGCAAGTTTTAATTGAATTTCTTTCGGTAGACTTGTATACGTAGATAGTCCAAAACTCAGGGGCATGTATTTGTCCATATTGACGATTAAGTTAATTATGGAAGAGAGAGACCAGCTGGATTCCTTTTCCATAAACACCTCAATTTTCACCGGAAATTTATTCTTTACATGTACACCAGGACCTCGATTGAACGGTCAGTGGTGGGACCGGCTCCGCATCGCACCTTGTTAAATTGAGGTAGCGTATGCCCGCCCATGCTGTATCTGCGCATCGGCACTCCGTGCTACGGGCATGATTGGGGAGACTTTAAGCGTCCCCCACCATCTCCCACCACGCGAAAAACCGATCGATAAATGCGACATGGTGGGGACTGTCTATTAAATCGAGGGCCATTAAATTGAGGTCCTAGTGTACTCTGAACCACTCTTCGATGTCTTTCGAGGGTAAAATAGCTTGATTCTACGTATTAAAGAATTTACCATCTTCCATTATTTTATCGAACTTGGTGATGTGAAAACGGCAGGCTAGGATAACGTTAACTTTTAAATTTCCCGCTTTTCTCAAAACCGCGGTTATTTTTGAGATTATCAGAGGTCTCGCGTCGTCAAGAAAACTTTGTACATTTTTGCGCTATAGATTGACAACGACTTCAGTCCTAATTCTTTTCTTAAACGCAGTGTCCACGTCCCTCCACCGCACCTTGTCACTTTTCACACCGCCAGCAGCGTATTTTTCAGTTTCTCACTCAGTGACATCAATGTCGCTATTGTCGTCTGAATACGAGTTTTTTTCACCAATTGTCGGAACTTTTGCACGTAACACTTTGCTCAAAATCTTCATATGTTGATCACTGAACTTTATTCACTTTTGTACTGAGGTTGGTCTAGATTTTTTCCTAATTATAGTAAATGCCTTCTCCATAAGCGTGACAGTCCTTTTACACATTTGTGAATCTATTTTTTCACTCGATTATATATGTTAGAATGCACGGGAGATAATGTGAACTAGTAATGGGAAAACGCCCATATATATGCGGTCAGACCAGTCAGACACCTCTGAGATTTTATGACCTCATGATTCGGCCTTTTCCAGACTGCAGTCTGATAGTGCGCAACCAGAAATGATTTATGACTTGGGTAGGATAAGATGTCGGCATGGTGCAGAAACGGCATCGCTCTACTACTCTTAAACGCACCAACGCTAACTTAAATCTCACCATTCTCTGTTAACGAACCTACGAGCATTTTTGAGAACAATACGTCTTTTAATATCCTGTGTTTTTCTCGCACATCTTACCTTACCATTGTTTTCCTGTCGTTTTACACATCATACATACACAAAACCATTCATCCCCGTACTCATATATTTATATATATATATCTCAATAAGACTACTTGCTTCACTCACGAGTGAATCCCGAAAATCATCAGTTGAACTGCGTACGTACAATGATTAGTGACGTTTCGTAAACGTCCTAGCAATAAACGGCAGTGTATTGTTAATGGAAATCCCCACAGAGTTCTTATTCCATCGCTAAAATATCAGTTACCTGCGTCCCGAAAAACTTCACACAGATCAAAGGACCTCGCAGATATCTCTAAACACTTCTAATGAGGATGAACGTAGTTACGTAAGAAATAATAATAATCCGCGCATATTAATATCTATAAATTGTATGAACTTTCAACTGTTTGCAGCTATCGTGACAGCGTTAGCGAATACCCTCAAGATTTAAAGAGAAGTTCTGATGCATTTGAAAGCGTAACATCTGCATATAAACATATACGCGATGGCGAAGCACTTCATGTCCCCCAAACATCAGGTAAGACACCATAATATATAAAATTGAGGAGAGGAAAAAATATCCCACTAGCATTAAATGCATGATAATTGTATTTGAGGAAGTATTTATATGTATATATTAGGCATATTAGGCAGCATGTCAATGGATCGTTGCAGTATCTTCAAACTGATTCAATCAGCTGAAATTATTCGGTCATCACGAGTGAACGTTTGTGAGTACAATGTATATGTATATGCTCCTGTATACAGCATCTATTAGGAATCGTCGTGAATCAACCGCCATACCTTCTCGTCAAACTAGACATGCTCAAACACAGCATACGATAATTATGCATTCCATGCGTTAGTAGGTAAGTGTATCTTTAAACACTGAATAACGCAGTATATCTTTAAACACTGAATACTGGAAACTTCGATACGTCTTTAAACACTGAAATACTTAATGACACTAATGCCCGTCGCATTGTCGAAGTGTTGATTTCTAATGAATCAAGTTCAAATAGAAAAATTCTAGCAGAGTTATGAAAAATATCTTCGGTTGAAGATGATTTGGTAAGTTGATGATGCCAATGATAATAGAAACGATTTGGTTGGTTATGCATAGGACGAGTTTCGTGTACTTAATGTTTACGCATAAATTTGTAATTTGACTGATTTGGTAATTACAGCCTATCAGTCTTGATCAGTTTCCAAAGAAAATAAGACGTTAACAAGCACATTTCATCCCGCGATGTGTGCAGTGTAGGATAACTAAAATCTTAACTCATGGGGAAAACTGTTGATGTCATTGGTTTCGACACGAACTGAGGAAATGAGAGACAAAAATTTAGTTTATTCCTCAAAAAATACGTTATCAGTCAAATTCATAACCGAACTACAAACGCGGAAATTTAAAATACGGAAGCGTTGATTTATGGACGACTTGGATCTTTTGAGGGCGGGGGGGGGGGGGGGGGGGGGAGAGATCAAGTTTCTGGCTAGAAAAAAAGATCATTCTCGGATTGTTTTTTCTCGATATATATTATCACACTAGCTCCTCGTCCGGCACTGACTATCAGGGGTATGACACTCAATGCTTTGGGAGCTTTCCTTATTTGCCACACACGCAATCGGCTGAGCGGTACAGGGTATGCTGATACTGCCAACCATGTGAAACGAAATGTGTACTCGGAGAAGGGGAAAAAAAAATTTTCGCTGTCTGGTTAGCTATTCCAGATTACAGAAACCGCGTGGAAAAAAATAAGCATAATTTCTGTGAATAACTAAATTGATAAATTTAACAAATAGTCCTCGAAGTGTATTACTTGAGGACTAAGTCTAGCCCTATTTATTGGCATTCTAATTAGGGAATTCGGGATTTTCATCGTTGATTCAATAAAAATATGGATCATTATATAAGAAATTTATTTTTATCATGTTTATATTCAGAGGTTAGGAAAATTGTTACTATCACATCTGTCAAAATACATTTGTTTATAATTCTGGTAATCCAGTTCGCCGATGCAAATATTTTTTTCCATTTTAAACTTGTCGTAAAGTTCAGATAACACTACAAGAGATAATTATCTTTGCGAATTGCTCATTTTCTTTTCTCTGCAAAAAAAACTCTGCGCTGCCCGAGGATAGAATTTTCTATCCCTAGCGGGACAAGCAACCGATTCTCTGGTGTAAAGCAATCCTACAAGCAACCAGGCAG
Organism: Rhorus exstirpatorius; assembly: GCA_963564615.1. Lineage (NCBI taxonomy): Eukaryota > Metazoa > Arthropoda > Insecta > Hymenoptera > Ichneumonidae > Rhorus > Rhorus exstirpatorius. The sequence continues at coordinate 434,462 of OY751314.1, read as the reverse complement.
ACAACGATTGCTTTGTGCGAAAAAGTAACGACAAAAGTATGCAGTTACTTACGGGTGCTAGTTAATGGTGGTTGCTCGTGCAGTTGCTGGTGGTTGCTTTAAGGGAGGACTTCGGTGAAAACAGCAACTTTTTTTCTGTGGACAAATGTCACACATGTTTGACAATGGATGTGGAAGCTTCAAACAATATTTTGAGCAAAAGTTGGGCTCTGTCGGTTGAATACTTTCCAAGTTATAGCGTTTTTACTGATTTTAAAACACTATTTTTCGAAATGCTCCTTGCGCTACAACTTCTATCGCAGCAAACTGAAATTTATTTTCAGTACAGATACTAGTATAGACTAACTTTTGTAGGAAGCGATTTTCAATCCGACCTTTCTAAATTAAAAAAACATTTCCCTTAAGGGGGTAAGATAAAAAAATCCCCCTTAAGGGGGTAAGGGGGATGTTATTTTTATCTTAGAAAGGTCGGATTGAAAATCGCTTCCAAAAAAAGTTAGTCTATACTAGTATCCGTACTAAAAATAAATTTCAGCTTGCTGCAATAGAAGTTGTAGCGCAAAGAGCATTTCGAAGAATAGTGCTTCAAAATCAGAAATGTATTCAACCGAAAGAGCCCAACTTTTGCTCAAAATCTTGTTTGAAGCTTCCACATACTTTGTCAAAACATTTGAGTGAAATTTGTTCACAGAAAAAAAGTTTATTGAAATTATTTTTGATCATTTTTGACCGAAATTTCACCGAAGTCCCCCCTCAAGTTTAGTTAAGGGGGGACAGTACTGAAAAATTCGAGCAAAATGACTAAAAAATCGATTTATGGTTTTTATCGGAAAAATGTCCTTGAAACCTTCCTCCATCTATGAAAAATATTATGGCGGTGAAAAAAAATTTTTTTAAGGTGATTTTGAACCCCATAAACCAAAAAAAGCGTTATTCGCGTCATATTTGCTATACTAATGCCTCCATTGGTCGTCAACGTCGTGGATAATTTGTGCAATGATCAATTTGTGATATACTTTTCCTATCTGTAATTTTTTTTAAATATTGCTTATATCCAAAGAGTATACCTAGGATATATTGTATATACAATACATGGCGCTTTTACCGCCTTTCCTGTATGGTTCATGAGTTCGACTCCACAGATGGCGCTGAAATTCGTATATCCTCATTGTCACCTTATGCCTGATGGGACAGTGTTTCCCAAGGCCTTTTCTTATGGCCGGGTTCCATTATTCGCTCAAAGCGCTTTGCTTAAAAGGCCCGACCGTCCGAGCATGGGCAAATTAAGCGTTTTGAGCGATTTGAACGGGTAATGGAACGCACCCTATGTTACAGCTTGTACTCTTTGATAAAAAAAAAATTGCGGATTTATGGTAGCTTCCACTCTATCCTATCCTATACTCATTGCTTTTATCGAAAGATACACGCTTGATTCACGACTTGAAGGGAAATCGTTTGGTGATGATTGATGGCCTAATGAAAATGTTTGGCGGTCAATAAGTTAAAATTTTGATTATTCATTTATAAAAAAAAAAAACTATTGACCCCCGAACGTTTTAATTAGTTCACCAATCTTCACCCAACGATCACCAAACGATTAGAAAAAAATGTTGTACGGCTATCTCGTTTCCTTCGTTTCCGCAACAAGAGTGCTGCCACCAGCCAAGTTGGTGTGCGGATTACAAAGTAAGATCTGTTGTGTTTCGGCCAGCTGTCTGCTGTTATAACCTTTCTTTTCGCGAATTCGGGTTATATTTGTGTATCTAAAGCAATTCGAGAATCGTGAACCAAGTACCAATGATGAAATGTGATTTCTGAAACATAAAATAAACAGCGATGTTTACTTCTGAATTTATAGAATATTGATTTTCTTACATATATACATATGCGATATGAATCATTTACTATGAACAGCCAACAACCTGAGAAAACTTTTGAAACAGAAAAGTGTAATTTTTTCTCAAATTTATATGATAATTTCCCAAAGCTTCATGTTTTATATGTAGTAATGTGCGGAATCTGCAATACTGTCAATAAAGTGATAGTGAAACTGATGTTGGATATCGCTGGTTCGCAAGTGTCAGATGGGTCTTGCGACAAGTTACACTTGTTTGAAATTTGTAAGCTATGAATATTAATCAAATGAGCTTACTACATATTGTATAAATATACTACAGAATGACTGTATAATGATAAGCCGGTCGAGGAGCCTGATAATCCGATGCAGCGACAAAGACTTGACAGCGTCGTTTTTCGCTAGAAATTGTGAATTTCCAAGATGAGACTTGTGATAATTTCATTGTGTAAAACAGAAACATTTTTTTATTATAAATCAGCTGCTTTTTATCAACATGAGTGATTAGGTTCAATTAGAATGACATATATTGAATCATCGCAGGTAATCGATGATTCGCTCAATAATATCACAAATTTGGGCTCGTACAGAGAAGAAAGACCTATGAGATTGAATTGAAAAGTTTTTTTTTGCCCCAAAAAGTAACTTCTAGGAGTTTGAATTGAATCCATCATCCGGATCTATACCTCTCTTCTTGTGAGTACAATTTTTCCAGTGGTGATAACTTGTAATGGCCATAAATAAACTCCAATATCAACTACTCAGGAATCTTCACAGAACAAAATTCAGCCTTTCCCATTCACTTTTTGCTTCTTAGAAATTGTTCCAAGAAAAATTCATTCAATCGCGTTTATCTCGGAATTGTATTTTTGGGTATTCAAAAAATCTCCTGCGCATTAGTTTTAGTCCGATCACTTTCCCCTTTAAAACACATATTCTAGGGCACATTATCTTCAAATTTGTGGAAGGAATTTGGCGTAGTGTCAATAGAACTCATTGTCTGGTACATAATGTACGACATTATAATTTTAAAAAATACCTCTGCATTGGTAAAAGCTTGAATAGCCAAATAAAGTCTATTTGAAAATTCCTTCCACAAATTTTTAGATTATGGTAGTATATGTGTGAGGAACCAATTTCAACCCTCTGCGATAACACTGTATGCGCACGGAAAGTTTTTAAGAAGTATACTTTAGAATTAGAAAAATAGCCATAACTCACAAAATATTTGACCTACACACCTTGAGTTTTGGACAGTTTCTAGTTCAAAAGTTTCACAAAAGTTGTCAAGATTTAAAAAATATCCATATGCAAACAAAAAAATTCCAATTTCAGTACTGTCCCCCCTTAAGCTCCACAGAAAACTGGGAATTTTTTATTTCTCATTTTGGAAATCTTTTCTGTTTGTAGAGTCTAAAAAAGAATCTTTTTTGTCCGTAGAGTATGTAGAGAAAAAAATCTGAGTTCTCCGTAGAGTTTTATCAGCTCAACGGAGAACTGGGATCTTTTTATTTCTTATTTTGAAAAACTTTTTCGTCCATAGAGTCTTCAGACACTGAGAAGAACTGGAATTTGTAAGAAATTATTTTGAATAATTTTTTCCTTGTACAGTACAACGGAGAACTGGGACTTTTTTTTCTCTACGGACTCTACAGACAAAACAGTTCAGTCAAATAAGGAATCGAAAAATAAAAAAATCCCAGTCCTCCGTTGAGCTTGAATTCAACGGAGACCTGGGATTTGTTTATTGCTTATTTTGCAAAACTTTCGTGTCCATAAAGTCTTTAGACTCTGCGAAGAACTCGGATTGATTTAAAATTACTTTCTCAAGACTGTACACAGAAAAAATTATTCAAAATAATTTTTAAAAAATCTGAGTTCTTCAGTTCTTCTCAGTGTCTGAAAACTCTGCGGACAAAAAAGTTCTTCAAAATAAGAAATATAAAAAACCTCAGTACTTCGTTCGGCTTGAACTCAACGAAGTACTGAGGTTTTTTTTCTCTACGGACTCTACGGACAAAATCAGATTCTTTTTTAGACTCAACGGACAGAAAACTTTTGAAAATAAAAAATAAAAAATCCCAGTTCTCTGTTGACCTTAACTACACTTAAAGTAACCACCAACAACTGCACGAGGAACCACCATGAACTGGCAACTGCGAGCAACCGCATACTTCTGCGGTTGCTTTTTTGCACAAAGTAACCGGTTGGCTGCCTCGTTGCTTTTCCCACTAGAGATTTGAAACAGTTGCGCAGAAAATTTACTCAATTATGGAATGAATTCTTCTTATGCAGTACTTTTTTACTAGAACTTTTCTGTGAATTGTGCATGGAAGATTTAAATCGAAATTCTTGTACTGTGACTAGCCAAAGTGTTCCTACAAAGAGAATAAGACCTTACGAAATAAATGTAGTGCATTGGGAAAACTGCAGATTCTAACAAGTCGACAATGAAAAGAAAAATTTCCACACATGAACAGAACTACAAAAAAATATACCGAAGTAGCTATCCAACTACGGATAACGAGTGCGGCATTAAACAGGGTGCTTTTGTCGAAGACTGAACGCCGATGCTTCACATCTCCGATATTGAAGACAAAGAAGACATAATACTCGAAAATGACTTGAACGCATTGCAAGATCAATCGTCGGTCGGCATCGCCAGCTACGTAGTCCGAGGAATCATGACGAAGATTCACTGTGAAACGTTACGAGAATGATTAATATTTTTCCCCCGTGGTCAGCGAACATGAGGGGCTCGAACGATAACGAAAAATTTAATTACTGCCACTTACTTACACTTAATTAATCCGACTTTAAAAAAAGTCGAGACCCACACGAACCTCAAAACAAACACGTGCATCTTAAAAACTACTCACACGCCTAGATTTTTTAAATATCTTTGCATGGGAAAAGCAATAAACTTCCAAATTTATGCGACCAGTTCTTTTGAAGTGACAGTCCGTTTTTCTCGAACCGAACTATGAACCGTAGGTGCAGCACTAAGCTATAAAAATACCCCCTTCCATGATTATTACATAGCCACGCGTCAATATATTGAAACGTTTCGTGAAATTCCTCGATTTTCTTACGAAGGAATTCACGATTTTTAATCTGATTTATGTAATGTTATGTTGTTTTGTGTGTTCGTCTGTCGTCCCGTCGTTTTGTCCGGGCGAACAGAAGGTTCGACACAGGCCCGAGGTCAGTGACGTTTAGTGTAGGAGAGAGGTTTGCCGAATTAATGTGATAATTATTATTGTTTTTTCGAGAATGCCTCAGATTGGTAGTTATAGTTATTTCCCATTGATCATGTATGACCTGGGGATAACATGACCCTTCATCATAGGCGTGTAAAAAGTGGGTCACTTAAAGGAGAGGAGAGCCTTGAGAAGCAAGGTCTCCTTTGGGGCACGCAAAAGTTAAATCCAGCGGCAACTGGGCAATAAGGAGTAGAACGGTTGATGAATAGGTGTGATATTAATTGGGACTGCAATATAGGATAACTGAATCTAAGATGTTAAGGAACAGTCTGCGTTCGTATTTCTGACTCGAATCGTCGTTTTGTCCTCGTTCGTACGTCAGTCGTTATAGTCTCGATTCGCCAGTTACGTGGCGCGAGACTGTACGTAATGTTTCGAGACTCGGTGTGCCTTGAGACGCGACGTCTCTCTATTGTTATGCCTGGTTGCCCGTGCGAATGTTCGTTGTTTTTGTGTGTGTGTATGCGCGTGTGTGTGTGTGTTTTCGCAAGTTTCACGGTGTTTCCAATCGGGAAGCGATTGGAAACACCGTGATTATAGTAATTGGAAAGTATTAGTATTGTCGGCTGACTGAAATTGATGCGTTTAACCAGCGTCCTGGGAGTGGAGGGCCACTCGCCTAAATTTAAATGATTTTATAAGATTCTCAAAAGGATTTTAATTTTATATGGACTGAAGGTCAAAAGATTCAAGAATTGATGTTAATGTTTCACGAGGATAAGTGAAGCTTATCACTCGTGTAGGGTTTTCTCGGCAATGCACCTTCTTCCTTGTTCCCGCCCTCAGCCACAATGCTGAGGGTTTTTCCAAGGATTCTGGTTCCCTACCTCGAGGTCTTGTTTTCTGAGACGTACACCTGGTTAGCTATCCAACTTCCCGACGCAGTGCGGGGGCTTCAAGAAAACCAGGCTCCCTAGCACCTGAAATCTTTTATTGAATATGAATGAACGAGAGTTGTGATTTGCTGTGTCTTGAGAAAGACAAGCAAGTACGTTATAATTGATTAGTCCTAAAAAGGATTAGTCAACGATGATCCCGAAGAGTCTTGAAAAAGACTTTTCGAGATAGATGACGTTGCAGCGCTGTCGTTCGATTTCGTAGTACTCGATGGCCAGAAATGAAATCCGAATTCGTTGAGAATCTTGGAGAGTTGGTATACGACTTGAATATCGCAAGTTGACGAGAATTCGTCGTAAATGGAGAATGTCGAGAAATCGCTTGACTCGAATAATGCTCACCGATAACGTTGACCAAAATGAGGACGAGGCTTGCTCGTCAGGATCTTAAATACTTTTCCATGAACAACCGGCGCCGTGATCTGATTGGTCGAAGGTTTTGTAGTAGGGCAATTTTGCCAAGCTTCTAGAGCTTTTGCACATGGTACGATGGTGACGTCATGGGCTTCGCGGAAGGAGAGATTCTATTTTGGGATTTCGGGGAATCGCGAAATTGATCAGATATGGACATAAACAATGGATGACGAAATGTGCTCTATTGTAACGGTAGACTGCCTAGTCTGTCCCGTTACAATATATATATGTATACATGCATAGGCTTGCTTGACTCTTACCAGCGCGAGAATGTTTTCGTCAAGAGCCACAAGTGTTACAATAAAGGAAGCCGCTAAGCGTTACTATGACACGTGAGTAAGAGACCCTATGTTAAAGTTACCGGTGAGATATCTGGTTGAGGGAGGATCGGGATGAGGAACGCCGAAAGAATAATGTCCGAGTCCGTGGGTATATTTCCGTCACCCTTGGGTGACGTGTCGATTCAACACCGAGTTTATTGTAATTCAGTTGGTACAAACGGGGTGAGAGAACTCAGGGTGCATTCCGAATTGAGCTGGCAGCGCTACAGCGTGATATGCTACGCTTTCCCAACTTTAGGCGTTCCGAATCGACGATGTAGCACATTATAGTTTTATACCCCCCATTCCTCAGCAAATCACTCGCGGAACGGTCTCGCCGTGATATTTGGCAATATTTGGCGGGAAGATAAGACGCTGTGGCTGCACTACGTAGGGGTAGTGCAGCCACAGCTCATCTAGGCCACGTTTCATCTAGGGACATTGAGCGCAGCCCTAGCCTTGCGACGGGCTCTGACGTCGCACTCGCATCGCGCTACCTACAGTTTCGGAACGCCGCGGAGGAAGCTATTAGCGCTGCGAGCTCAATTCGAAATGCACCCTCAATGTGATCTATCGGCGCAATCCTCAAAAGCGAGGGTCAAGGAAATTACGATATACCGAGACGCGACGCCACGAGGCCACGAGGTGAATCCGTCCGAGATAGAGCACACAGCAACCAAGCTGTACCACGCCGCAAGAGTTGTATACGAAAAATATTGATTGAATTACCGACAAGAATAATGAGGGAAACCGAATTCCATGAGAAAAGAACCGATGGTGAGATTATAATAGGAGAATTTCCGGATTGCTTAAGTTGGACAAAAAAACGTGGTTGTAAAGCACGGTGGTTGAGCGAAGAATGGTGAATGCCGGCTTCTCTTCGATCGAGTTGCCGGACAATACCGAGAGAGAGCGCACGAGGAGCGCTGACCGAGAGGTGCTGCCATGGGTGATTTGAGCGCGAGAATTTAAAAATGATTTTTTCCCAACACCCTATTAATATCTTCATTGCCGCTCTGGAAAAGAATTTCCAAGAACTGTAGAAGAAGTCGAGCACGCCGATGCCCAAATCCGAAAACAACACACACTCTCTCTCTTTCCCTCTCTCTCACTCTATATCTCTGTTCATTCACGCATACCACACACAAGACTCGATGTTACGTATTAGCCACAGAGCGATCATGTTCCCCCACCCCCGACCTGAATGGACCTGTATGGGACCTCATCATGAGAGCAGTAATAAGAATTTTCCGACCCAAGCTCCGTGTGCAACCATAGAGATAACCAAAAGCCCTATGACACTCGGATGACCGGTCATAAAATCTGATTTTTATTGCTGCTCAGGAAACAGAAAAGATGAAAGCACCAAAAACAGCGATGCCTAAAATTATAAGCCCCACCTCCCACGATTCACCTAAACTTACTCTGAATCTGAAAAATCTGAATCTAATACAAAAGATAACGCGAAAAGGGAAAACAACGACGAAAATATTTCATAGACCTCCAACGGTGAGTAACCCGGTAGTTTCAGTTACGGGCCTCGAGCCGTCATGGGGTGTCGACCGGGGTCGGAGACACCGCGCAACACGAACTAAAATATACTGACACATGCGAGAAAACATTTCGAGATACTTACTACTAGATAATTGAAACTGGATAAAAGGTGATTGTGGAATAGATGAATAATTAGCAGCCAATTACGACGAAGATGATGAACAGAAACAGGGGATAAACTGGAGTTGTGACCGCAAGACGAAGAAGACGGAGTACAAAAGAAACTGGACACTATGAATGTTTACGATGTCTAGTTTTATTCGCGACGAGATTGTGGGTTTTTATGGTAGAATTAAGAAAAATTATATTTGAATTTCACGAACGCAACAGAAAATTAACGATAAAATAAAGTTTCGAGGATGAAATAAGATTTAAGGTAAAAATATAAAAATTTTAAACTGACAGACAGCGATTTGACCTCTCGAACTTTTCTCCAGACTCTGACATACCGCGGGCTCATTACCCCGTCTTATATAGGGTCTTCTAGGATGGTTTAGTTTCGGCGGTGGGGAGGTACGCCCTCAGACGCCTTAGACGCTCCAGGCTCCTCCGCCTCCTCCACCTCGCATCCCCAATGCTCCCCTGGAATTTATATAATTGAAAATTTATACTTATGATTAACACGAATTCATCCTTATAATATAATATTCACTCCTGCATTCCTTTATAATAATTATTCCATTATTACCTAATAATCAGAAAACGAATTTCCCGTACATACGCCGTCTTTTCATGGAGACGCTCACTCTGTCTCTCTCATATTTACATATTTCGTATTTACTTTCTCACTCGCTCTATCCCTGGTTTTCGAGGTTCCACACAGCGGAGGAGCCAACCCCTCCTTTTCATTCTGTTAACTCTCTCTCTCATCCCTCCATACTTGCGTTTGACTTATCCTATCGGTCACGAGCTGACCGGTCATAGCCTCTCGATGTCACACACACACACATACAAGTACATGCCCACGCATTTCCATTCGTCTTTTTCCATTCGTACTCTCTTTCTTTCTATGACAATCTCTCCTCTGTTTCTCTGTATCTTTCTCGCTCTGCATCTCAAATTCGATCTTTTCTCTCATTCTATTCATTCCTGTTTCTTTATAATTATTTACCATGTGGAGGTTCGGATGCAATGGTGTATTCCATGATATTTCTTTTGGATTGGAATGAATTCTTTCCAACAATTATACGAAAGAAAATTATTTTAGCGTATCCAAACTACTCAAAATTCTCACAATTATTAACCAGTTATTTAGATTCTACATTTGTTACAACAATTGAAAATTCTATCTATATACTCCGAATCTTGTGCAATTTTATGATTCTGGCTTTATCATTTCTCTTACTTGTCATTACAGGAAAGATCTATCTTCATGCTTACGCAACTATCACACATACATTCATTCATCAAACTCGTAATTATTATAGGAAAAGGATTCGTTCACAATTTTTATTTCTACATAAACCTTTACCCATGCATTACGAAATCTCCTGAAATCTTTGAATTCGGTAATTTTTAAGTAGAAGAAAAACGTTAATTAAATAATGCGCTTGCTACGCTTTTGGGGTCTTTGTTGGATTCGATGCCGAATTTTGGTGTCGCCCCTCCTTCGTAGGCGAGAGCTCGGATTCGTATATCGATGGGACATACGCCTTCTGAATCCCAGGACGCTGTTGGAACGATTGCTTCTCACGTTGCGGGTGACGTGTACCCAGCCCTTGAGACGCGTTGGTTGATTTCTCTCTTCCTTCAACTGTGATCTCGGCGTATTTTTGAGTTGCATAAACATTCAGTTCTCCGAATTGGAGACGATACACACATCCAGCCGATAGCGGACCGGGCATGTTTTTAAAAGTTTATTTTATTTTTTCTTGTCGTTGACGGTTGGGTGGTCCGTTGAAGTCTTTCTTCCATCGAAATCCCTTGTCTCGGCCATTGGTAATTTACTGTCCACGTGCACTCCATACAAAGCACTCCATACAAACCATCCATTGATTTCCTCATGACGTTGTTTCCAAAAAAAATCGTAGCAAGGCGCAAACCCCTCATAAATTTAGGGAGGAAAAAAATGAGACGACAAGGAACAAAAAATGCAAAGAAGAAAATTCTTTTCTCTGACCAATTTCTTTTCATGGAGATCTCGACTCGGTTTAAAAAAATAAAATCTAATATTAAAATGCAATAACCTATAATCTACCGCCACCTGCCCATCACCGATGACCTGACCCAGGTACCCATGCTCATTCTTGATTTTACTTCATTATAGTCATTTGCTTGCGTACTTTCGGGATCTTAATTTGTAAAGTCTTTCACTCGAGTAAAAGAGAAGAAAAGGATCACCAGGTCCCTTAGATTTTAGGCTTCATTCTTTCTCTCTCTATTCCCACTCTCTCTCTCTCTCTCTCTTTCGCGCACAACGAGTAAGACTCCACAGGGTATTTATGACCGTACAGTTTTTTGTGTCACGCCCTATGTCGCCGTCGCGTACGCGTTGCCTTTCGTCGTGCACAAAGGCCCAACACTTCGAGTAATCCGATGCTCTTAACCAAAATTTTCTTCAGCATCGACGGATGTTTTTCGTCACGCCCGACGATGGACATTGTGTTATGAGAAGTGACGATATCGGCTCCGCCATGGCGTCACCTCTCAATAATTTATGATCACTTGAGACCATTCCTTGTGCTGACGGCTAAATTCGACGCTTTCTGGTGGTTAGAAGAGAAAAAAAAGTTTCCTCTCGGGTGACCGGGTCCCTTTCCTCATATTTATTTTTTATTGAAAAATTGCTCGATAAAAGCAATCTCAAATCGATGAAAAAGTCCCGAAAGTCGCGGGACGTAACAACTCTATTGTAGTAAGTTCCAATTCGTTCGCTTAAATTTCACACAGGCCAGCACAATTGTGTACCATTATTATGTAGCTGACGTCGAGAATATTTAAATATTTGAGAAACTTTTCAGTTAAAAATCGATGCACGTCATCTAAAAAAAATATGGTCCGAATCCATTATTAAGAATTTGTGCAAATATGTAAAGAAAACACAGTAGAAAACATAAAAGCATAAATATAATGCTCTAGCATAAATATGCCAAGCATGAATACAATGCAAGTTAATGCCACTTACAGAAGGTAGAGATATCAGGAAAAATAAATTATAAGCCGATGCATTCACTTATTGGACGTCCACTAATAATTTTCTTTTCCTGAAAATGGCATTTACTACAGTTTTTGTTGCCAACCGCAGTATTAAAATTTTTCAAAACTCGTATATTTTATTACCTTTGAAACCCGTTGTTAATCCAGAACAAAGTCAATATCAAGCAACCTCGATCGTGAATACTCTACCCCCCAAAAAATACAATAAATGGTGTACAAAAAGTTGAGACAAGTACATTTCCTTGCGTCGTTTTGTCTGTCTTTACAAAAATATGACAAACATAAATATGTGTAAAATAAATCCTCACAAAAAGTTCTTAAATAAATTGAAATCATTTAACTCACAGTTGCCAAGTACATCCAGCATTTTTATTGTTTACATTGTTTATTAACCGTTTATAAGTAAGTCACAACGCTCATCGAAAACGTCTTGAAACGGGACTCAGGGACTTAATCTAAAAATTTAATGTTTGAAAGATTTGATTGAACAAAAATTTGCATTGAAAAAAAAAATTCGAACGAAGTACTTGGCGAGTTATGTAAAATTAATGTACGGACTACCTGTTACGGACTCGCCAAGTACTTCGTTCGAATTTTTTTTCAATGCGGATTTTTTTTTTATAAAATCTTTCAAATATTAAATTTTTAGATTAAGGAGGTTCTTAACATCAATTTGGTACGGCAAGGGGAACGTGCCGGCGCGGCGCGGGCGACGTGCGGGGCAGGTTGCGTTCGGCATTTGTTTCACACCAAGCCATTACTCACGCTCAATTCTGTTTACAAGTATATTTCACAATCGGAACGGTGAAAAACTTTGTTTATGGGTAAATTATATCTATGAAGATCTAATCTGTCCCTTAAGCGGTTCTTCGGGAAAATGTTACCGTTTTTCCACTCCTAAACTAATCTCCAATCATAACATCGAATACTTCACCCATAAGAGCCCATGTTTAGCATATTTAATGTTTTTAATATTTAATATTTAAGCGGTTTATTTAATGTTTTTTTTCTCCGCAACTACGTGGTCAAAAAATCTGAAATAATTACGGTGTATTCCCAGTACCAGCACAAACCTCCCCTCAAATTTTAGAATCATTCATACCGTTTTTCTCTGGTTTAAGAAGCTCCTTAAGTCCCTGAGTCCCGTTTCAAGACGTTTTCGAGCATTGTGACTTACTTATAAACGGTTCGTTGTGCCCACAAACCCGTCCTCGATTCCACTTAAATTCCGAGTGCCAACAACGGATTTCCTTGGGATGACCTCGGATTTCCCGCCATTGGGCTCTACCTAAATCGTCCGCTTAAAATTCCGAGTGCCAGCAACGGATTTCCTTGGGATGACCTCGGATTTCCCGCCGTTGGGCTCTTCACTCCTAATTAAAAATCTACCCCTTCTATCATTAGGTAAATTTGAATATAAAAAGGACACCATAAGCTCTTGCGATACAAAAAAAAATATATATTGTGAATAGAACATAAGAAATACGAGAGAAACGACTGTAACGAATAAACAAAGAAAAATCAAAAATCAAAAACTTATTCGAGTCTTTTTTCACCTGCTCCGTATATCAACGAAGCGCAAATTCACGCGTAGCGTGAAATTATGTCATAAGGACAAAAGCGTACCGTTACAGTACATGCATATTTACCGAGTAACTTATATTCGGAAGCTTCAAATAGTGACTGCTATGCTCAGGCTATATCAATCGAACACAGAAAAATTTGACACATCATTGAAGAAGGTGTGCCTTTGGATCAGATAGTAGATAATAGGTAAAGTTGCGGACAAGTGTGCTAATGCGCTTTTGCAATTTAAACTTTGTCTTTCAGTAGTGTAGAGAAACGTACCGATAAAATGAGGTTGAAATTTGCATCGTTGGGACGTAACGAAAATATTAAAAAAATCATTTCCAGTATCGGCTTGAAGTCAGAAAACTTTGAAACCTTTTTTTTGTTTTTTTTCTCGATTTGGGGCCTAAATATATCATAAAAGCGTCAGCGATACTGGGAATGATTTTAAAAAAACCTACTTCCGTTGCACACCAATGATTAAAATTTCAACATCATCCGATGATTATCATTTTGTAGGCATTAGTTGTGTGATCGAAAATGGAGGATTATCATCTGACTGAAAACTGTGTTGTATGTTTCTATCGCTGTACTTGATAAATCAAATAGTAAATTGTTAAATAAATTGTACTGTCAAAAAAAAAAAAAAAAAAGAAACTCCACGAAGCGATTTGACCCGGACAAACTTGCCCATAACCAAAATCGGTACAGAAAAACTTAATCTACTGTCGGCTTGCTCCGATAAAACTGGATTCACTGTCAGCTCGGCATGGGAAAACTCAAGGTATCATCAATACAACATGCAAAAACCGCTGGGGCATTCCGACGCAGAGAAACTCTTCCACAGCGCTGCTCTGCTCGCTCCGACTATACACGGTCGAACGGACCATGGTTGCATCCGTTGAGAAAGCGAGCGGATCAAGTTGCGCCGCATGAAAGTTTTCGCCCTGCGATGTTGCACCATGGGAGAGTATTTGTTCGCCGAGATAACCCATAGGAGTTTTTGCGCATCGAATTTTTCTATGCCAATTCGGTAGTGTGTCGAATTTCATTGTAGCAAGTCGATGGCGCAGTGAGTTCCTTTTTACCAAGTTGGTTATAAGCCAAGTTTTACCAGGTTATGTCCCTATTTGGGAAAGTTTTTTGCGATGGCTTAGCAATGTGACGAATTATTCTCCGTTTAGTTGATCGCGTATACTACTTTTCTTTGTCGAATTGTGTGAGCTTGTCGGGTTCGCATTTTGATGGAATATGTGGCAAGAAAGCAGTGTAGCTGGTACTTTGTATGATGACGAGTCGAATACTCCGAGTTGATTGCATAGATCATGTGAGGATGAAAAAAGTTTAGAGCTCCGTCGTATTGATAACCAGCAATGCTTACTGATCCTTTTCAAGCTTTGATACTCCTGTCGAGAGTCAAATCAGTTTACACCTATACCAATGATATTTAGTGCGTACAAGTTGCTTGATCTCACATGCGAGCACAATAAAATGCTGAATTGTACAATTTTGATCAAAAATGCTGTATCGTGGAAAGAAACGCAATTCTCTCGTATTGAAATACTCTGAACACTATTTACTAGCTGTGTAATCAGTATTTATTTTGAAATACACTGACATAACATCTTGATCAGGGAGCTATACCACTATGAAATTACATAACTCGTCAAGTACTTCGTTCGAATCGAATTTTTTTTTTGTTGGGAAAAAATCATGTTTTAATTCTCGCGCTCAAATCACCCACGGCAGCATCTCTCGGTCAGCGCTCCTCGCGCGCTTTCTCTCGGGATTGTCCAGCAATTCGATCGGAGAGAAGCGGGCATTCGCCATTCTTAGCTCAACTACCGTGTTTGAGATAGCCTTGAGTTGGTGTGAGAGATCTTGTTTTTTAATTGAGGTGTCGAATAAGAATTGGATACGACGCGGGTGTTCCTTCGTGAAGGAAAGGGAGAGACACTTTTGCACGTATACCGATGGTTTGAGAAAAGCCTTGCATATTTATTTTCATGTCAAGTTTACATACATAACCGACGAGAGACACACATGCATATAGAGAATACCCGATTTGATAAAAGAGCCGAGATATTAATTGTAACGTTGATGTAGCCGAAATACGAGATAAACCTAGCATGATGTAGCTGAGATACGAGATAAGCCGAGCGTTGATGTAGCCGTACTTTTCGTTATAACCGCCGGAGTTGAATTGATTTTAATATAGCCGAATCTTTAGAGAAAAGACTATGATACAGAAATAGAGGGGGTAACCGTGAGCGAAGAGAGGCCCGGCTATGGTCTGTCAGAGTAAACTGTCCGACCGAAAGACAGATGGCATAACCGATACCAAAACTCGATTGTCTCCGCAACATATCGCCCACACTTCATTAATCCGTTGATGAAGTATCCGGAGCGTCAATTGGTAAGACACAGAGTTTGGTCACTGGCCTGATGAGTGTAGTTCAGGTCAACCGGAGTTCAACAACTCGAACGAGACCGTCAGATCCCGGGAGAAGCCAAGTAACTCGAGCGAATGGCCACCGTGAGGGTGAAAACCATTCGTCCGTGAGAAGAACCATAGAGCCAACCTTCAGTTGTGTTGAAGGATGCCGCAATTTTAAGACAGCTTGGTAACGTTGTATACATTCCCGAGACCATATCTCCCAGAATAGTTGTACCCTTGACTGTATGAGTTGTCGCCGAGACAGCCGACTGAGATTGTCCGTGGTACAGTCTGGCTCTGGGACCGTGATGAGAGACTCTCCGATAGGAAAATGACCGGGTGTGAGAGCCGATAGATCATCCGGGTCATCCGAAAGTGGGCACAGCGGTGGAGAGTTCAATATGGCCTCGATCTGAACCAAGAGGGTTGTGAACACGGTCTTACATACAGGTCTTGCAACGGAGCCAAATTTCAATGGTGGGGGTAGTCCCTCTTATGGGTCGATGGCTTAGGGCCTGCTTTCGCCACTATGCGGCGCAATATTCGCAGCACTTCCGGCAGTTCCTTCCATGCCATTGCCCCTCGGTATCCGTAATATGTGAATTGTGATACATAACCTTAACCCACGCCGTGCCGAAATCGCGATTACGTTTTTATGTTGCAAATTGTTCTTATCGGGAGACGTGTTATGCGAGAATTATAAAATGACAAAGACGTGCGTAATACCCAAGTGCCGAACGGAGGTATCAAAACGGAAAAGAAAATAAGTGCTACGTTTTCAAAGTGCCGAAAGACGTTGAACAATTTCAAAAATGGCAAGCGGCGATTCCCAGTGTTTAATCAAGTAGAAATAAAATACCGGGTGAACTCATGTCTTGGAAAACTCTGTTTACCTGACAAAAAAAATAATAATAGCCGCTTCAAATAGTAGCTACTAATCTAGATCCTGTAAAACGTTGATAATCTGAGAAAAAAACGATAAGTGACTGTAGAAAAAAAAATTATCTCATTTTGACGAAAATTGTAGTATATTTCATTTACATAATAAACAAGACAGATATAAAAATTTTATTTTAAAAACATTTTTTTACAATTTTTAAAATTATTTACTTACCTTATCAAAGAATCTTTTAATAAAACAATAAAAGAAAGAACCCGATTATTTTAGTTATATAAATGTCCAAACAAATAAAAAATACAAAATTCAACAATGGTTTATGATCCTAAATTGATGTATGTATGTATATTTATTGTTCCCTAACGGGTTACAAGTTTTTGAAAAGGTTATCTCCTTTCTTTCTCCTTACATCCTTTTATCTTTTTTCACATTCTTTTCCACATATCCTATTCCCATTCCACATATCCCATTCCACATATCCCATTCCACACATCCCATTCCACATATCCCATTCCACATATCCCATTCCACATATCCCCTTCGACATGTCCCGTTCTCTCTCCTCTCTTATCTATCCATTATTATCCTCATCTTCCGCTCGCTAGTCTCTCTCGTCTCGCTCGCATGCCTCGCTCGCCCATCCCGCTCGTCTCGCTCGCACGCCTCGCTCGCTCGCTGTATCCGCACGCTCGTCCCTCTCCCTCCTTTTCTCTCCTCTTTCTCCTTCATTTCCGTTCTCTTAAACTACTCTTATTCTACCGCCTGTCCCCCCTCGCGCTGACTTCCGTTTCCTCTCTTTCACTCCAATCCTTCTTTCACACCTGTTGTCCCTCCCTTTCCTCCTCTTCTGTTCGTACTTCCCCTCTAATCCTCTCCAGCTCCTTCATCCATTCCTCCCCCCCCCCTTCCCCTTCATCCAGAATCTCTCTAATCTTCTCCCCAATTCCCCGCTCGTCCCCCTCGGCGCCTCTACACCTCTCTAGCACGTGCTCCCACGACTCTTCCCCCCCCCCACATACTCTACACACTTTGTCTTCCTCTCTCTCCCAATACCTACCCGCTCTCGTCTCATTTCCTATTCTAAACCTTGCTATCCGTTTGCATCTTTCTTCGCTCCATCCCTTCTTCAGGTACATTGGTATCCCCTCTGCTCTTACCTTCCTATACCACCTATTATATTTCGATCTCACTATTTTCTTTCTTCTCTCCCTTTCCTGTCCTCTTCGATCCTCTTTTTCTATCTTCTCGTATCCTCCGTCTCCCTGTTCTTCCTCTTGCTTCCTCCCTCCTGCACCCCTATCTAAGAATTCTTTCCTTCCCTTCTCCCAGCTCGATATCTCCCCCGACCTTTCCCTTCCCCGCTCCCTTATCTCTTCCCAGCACGCCCTCGCCAATTCACTCCCCTCCCCACTCCACAGCTTCTCCTCAAATTTCCACGCTCTTCTTCCTGCCCTCGTTCTCAGCTTATCCCTCTTTGCCTCCTCTATCACCATATATCCCGGCAACCTCCAGTCTATACCCAACGTCCACCTGATATATCTTTCCTGCACTCTCTCTATTTCCTCCCTTTCTTCCCAACCCCATATCTCTGCCCCGTATCCCATCACTGTCCACGCCAGTGTATCAAACAGCCACATCCTTCTCTCCCATCTGTTCCCAAGCTTCCTCTTTCCTATCCCCCATACCTGTTTCATCACCACCCCCGCCTTTCTAACCCTGTCCTTTATATGCGCTTATTGCCCCCCATTTCTCTTAAATACATACCGCAGGTATTCAAATTCCTTCACCTCCTCTATTCTCTTCCCTTTCCATCTCCAATTCCCCCTTGTATCTCCCTCGCCCCTTCCGAAAATCTCATGATCTTCGTTTTTCCCACATTCACTTCCAATTTCCTTTTCTCAAAATATTTCTCCAATCTCCTGATCATACTCTCCATCTCCTCCTCGTTTTCCGCCACCACCACCACATCATCCGCATATGCCAACGAGCAAATCTTCCGTTCCCCTACTTTTACTCCTCCCCACCTTCCCTTCTTCAGCTCTTCCTCTATATCTGCCGTCAACATATTAAATAATATGGGACTCATCGCAAACCCCTGTCTCACCCCTTTCGCCGCCCAGAAGCCCTCTCCTATCTCTCCCCCCACTTTCACGCTACTTACTGTCTCTTCGTATGCCTCTTCTATCCTCTCCCTTGGGCCCTTTCTCACTCCTCTCCTCTCTAACGCCTCCCACAGTACCCCCCTGTCCACCGAATCGAACGCAGCCTTCGAGACCACAAACAACACCACCAACTTCCCCTTCGTTTTTTTAACCTGTCCGTTCACCAGATAATTAAGCACGTATACGTTGTCAATTGTCCCTACCCCCTTTCTAAATTCTGTCTGGTTCGGTGGTATCATTCCTCTTTCTTCTACTTCCTCCTCCAATCTCCTCGCTAGTACCGTCGTGTATATTTTATACAGCGCCGGCATTAGCGTCACTCCCCTGTAATCCTTCACTCTTATTCCCTCTCCTTTCTTTACTATCGGTGCTATTATTCCATCTTGCCATCCTTGCGGCCATCCCTCCCCCCTCCATACCCTTCTACATATTTCCCACGCCATTTCCAACGTCCTTTCCCCCCCGCACTTCCATGCCTCGCTCGGTAGTTCATCCACTCCCATTGCCTTTCCCTCTCTCGTCTTTCTCAGCGCATTCCTGATTTCTTCTTTGCTCAACTCCTCCTCTGTCCCCTCCCTCGCCGCCCTTTCCGCCCCCGTTATCACCCTATTCCCTACTCCCCCAGCAGTCCCATGAAATATTCTTTCCACTCTTCCTTCGTTATCCTCTCATCCACTCTCTTTCCCCCTTTTCTTCCCCTATTCACTATCTCCCATACTTTGCTCTCCGTCCTAGCCTCCACCACCTCTCTTATTAGCCTCTCTTGCTCCTCTCGCTTTTTTCTCTCACACATCTCCCTATACTCCTTTTTCCCTTCTCTGTAGTTCTCCCTCGTACATTCTCCCTTTCTCCATTTCCTCAGTTCCCTCCTGACTCCCTCTTTCTTCTCCCTGCTCTCCCCATCCCACCATCCTTCCCTTCACTGTCTCCCCTCCCTTCCCCCTTCCTTCTCACTCTTCTTCATCAAATTGTCGAGCAGATTTCGCGTCAACCCCGTGAACCGTTTGTTCGCAGCGACAAATGTGTCCGATGTATAATCCGTCATGAGCTCCAGGTGAACCGCCGAAGTAGAGAAGCACACGAAAACCGAGATGTAGCCCTTGTATGATTTTGCCGCTCGCCCTCTCCACGTCTTGATTGTGAATGGGACGGCGTAGTCCACGACTGAGATCCGAGAATTTTAACCGACCTTCGATGCGAAGAAGTCTTTAAGCATCTACAAAGGGTGTTAACCTTGAAATTGGGTTCGATGTGGGGATGTTGAGACCGTCCTTGAGCATCTTGATAAGGGATCCGAAGAATTGTTCTTGCGTAACACTTAGCCAGAAGATTCAAGCTTCCTCGAATTCTTGTGTATCAAGAACTGACGACTCGTACGTTCTTTGTTCTTTCCAACGCTGTATCGCTCGAAAGACTGATGCTGTTACCTGGATAAGTTTTGATAACCTTAAGTAATTTTCTATGAGATGCCATGTCGTTGAGTTGAGCCTTGAGTTGGTGTTAGAGATCTTCTTTTTAAATTAAGGTGTCAAATAAGAATTGAATACGACGCGGGTGTTCCTTCGTGAAGGAAAAAGAGAGACACTTTTGCACGTATACCGATGTTTTGACAAAAGCCGTGTATATTTATTTCCGTGTCAAGCTTACATAAATACCCGACGAGAGACACACATGCATGTAGAGAATACCCGATTTGATAAAAGAGCCGAGATATTAATTGTAACGTTGATGTAGCCGAGATACGAGATAAACCGAGCGTTAATGTAACCGAGATACGAGATAAGCCGAGCGTTGATGTAGCCGTACTTTTCGTTATAATCACCGGAGTTGAACTGATTTTAATACAGCCAAATCTTTAGAGAAAAGACTATGATAATGAAATAGAGGGAGTAACCGTGAGCGAGGAGAGGCCCGGCTATGCTCTGTCAGAGTGAACTGTCCGACCGAAAGACAGATGGCAAAACTAATACCAAAAATCGATTGTATCCGCAACACACCGTGACTTACAACCACGGGTTTTTCGATCAATTTGTAATCCAGCTTTTTCTCCTCACATATTCAGATTATCGGTATTTCTCTTGGCGGTAATTGGACGGTCTAATTAACCCCTTTCGGAATCATCTCATATTTTGTACGGATTTAACTCACGGCACGGCTCGGACTCGCGATATTAATCACGGGAACAGGTGCTACGCTCAGCCTCGTGTGCATCCCGGTACGCCATCTTGGCCAAGAATAGTGTTCACTGTCGCGCGTTATCTCTGAACGTTTTCTCATCGGGCATATTCTCACGTGAGATCACTTGTAATATTGACTCAGCTCTCTACTAGGCGGATTGTACTCAGTAATAAAATTGGTTCATCGTCGACCGTAGGGTCGTACTACTAATCTCTGTGCGTTCAACATTCATTATTGGCGTTCTTCACGATGCTCCCCCCTCAACCAGATATCTCACCGGGAACTTTAACATTTTAATGCGAATTTTTTTTCAATAAAATTTTTTAAAACAATGAGTTTTTAGATTAAGTCCTTAAGTCTCGTTTCAAAACGTTTTCGGGCGTTGTGCTTACTTATAAACGATTAATAAACATAAACAATGTGAAATAAAAATTCTGGTTAATAATACACTCTTAATACTATTCAATAGCTGTTTAATCATTATTTATTTCGAAATACACTAACATAACCTCTTAATCGGGGAGCAATACCACTATGAACGCGCACAGATAAGTACATAGTTGTTTTTTTTTCACCATTTATTTCCGAAAAAAGAAAACGGAACGAAAATTCTTCTTTTAAAACACAGTACCACATTCAATGATAAAAATATTTATCTACGCTGACGCTGACTATATTTCAATATTTGAACATTTTTTCAGTTAACAATTGATGCGGTTCGTCTGAAAAAAATATGGTCCAA
Organism: Rhorus exstirpatorius; assembly: GCA_963564615.1. NCBI lineage: Eukaryota > Metazoa > Arthropoda > Insecta > Hymenoptera > Ichneumonidae > Rhorus > Rhorus exstirpatorius. The sequence continues at coordinate 413,018 of OY751314.1, read as the reverse complement.
ATTTATTATTTAGAATAACCGGGGCTTTGGTCTGGTGGCTAGCGTGCTTGCCTCTTAGCCAGAGCCTTGGGAGGTCCCGGGTTCGATTCCCGGTGTCGTAATCTTGTCAGGAGAAAATAAAATATGGGCGTGACTAGCCCCAGATGTATGTATGGGGCATACACAAGTACATTTACAGGTGTGTGTCACGTGTATATAGCTGTAGTCCATGTTTACGTTCTCCTGTCAAGATGTGACGTAGCTCCGACGCCGTGAGGCGAGCACGGGACCGACTGTAGTGGCCCAGGTTTTCCGCAGTTTCCCGGGGCCCATGATACGTGCTAATACGCGTGCCATGGTGAATGCGCTACAGAATAGGAAGTCGGCTGCGGCCGCACGGGCCCTGGGTGTCTGGTTACTGATCCGGGCCAGATACCCAAGGTTGAGGTGGATGAGAGGGAAGGATGAGAAGGGAAGTGAGGGAAGGAGCGCCGTCTTGAAAACCCCGAAAGGGAAGAAGGCGCGAGGACATAAATTAATTTAAAAAAAAAAAAAAAAAAAAAAAACTCTATTATTAAGAATTTGTGCAAATATGTGAAGAGAACACAGTAGAAAAAACTAGGTGTGTAGAAAGCACACGCGTCAGAAGTGAAACTTATGGAAGGTGTATGCGCGATTTTACGTGGCTTTAACCGCCCAAAAAAAGACCATACCATCTCTTTCTCTCAGCCTCATTGCTTGAATGTATGGTCTATTTTTGAGTGGTTGAAGCCACGTAAAATCGCGCATACACCTTTCATAAGGTGAGGTACACTGAAGGGCATTAATGCCTGGACCTACAATTTTCACGGGGCTTGCCCCTTTTTTTACGCCCCTGGAAAAGTGACGATCGTCAGAGCGGTGGTCGCGATCACGGAAACGCGTTCAAGTGATAGATTCAGATGACAGATCGAGAGTCATTTTGATTTTGAGGTTTCGCAATGCGGTTATTTGTCAGAAGCGAATATATATGTGACAGCTGAGATGGATGCGTATTCCATAATATTTGACAGATCGTGATCGAGTTTATTTGTGAGGTTTCGCGATGCGTTTGTTCAGCAGAAGTGAAGATAATATGTGACAGCTGAGATATATGCGTAATCCGTAATATTTAAATTACAAATGTCATTAAAATGTTGTCAGAAATATATCTTTCGATTATTTTTTTATTTTTTTTATTTTTTAATTGAATAGTAAACAGAAATAATTATTAAAAATAATTATATATGATTGAAATATATGCATGATGATGAAATTTGCATCGTTAGAATGCAACGAAAAAAGGTATTTTAAAATGAAAATAATCCTTTTCATTATTGCTGAAGATTTTCTGGCATATCGAGGCCCCAGGTCGCCAAAAAAAAACCGATAAAAAATATTCAAACGAATTACGTCTTCGAGATAAAACTGGAAAAGATTTTTATGTTTTCTACACCTGCTCTCGTTTAATTCGAACGATGCAAAAATCAAAAACAGAAATAATCAATGAATAATTTTTAAAATAAATTATAGTTTAAATTGCAACTGAAAACTTTTAGAAAAAATCCACCCATTGGTGAAAACTTCCGGCAATTGTAGTTTTGAAATTGTGGGTGCATAAGCATTGTCGAAAAATCACCAGAAATTACATTCGTGAAAAAACGTTATTCCTCGTTCTGGGAGATAATATTAATATTGATAATATTACTAACAATAATATTACTAATAATTCTACGCAATAGTCGACTAGTTTCAACGCAATATTTGAGGTTGCATTGATCTGCATCTACAACTAGACGTGATGAAAATTACGATCAGATCTCCTACATTTCTCAGAGCGGCAGCTGAAATCCACATTCCGAATTGCACGGTTCTGTTCAAATTAATATTTAACTATTTACCATGCCCATGTCGAATCTGATTTGATATCATGCGATAACAGCGAACATTCATCCATCGCTAACACCGAAAAAAAATGCTGAAGCACCTCATTCATCTTTGGCTACGAGATATAAAATCCGTGATCCCGATTAAACACTGCGATTCTACTGAATATAATACTATTTTAAAAGCCACATTTGACGTGGATATCATCTCCACGGCTATTGCTAGACGTTATTAAAATTACAATCAGGTCTCTTACATTTCTCAGTGTGGAAGATGAAATTCATATTCCCGATTGCACGATTCTGGTCCACTGAATTTTTAATTATTTTCAAGGACCTTGTCGAGTCTGATTTCATTTTGTGCAGTTGAACTGAACATCCATGGCTAACCGCGAGAAAAATACGCAAGCACTTAATTTATCATTCGCTGCAAGAGATAAAATCCGTGATCCAGAATGAACGATTCGATTCTACAGAATATTCGACAATTTTTCAAGCTATGCTTGAGGTGGATTTCATCTCCACGTGTGGTGTTAAACGTAATAAAAATTACAATCAGATCTCCTACATTTCTCGGTCCGCAAGACGAAATTCATGTTCCTGATTGCACGATTTTGTTCAAATCAATATTTAATTATTTACCATGCCCCTGTCCAATCTAATTTAATATCACGCGGTAATAGCGAACATCGATCGCGAATCGCGAGGAAAAAAAATAAGCACCTCATTCATCATTCGCTGCGAGAGATGAAATCCGTGATCCAGAATGAACTATTCGACTCGAATGACATTTCGACAATTTTTCAAGCCATGTTTGAGGTGGATTTCATCTCCACGTGTATTATAACACGTTATGAAAATCACAATCCAGTCTCTCACATTTCTCAGTGCGGAAGATAAAATCCATATTCCTGATTGCACGATTCTGGACCACTGAATTTCTAATTATTTTCGAGGACCTTATCGCATCTGATTTCATCATGTGCGATTGAACTGACCATCCGTGGCTAACCGCGAGAAAAATACGAAAGCACCTTATTCATCTTTCGCTTCGAGAGATGAAATCCGTGATCCTGATTGAACTACTCGATTCTACCGAATATTCGACAATTTTTGACGTCATGTTCGAGATGGATTTCATCTCCACGCGTATTGCTGCACGTTATGAAAATTACAATAAGATCTCCTACATTTCTCAGTCCGCAAGACGAAATTCATGTTCCTGATTGCACGATTTTGTTCGAATCAATATTTGATTATTTACCATGCCCTTGTCGAATCGTATTTAATATCACGCGGTAATAGCGAACATCGATCTCTAACCCCGAGAAAAAATACAAAAGCACTTCGTTTATCATTCGCTGCAAGGGATGAAATCCGTGATCCAGAACGAACTATTTGATTCTACTGAATAATCGACATTTTTTTGACCCATGTTTAAGGTGGATTTAATCTCCACGCATATTGCTACACGTTATGAAAATTACAATCAGATCTCCTACATTTCTCAATCCGCAAGACGAAATTCATATTCCCGATTGCACGATACTGGTCCACTGAATTTCTAATTATTTTCAAGGACCTTATCGCGTCTGATTTCATCATGTGCGATTGAACTGACCATGCGTGGCTAACCGCGAGAAAAATACGAAAGCACCTTATTCATCTTTCGCTTCGAGAGATGAAATCCGTGATCCTGATTAAACTACTCGATTCTACCGAATATTCGACAATTTTTGACGTCATGTTTGAGATGGATTTCATCTCCACGTGTGTTGCTACACGTTATGAAAATTACAATCAGATCTCCTACATTTCTCAGTCCGCAAGACGAAATTCATGTTTCTGATTGCACGATTTTGTTAAAATCAATATTTGATTATTTACCATGCACTTGTCCAATCTTATTTAATATCACGCGGTAATAGCGAACATCGATCACTAACCCCGAGAAAAAATACGAAAACACCTCATTTATCATTCGCTGCGAGAGATGAAATCCGTGATCCAGAATGAACTATTGGATTCTACTGAATAATCGACATTTTTTTAACCCGTGTTTGAGGTGGATTTCATCTCCGCGCGTATTGCTACACGTTATAAAAATTACAATCAGATCTCCCCCATTTCTCAATCGGCAAGACGAAATTCATATTCCCGATTGCACGATTCTGGTCCACTGAATTTTCAATTATTTTCGAGGACCTTGTCGAGTCTGATGAATGCGCAAGAGATTTTTTGAATACCCAAAAATACAATTCCGAGATGAACGCGATTGAATGAATTTTTTTTGGAACAATTCCTAAGAAGCAAAAAGTGAATGGGAAAGGCTGAATTTTGTTCTATGAAGATTCCTGATGAATACTAGTTGATATTGGAGTTTATTTATGGCCATTACAAGCTATCACTACTAGAAAAGTTGTACAACTCACAATAAGAGAGGCATACATGCGGATGATGGATTCAGTTCAAACTCCTAGAAGTTACTTCTTGGGGCAAAAAATGAAACCTTTGCTGATCAATTCAATCTCATAGGTCTTTCTTCTCTGTACGAGCCCAAATTTGTGATGTTATTGAGCGATTCATCGATTACCTGCGTCGATCCAATATATGTCATTCTAATTGAACCCAATCACTCATGTTGATAAAAAGCAGCTGATTTACAATAAAAACATGTTTCTGTTTTACACAATGAAATTATCACAAGCCTCATCTTTAAAATTCACAATTTCTAGCGAAAGACGCCGCTGTCAAGTCTTTGTCGCTGCATCGGATTATCAGGCTCCTTGACCGGCTTGTCATTATACAATCATTCTGTAATATATTTATATAATAAGCGGTAAGCTTATTTAATTAATATTCATAGCTTACAAATTTCAAATAAGTGTAACGTGTCGCAAGACCCATTTGACACTTGCGAACCAGCGATATCCAACATCAGTTTCACTATTACTTTATTGACAGTATTGCAGATTCCGCACATTACTACATATAAAACATGAAGCTTTAGGAAATTATCATATAAATTTGAGAAAAAATTACAGTCTTCTGTTTCAAAAGTTTTCTCAGGTTGTTGGCTGTTCATACGAAATGATTTATATCGCATATGTATATATGTGAGAAAATCAATATTCTATAAATTCAGAAGTAAACATTGCTGTTCATTTCACGTTTCAGAACTCACATTTAATCATTAGTGCTTGGTTCACGATTCTCGAATTGCTTTAGATACAAAGATATAACCCGAATTTGTGAAAAGAAAGGTTATAACAGCAGACAGCTGGACGAAACACGACAGATCTTACTTTGTAATCCGCACACCAATTTGGCTGGTGGCAGCACTCTTGTTGCGGAAACGAAGGAAACGAGATAGCCGTACAACTTTTTTTTTCTAATCGTTTGGTGACCGTTGAGTGACGATTGGTGAACTAATCAAAACGTTCGGCGGTCAATAGTTTTTTTCATAAATGAATAATCAAAATTTTAACGTATTGACCGCCAAACATTTGAGTTAGCCCATCAATCATTATCAAACGAGTTTCTTTCAATTCCAACGTGACCGTAAATTTTTTTATTATTTATTAAAAAAAAAAAAAACTATATACAGCCAAACATTTTCATTAGGCCACCACTCATCACCAAACAATTTCCTTTCAATATAATTAATTTGGAAATAAATTAGAAATGAAATAACGAATTATCAGGCTAGCTTGACAACACGTAGACATTTGACAGAAGTCGTGTATCAAGCGTGTATCATTCGATAAAAGCAATGAGTATAGGATAGGATAGAGTGGAAGCTACCATATGGCGGCAATCAGGATATACGAATTTCAGCGCCATCTGTGAAGTCGAACTCATGAACCATACAGAAAAGGCGGTAAAAGCGCCATGTATTGTATATATAATATATCCTTGGTACACTCTTTGAATGAAAGCAATAATTTAAAAAAATTACAGATGGGAAAAGTATATCACAAATTGATCATTGCCCACACAGCATTAGATATTCATTGTACATATTTTGCATGTTCCAGAAAAAATATTCGAATGTTCATAGAACATTCACTTTTATCTGAGGTATATGTTCTGAATGTGTAATGAACATGACAATGTCACCCCAAAATGATATCTGCAAAATGTCGATGGGAACATTTAAAGGATATGTATACTATACACACGAATATACACGAATATCGTGTACATAGTATGCATGTCCTTTAAATGATCCCATCGACATTTTGCAGATATCATTTTGGGGTGACATTGTCATGTTCATTACACATTCAAAACATATCCCTGAGATAAAAGTGAATGTTCTATGGACATTCGAATATTTTTTCTGGAACATGAAAAATATATGTACAAGCATTATTATTATTTTCAATGCCTTGGGCATGGTGAACACACAATCAATAAAATACAGTTTAAAAACTTAATTGAGAAATAATAAATACGACGAATAAACGTGGTGAATCACCTGATGCATAAACGGTTAACAACGCGCGAGGACTCGTCTAACATAACCTAACACAAATTATAAACTAAAAGAGGTGGAAATAATATATCAAGTCGAACTATATTTACAATTCCTATTATGAATATAATACTCTCGTACGTACACGCGTCAATATGTAAAATAATTTTCCTGGTTTATTCTTAAAACACGTGCGGCGACAAACTTTCGTGCGCGGGATTGAGTGAGAATGAAGCCTTTATTCGCACGGTAACAGCACTGCACTTCCACTGGTTGCTTTCTTCGCTGAAAAGTCACGTGAGCAGATATCCTCTTGGATTGGCCGTCGATCGCAGCGCAACTCATATTCTGGCGCGAATTTTGAAACGTAAAACAGCGAAAGCTTTCTGTAATACGTTCTCAAAATAGATAAATAGCTCTGTATACCTTCTATCTTATATTATTCATCGTACTTATTCATATATATAATAATTTTATCAATTTTTTTTACTCGTTTTTCAACTAAATTATTAATTGATTAAAAATGTACCTACATAATTTTTTCCAACCCAATTGAACGTAGTTATTCGATAATTATTATATATACTGTTTATAGTGAACGAATATGCTTCAGAAATCACACTTCTATGCAAGTCCGTGAGCTGTGGGGGTATCAGAATCTTCAATTACGGATTCGAACATTTGAAAACATACGGGGAATATATAACGACGAATATCCCGGAATGTTCTAAAAACGCATATACATATAATATTCATGATATGCTCGTAAATGAATATCCTTCCGGGTATGTACATAAAATATCGTTTTCACATGCACGATATTTTTTTCACATTGTGCACTTATTTTGTACATACGGTGAATATCTAATGCTGTGTGGGTGCACAAATTATCCACGACGCTGACGACCGATGGAGGCGTTAGTATAGCAAATATGACGCGAATAACGCTTTTTTTGGTTTACGGGGCTCAAAATCACCTAAAAAAAATTTTTTTCACTACCATGATATTTTTTATATATGGAAGAAGGTTTCAAGGACATTTTTCCGTCAAAAACGATACATCGATTTTTTAGTCACTTTGCTCGAATTTTTCGGTACTGTCCCCCCTTAAACCGACCATCCATGGCTAACCGCGAGAAAAATACGAAAGCACTTCATTTATCATTTGCTGTAAGAGATAAAATCCGTGATCCAGAATGAACTATTCGGTTCCACTGAATATTCGAAAAGTTTTCAAACCATGTTTCAAGTGGATTTTATCTTCACGTGTGGTGCTGAACGTAATGAAAATTACAATCAGATCTCCCACATTTCTCAGTCCGCAAATCGAAATTTATATTCCCGATTGCACGATTTTTTTCAAATCATTATTTGATTATTTACCATGCCCTTGTTCAATCTAATTTAATATCACGCGGTGAAAGCGAACATCGATCGCTAACCGCGAGAAAAAAAAGTACCTTATTCATCATTCGCTGCGAGAGATGAAATCCGTGATCCAGAATAAACTATTCGATTCTACTGAATAATCGACATTTTTTTAACCCATGTTTGAGGTGGATTTCATCTCCGCGCGTATTGCTACACGTTATGTAAATTACAATCAGATCTCTTACATTTCTCAGTGTGGAAGATGAAATTCATATTCCCGATTGCACGATTCTGGTCCACTGAATTTCTAATTATATTCGAGGATGTTGTCGAGTCTGATTTCATCATGTGCGGTTGAACCGACTATCCGTGGCTAACCGCGAGAAAAATACAGAAGCACCTCATTCATCTTTCGCTTGGAGAGATGAAATCCGTGATCCTGATTGAACAATTTGATTCTACAGAATATTATGATATTTTAAAAGCCACATTCGACTTGGATTTCATCTCCACGCGTATTGCTACACGTTATGAAAATTACAATGCGGTCTCTCACATTTCTCAGTGCGGAAGACGAAATTCATATTCCTGATTGCACGATTCTGTTCAAATCAATATTTGATTATTTGCCATCCCCTTGTCCAATCTTATTTAATATCACGCGGTAATAGCGGACATCGATCGCTAACCACGAGAAAAAATACGAAAGTATTTAAAAATTAGAAATTTAGTGGACCAGAATTGCGCAATCGGGAGTATGAATTTCGTCTTCAGCACTGAGAAATGTAGGAGATCTGATTATAATTTTTATAACGTGTAGCAACACGCGTGGAGATGAAATCCACCTCAAACATGGCTTGAAAAACTGTCGAATTTTCATTCGAGTCGAATAGTTCATTCTGGATCACGGATTTCATCTCTCGCAGCGAATGATGAATGAGGTGCTTTCGTATTTTTTCTCGTGGTTAGCGATCGATGTTCGCTATTACCGCGTGATATTGAATAAGATTGGACAAGGGGATGGCAAATAATCAAATATTGATTTGAACAGAATAGTGCAATCAGGAATATGAATTCCGTCTTCCGCACTGAGAAATGTGAATGACCGGATTGTAATTTTCATAACGTGTAGCAATACGCGTGGAGAAGAAATCCAAGTCGAATGTGGCTTCGAAAATATCATAATTTTCTGTAGAATCAAATTGTTCAATCAGTGTAATGAGTAATTTGACTGACAACGGTTAATCCCGCCATGTACATGTATATAGAAGAGAGATGGTAATTTCGGAAATCCGAGTATGAACGAAATTTGTCGAGCGTCGGAATTTGGTCGCGACTAGCCTTATTCTCTCCTGTATGAAAATTAGAAGAAATTGGCACGGCGAACGAGACGGACGCGTCTCGTCTCTTTCTCTCGGCTTGGCTCACTCATCGACATCTTATCAGCACGACTTTTTCCCTATTCGGGACACGCTACGCTATGGGTCTATCATCATCACGACCACAACTTCCAATATCCACCTGAGCGTTGGATTTCATCGATCTCCATGTCAATAGATAAGTTGTTTAACATTAAAAAAAAAAAAAGGAAGTTTATCTGTCACGTATATCCCGTCGACTATTATTGGGGAAATTATTGAAATTAATGAGTCGAGCCGAATTACTTCGTAATTATCACCGATATTGCCATTTCTCTTTGTTTTACGTTCTTTGTCTCTTCGTATTTCTTCTCTTATATTTTGCTGCGATATATCTATATATTGTAACACGGTATGAGGACGATTCGGAGACGAATGTGGCAGCGGCTGGATAGCTCAGTTGGGAGAGCACTCGACCGGCAATCGAGAGGTCCCGGGTTCGAATCCCGGTTCAGTTCAAGCCGCATTTTTTTCCGAATCGTTCCTCTATCCCGGTTTTTTCCGGGTTATAAAAGTGGCGCCCAACAAGAGGGCCCCGACGCATCGTGAAAATGCCCACCTCTGTGGATTAATTAATGAAAATTAATTAATTCACAGAGGTAATAACTAAGAGGCTGACACGGTCGGTGGGAGACCCGCCCTGAGATTCCCCTTCCTGAGCTAGCCCCCTCGGGCAGTGTCCCCTGCCCGTTGTACCTCTTCCCCTACCGTCCCTCAGACAATCCCAGTCTGTAGTACCCTAGTCCGAGTTATACGAGTCGAACTGTCCGGGTCAATTCGACTCTGGCAGGGGGGATTGTAACACGGTATGAGGACGATTCGGAGACGAATGTGGCAGCGGCTGGATAGCTCAGTTGGGAGAGCACTCGACCGGCAATCGAGAGGTCCCGGGTTCGAATCCCGGTTCAGTTCAAGCCGCATTTTTTTCCGAATCGTTCCTCTATCCCGGTTTTTTCCGGGTTATAAAAGATATATATATATATATATATATAGTAACGAGCGTACATATGCATGTAAATTTGACCTCGTATACATGAAATTCGACCATGTTACCAGAAAATATCGCCATCGTTGTTCAAACCTTCGTAAAATTTATAATGGTTATACTTTTTGTATATTTGTTGAATTCGATGCATGTACATTTCAACGTGATTTTTAAAATTTATTTATAACTCTCATCTCCGAATAAACGATAAAATAATAGAGTTCATTTCATTACAAGAAAAGGAAACACAGATCTTTCATTGGCGCCCAACGTATAGGCACGAATACGACCGTTTGAAAATAAAATTAATAAATAATAATAATAATAATTTTGTTGTGTCCCATCGAGTTAATGAGTGTTCGTGTGAACAAGGATAACCGTTCCCCGCCCGTAACGAGAGCTAAGTCGAAATCCTCGGCCACCGGCCGGTCTCCGAATCTAGCAATAATATCTCATGCAAAAACTCGTAAAGACAAAGGATCATTAAGAAAAAGTAAAAGTGAAAATTCTAAGATAAATTTTAACATTAACAGGAAAACAAAAATGGCTGAAAATAATGGTGAAAAGGGAGGAGACCAAGAAAAGAATGACGAGTTAGCTGAGGAGTGGAGACGTTTGAGGGCGAAACGGCAGCGAATTGATTTAGAACGAGCAGAAATGGATCGGCTACGAGCACAAATGATGCAACAGCAAATGTTGCATCAGCCACACATGCGAGATCTCGTACGTGAGGATAACAACGAGCTGGTGAGCGGATTGGTTAGTCATCTCAAGCAGGTACAAATTAGCGTAAAAGTACCGAAATTCAGTGACGAAGTAAATCCGTTAGAGTTTATCGAGGATATTGAACGATATTTAAAAATAAAGAACATACGCGGTGAGCACCAGCTATTGGCTATTGAAAGTTTTATGGAAGGCAGACTAAAAATATGGTATGATATTGTAAAACACACAATAACGAGTTTCGAGACTTTTAAGAATGCGTTCGTGGCAGAATTTTATTCGGTACCGGTGAGAGTACGATTTAAAAATATTTGGTCAGCGCGAAAATATAAATCTAAAGATGGGACTATGCAATCGTATTTCTATAGGCAACTTCGCGAAACACAGTATTTCGAGCCAAAATTAACCGAATACGAGAATCATTATTTGATCATACAACAATTTCCGATTAAAGTCCGTGATGCGTTGTCAACAGTTAAATTTGTGAAGAAAGAAAAAGTTGCTCAAGCGTTAGCTCAGCTCGATAGTTCGCAAGAAGAAATAGAGCAAAATAAAGGTCGAGAATGGAGACAACCGACAGACAGAATAAATAGCATGAGAGTGATGGAATATAACGAAAATTCGAGGAATAATCGACAACAATACAGACGAGACAGAAATAATTTTCAGCGGTCGAACAATACGCAGTACTCCGTCCCACAGAATCATCAGCCCATCGGCTTGGGATATAATAACGCGTATCAGTCAAACCAGCAATATTATTATCCGAGAAACACGTACGGCAATTTCCAAGTACCTACACAACTTCCAGACATGACTGTTCCCCCACCCAACGTTCGGGGGATTCTCTCACCTAATCACGCAAATATATCGAATCAATCCGTCTACCACGCACAAGAAAGGCATAATAATAATTCGAATTTAAACTGAAAGCCGGCGCGATACAAGAATACGTACCGCACCATGGTTATTATGATTTCGTGGAAGATCTACAGCGTGATGTGGATGGTGATTATTTACAAATATATTCGCCGAAAGTCTGTATAGGGAAATGTCCACGGGTAAAAATATCTGTATCGGATCAAATGATCGAAGCCTTAATAGACTCGGGCAGTCAAGTCACATGTTTATCAGAAAAATTCTATGATAAGATTAGCCATGAGGTCAGACAAATATTTCCCGTGACTAATATTCATATCACTCCAGCTATTGGAAAAAAATCTACTACCATAAAATATCAAATTATGATTGAAATTGAATTAGACGGACAAAAGATATTTCACGTATTTCTTGTAATGCCTAATCTTACGTCGGACTTGATACTGGGAAATGATTGGTTACATCGCAATCATGCCGTTATCGATTACCAAAAGAAAATAATTAGCATTAGGGGTAAAAATTTGAGTTCGGAGTCAGTGTCGTTTGAGTCGATTCCGGAAGAGAGGCTTGTTTCTCAAATCATTAATCAGAACGTGTACCTTAAAATTATTAAGATCAAAGATAATAATAATCACGAGAAAATTATGAGTGCAGTTTCTAACAGTGTACAAGATGTTATCGGTAATGATGCCGAATGTCGCCCAAGTAATCACCTTAGCGTGAGATGCAGCGTCGTACAGACGAGAACTAATGAGACGTTAGCGCGAAATAATCGCGATAATAACGATGAAAAATTTACGATAGAAAAAAATAGTCGAAATCATGCTTCGGGCATTATACGGAATGATCATACTGATATTAATAATGATATGAATGTATGTGAAGATGTTGAGGCGAATTTTCAAGATTCGGATGCTCAAATACTGAGCTCATCTATTTACAATGGTGAATTTAATAATCGTGTTAACTGTACTTTAAAACCACGTGCGTATGAACATTTACTGCTAGATGATAAGAGCACTCACGAAATAAATAATGTCGAAAATAATAACAATAACAATTTGAATACAATTGTTGATAGCGAAGATGGAGGGGATGAGAGGCAGGCTTTCTTGGAAGATCTCGACTCAATCGCGCGAAAGCTAACGTCGCTGTCTCCGTGTCAAATTGAAAAAATCCTTAATTTAATTAAAAAATATGAAACTTTATTTAGTAATAAACCCGGTTGTACCAATGTATATCAGCATCAAATCAAATTGATAACGGCAAAACCGTATATACGACGATCGTATCCCGTTCCGATTTCGATGAGAGAAGCTGTCGATAAGGAAATACAGGAAATGCTGCGGGCTGGTATAATAGAACGTTCGGTTAGTCCTTTTTGTAACCCGATGCGTATCGTACGCAAGAAGGATGGTCGGATACGATTGTGTCTCGATGCTCGACATTTAAATGAAATAATAGAAGGAGACAATGAGTCTCCTCCTCGCATTGACGAAATTATTCAAAAATATCATGGAAAGAAAATTATGACAACCCTGGATCTCACACACGGTTACTGGCAGATACCATTAGCAATAGAATCTCGACCATTTACGGCATTTTTACATAATTCGAGCCTATACCAATTTTGCCGAGTCCCATTTGGACTAAAAACGGCCGGGAGCGGTTTTATTCGAGCAATGAGTCTCGCACTGGGGAATTATATGTCGCAGTATCTCACTTATTATATCGATGATTTGCTAGTAACTTCACAAAATTTTGAAGCACATGTACAACACCTGGAATCGGTATTTTCGCGGTTAATGACGCATAATTTCACGTTACGTCTTAGCAAAACTCTCCTTTGACAGGCATCGGTGCCATTTCTTGGATTTATAATATCTCCTGAAGGGGTTACTCCTGATCCGGATAAATTGGACATGATAAAGAAATTCGAAGAGCCGCATAATAAGCTGCATTTGCAAAAATTTTTGGGAATTTGCAATTACTATCGGCAATTCAGTGTACAACATGCCAATTATCTTGATCCATTCAGAGATTTATTGAAAAATAACACCCCATGGAATTGGACGCCGGAACATTCAGCCGCGTTTTCAAGGTTGAAGGAGAATTTTTGCAGAGTCGTACAATTGTCTCACTATGATCCAAATAAAATTTTTCAGGTTCAAACAGATGCGTCAGATAAAGGAATAAGTGGAGTTCTGTTTCAAACTGACGAGCATGGCAATCGCTACATAATTTCGTTGGTGAGTCGTTGTTTAATTTCGGCCGAGTTAAATTACACGACTACCGAGAAAGAGTTGTTGGGCATTGTGTATGCGCTCAGTAAGTTCAGGATTTATCTAATCGGGAAGCATTTTGAAGTCATTACTGATCACCAAGCTTTAACTTTTCTAAATAGGACAGCTTTTCGTACCGCTAGACTTTGTCGTTGGAGTTTATTAATACAAGAATATTCATTTACTATCAAACATTGCAACGGACGCGATAATGTCGTAGCGGATTTTTTTAGCCGTCATCCAGACTCGAAGTTCCATGATAACGAGTCGGATCAAATTACGATATTCAAAGTAATTTCGAGCAATATCGAATCGATCGATCATTGCCGAGTTGACGCTTTGACGTTAATTTGTGAGTTAGAATTAGATCCGTTTTTACGCGAACAGCTGAAAAATATCGCAGAAATACAGAGCAAAGATGCATTTATCACAACATTAGAACAAAAACGACACGACAATCAAGAGCCTAATGAATTCCAAAAATATCGGGGTATTTGGTTCCATCGTAAACGATGCACGGAAGATTGGTGCATTGTCGTACCATTGAAAATAACAACAGTAATAATAAAATCGGCGCACGATCGTATCGGGCATGCTGGGGTGTACAAAACATTATTCCATATCAAACGTTTTTTCTATTGGAGAGGGCAGTCGAAAGATGTAAAGAAATATGTTTGGTCATGTGATTTATGCCAACGAGTAAAACATTTGTCAGTGGCTATGGAAGGAGAATATCATATGGTTAAATCGGAGCATCCTAATGATCTAGTTACCGTAGATTTTTACGGACCCTTGCCCAGATCGATCGGTGGTGTCGAATATATTTTTGTTATGATAGACGCATTTTCCAAGCTAGTTAAGTTATACCCGATAAAGAAAGCTAATACGAGAACAGTTTTGAAAAAGGTTATAGACGATTATTTTTTAAAGATTGGTAAACCCAAAAGAATTTTATCTGACAATGGATCTCAATTTACATCGTCGAAATGGAAGAATAGTTTAGAACAGGAGGGTCTTAAAGTTATATATTCATCGGTCCGTCACCCGCAATCTAACCCAACGGAAAGGGTTATGCGCGAACTTGGAAAATTTTTTAGAACGTATTGCGCAGACCAACACACGAAGTGGGCCAAATTCATACCTAAGATTGAAGAATTACTTAACGTCACCACACATTGTAGTACAGGAGCGATCCCGTATGAATTACATTATGGTAAACGGCCAAAAGATAGGATTTATGAATTGGTTAATTTTCCCGCGAACGTTAATAAGCCACATGACGCGCAAATTCTAATAGCCAAAGAACGCCTGCAACGAAGTTTCGAAGCTCGTGGAAAGAATCAAAAAACTGTGTCAAAAATACGTCTGTCAGTAGGAGATTTAGTTCTCCTACGAGTTCCTCATATATCTAGTAATACAGACCGTGTAACTCACAAATTTTTCCATCTTTTTGAGGGGCCATACCGAATTAGCAAAGTGGTTGGTGTCAATGCGTATGTGCTTGTACATGTAGATAATACCGATAGAATAAAGGGGACGTACAATCGATGTAGTTTGCGCAGATATAACCAATCCGCTCAGCAGAGTGTCACGCTGCCGACCCCCCTCGAATGAACTCACCTGATAATAATTCAAGTCTAAAAAAAAAAAAAAAAAAAAAAAAAAAATGTATGTATATATCACATGATCTCGTTAAGGGGGTACAAAACTGAGTGGTGCGGTCATCATTGTTTGCCGAATATTATTTATGCTAAGAAATAAACGTATAAAAAAAAAGAGAATAACTGGGGGATGGTCGAATGCCAGACGCCAGTCCGTGCCTACTTGTAGCTCCGTTGAGTGATTATCTGCGATTTTACTCGTGCAATACCTTATGTAAAATATGATGTGTCTGTGAGTTGAAAGTAAAAAATAATAACCGCGGAGTTGAGGATATGTTTATCGTAATACGTGAGAATTTGACAACGTATCAACCATTTAGTGATTGATAAGCGGAATGATAAGTTAATGTATGTGTGTACAATAACTTGTTAAGACGAGATCCTTCGAGGGATGGAGTCAAGAGTGAGTGAAATGTAGTGTGGAAGGATGTGTGTATTTCACATTTCTCGTAAAGCGATCATTGCGAAATAGGGGGATAAATGTAATGAGTAATTTGACTGACAACGGTTAATCCCGCCATGTACATGTATATAGAAGAGAGATGGTAATTTCGGAAATCCGAGTATGAACGAAATTTGTCGAGCGTCGGAATTTGGTCGCGACTAGCCTTATTCTCTCCTGTATGAAAATTAGAAGAAATTGGCACGGCGAACGAGACGGACGCGTCTCGTCTCTTTCTCTCGGCTTGGCTCACTCATCGACATCTTATCAGCACGACTTTTTCCCTATTCGGGACACGCTACGCTATGGGTCTATCATCATCACGACCACAACTTCCAATATTCACCTGAGCGTTGGATTTCATCGATCTCCATGTCAATAGATAAGTTGTTTAACATTAAAAAAAAAAAAAGGAAGTTTATCTGTCACGTATATCCCGTCGACTATTATTGGGGAAATTATTGAAATTAATGAGTCGAGCCGAATTACTTCGTAATTATCACCGATATTGCCATTTCTCTTTGTTTTACGTTCTTTGTCTCTTCGTATTTCTTCTCTTATATTTTGCTGCGATATATCTATATATATATTGTCACGGCACTCTTTGGTTCGCCGCAAAAAAAAGGGAACAAAAAAAAGACAAAGGGGGTTTATAAAAGGGGGAAAAAGAAAATAGGCAAGTTAAAGAATGCTGAAATTTATTACTGGATCTACGCGACTCGCCACGCGACAATTTCGAGCGGGGCGAGGCCACGTGCTCAAAAAAAAAGAAAGAAAAAGAAAAAAAAAATACGAACGCAAAAAAAACTAAAATGGTGCTACTGATTGTTGGGCGCCAGTCGATATAGATCGACAAAATTGTTATTTCTAACGACTCGATCGCAAAAAGAAAGAGAAAAAAACGGCGGGGGGGTTACAATACCTCAGGGTCACTGGATTTCCCGGCGCGATGGCCTCTTAATAATTACCCACGTCGGGTTTTCGGTAAAGTGGAAAATTAATCAAACTCGCAATTAAACGGGGGAAATTACAATAAATCAAATAAAATGGGGACGACGGGTATGAAAAATCGCGGAAGTGTACAGGGGAGGGTCGCGCTGCGTCACCACACGCTCACGGTTTCGATACAAAAAAAAAGGGTATTTTGTCGCAAAAAGGTTCAAAAGGGGCAGCAGAAAAAGAAAGATAATGGAAAGGGCTTACTTTATCGCTGGGAGGATTTCCACACGCTCTCTCGCTCGTGATGCTCGTCGTGGTTCTCGATACCGCAAAAAAATGGTGGTCACGACCACGTGCTCGCTCTCTTTCGCTGTACAATTTTTCTCTCGCAATGGCTCGATACAATAGGTAGGGAATTCTCGCTGTCTCTCCTCTATGCTAGCTCTCGCCGAAGTGACAAGCTCGTCGTCTTCTTCACCGGGACAGCTCGTGGGAAAAGGATTCGGGAAAATTCGGGTAAGATCGGGGTCAAAGGGCCTGCGCAATATTAATATGGGTCATCGGGGGATCGATAATCGATGGCTTATTGGGCCACCGAAGTCGCCGTCGCTGGCGCACGCGCCTTCGATGATGGATGGCCCGGCAGGTGCTGCCGACGATGGCACGCGACGGTCGACTCGGTGACAAAGATCGTAGGGGGAAGGGGTGGGGGCTCCCTGTGGACACTGGCTCTCTCGATGGCGTAATACTTGACGTTGCTCGCTCTATGCTGATTTTTCCGATGATCCCACTCGCTCGATATACCGACCGGGCCCTCGCAGATGTTCGGCTTTTCTCGGCGGTCTATCCGTGTGAGGGCCTCGGCGCGGCGGTGTGAGTGGGATTCTCGGCGACGACTGAGATCATATGCGGCGTTGTCCTTGTCGTTGGGTCTTCTTCGCCGTCCACAGGGTTCCTCTTAATACTTTTTCTTAGGGATTTGTGGGGCAGCGGGATCCTTGGGGACATTATTGGGTTGGGATGGGGCTACGGGGATGGTGAAAGAAGAGCGACGAGGGACGACGGAGTTGTGCTAATTGTTCGAAGCTGGTCAATTCTTAATCTATTTTACATTTCGCGGGTATGGGCAGCGTGTGGTGACGGACTTCGGCGAGGCTTATGCCTCGTCTGTGACGCCGTGTCACAACTCCCCCCTACCAGAGTCGAGTTACCCTGGTAGTTCGACTCTCACAACATACTCACTCACACGGGGGAGGGTCGGACGGGGAATGGGACTGACGGGACTGCGGGGTAAAAGGACAGCTGCATTTCTTGTTTGTTCAGAACAACTCTCCAAATGTGATGTTACCATTACCGATGCCGTTTAGACGGCTTCTTACCTCGTTTCGTGTATCCGTCCCTTGGGACGACGCCTGGGGTCACCCGAACATCGACTCATCACAGTTTCCTTATTAGTTGGCATTAACTCTAGCCGCGAATTACTCGTCATCGGGCGGTGATCGCGGGCGACTCTCATTTCTCTTACTGAAAAGGTGGGTTATGGGACGGGGAATGGGACGTCGGGGATGCGGCTGGGTGACACACACACAAAGCATGATACACGGAAGAAAACACATAAGGAGATATCATTGGACTTATTTTATTAGCGATACTCTTGGTATTATTATCGTTACCGGGAGAATGTCACAAAAAAAAAGGCTCTATGGGCTCAAAAACAGAATACACAAAAAAATTTTAAGGAGGAAGATAGAAAAAAAAGATTTTTGACTCGGGGGGGTTCTTACTCGCTGGGTTGGCTCGGTCGTCGGGGGTGGCAGGAGCATGGCGGTCGATTCTCGAAACGTTTCGGGCACGTTCGAGCCGTGTGGCTTCGCTGGCCGCACGTCCAGCAGCAGCGATGGCCCTTTTTGGGCCCTGGTCTCGGGGCTGACGGGCGCGGGGTGGCTGGGCGAGGAGTTGGTGGGCGAAGGGCAGGGAAGCGGGCCGGCAGTCGAATTGACATTAGCCCGCGGATTGAAGGGGGGTTTTGGGGTCTTGGGGTGTTTCGGCTTGTTGGGGGCGTTATGGTGAGGGTTAATAGAGATGGGAGGGGTTGGGACGGCGGGGTGCGGGGTCGGCTTAGAGTGGGGGTTATTCTTGGGACAGCGGGGATCACGGATGGCAGTTGCCGAGGACGGCTTTGCGAAGGGGGCGTTCGTGGGGCAACGGGGTTTGCGGTGGTTGATTGCCAGGGACGGCGGGGCGGGGTGGGCATTCTTGGCCCGGAAACAGGGACGGCGGGGATCAGAAGGCGCATCGGCGTCGACGGCTGCGGTGGTCTGGCGGCGCGGAGGGCTTGGTGGGCTCGGTGGCTTAGGACGGCCCTCAGCAGGGACGCCTTGTCAATCCTCGGTGCTGCCGACGGGATCGGTTCGGGGCTGCTGGAGACACTCGGTACGATGGTTCCCTCATCGCTTTCGTCGGTGCTCTCGTAAGGCTCGTCGTGCGCGCTCTCGTAAGGCTCATCGTCCCCCTCGTCACTCTCGCTGGATTCGTCCTCGAGGTCGAAGCGTGGGGCCTCGTCGGGCCTCAGGCGTCGTGGCGGGGTGTCGGGGCGATCTCGGAGGGTGCCCGCGGGCTGGACGTACTCCCCTCGGCGTACTCGGGGGCGACTGACGGGATTCGGGGCCGGCGCGCGGGTGCCTCGTCTCAGCAACCCGCGACGGGCCCGGCTCGTCATGCTCGCTATTCTCTCCATCCTCTCGCGACGCGTCTTCTTCGTTTTCCTGCAATTCGTGGGCGTTGTTAGGGTCTGGGACGTCACGGGGTGGGCGGTAGGGTTTCAAATCTTTGATATGTACTCGGGGTGGTTTTCGGCTTGACGGGTCTTCGAGTTCATACACGACAGGGGATATTACGGTGGATATTCTATAGGGGCCACTATACCGGGGGGCTAACTTTGCTGCGAAATTCTGGGCTCCGCTGGAGAGGATGCGACTCCGACGGAGAACTAAGTCGTCGACTTGATATCGTGTGTCTTTCCGTCCTTTATTATAATAACGGGCCTGTCTTTGGGACGCTTGCTCGAGGTTTTTGTGTACCCAGTCGTGTAAGAGGGGTAATCGGGTCATACGGTCTTTCCATAGGGCAGGGTCACCGGGTAGAAGGCCAGGGGGAGCAGGGGTACGATTGCGAAGGTTCTTCGCCGGTCGAGGGTTCCTTCCGAAGTTTAAGAAGGCTGGGGTCATCAGGGTGGACGATTGAACGGCTGTGTTGAGGGCGAAACATAGTTCAGGGAGGTGGAGGTCCCAATCGCGATGATCGGATGCGATATAGGAGGTCATCATGGTTT
Organism: Rhorus exstirpatorius; assembly: GCA_963564615.1. NCBI lineage: Eukaryota > Metazoa > Arthropoda > Insecta > Hymenoptera > Ichneumonidae > Rhorus > Rhorus exstirpatorius. The sequence goes on along the minus strand of OY751314.1, from coordinate 392,627 downwards.
TGAGGGTACGGTTTACTCTTTCGACAGGGTTGGCTTGGGCGTGATACGGGGGGACGGTCGTCTGATGGATGCCATACTGGGATAAGTGGTGGGTCACATGGCCATTCACGAACTCCGTCCCGTTATCAGTTAGCAAATATGTGGGACAACCCCACCGATTGAGGACCAATGTCTCTAGGGCATTGATTACATTTGGCCCTGTGGCCGCGCGGAGAGCCTTGGCTTCGACGAACTTCGTGAACAAGTCCTGGAAGACCACCACGTATCTGTTCTGGCTCTTACTCGGGGGAAAGGGTCCCATAATGTCGGTTGCTACGACGCTCCATGGGCCCTCGGTCGTTCTTTCTCTCATTAGGCCAGCGGGGGGGGTCTGGGGAACTTTGTGGAGTTGGCAAATGGGACATCGGGTAACGTATCGGGCCACGTCTTGATAGACGCCTGGCCAAAAGAAGTCTTGTATGACTCGACTGTAAGTCTTGTCTACTCCTAAATGGCCAGCTTGGGGGTTGTCGTGGGCGTCTTGTAGGGCTCTGTCTCGGGATTCTTTGGGTAGGACTAGCTTCCATGCATCTAGGTCAACGAGGGTAGGATCAATGATGGAGTGGGGGCGATGATAGTACATTTTATCCTCTTCGATTTTCCAGTTCGGGTATTTCCAGGGGAATTCTTGGACGTTGCGATATTTCTCTAGGTACCAGGGGTCATGGGCTTCACCTATGGCGGCTAGGGCTTCGTCGCAATCCTCATACATGCGCGAGAGGGCATCAGGGACCACATGCAGCGTTCCCTTCCGGTGGACGATTTTCATGTCGAGGGCTTGCATTGCCAAGGCCCAACGAGCCAATCGCCCAGCCGGATCTCGGAGGTTCTTGAGCCATTGGAGACTGCTGTGATCCGTGATCACCGTGAAGGCAGTGCCCTCGATGTATGGGCGCATTTTCTTTGCTGCCCATAGCACCGCAAGACACTCCCTCTCGGTTACGGTGTACTTCCTCTCGGCGGATGTGAGGACGCGACTCGCGAACAGGATGGGGTGTTCGTCATCTTCGAATTGCTGGGTAAGGACGGCTCCGATGGCGGTATCGCTCGCATCGGTGTGGATTGAGAAGGGGAGGGAGAAATCGGGTCTGGCAAGTACAGGGGTTCGGGTGAGGGCTGACTTCAGGGCTTCGAAAGCGGATTGCTGTTCTGGTCCCCAAGTCCAGGGGGTATTTTTATGCAAAAGGGTGGTCAGGGGAGCCTTATCACGGGAAATGTCTCCCATGAATCGGGCGTACCATCCGACCATTCCTAAGAATCGCCGGAGTTGTTTTAGGTTTCTCGGTGGAGGGTAGGATAGGATGGGGGTGATCTTGTCTGGGTCAGTCTTCAGGCCATCATGTCCGATCACATAGCCAAGGTATTTGACCTCTGAGCAAAAGAACTCGCTCTTTTCCCGGTTGATCTCGAGTCTGGCCTCATTCAAGACTCTCAGGACTCGAGTCAAGTACTCGAGGTGCTCTTCCGTCGTTTCCGTGGCTATGATCACATCATCCAAGTATGCGAAGACGTGGGGTTCCCATGCGGGGTCTATTAGTTGGTCCATAATTCGTTGAAATGTCGCAGGGGCGTTCGTAAGTCCGTAGGGCATTCTTTTAAACTGGAAAAGTCCACGTCCGGGGACGGCAAAGGCGGTGATGGGACGGCTGGAGGGTTCGAGGGCTACTTGGAAATAGGCTTGACTCAGATCGATTTTGGAAATATGTCGGGCGCGTCGTAGTCCGTCGAGTATTCGGTCCATATTAGGGAGGGGGTAGGCATCTTTCTTAGTTACTTTGTTGACGTCGCGGTAGTCTATGCAAAATCGGTGTTTTCCGTTGGGTTTGGGTACTATGACGGGGTTGCTGAGCCAAGCGCTCGCGGATCGCTCAATGACGTCTTCGTCGAGCATCTTATCCACTTCTTTTTGGGCCACGGTTAGGAGGTAATTGGAAATTATTCGGGACTTTTGTCGGATAGGAGGGTGGTTTTGGACGTCTATGGAATGTTGGACAACTTGGGTTAAACTGAGGGGGCCAGGGGGTTTCGCGGGTGCAAACTTGTCTAGGAGGGCTTCGAGGGCTTGGGTCATTTCCGGGGTAGCACCGACCAGTCCGGCGCACTCTTGGCTGGCCACCAGATTCCATCGGGTACCTTCGGAGCTTAAAAAGGGGCGGGGAGGGCCGTCACGAACACGCCATGTGTTCGTGCGGTAATCAACGCTAATCTCGAATGCTCGTAAAAAGTCTATTCCTAATACGCAGGGGTAACCAAGGGGGGCAACTCTGAATTCGTGGGTCTTGATGTCTCCCTCGATCTCGATACTCAAACGGGCGAGTCCTCGAACTGGCAAGGTGGCTCCGTTTGCGACCCGGACTGCCTCGTCGATGGGTTCGAACTCGCCCGGCAACACCGTGGCGGTCTCGACTCCCAGGTATGTTCGGCTCGCACCCGGGTCCACCAATGCCTCGATCGCCGTTCCGCAAAGTTCCAGACCGAGGAAGTGTCTCTCGTCTCGTATTGTGTCCACGAAGTGGACGGGGTTGTCTTCTTCGGTTCGTAGGGATTCGTTCGTGGGGGTTGTCTCACTGGAGGGTCTTGTGCGTGGGATTGGAGGGGGAGGGGTAAGGTCGGGGTCTAGGAATGCTCGTTCTGGGCATTGGGGGGCCAGGGCATTTATTGTCCCCCCGGGGCATCGTTTCCCGCCCTGCGACGTTCGCAGCGTAGACACGAATTCGTGTCGTAGCCCGGGTAGCCGCAGATCCTGCAGAAATGGCCTAATGGCCGCGTACAACTGGCATAACGGTGACCCGTCTGTCGGCAATTGTAGCAGCGCTGCGGGTTGGGTGTATTGGGTTGCATGGGCTTGTAGCCGGGAGGAGGTTGAGACGGGGCTGCTTCAGCGAGGGTAGGGATGCGGGGCTTCGGAGAGGGGGTGGGTGGTCGTCTTTGTGGGTTCGGATTCGGGGCAGTAGCGGCTGCCACATCGGGGTGCTCGGGATTGCTGGGTGGAATTGGGCTGGGAGGGGATTTGGTTGGAGGGTTGTGCTCGGTCTTGGTGATGGCTGCGAGTTTGTTTCGCTGCCCTTTGTTCTCGGGGGCTATGTATGCTGTGGATGGGAGGGCTGACTGGGCTGCTGGGGGAGGGGGGCGGTAATGCCTCGCGTGTTCTCTCTGATCTTCCACTCGGCGACACGCTCTCCGTAAGTCGAGGAAACTCGTCACCTCTTCCCGGAAAACGTGTGCCGAGATCGTCGGGTGGAGATTGGTACAACAGATGTCTAATTGGGTTTCTAGGGGGAGGGGGGGGTTGACGTGGCTGAAAAGCGTGCGGATTTTGTCGAGGAATTCCGCCGTCGGCTCGTCAGGGCCCTGCGTGCGGAGCTCGACCTCGCGACGCAATCTCTCTTGCAAATTCCCGTAACTGAAACGTTCGCGAAAGAAGAAAAGGAATCCCTCGTACGAGCTCCAACTCAGTTGCTCCACCCGGTACCACAGGAGGGCTTCGCCGGTGAAGGCTTCCGGCAGAGCTCGTAGGAGGTCTTCTTCGGTAAACTCGGGACTGGATCCGTATTCGTGAAGTCGACGGAGGAACTCCTCTCCATCCTCCCCACGCCTTCCGGTGAATTTCGGGCCGAATCTTTTCCAGTGGTCTACGAAACGAGCGTCTCGCCCGTAACTCGACTCACTGGGATTGGTTACTGCTTGGCTGTAACTGCGCGTGGCTGTTGGTTGCGGGGGGGGGGGACTCGGGTGCTGTTCAAATCGGGCTCATGGGGGGGAAGGGCGTAAGTGATGGATGGGTTCCACGTGACGCGATGTTCTGGTACTCCGAGGGACGGGATGAGGGGAATGGGTCTGCGGTTCGAGGTGGGGGGAGGGGGTTGCGAGGAAATGGGGCTGCGGCGTGGTGATGGTGTTGGTCGGGGCTGTCGGGGTCTCGTTTCGGACGTGGGACCGAGGGGGCCTAGTAGTCCATCGGGTGCTTCTGTCGTGGCCCAGTCGTGGTCATCACTTGTCTGTCCTTGGGTCGGTACTCGCACCCACTGGATCGCTACGTCTTGTCGTTGCTGGGGCTGCTCGGTCTGATTAGCAGGATCGATAGTCCGGGGATGGGGAGTGTTCTGGGGTTGTCGGGGGTTAGGCGAGGAAGGGGGTATTACGTGGGAAGTGTGCGGGGTACTCACGTCGAGGAGGGTGCTGTAGGGGTACTCTCGTATAGCAGATTCGTACGTGAAGGGCGTCGGGGTACGTCTCTCATCTATTTCTCGATTCCAGGGGGTGGGGACTTGTGGATAACAACGGCGAATCTCGAATCGGGTGAATCTATCGAGCAATTCCTCCGCGGTACCCATCGTACTCAGACGTGCATTATCGCAACACCTGAGAACATCTCGGATGTCCTTGACCTGTCTAATCTCCTCTCGGATCGTGGAAATTGCTTCCTCGATCTCGAGAGGGACTCCTGTTGTCGGGGGGGTGTTCTGGGTATTCGTTGTCATGACTGGGGCTGTGGTGGTGGTGTACGTGGGCGTGGTACACGTGACTAGGGAAGCGGTTTCCATTTTTGGGGGATTCCTCTATTGCTGAGACACGGGGCAAAATAAAACAAAAAAAGGTGAACAGCTGATACCCCGATATCTCAAGAAAAATTCTTTTTTCAATTTACTTTGAATAATCAAGGGTCCTCGGGTATTGGGCAAATCTCGGGTGGTTCGGCAACGGTGGTGTAATGGCGGGGTGATTCGAAAAAAAAAACGAAGCGCGAGAAAAATAATTGTAAACGGATTGCAATTGGGGGAAACGTTTGGGTGTGAGGGCGTGAGCAATAGGGTCGTACGGAGGTGCGATTTTATAATTGCTAGGGACTTCTATTTTTTTTTTAAAAAAGAAAAAGAGGGAGAGAAAAAAAAATATAAAGGGTGAGCGGGTCTGCGCACGCGAGGTACTCGGCGTAGCGCGACACACGGGAGTGACTAATAAGCGAGGGGGGGGTTGAATCGAAAGCAACACAAGAAAAGAAAGAAAAAAAAGAAAGCTCGAAACTTGAGGGGGGAAGGGGGGGGCACGGCACAAAAAGTTTTAAGGGGGTAATGAAGAAAAATAATGAAGGCAGGAATAAACGAGACAGGGGTACGGACAATGTCGGTCTGCGCACGCGAGTCACTCTGCGTGGCGCGACGCAAACACGTATTAACAAGGCTGGGCGGGGGCGAGAGCGCTCTGCGATCGCCGCCGGATGATCACACGACAGCTTTACGCTGACAAAAAAAAATAGCTCAAAAAAAGAAAACAAAAGCAAACAGTGCGTCAATATTTTCGATCTGATCCTCGCGAACTCTCTCAAATTACTCTCGAATATAAAAAAAAAGGAGGAGAATGAAAGAAAGAAAAAAAATATATGGGAAAAAAAAGAAAAAAAATTCAATAATGATATTACTATTCGCAATGAAAATGTCAATTCCGCGAGAAAGGGGAAATTTCAAAAAAAAGAAAAAAAAAAAAAAAAAAAACGGGAAAAAAATGAAGAAGAGAAAAAAGGACTCTCAAAAAAAAATGTGTTCGCAAGAAAAATTCGAGGGATTATTACTCAGGTTGAGAACCTGTCACTTGGGAGAAACGCTAAATATTTAATTTTAAATGAACACGAGAAAAAGAAAAGAGGATAAATTCGTTGTCCCGTTACGTCTATTTCCCTGGGCCTTGACTCGAAATATTCACGCGATAATCGCGCTCACTCGTCTCTCTCGGAGACAAAGGCCGCTGCTCGGCTCGAAGGTCGAGAGAAAAAAAAGAAAACAAATCCTCGAGGCACGAGCGTCGTTGCTTTGTTCGCGTATTTCACGGGAATTGAACTTTAAGAGAAATTATATTTTCGCTATTGTCTCGAACGGGAAAAGAAATATTTCACACTGATTTGATGGTTCGGCGAGGGATCGATCGATGCACACTGTGATCTCGAAAATTTTTGCAGCTATTACACAAAAAAAAATTCGCACTCGTAGAAAATTTTCACACACAAAAAAATCAATTTCAAATTCGGAAAAAAAACTGTGACGGTTCGATAGCGGGATCGACACCACGGCGCGCGTGATGCGTGTGGTGACGATTGCGAAACTCGAGCTTGATTAACCGATCGTGGGTGGGCACTATGAAATTTAATTATTAAATTTCTTCTATACAAAAAATTTTCTTCCGGGGCCCCACGTTGGGCGCCAAAATTTGTCACGGCACTCTTTGGTTCGCCGCAAAAAAAAGGGAACAAAAAAAAGACAAAGGGGGTTTATAAAAGGGGGAAAAAGAAAATAGGCAAGTTAAAGAATGCTGAAATTTATTACTGGATCTACGCGACTCGCCACGCGACAATTTCGAGCGGGGCGAGGCCACGTGCTCAAAAAAAAAGAAAGAAAAAGAAAAAAAAAATACGAACGCAAAAAAAACTAAAATGGTGCTACTGATTGTTGGGCGCCAGTCGATATAGATCGACAAAATTGTTATTTCTAACGACTCGATCGCAAAAAGAAAGAGAAAAAAACGGGGGGGGGGGGGGGGTTACAATACCTCAGGGTCACTGGATTTCCCGGCGCGATGGCCTCTTAATAATTACCCACGTCGGGTTTTCGGTAAAGTGGAAAATTAATCAAACTCGCAATTAAACGGGGGAAATTACAATAAATCAAATAAAATGGGGACGACGGGTATGAAAAATCGCGGAAGTGTACAGGGGAGGGTCGCGCTGCGTCACCACACGCTCACGGTTTCGATACAAAAAAAAAGGGTATTTTGTCGCAAAAAGGTTCAAAAGGGGCAGCAGAAAAAGAAAGATAATGGAAAGGGCTTACTTTATCGCTGGGAGGATTTCCACACGCTCTCTCGCTCGTGATGCTCGTCGTGGTTCTCGATACCGCAAAAAAATGGTGGTCACGACCACGTGCTCGCTCTCTTTCGCTGTACAATTTTTCTCTCGCAATGGCTCGATACAATAGGTAGGGAATTCTCGCTGTCTCTCCTCTATGCTAGCTCTCGCCGAAGTGACGAGCTCGTCGTCTTCTTCACCGGGACAGCTCGTGGGAAAAGGATTCGGGAAAATTCGGGTAAGATCGGGGTCAAAGGGCCTGCGCAATATTAATATGGGTCATCGGGGGATCGATAATCGATGGCTTATTGGGCCACCGAAGTCGCCGTCGCTGGCGCACGCGCCTTCGATGATGGATGGCCCGGCAGGTGCTGCCGACGATGGCACGCGACGGTCGACTCGGTGACAAAGATCGTAGGGGGAAGGGGTGGGGGCTCCCTGTGGACACTGGCTCTCTCGATGGCGTAATACTTGACGTTGCTCGCTCTATGCTGATTTTTCCGATGATCCCACTCGCTCGATATACCGACCGGGCCCTCGCAGATGTTCGGCTTTTCTCGGCGGTCTATCCGTGTGAGGGCCTCGGCGCGGCGGTGTGAGTGGGATTCTCGGCGACGACTGAGATCATATGCGGCGTTGTCCTTGTCGTTGGGTCTTCTTCGCCGTCCACAGGGTTCCTCTTAATACTTTTTCTTAGGGATTTGTGGGGCAGCGGGATCCTTGGGGACATTATTGGGTTGGGATGGGGCTACGGGGATGGTGAAAGAAGAGCGACGAGGGACGACGGAGTTGTGCTAATTGTTCGAAGCTGGTCAATTCTTAATCTATTTTACATTTCGCGGGTATGGGCAGCGTGTGGTGACGGACTTCGGCGAGGCTTATGCCTCGTCTGTGACGCCGTGTCACAATATATACATATAGTAACGAGCGTACATATGCATGTAAATTTGACCTCGTATACATGAAATTCGACCATGGTACCAGAAAATATCGCCATCGTTGTTCAAACCTTCGTAAAATTTATAATGGTTATACTTTTTGTATATTTGTTGAATTCGATGCATGTACATTTCAACGTGATTTTTAAAATTTATTTATAACTCTCATCTCCGAATAAACGATAAAATAATCGAGTTTATTTCATTAAAAGAAAAAGAAATAAAGATATTTCATCAGGATCACGGATTTCATCTCTCCAAGCGAAAGATCAATGAGGTGCTTTCGTATTTTTCTCGCGGTTAGCCACGGATAGTCGGTTCAACCGCACATGATGAAATCAGACTCGACATAATCCTTGAAAATAATAAGAAATTCAGAGGACCAGAATTGCGCAATTGGGAATATGAATTTCGTCTTCAGTACTGAGAAATGTAGGAGATCTGATTGTAATTTTCATAACGGGTAGCAATACGCGCGGAGATGAAATCCACCTCAAACATGGGTTAAAAAAATGTCGATTATTCAGTAGAATCGAATAGTTCATTCTAGATCACAGATTTCATCTCTCGCAGCGAATGATGAATGAGGTGCTTTTTTTTCACGCGGGTAGCGATCGATGTTCGCTTTTACCGCGTGATATTAAATTAGATTGAATAAGGGTATGGTAAATAATCAAATAATGATTTGAAAAAAATCGTGCAATCGGAAATATAAATTTCGCCTTGTGGACTGAGAAATGTGGGAGATCTGATTGTAATTTTCATTACGTTCAGCAACCACATGTGGAGATAAAATCCACTTCAAACATGGTTTGAAAATTTTTCGAATATTCAGTGGAACCGAATAGTTCATTCTGGATCACGGATTTCATCTGTTGCAGCAAATGATAAATGAAGTGCTTTCGTATTTTTATCGCGGTTAGCCATGGATGATCGGTTCAACCGCACAAAATAAAATCAGACTCGACAAGGTCCTCAAAAATAATTGAAAATTCAGCGGACCAGAATCGTGCAATCGGGAATATGGATTTCATCTTCCGCACTGAGAAATGTGAGAGACCGGATTGTGATTTTCATAACGTGTTGCAATACACGTGGAGATGAAATCCACCTCAAACATGGCTTGAAAAATTGTCGAATATTCATTCGAGTCGAATAGTTCATTCTGGATCACGGATTTTATCTCTCGCAGCGAATGATAAATGAGGTGCTTTCATTTTTTTTCTCGCGGTTCGCGATCGATGTTCGCTATTACCGCGTGATATTAAATAAGATTGGACAGGGGCATGGTAAATAATCAAATATTGATTTGAACAAAATCGTGCAATCAGGAACATGAATTTCGTCTTGCGGACTGAGAAATGTAGGAGATCTGATTGTAATTTTTATTACGTTTAGCACCACACGTGGAGATCAAATACACCTCAAGCATAGCTTGAAAAATTGTCGAATATTCTGCAGAATCGAATCGTTCATTCTGGATCACGGATTTCATTTCTTGCAGCGAATGATAAATTAAGCGCTTTCGTATTTTTCTCGCGGTTAGTCATGGATGGTCGGTTCAACTGCACAAAATGAAATCAGACTCGACAAGGTCCTCGAAAATAATTAAAAATTCAGTGGACCAGAATCGTGCAATCGGGAATATGAATTTCATCTTCCACACTGAAAACCGTAAGAGACCTGTTTGTAATTTTAATAACGTTCAGCCATAGCCGTGGAGATGATATCCACGTCAAATGTGGCTTTTAAAATAGTATAATATTCAGTAGAATCGCAGTGTTCAATCAGGATCACGGATTTTATATCTCGCAGCGAAAGATGGATGAGGTGCTTCAGCATTTTTTTTCGCTGTTAGCGATGGATGAATGTTCGCTGTTATCGCATGATATCAAATCAGATTGGACAAGGGCATGGTAAATAGTTAAATATTAATTTGAACAGAACCGTGCATTTCGGAATGTGGATTTCACCTGCCGCTCTGAGAAATGTAGGAGATCTGATCGTAATTTTCATCACGTCTAGTTGTAGATGCAGATCAATGCAACCTCAAATATTGCGTCGAAACTAGTCGACTATTGCGTAGAATCGTTAGTAATATTATTGTTAGTAATATTATCAATATTGATATTATCTCCCACAACGAGGAATAACGTTTTTCCACGAATGTAATTTCTGGTGATTTTTCGACAATGCTCATGCATCCCACAATTTCATAACTACAATTGCCGGAAGTTTTCACCTATGGGTGGATTTTTTCTAAAAGTTTTCAGTTGCAATTTAAACTATAATTTATTTTAAAAATTATTCATTGATCATTTCTGTTTTTGATTTTTGCATCGTTCGAATTAAACGAAAGCAGGTGTAAAAAACATAAAAATCTTTTCCAGTTTTATCTCGAAGACGTAATTCGTTTTAATATTTTTTATCGGTTTTTTTTTGGCGACCTGGGGCCTAGATATGCCAGAAAATCTCCAGCAATAATGAAAATGATTATTTTTATTTAAAAATACCTTTTTTTCGTTGCATTCTAACGATCCAAATTTCATCATCATGCATATATTTTAATCATATATAATTATTTTTAATAATTATTTCTGTTTACTATCCAATCAAAAAATTAAAAAAATAAAAAAATAATCGGATGATATATTTCTGACAACATTTTAATGACATTCGTAATTTAAATATTACGGATTACGCATATATCTCAGCTGTCACATATTATCTTTACTTCTGCTGAACAAACGCATCGCGAAACCTCACAAATAAACTCGATCACGATCTGTCAAATATTATGGATTACGCATACATCTCAGCTGTCACATATATATTCCCTTCTGACAAATAACCGCATTGCGAAACCTCAAAATCAAAATGACTCTCGATCTGTCATCTGAATCTATCACTTGAACGATTTTCCGAGATCGCGACCACCGCTTTGACGATCGTCACTTTTCCAGGGGCGTAAAAAAGGGGCCAAGCCCCGTGAAAATTGTAGGTCTAGGAATTAATCGACCCGCGACACGAAGAACAGCACGTTTCAGATTCCCGGTGAAGAATAGCACGTTTTAGATTTACGGTGAAGAATAGCACGTTTCAGATTCACGGTGAAGAATAGCACGTTTCAGATTCACGGTGAAGAATAGCACGTTTCAAATTCACGGTGAAGAACAGCACGTTTCAGATTCACGGTGAAGAATAGCACGTTTCAAATTCCCGGTGAAAAACAGCACGTTTTAGATTCACGGTGAAGAATAGCACGTTTCAGATGTCCCAGTGGAAAATAAAAATTAAGGATAAAATACGAGATGAAATGAGTTCATTTTATACTCCCGTTTTAGATGATAAAATATTATGCACACACTCATCACATGATATCCGAATTCACGAAACAATGAACACCTTTTATTTGTTCTCTACTGTTTGTATAATACAAGTCAACATTTAAAGAATAAAATATGAGATTCTGACGGTATACCCTGTACGTCAAAAATAATTATAAGTTTTTATGAGGAAGAAATATGATTTTTCTGATATTGCCAGCTAAAAAAAGTACAGAACATAGTTGCGCTGAAAAAACCACAGAGAGTATTGTCTACTCTCTAAGTTCGTGAACGATAAATATAAGCTGCATAAATTCAACTGTACGGAAAATAAGTTAACATTATCCAACGGAAAAAAAGTAATTTAGATCTATGTATACTAGGGTGGTTAAAAAAAAATCGATATTTTTTTTTCTCGGAGCTCCGTCGAAAAACGTTAGAACATCAAAAAAAAGTAATTTTCCCCAAATTTAGGATTAAAAAAAAATTTAGATAGTGCTCAAGCAACTTTTCGGTTTGTTCTGCTATTTGTTGAAAATCGCGACGTGAATTTTTTTTTGCTCCCATAGCATAAAGTGTTTGTATTTAACAAAATCATTACTTTTTTTCATTTGAGTAATCTGAAATTTTTTTTCAAGCTGCCTCAAGTAATATATTTGCTGCTTTTTCGGCTTTTTTAGCTGAAAATCATAAAATTAAACAATAGTTCAGCTACAAATGTCAATTTTTTTCTTTTTTACAAAATAAGAGGAGGAGTGTACATAAAAAAAAATTTCGCTTCAAATTTTCGTGAAAATCGAAAATTTCGAGCGAAAAATGTTTTTTTTTTATGTGCACACCTCCTCTTATTTCGTAAAAAAGAAAAAAATTGACATTTGTAGCTGAACTATTGTTAATTTTATGATTTTCAGCTAAAAAAGTCGAAAAAGCAGCAAATAAATTACTTGAGGCAGCTGGAAAAAAAATTTCAGATTACTAAATGAAAAAAATAATGATTCTGTTAAATACAAACACTTTATGTCTATGGGAGCAAAAAAAATTTCACCTCACGATTTTCAAAGCAGAAAAAACCGAAAAGTCGCTTGAGCACTATCTAAATTTTTATTTTTTTAATCCTAAATTTGGGGAAAATTACTTTTTTTTTATATGTTCTAACGTTTTTCGATGGAGCTCCGAGAAAAAAAAAATATCGATTTTTTTTGAACGACCCTAATGTATACTTATAAGCATGAGATCTCCGTAAATCTAAATTTAAAAAAAGCGATCTACGTAGATCTATTTAGATTTATTTAGATCCAAGTACATGTGAGAATATCTTTAATTTTTTAAGTTGGATTCATGTACTCTTTCATACGTCTCCTTAGTTTGCTATAGAGCTACAGTGCAACCTATGAATAAGCCCTCTTCAAATAAGACCGCTATTCCTGATCTCCGTTCGAAAGTTGCCCCCACTATTTTGCGCATCGTATAATAGGGGGGGGGGGGACTTCTGAATAAGACCACACGTGGAAATTGCGTTTTGATCTTAATTTATGTTTTGAATAATAGTATAGTAATGAAAATTTTAATTGATTGTAATTAATTTCAGTATTATATTGTTAACACTTATTAATATTTACACATTTTTTAAATTCAAATATATAAATAAAAAATTTTAATTATCTTAAAAAAGGTAACACAAAGTAGCATATTCAGTAATTCTTGTTAAAAAATAATATGTTTTGATTTAATTCTAAAAAAAATAGTATACATAAAGTTTTGTTAAATACTGCAAAGTACCTCTTACAAATTACAAATCGAGTATTTTTTCTCAAATAAACATTTTACCTTACTCATAATACAATAAATATTGCATTTGGAATGAACAATAATCCACATGTATACCAGGTATTAGACGAATTGAACATTGAGAAACCGGATTTAGAACAATGGAGTGTATGTTAGGTTATGTACTAGACTTTGCACGTGAAATTTATCGAGTGCAAGCGGTCCTATTTGGAGGTTGAGCCGAGAATTTTTCATGGCGATTTCGGATCGCTGGTGGGAGTAACTCAATTCTCGGAATTATATTCCTCCTTATTCAAACAAATTCCTTATTTTAAACAAATTTTTAGGTAAAGTTTTTTTTCGACACGTGAAATAAATTCGTTGATTTTTCTGACTACACACGAATTTTTTAAAAATTTTCTTACCATTTTGAAATTTCGGTTTTTGAAAATTTTTAAATTTTAAAACATGAAGGAAAAATCCTGAATTTTGGATATGTTTTCGTAAAAACGTTGTCTATTACACTTAAGAAGTTTCCAGGGCATTGAACGAATAGTTTTGTAAATACAACCATTACAAATTTCCGAAAACCGAAATTTCAAAATGATAAGAAATTTTTTTAAAAATTCATGCGTAGTCAGAAAAATCAACGAATTCATTTCACATGACAAAAAAAACATTCCCTAAAAATTTGTTAAACAATGTTTTGTTTAAACAATTTATGGATAACTTTTGGGCATTATTATTATTAAAAAGTAATCTTCTTATCGTCTTTATTGCGGATGAATTTTTTCCGATTTTTATCTTATCATGAAGTATGCAATATTGTCGACGAAAGTCACTTTCGGTTGGGAAGGTACGTCCGATACATCCTTAATATAAACTCTTTAAAGCTAAGATGGTATAAGGAAGACGAGGGAAAAACGTGCATCATTGTACTTTAAATTTATTAAAAATAGATAATAATTCGAAAATGTTTCTTTTTGTTGTAAACGATAATCGCTCCAGATGAACAGCTATGAGAATTTTTTTTTTTTTTTCATGACATTTTTCATATGTAACCACTTTCTATTGTACTGTCAGAATCTCACAGTGCATTCTTTAAATATTGACTATATTATACAAACAGAAAAAAATACATGAAAGGTCTTAATTCTTTTGTGGATTCGGATATCATTTGATTAGTGTGTTCATAATGTTATCATCCAAGAAAGGAGTATGAAATGAACTCATTTTTCTCGTATTTTATCCTCGATTTTTATTTTCCACTGGGCATCTGAAACGTTTTATTCTTCACCGAGAATTTGAAACGTGCTGTTCTTTACCGGGGATTTAAAACGTGCTATTCTTCACCGTGAATCTGAAACGTGCTATTCTTCACCGTGAATCTGAAACGTGCTATTCTTCACCGTGAATTTGAAACGTGCTATTCTTCACCGTGAATCTGAAACGTGCTATTCTTCACCGTGAATCTGAAACGTGCTATTCTTCACCGGGAATCTGAAACGTGCTATTCTTTGTGTCGCGGGTCGTAATGCCCTTCAGTGTACGATGGACGTTAAATTATCCGAATTTCGTTGAATAACTTTTTAACAAGGTAATACATTTTTCTTTGTTCTAACTTGATGTGAATTACGCTATCAGCTGGTCATATTCGTAATACGTTCTCCCTATTCAAAATTGGAAGTTACCCTCGATATCTCAGGAGCGGTACGGTCCAGAATTCAGCGCATAGCAGAATTATTTTTCCCTCTCGAAACCCTTTAAGTTTTGTATAAATTTTTTTTTTCGTATCTCTTCGCGTTTCGGAGATATTCCCCTGCGGTGATTAAAAAAGACCACCCTGTATGTAAAAAATTGCAGCCTAATCCGCAGAAAGATATAGCGCAAGGGATTTTTTCAAATTTCATGACTTTTTGCCTTTAAGCCTTTGTAAATCCGTGTATACATTAAGGGAGTACCCTCGGTTAATCAATTAACAAACAGAAAATTACGAAAATTTGCAGAGATGTCAAAACCTTTCCAAAAATGACTCAGTTAAATTTTTGTAATCTTTGGTTCACTTTGAAAGAAGATATTAATAATTTCATTTCGAAGCTCTTGACATGGGGTCTTACGGGAATCTGTAAATTTGCGCGCATTATCATTCATCAAGTTAGAACTAACAAACAGGTTTTGATAAAATTTGAAGGAGATGTAAACGAATATCCCATGAACATTTTTCTCTTTCCAAAACACGTGAAGCTTGCTTGTGTTAAGAGAAGTAACTAAAAAAAAGACAATACTTTGGAGCAATTCACAAACGTGACAATATGACAGCCGTCAATTGCATAATTTTCAAAGTCGTTGTTTAGGTTATAAATATTTCTTTTCCCGTAAATACTGGGAATCGATTTGCCCACTTCACTTTGTGCACTCGATTATCATAAGTTTGCTTGGAAAATTTTTTTCTTCGCCAATAATACCTGTTTTCGCTCATTTTTCAAATTAATAATACACACAGAAACCGCTCGCTGGCTGCTTCAGTGTCCTATAAATAAGTATTATACTTGTACGTGAGCACGTACACTAAAGCGAGGGATGCGATATTGCCAAATTATATGCTTCGTTACTCAAGTAGAAGGTTAAAGTTCTCTGACTTACGTCGTACCGAGGGTACTTCCTTAATAATAAAAGGATATGCAAGTATATATAATATATTAGCGGGGCTTCGCCCCCCTGCGCGCTTCGCCCGCCAAGCTTCCGTCTTGTGTTTGTGTCAGTGGTTAGAGAAAAACATTCTGGAAAGATGTTTTGTAAAAACTTGTTTATATTCGTGTTTTTTTGGAATTGGAATATGAGTTTGGTTTGAGTTTGGGTTTGATTGAGATATCGATATATCGATTCTTGACACGATTCGATGTATAGAAATATCGATTCTTGACACATTTCGATATATCGATAGATTGATTCTTGAAACGCTTCAATATATCGATATATCGATTCTTGACGTGGTTCCATATATCAATAAATCAATGCTTGACGCAGTACAATTTATGGAAACTATATCAATATATGGATATATTTTGGGTTTGGGTTATGACTTTGGGTTAGGTTTGGGTTTGGTCGATATGTAGATATATTTATGTATTGACTCTTGACACGATTCTATACATGGATGTATCTATTTATCGATTCTTGACTCGAATTGATACATCGATATATCAATTTATCGATTCTAGACACGATTTTATAGATCAATATATGAATTTATCGATTATTGACACGATTCGATGTATCAATATATCAATTTATCGACTCTTGACATGATTCGATATATCAATATATCAATCTATTGATTCTTGACACGATTCGATATATCGATTTATCAATTAATCGATTCTTGACACGATTTGATGTATCGAATATTGACATGATTCGATGTATCGATATATCGATTCTTGATACGGTTCGATATATCAATACATAATTTCTTGACACGGTTCAATCTATCAATATATTGATTCTTGCATTCGATTTAAACTGGGTTTATTGATATGTGAAACATTTTTATTAAATAGTATATTTATATTTGAATATTTATATTCACACGGTTTGATATATCGATATATTAATGTTTGACGCAGTACGATATATCGAAACTATATCGACATAACGATATATTTTAGGTTTGGGTTTGATTGCCATATCGATATATTGATGTATTGACTCTTGACACGTTTCGATGTATCGGTTTATCAATTTATTGATTCTTGGCAGGTAGTAATGTATAGATGTATCAATTTATCGATTCTTGACATGATTCGATATATCGATATATCGATTACTGACACGGTGCGATATATCGGTATATCGATTCTTGCCGCAGTTCGATATATTGATTCTTGACACGATTTGATGTATCGATATGCTGATTCTGAGGTTACTTTTGAATTGGGTTTATTTACATGTGAAAATTGTGGTCACAATTTATGAATGAAAAAATTTAATTTGCTAAAAATTATAGATAGAAATTTCTGTCATAATTTACATACGAAAATTCATATGTGTTTGGACTGGGTCTGGGTTTATCGATATATCGATTCTTTGGGGTTAGGGTTTATGTATATGACAAATATTATATTTTGTCACACAGCGTCACAAGACGCGCTCGAAATAGCCCGTCAAAGTCCGTCGCCACACGAAAAACCCCCATGTATGGTAATGTTAAGAATAATATAGAGTACGAAGAGTACAAGATATCATATACTGAGCCGAAGTATTACCAGAGCTCCTCGTCGTCTTTCTCCCCCTTCCACTACCACCAACGTCGTCCCATATCCCTAGCCTACGAGCCAGCACAGCTGATCCCTTTCCCATGCCATTGACCCTCGAGTACCCTTCCCCCTTTCCGTCTGCCACACGTAACCCCTCGCCGCCGAACAGCCGTCCCAGGATCGCACAGTGGGACGAAAAGCCGAAATCGTGGCCACAAAAAACTGGCCAAACGAATTTGGGCGAAAGTCTGTACTTGAGGATTTCTGGGGTCGCTGATTACGAATCCAAAGTAAAAAATCTCAAAAAAAAATGACGGACCAAAAACGGCAACAAATTGCTTCAAAAACCTAATGGATTTGAGTGAAAGTCGGTGCTCGGGGGTTTTTGGGGTCGCTGATTACGAATCCAAAGTCAAAAATCTCAAAAAAAAAAAATGGTGGGAAATGTTTAGGCATATGCATTGAGACAAAACCTCTTTTCGATGATATAAAGGTTTCACCCGGCGCGGCTTGGGTCAAGAGCTGCCGGGGCTCAAGGGGTTAGACGAAATTATTTTGATACCAAGAACAAAGTTTTGGGCGCCAGTCGATTTTACGTTCGACAACGATGATAGATTAATATAAATTCCGTATGCGGCTGATGAAACTCAAAGTCAGAGGGGATTCGGCTTTGGTGACCCTCAAAAGTTAAGAGAGAGAGAACAGCAACGAGCGAATATAAGTCACTTACCGAATTCTCGTTGACTGGCTCTCCTACTCGTACTAATCAAATAGACGATTAATGATTGACGAAATTGATGAAATAATTAGCGACAACACAAAGCGCTATATAATTACTCGAAATCGGTTAATATATTTTAATACAAAATTATCGAAGTTCACGGCCCGGCGACACACAATAACGCCTTACAAGGAGACCAATATCAACATGTGACCCGCTCAGTGGTCACGGAGAGAGTGCCTGCCTATAATCAATTTTCGTTGCGCTGGGCCTTACAAATTTGTTTCTACTGTAGATTGACTCGTTATTGTAGGTGGGATCAACAATTCTACAGCTTCTGGAGTTAAACTTCGCATTTTCTTCTATGGCAATTTACGGAGGCTGGAAATGTACGGATCAGATGTTACCATCAGCCGGTTCCAAACATCTTCCATAGTTTTTGATCTCGAACACTTTCGTTATAAATTTTCTCGGATACTTTTGATGTCCTTGTTTCTAGCTTCCTGAGCTTCTTCAGATAGTTGGCCGATTGGTAATAATGTGTTAGCTATTATTTCTGGTCCATGGATGAGAATTTTGTGCACCGAAGTAGGCATATAATACCACGTGTAAAGTTGTACGAATAGTCGTGCAATTTCTAGCGGGTATTCTCGAAATTTGTCGGTATTAATCGCATGGCCATTTGAAATAGCCTGTAGAATAGCGTAGGAACGTGTGATTAATTTTTTGTCGACTCCTGCTATCATAGCAGACACTGTGGAATTTTCGAAAAAGCGCCGAGCTGTATTCCCATCATTAGTATTGCCGAATCCAGGCTTCGGATAATCGACAAACGACTAAGACTTCTTCATATCCTCCTGAATCCTCCTGAAAAAGGTGTTCCAATAAATCAGCGAATGGTTCATTCAAACGCCCTTTCACAATAACGAAGACCTCCCTCCGGGTGTATAGTAAATTGTCGTCGGTACTAGACCCCGTAATAAAGCAACAGAAAATAAGAAATCGATTTGCATATGATAACTTGCAATATTTAACGTAAGCTACAATTAATAAAATACCATGAAACTCATTGGATAAACTGAATTCTTTCTGAAATTAATTTTTTTCCTCAACCAAATCATAAATAAAAATCATCATGAACAGTGTGACTCTAGAATAACCATAGGTACTACTTTGTTACGGACACCCTATGCACGTTAAAAACCGGTATAAGTTCCCTATTGTACGTATTGAACACCTGGCAGACCCGGACGCTCGTCAGCCGGCCGCCGTGTCAGCCGGAGGCGCGCGCGTGGTAGAAGGCTGCGTACTCGCTCACGCTAACTAAAAAAACTACACTTAGTAGCAAGAAGTAGCAGATGATCTGAAACGTTTTCGATAGTTGAAAGACTGATCTAGAACCTAAGACTTGAATCAAAGTGGAGTCTCCTGGAGTTCCCTACTTTTTGTCCATTTGAAAGTATAAGTCTCGAAAATTATATCGTTTTCAGAGGGTACCGAACATAGCCGTATTTCATGCAGATAAACATGATTTCGTAATTCTACTTATTTATGAATATTTTCTACATACCTCCAGGAATAGAATTCATTTTGAAAAATTAAAATCGGTTCACTCACTTCCATGTTATGAATTTTCAAAGTTCCCCGTTTTTTCTTACGTTCTCGCTCGCCGCGTGCACTCACAATGAAGGCTGACTTTGAACTAACGTATCGAGTCAGGTATGGAAGGGACGACCGTACCCTTCGAGGTTTGAATGCACCAATCATTTCTCGACCCCACGGTCAAAATTCCCTGAATCCAATTTTCATTTTTCGGATTTGTGGCCACGATTTTGGCTTCTCGTCCCACTGTGGATCGGGAAAAATATATCATCGGAGACCCGGCCGACGAGCCAGGAGGCACACCGTCAACATCGCCATGGCCACAGGGAAGGATAAGGAAATAGCAGCAAGGTGAGGGACTTCACCACGTGATCAAGCGAGCCCTCGATAAAAACGACGGGTTCGGGCGCGATCGTAGCCAGGAATCGTCACCAGGAACATCGCCTGGCACCCGCGAACTCGCTCATTACGAATTATCCCGTGCGAGGCGAGGAATCGTGGTGTCAGAATACAGCGATTAAAGCATCGCCGACCCTGTGTGCCACCAACGGCCAATAATTGCCGAGAGAGAGGACCCTCGTCGTCGTCCGGGTACAATCATTAGCCAGGAAAACGGGAGTTGCATCGCGGGTCGCCGAGGGCAGCACAGCACGGCTCATCGATTATCGATCCGCTGTCCTGCGCAACGCGCTCGTGACGTCAGCTCCCAAGCCACCAATAATCAATCGATCCTCGATCCCCTTTTGACCCAGTTTCCCATCGCGCATGCCCTCTCCCCCAAATTACCCTTTTTCCCAATTTCTCATGAGCGGAGAGACGACGAAGAAAATCACTTCGACGTGAGCCCTTGATTAGAACTGTTGTATTATATCGAGTCCTGTATAGAGCGAGTATTATATTGTGTGAAAGAGAGAGCGAGAGAGCGAGTTCCACGATATCCCGAGAAGAAAACGTATCCGAGATTTGAAGCGTACCGAGTCAGGACGCGAGCGATTTCCCCGTGTATATCTAGTGAGTTCGTTCCATTACCTCCTCGTTTATTAAATATTTGGATTGTGTAAATTTTCTATTTTCTGAGTTTCATCATTTTTCTTTTTTTTTAAATTGGAGTAATTTTCGCGAAAACACGTGCTCGCCATATTGGCCGCATGCCTTCCCCGTTGTATTGTATAATTCGTGCGTGTGGCGACGTAGCGCGAGCCCTTCCGATTGAGTTTTCGCTATCAATTGCGTATTATTTTACCGTTCCTTTTTTTTTGTGTTCGATTAATATTGCGTTTGCCCGATAACCCGACACGGGTAATAATTAAGAGGCCTGCGAGCCTGTAAATTCACGTCCCTGAGATTCCCCAAGACCGCTCGAGATTTTCCCTACGTAATCAAATTTCCCCTTTTCTTTTTTTATTCTTTTTCTTTGCGACGATTTTTTTTTTGTATAAAGTTAGAGAATTGTCGTCATATCGACGGCTGGCGCCCAACAAAATTATCGAGACAAGATAAATGATTTTTCTTTGTTATCTTCATTATATTATATTTTCTTTTAGTATTATCGAATAAATTGGAAATTGTCATTTTTTTTTATTCCTATTTTACCTCGTTTCCTTTTATTTTATTTCCCCGAGTTTTTCCCCATAGCCCGGGTTCGCCTGGTTATCGTCCGGCTGAATTCCGAAAGGCCGTGACAATTTATATATCATTCTATATTATATAAAGATATCGGCACCGTTGCTGCTTCAGAGCTTATAACGGTTATAACGGGAATTTCGCAATTCACGTTACCTTCGGCCCATCTCACCATCCTTGACGCCGGGAGAGCCGTTGAGCGCCAGGTAATCTTTATATTCAGCGGCGGGAATTACCAAACCCGCTAAACGTAATCTGAACTAACGTTAACGGAACGAAACGAAACAAAAGGGGACGCCGGCGTGTCGGATGGCGAGATCGGTGACGGTATACCCGATTCGCTCAGGATGTAGGTTGTGGTGAGAGGGCGTGGACGGCTGGCTAACTCTCAAGTGCCGTCGAAACTCAAATGGAAATAATGAAACTCAACGCAAAAATTATAGTATATGGGACCTTGGTTCAGGCTAATTTATTCAGATTCTTTCGATAGCACGCAACTTCTTCCACAGCATTTTCCCAGAGTAGACCCGCAAATTCGAAGAAATACAAAAACGTAAAATAAGTAGACTCGAGAATACAATAAAGCAAATAATAACGCAAAGAGCCTCTCCGATAACGAAAATGCAAGCACGATAACGAACGGGACTAAATTATGGACGAAATCTCATTTCTCGAAGACAGTAGCTAAAGCGTAGACGAGAACGGGAACCAAAGTATCTTCGATAGCATAATGTAGGCTCCAAGCGGAGAACCGCTCGGATCGAGAGCTGGGACGCAAGAGAGCGATTCGAGCAGGTAATCTGCCCGAAAAGCTAATGTGGAGAGAGAGACCCCTAAGCGCACGCGCAACGAAAGCTCGAACTTCTCTCCTCTCCGGGCGTCACCCGGAACGCGAACGCCTTGTCGAAAACCGGACAAAGCCGGGAAAATTCAAATAATACGCAAAATTAACATTAAATAATATTTCCTTAATTACTAATCAAAATACGCCGAATCTCTCCGACGTCGTGTGGGTCCTTCTGTTGCGATGATCGTCCTTCCAGTGGTATTCATCTGGTATGGGAAGATCCGGGACTAACTAAAACTAAAACTACGATAACGGTGTGATCGGGCAATCCGTGGCGCCGGGGTGATCACAGGTCCCTTCGCCAACGGCCTTCCAAACGTAAACGTAACGCAAAACGTAACTCAACCCGCAAAACGCCCTTCTCTTCTCTATACCCTGTCATGAAGCGTCGAGACTCCCACTCGAACCTTTATACTCACTAAAATTACTATCCCTGAAAGACCGAGTGCACCGGGTGGCTCAGTAAATTCGGCCCTGATCAACGGCAACTCGGCATCTCGAACACGCAAGGACCCGACAAAAGCAAAACTTAATATGAAAACGTACGATAACGCGAAAAATAAAGACCTGGAGGCGAAAACGGTCGCCAATACTGATTTCGAGAACGGACTAATACTTACGCAACGAAATTAACTGATTTGATCGCAATATTACCCAAAAAAACCCTGGTCGGGACGACCTGTGACGCTAAACCAGAAAATTGCGTCACACGGTAGTTCAATTTGGAAAGCATGACCAAAAATCAAGCTTATAACGGGTGTCCAATTTGAAAAGGATGACCAAGAATCGAACTTATAACGGATTTCCAATTATAAAAGGATGACCAAGAATCGAGCTGATAACGAGTGTCCAATTTCTAAGCGATGACAAAGAATCGAACTTATAACGGGTGTCCAATTTAAAAAGGATGACCTTCTCAACCCAAAGTTAACCTAACCTAACCTTACCCAGGTTACCTAGGTTACCTGGGTTACCTAGGTTACCATGGTTACCTTGGTTACCTTGGTTATCATGGTTACCATGGTTACCATGGTTACCTAGGTTACCATGGTTAGCTAGGTTACTATGGTTACCATGGTTACCTTAGTTACCTTGGTTACCATGGTTACAATGGTTACCTAGGTTAACATAGTTACCATGGTTACCATGGTTTCGATAGGTCCGGTTGAGACGGAATTCCCTATATATCAGGCTTTTTGATAGGTCGAGTTTAGACCGAATTCCCCATTTATCAGGCTTTTAGATAGTTCGATCTTATACGGAATGCCCCATATATTCTTGACACAGCGGCAGCGGCGGCGATATCTTGATATAATATAGAACAATATACATGTACTTGCATTTCCTATTTTTTCCAATTTATGTACGCATTTGCAAAAAATTGATTTTTTCCCACAGATTGCTGACATATACTTTTTTCCTACAGCTTACAATGTTTCTCAGCTATATAACTTCGGCTACAGTCATTATGGAGCGTAAAAAACGATTTTTTTTTTAAACGTATTTTTTGGTGGCTTAACCCTCTTGATATTATAGACTCGTAAATTTGGGCCCCAATATAAAAAACTGAAAAAAGTCCAGACACATGCCGCTATACATTGATAATTAAAAATTTCAAACATGTGCTAGTGTTTGTTGCGGGTCCACGTGCACTCATTGAAGCAGCTGGCCCCTTTGCAATATCTGTTGCCAATGGAAATTGGCTGACCAGGTCATCGTCAAGCGGCTTTGTCCAGGCATCAAATTGCGTTGGAACTGCTTCTCAAACGCTTGCGAGCTGCATTACAAAACTGCTCATCGTTGAAGTAACAGCCACACACATAGCGGATGTCATGCAGTTTTTCAATTGGTAGATATACCCGGTCGCTCTCCCCGACCACTTTCAACCATGTGCGAAATCTAAAAAAAAATAATTGTACAGAAACAAATTGACAGCTACTAGTCCAAACCAAAATGTTGTGATATACAAATAATACCTTTCATTATCTTTGGGAAACTTTGCATAAATACATCCCTTGTCGCATTGTTGACGATGTCCGCGGGCAGTAACAACGCACTTAGAATATTTAGTCATCCTAGCAGCTGGCTATACAGCCTTGGCTAAAAGAAAAAAGGCAATAATTCAAGAACGAAGTAAGGTTGTTATGCCGTTTCTCGGCCAGAAGATCGGGTTGGGGTCGGCGTGTATTGAGCGAAACATGCATGGATGCTTAGACCCTAAGCATGGACGATAAAATGTTACGCCACTCACGGGCGAGTGGGTCCACTTTCGTTATCGATATCCCAAAAATTGTACTGTCGAAAATTCTGGAATTTTTACAAAATATACAGGCAATACCTCTTGAAACGTATTTTTTTTTTGAGCTCAGTGGTAACATTTTCTTAGCGGATATAACTTACATACCGCAAAATGGTGGGAAATTCTTCATAACGATAATGCAATTAGTTTATTGAACAAGTCAACTTTTCGATTTTTTTTAAACGGTACTGTGAATCGTACCCAAGGTATACAGGAAGGTAGATAAAGAGGTCATGTACATTGTGGAAAAATTTGGTCTAAATGGTAACATTTTTAATGATCAGCCGAAAACCTTCACCCCTTGACTGGCAAAGACGTCTATAGACGTCGTTTTTGGACGTCTATAGACGTCCTTGCCAATCAAGGGGTTAATAAAAACGTTATGACGCCCACATACTTAGCTCGACATTGAATTCTACAATTCTTGTAGGTAAGGTTAAATTTGATCAACAAAAGCCTACCTGACGTTAATCCAAAAAATTTTAAACACAGAAAACACAGAAAATTTCTGGATACTTTTGTCTTATAATATCGATATCACACCTCACTAATAACAAAAAAAAATCGCAAATACTAAAACACTCGGAACACAAACTTTGTAAACGCCACTGATCTTAATGTACGGTAGAAATTAACGTGGTGGTGGATTCAGTACTGCCACCATGGAGACTACCACGTTTACGGGCAAAATTCTGTTTTCCTAGAGTTGGTACTATAAACATACCCTGGCAAATAAGAAGTGGAGGGGAGTATACGAGTGTCAGCCCCCTGCTGACTATTACCTTGAGACGGTCTGTGTCAGTCGATTATGGACCACTATTACCACCCCCACTCCTGTCCCCAGTCCAAACCCCTCCACTTTCCCTCACGACAAAGCCTCCCTACGAGCGTGGCGGGGCTGTGGCGGGGAGAGGTGGTTGGGCTAAAAGTTTTGCAGACTCGCCATAGTGGTCCAATTCATAAAATAATAATAATTAATGCTTTTTTTTCCCTGGAGAGTTGAATGGAGATAGCGGGAAACGAAATATTTCGATATCTCGAGAACGTTTGAAGATACGAAGAGACTGATGAAATTTTTAGGATCTTCGAAAAGGGTGTAGTCCTTGAGTACAAGGGGCGAGTCCCATGCTAAAAATTTGGAATTTTAGAAGATACAAATTTGGAGGGCTAGTGGCTGACCGGGTAGCGCTCTCTCTCTCTCTCGCTCTCTCTCACTCTCTCGCTCTCTCTCACACTCATACCGGCTCTCATCTTTCCACTCCTAGATTATTGCTGTCAAGTCTACCATAACCTATCTGACGAATTAAACTCAACCCTCGAGAAGTTAATCAACTGCGGAATACGATTCATATTCAACTTAAGGCGCGATGTGCATATTTCTCCTTATCGCAGACGTCTTGGTTGGCAAACAGTGGAATCCAGGAGATTATACTTCCTCGGTATTACTGTTTTCAATATTTTAAGCGATAATTCTCCCGAATATCTAACCAAACTTTTCACTCGGCCTCCTCCTCCTCGGCACCCTCCTCGCCACCGTACACGGGCATTTCATATCCCCACTCATCGTACTGCTACATTTCACAATTCCTTTGCTATGTTAGCCATATATTTCTGGCATTCTCTCCCCTCCGATATCACCTCGTCTCCACTCTTACCTGTTCGCTCTCGATGCCGTCCTGCCGACTATCATTTAGTTCTTATTTAAGTTGAATCTCGATTGCGATGCTTCATTATTATTATTTTCATTATTTTTCGTCTTTATTATTTTTTAACTTAGTTTTTCTTTATTTCTAGTTTTACTTTATCTCTATCTTTGCTATAGTTGTTATTTTTATTTTAACTCCGTTGTGTAGTAAATTTCTATTCTTGCTCTTCTTGTAAACTTAATTCTGTATTTGAATCTTTGCCTCAAGGTCAAACCAAGGCATAATAAACTAATCAATCAATCAATCTCTCTCCGGCTCTCCCTCGTGTCATCACCATAATTTTAAATATTCTCATGTGTCTTTCTCTCTCTCAGCGTTATTATTATTAATATTATTATTACTTACATTATTGTTTTTCAACATTCTCATTAGACCATGATTATTTTACAATAACCTTACCTCTCTCCGTGCTATTATTTTAATTGTTATGAAAAAATAATTATAAATGACTTGAGTGATTGCCAAGGGCCTCATCCAGCTTCGCCAAAGCCTGACGCAACGCGAGCACGCACGCACGCACGCACGCACGCACATACGCACGCACGCACGTAAGCACGCACGCACGCACACCGTGCCACAACCCATCACCATTCTTCTCCTACTCGCTGATCCACCCATCGATGTACCCCCGATAGTAGGGGCTGTTGGCGCCAAGAGCATCTACGACGAGACCGCCCATAAACCCTGGCCAACCCATAGTCGTATGCAGGGCATACCGTTGCTACGGGCCTCTACGAGGCACACCATGAAGGGGTCGCAGAGGCACGCGTCTTCTAGGAGGATGACAGCGTGGTCATCGTCACCCAACTCACCCATTCCGTACAACTCGTATTCAAAACACAGGACCGGAATCACAACACCGGCGCGGAATGGTACAAGGCTACGGCTTCAAAATAGTCCGAGTAGCCCTCGTCGATGAGGCGCACCTTCATATCCCCTGCGTCATCAACGTAGACCGCCTCATCGCGCCCAGCCCGCACCGGACAACGCATGACGACCCTTTCGATATTTCGGCCGGGGTCACGTGCTAAAGTCGTTTTTAGTGACTATCATATTTCGAGCATATACGGCTTCAAAATAGTCCGAGTAACCCTCGTCGATGAGGCGCACCTTCGTATACCCTGCGTCATCAACGTAGACTGCCTCATCGCGCCCAGCCCGCACCGGACAACGCATGACGACCCTTCCGATATTTCGGCGGCCGTCACGTGCTAAAGTAGTTTTTAGTGACTATCATATTTCGAGCATCGCATGCGTCAATCCAACGATTTTTACAAGTGGTATGCAAAAATGCTGATTGTATACGATATCCTATGTAGACGATCAGATTGTTTATTGTCTTTATTATGTCTAAGAAAAATAAGTAATCCGTATAATGGGACTAGAGAATAGGTGACTGCAGAGTATCACGTAGACCCTGGAGAACGACGATCTGTCGCGATATAACCGTGATCAGGTATCAAAATAAAACTTCGAAGATGGAACGCTTTCATTTAAGGTGTATGCGAAAATACGACGCGAATTAAAGTGGCGAATAGAAGCGCTTTTACAAGACATCGCGTCTTTCAAAACGATAATTCTAGCGAGATCGCAATTGCTCTCTTGAACACGAAAATTTGACGAACTTAATAATTACGATGGATTTCACCCGAATCAACAATGTAGGACAAACGGCAGCGTTTCTACCGGTGATAAAGTTATCAGAACTAGTGCTCGAAAAAGACTACAATGTCAGTGATATAGAACTTTTCAATCTAAATGGGGTTAGCGTATCGTCATCAACGTGGAAAACACGTTTGCGTGTTTCCTACCAGCTGTTAATCAAGCGGTTCGAAGAAGATGATCAGCTATTTCAGCAGATGATAGCAGTAGCCTGCGAAAGTCATCTGGCCGTTTAATATCGCTGTACAAAATTCAATAATCTGGAATTCAAACCATCCAAAAATCATTAAGTTATGCTATGTCTGCGAATTGTGCCGAGAATCTACGATCGCTGCTGATGCCGTTTGCATATGAGCTACCTAATATGGGAACGAAATCTGTGTAGGTGAGCATGGGAATTTATCAGAGTGGCACGTTACGACCTGTGATTAGCTTCATATGTGTCTTCCATGGCTGTTCAACTGTAGGCGGCACTTCTTGGAACGATTTTACAATCATTTTAACATCATCGCGCAGTACTTTTCTGACATATAGAAGGACGAAGAGCATGGGACGAATATAATATTCGGTCATAGATACATTTTACAATACTATAAGCGCGCGAAAAAGCTTTCTGCAATTATTCAGCGCGTAATGAACAGGGTGTGGACCCTGCACATCGTTCATTAGCGATATTTTGTTTTGCACAAGAACATTCCATTGTACTGACATTATTACAAGCCAGTATAAACAGAAATATTTCGTGGCTCCATCGTGTTTGCAGCGAGGTAACAATTTGCAGAGACTCTCTTATAGATACAATAGCATCAGAAATATCCGTTCTTACAACGAGCTGCACACGACGTAATATTCGCATAAAGCGTGCGAAAATACGAGAGAGAGCTGCTCAAAAAGTAATGATATCGAATAATTCATATAGTGAATTACCTACTTGTACAAAACACCGATAATTGACAATTTATTGATTGATCATTTGACCCATATCGTTAAAACTATTATAGCATGTAAGGAATAAATAATTTTCTCAATGTATAAAAGCATTACGTAGACTTCCGTTTCCAGTGTGAAAGGAGAGTGACGGGTGTGTGGAGAGTGCGTGGAAAAAGTGTAGGAAAAGGCGTTAAAAGTGGAGAAAAAATGCGGAAAGTGAAGGGAAAGGTAGGTGACGGAGCAATAAGGGCAGGGGGAGGAAGAGAGGGAAAAGGGTTGAAAAAAAGCAAGGGGCAGAGAGAAAAAGGCAAGAAGGTTAGGAAAAGGCGTTGAAAAGGGGCAAGAAGCAGAAAGGTGGGTAGGCACGACGTGAGTCGGAGAACGAGCGCGACAGCAGCGGCAGAAAACGGGGGAAAGAGAGAGCAGGAGGATGGTAAGGAAGAGAGCGGTATGAGAGAGTGGGACGGTAGAGACATCAGACGACGGAAATAGGGAGCGAGGAGGAAAGTGGGCTAGAGGGAAAAAGGCGACAGGTAGAAAGAGACAGACAGTGGGAGCGTGAAAGTTTGAATAGGGAAACAGGGCGAAAAGCAAATAGACGAGAAAAGGAAAGAATAATAGGAAAAATAAAAGCACGGGGGGGGGGGGTGGATAAAAACAAGTGATGGAAGAAAAGGAGAATAAAGGGCAGGGGACGGGTAAGAGAGGTAGGAAGACAAATGCGGAGAGGCTGAGGAGAGAGAAAAGCACAAGTCTGGGAAGATTGGTGAAAATAAATGAGATGTGGAAAAGGAAAAGGGAGGAATTAGAGGAGGCGGAAAATGAGAAGGAAGAGGAAGAATGGATATTTCAGATAAGTAGAAAGGTGAGTAGTATGTGGACCATACTGGCGACCCCCACTCCTATCCCCACTCCTATCCCCTCCACTTTTCACCCATGTTAGAGCCTCTTTCCGAGCGTGGTGGGGGTCGTGGTGGGGGGAGGTGGTGGGGAAAAGAGTTCTGAGGTTTCGCCAGAGTGGTCCAATTATTATTATTATTATTATTCATTTTTATTATTCTCTCTCTCTCTCTCTATCTCTCTCGCTCTCTCTCGGGAGAGGTGGTGGGGAGAAAGAGTTCTGAGGGCCTCGCCAGAGCGGCCCGATTATTATCATTATTTAAATAATAATAATAATTCATAATTTTTTCTTTTTATTCTTATTTATTAATAAATATGAAAAACTTACGTGTCTGTGGGGAGACCCTTACGTCGCTCCGACGACGCCTACAGCCGATGCACTGAGGGGCACACACACACACACACACACACACACACACACACACACACACACGCACGCACGCACGCACGCACGCACGCGCGCGCGCGCACGCACGCACGCACGCACGCACGCACGCACGCACGCACGCACGCACGCACGCACGCACGCACGCACGCACGCACGCACGCACGCACGCACGCACGCACGCACGCACGCACGCACGCACGCACGCACGCACGCACGCACGCACGCACGCACGCACGCACGCACGCACGCACGCACGCACGCACGCACGCACGCACGCACGCACGCACGCACGCACGCACGCACGCACGCACGCACGCACGCACGCACGCACGCACGCACGCACGCACGCACGCACGCACGCACGCACGCACGCACGCACGCACGCACGCACGCACGCACGCACGCACGCACGCACGCACGCACGCACGCACGCACGCACGCACGCACGCACGCACGCACGCACGCACGCACGCACGCACGCACGCACGCACGAGTGGACGCGCTACGCGTCACCACCCTCTTCGTCCTCGGCGAACCCTTCATCGGGGTACCCCCGATCGTAGGGTACGTTGTCACCGAGGGCATCTGTCAAAACGCCCCCTATATCCCGACGATCAGGGCCCCGCAGGCGTATACATGGTGTATCGTGACTTCGGTACACCATGCGAGCCTCCATGAGGGGTTCGCCGAGGCACAGGTCCTCCAAAAGGGTGATGATGCCCTCGTTGTCCACGCCAGCCAGTCCCATCAATCGACATACCACGCACTGGGGTGGTAGCATGGCGAACAATGGTTCCGGCTCGTATAGGTCCGCGACCTCGAAATATTCGCTGTGCCCCTCGTCGATGAGGCATACCTCCGTCAATCCGGCGTCGTCGGAATTGACTATCTCCCCGCGTAACATCGACGTACCGCACCGCGCGACGCATGACGTTCCCGCCAGCATGTCATCGGCCGTTATGCGATTGCCTTTTTGTTGTGCGATATTAAGATCGCACAACAACTGGGCCAATTGTTCATACATATCCACCATTTTGGCGGTACTTATGACTATAAACTGCCCACTTAGCACCATTACCACTCGACACCAAAACGTACTCGTCGGTAGTTCTTCCTTATATCGAGGATGCATTTTATTTTTTTTTTAATTAAAATTTCTCGCGCGCGATCTGAATTCTTCGACTGCTTAATGACGACTGAAGTCTACATGCTATAATATACAGCAACAGAGAAGATGCTGTGACTATATATTAAAGGTGCGATCTTCAAGAAATGCATGCTTCGCAAAAATGCACGTGGTCCATGTAACGATCCCTTTGTAATTAATATAAGAGTAAACAGTGCACGGAGACACGACTGTCTGTTTGGCCTATACAGCATCTTTTTTATTTCGCGTATTTCGCGAGCACCGTAATTCAGCATATATATACAACCCTTCCTTTCGAAGATCAGCATATGCATAAGAATTATATTCTATAAAAAATTTGCAAGCCAAATCCATAAGTCATATTCTTTGAAATAGAGGATGACGGCTAGTTTGCGCACGCCAAGGTTTACTTTGTTTTGACGAAAACAGAGTGTCAATATCGCGATGTTTCATGAAAATGATGTGTGTATATATATATATATCTCTCTATAATATAAAGATATATCGCCGCTGCCGCCGCCGCCGCCGCCGCCGCCGCGGCCGCCGCCGCCGCTGTTTCAGGATTTGAGCTTATACCGGGTGTCCAATTTGAAAAGGATGACTAAACCCAAACCCAAAACCCAAACCCAAAACCCAAACCCAAACCTAAGTGAGGGCGCGTAGCGCCCTACGCACCCCTAGTATATATATATATATATTGTAACGATATCGCAAACCCCCCCCCCCCTTTTTGTCCACGACAGTTCGGCGACGAAGTCAAGCCGAATCAACGCGTCGTGAGGATCCGGCTTGATAGTGGAGAGGGGACGAAGTCGAGCGCGCCGAACAGACGCTTCATGAGAATCCGGCCTTAACGGCGAAGAGGGGAGAGGCGCAGAGGATTCTGGGACACGGCCGAGGACGGGTATAAAAGGAGGGATTTCGGCTACTGGAAGGTACTTCGCTCCGAGACCGGAGTAGAGAACGGAGCTCTCACCAGCCGTCTCTATTCTCTCTCGGAAAGACCCACGAAGTCAGAACGACACTGTTACTCTGCCCGACGACAGAACGCCATTATATCATTCAAGTCATTTAAAATTATATAGAATCAGTAGAAGCATTAATTCATGGTGAATAAAACAAATAGAAGCAAGACTTTCCTAAACTAATTCCGAGTATTGGCGACGGATTTCCTTGGGATGACCTCGGATTTCCCGCAGCTGAGCTCTTCCTAAAAACCCCCTCCCAATTCCGAGTACTAGCGACGGATTTCCTTGGGATGACCTCGGATTTCCCGCAGCTAGGCTCTACCTAAATCGTCCGCTTTATTTCCGAGTACTAGCGACGGATTTCCTTGGGATGACCTCGGATTTCCCGCAGCTAGGCTCTACCTAAATCGTCCGCTTTATTTCCGAGTACTAGCGACGGATTTCCTTGGGATGACCTCGGCTTTCCCGCAGTTGGACTCTTCATTCCAAAAATAAGATCAATCTCATCTAACCTCAGGGAAAGTTAAATACGAAGCACCATAAGTAATAAAAAAAAGGAATATTGTGAATAGATAATAAGTAAAGACAAGACTGTAAAAGAATCAACAAAGGAAAATAGAAGATTACAACGTATTCAAGTCTTTTTTCACCTGCTCCGTATATCAACGAAGCGCGAATTCATGCGTAGCGTGAAAATATGTCATAAGGACTAAAGCGTACAGTTACAATATATATATATAAGACCTATTAGAGCTATGTAAGAAAATTTGATCGGACTTGAAGAAAAAAAATTTGGAGAGAGACATATGAGCTCGAGGGTCAGCAGAGAGGTACGGCTGAGATCACGAGCATAGTTATCGAGCTATCCTCTTTGTGCGAATATTCGCTAACTCTGTCTCTCTTTCTCTTTCTCTCTTTTTCTGTATGCATATCTTTTTCCATGCCTCGAATCTTTCTATCGCATCAATAGCGGGCTTTTTTTATATTTTTCGATGTACACCGAGTATTCGGGAATGACACTACGAGATTTCTTGATTTCTCGAGGTGCGTGAAACGCACCATCAGCGGAGCATCAGAAGACCGCACGCCTTCTTTGCTCATTGCTGCGAATCTCTCCTTATTCTTCATTTAATGTGTTTTCGTACTTCATGCTCTTTATAGTAATATGATTTTAATATATTCAGGCCTCAAGACCCATTAAGACTTATAAAAATTATTGAGACCAACCGTTTATTTCTCGTTTTTAAAAGTATATTTTTCGAAAAATGATATGAAGTTTCAAAATGCATATCAAAGCCAAGCGATCTCCACTTCGTTGCGCTTTTCGAAGAAGTCGTTATTTAAAAATTTGATCAGAGCCTCACTATATAATGTTACAATGAAACGATAAGAGCATTTAGAATGCTTATATACATTGTGACATTATCGAGTTTTGAGAACGGACACTCGCGCGTGGCTACACCCGTGACTGTCGTTTTCTCTCGATTGTTGTCGCTCGTGAGGCGAGCGACGAATTTATTTTAAGATCTTATGTTTACGTACCGGTCATCGACCGTATACAGAGTACGAGTACTGACTCGAAAGGGAAAGCCGGGAATAAGAAATTGTTCTATGATTTGAAATGGGCAGAAGGCCCATGAATTTTTATGTGTTTTTCGAGATGGCCTCAGAGTGCTAACCACGACTATGAGCACTAGTGCTGCGCGTTGGTTGACCCTTCATCATCGGCCATTGAAAATGGATTTTGGGGTCCAAGTTGTCTCAATTCCGAGAAGCGGAATTGAGTTCTTTATTCTACTCTCGAGAAGCGAGAGTAAAATGCAAGGAGTCAAATTTTGTATTATTTTACTCTTAATGTGTCGCGTTGCAATACGACTTACACGTTGATAAAAGGGGAAGCTTAGAGGTGATTTTTAGAGAAGGTACGTTAGTGAAAGGAATGAAGCTAAATTTAATGAATTATTGAGACTGTTAGATGGGTCTCACGGTTAATCTTGAGGATAGGAAGAGTCTGGTTCGTTCCCTTGGTGTTTGTCGTGTTTGTCTTGTCGAGTCGCGAGTGACGCTGAATCGGCCGCGAGGAGTTCCGACGAGACGCGTTGGTAGACGTCGCCACGTTTAGAAAAGTTACGTCAGAGTGGACGCACTCGAAGAGTGCGTTTACGGATTTGATACAATGGGTTTTCCAACAAGAATTACCTCTTGCCGTGATCTAACGTCCAGCTGCAATAGCTGGGGCTTCACACGGTTCGAGGGGCCCTACCTAGGGGTGAGAGGTGTTCTGAGACGATCGCCCGTCTCAAGATTCAACTTCTGGGCGCAATGCCCAGGGCTTCACTTGAGACGGGTTCCCTGGTATCTGGAATTCTTTATTAAAAGAGTTGTCAAATGATTCGTCTTGAGAAAGACGAATCCCGTTCACGTTATAGCTGAATCGTCTTTAAAAAGACGATTCAGTGGTCGATTCGAATCATCTTTAAAAGGACGATTCGAGATTGGAGACACGATGTAGATCGCGTTGGTTGTCGGGTGTGCCTTGAAGTCCTCGATGAGACGTCGGGTCTCTCCGGGCTTCAAGAATGGTATAAGATGTCGAGAGTTTTGGCAGAGCAACGTCTGCCACGTGGAACGCTCACAAGAGGTGACTACTTAATGAGAGCGAGTCTTGCTCGCGTCGCTCTTAAATAGGGTTTCATGTACTGACCAGCGCAACGATCTGATTCGCTGGTCAGTATCGAGTGGGGTCTTTGGTGAAGAGCGTCACGATATTCTGCGAATTGTTTTCGATTACTGTTTCGGGGAATTCTAATTTCCTGTCGATCACGTGTGCTGATACGTGAGTCACGTTTGGTCGACAAGAAACATGTCCAAGTGACAAAATCATCATGCATGTTTTTGTGCCGCAAGGAGCATCGATTTTTTATGGCGCTGCAATTTAAGTAAATGAGTAAATTCGCTCAGAAGGCTAGCCCTAAGTATTTATAAGGAAAGAAGAAGATGCAATGTTAATCAGTCTCAACCCAACAGGGAAATATCACGTATCGTTATCAATCATGGCAGATCGAGCACTTCGCGAGTGTATATTGAATCTTTTGCGTTTGGCCATATTACATAGTTCCCAGCTTCGTCGTCGGTGTAACGAGCAATGGTGCAACGAATTAAATCGATTATCGGGCGATAGACTTATAAGCCGCCTAAAATATATTGTATGGTTGGCGCCCTTGCGAATCATAGCGGCAGCCTACAACAGAGGCATACTAAATGATCAACAAATGCTAGCGTGTGTGTTTGAAGAGCTGCAGCGTCGAGGATTGGAAAACGCGCCGTGTGTCCGCGGTATTGTCGATGAAATCAGAAGTAAGTTCTGTTCTATCATAAAAAATAATGATGTATATTTGAATTACTTAAACTGTATCGAAAAACTTTTTCACGACGCCATTATTACGCCAGCACGTATTGAAATTTTTTCACGATGCCATTATTACGCTAGCACGGGCAAGCCTTTCTTGTCGAGCTCTTCTCTTTGTGCCATGCTTCGCGTGGTCCCGAGTTCTCTACCGCTCCTTCTCTCTCTCTCTCTCTCTCTCTCTCTCTCTTTCTCTCTCTACCTCTCGTTGGCTCTCTTTCATGAAAGCGATACAGAGCTTCTGTTATCGTTAGAAAATTTTTACGAATTTCAACGCGAAATATTCAAAAAGTATGCTTATTGATCAATTTCCTCTTTCTCTCTCTCTCTGTCGTTAAAGCGGTATGGATCTTAAAGCGTATTGAAAAAATATTTTCACGGCTGTCATTACGATAGTATGGTCAAACCCTATTTATCGAGCTCTACTCTTTGCGCCATGCTTCGCGTGGTTCCGCATTCTTTGCCATTCTCTAACTATCTCTCGCTCTTTTTCATGAGCACGATGCAGAACACCTGTTTGCGTAAGCAGAGATAATCGTTATTTATCGAGCTCTACCCTTTGTGCTATGCTTCGCGTGGTTCCGCGCTCTCTACCTCTCGCTGTCTCTTCATTTCATTAAAGTGTTACAGAGCGCCTGTTATCGTTAGAAAAAATATTTTACGAATTTCAATATGATATATTTAAAAATGTATTCTTATTCACCAATCTCCTCTTTCTCTGTCTTATTAAATTGATATAGAGCTCTCTCTCTCTCTCTCTCTCTCTCTCTCTCTCCTTACATTATTATCGTAAGAAAAACATGTATATGAAATTTTAACACGGTTCGTTCACTGGAAAAAAAATTATGAGTTAAAAGCACTACTTCTATTAGAAGAGGGCTATTATTTTTAATGGTTGTGCACCTAATATAGTATATCGACAGCTCTTGGATGCATCGCCGAATGAAGAAGCAGCTCTTATAGAAGGGGCTTGTGCTGTGGAATTAGCATGCCAGCAGAGGAGCGCAACGACTCAGCACCTGTCATGCACCGAACTGAATGATGAGCGACCTATGAGTACGGTTTCAAGTATCGAGCATCCTTCGGACATATTAACTAATTCGTCGATTTTCGAACGTAAATTAAAATTAAGGTGCAAAAAAAATAAAAAATAAAAAAAATAAAAAATTGGTGTGGCGTCAATTTCAAATTATAAATTTATCCAGAGGGTATAGATAGGGAAAGGGTACCAGACGAAAAAAACGCTGCTGTACCAGGCCCATCAGGACTATGCCATTATGGACGACGAGCAACCCCAGCCGCTGACCCTGATGATGTTTTTGACCATCGCGAAAATCAGCTGTGGGAATATCCGATCGAGAACGAGAGAGACGAGGAAATAGCATTTCAAAGAGCTGACGAGTGGCTCCAAATGCTCGTGACTGATGACGACTCTGGTAAATAATTTTTCTTACACATGAAAGATTGATTAAGCATGTGCATAAGTGGGTCCTTTTGTAACAGGGTATTCGTCAGCATCTTTGTTTGAGTGGTGATATCGGTCTATTTAAGCAGTACTATGATGCGCGAGAGGTACAAAATATTGATAAAATTTAATAATTTCAAATTAATCAGCTCTAGAACGTAATACATGCCTCTTTTTCCAGAGCTGCAAAGTGCGTCAGGCAGACAGCGTGCTGCAGCAAGGAGCGGGCCACTCCAAGAAATACACCCACTGGGAAAGCATTTTCAGATCATCGGTGATTACACGAGGTATTTCAAGTGCTTTAAAATATGGGGGCGTGAAACGTCGTTGCGAATTCGGCAGCCAGTCTCTGGAGTTAGCGTTGTAGACTGGCTCAATGGTGCGTTTCGTGATCTGTTAACACACATCATGAGCTCCTGCGAGGGAGGCGATTATGTAGGCGTTTCGTTTAGAACGAATAGCTTGCCGCACGGACCCGTGTGGTTATCTTTTCGACCGGCCTGAGATTGTGTATTCGAAGATATTTGGAAATTAATAAGCAGCGTGGCACAAAGTGCGTCATCTTTGAACATCGATTATTCGTGCACGATAAAAATGTGTGCTGTCAAGGGGGTCGAAGGGCGCGGTCGAAAAGGTCTCACACACGAAGGGGTCGCAAAACAATCTATTCTCTCGATCCGAAACACCGACAATCTGTGTTTACTGCGTTCGCTGGTGGCAGCTCGAGCGTACGCAGAACGAAGAGAAATACGGTCGGGTAGCCTTCATGATAAATGGTAACGTATTAGGCAAATTAACGGGTCTGTACAAAAACAGGCAGCACTCGAACTTACAAGAGAAGCAAATGTTCGCATACCCGTGGAGAGCTGTGGTGTATACGAGATTACGCGCTATCAGAATTATTTGGCACGAGATGGCTTTGCTGTTGTCGTGTACGAGTTTTTAACTTTGGGTTGCGCGGAGGAGCCTCTATTTGACGGTAGACAGGGTGTTCTGAACAGCGTAGGCACAATTCAGCACACCCTGTACATTTTGTATTACGAGCGTTCACATCATTTCGAACCTATTCTAAATCAGAGAGCAGCTGTCGGCAGTAGAGATTTCTGCTCATCGTGTAACACAGCATATCGGCGATTCAGTCATAGAAGTTCAAAAAAAAAATTTCCTCGGTGCTGGGGGCTACAGACGTGCAATACGCGATCGCGCAATATAACCAGATGCGAAGCATGCAACCGCGATTTTTTCGGAGAGGTGTGTTTGCAGAGGCATAAGGCACCGCTAGTGACCATGAGGCGTAGAAAGGCCAGCGTTTGCGAATCTCTCGAACGGTGCCGTAACTTCTTTCGAGCAATAAGGCCTTCAGAAAAAAAGAGAAGCATAAATGCGGGGTAGGCTTCTGCAAAACGTGCAAATCTCATCGGCCGAGTAATCATCTGTGCTTCATGAAAACAATTCACGGTGTTTCAGACTTGAAAAAAATACTATTCATTTTTTACGATTTTAAAACACAGCAGAGCAAGCCTGTAAAGGGTGATTCAACTACTCATGTACACGAACCAAATCTTTGCGTGGCTCAACAAGTTTTCACGTTTTTCTGTGTTAACGACTCTATAGACGAACCGTGCGAGCATTGTGGGGAACACGAATTCGTGATTAGTCACAGCCCCGTAGCCCAGCTTGTCGAATTAGCCATGCAACCGCTCGAAGGTTTTTCGCGTACCATTTGTATTGCACATAACGCAGGGGGTTTCGACGCGCAATTCATCCTACGTTATTTCATCGAAGAGAAAAAACTCAGCTCCCCACCCTAATCATGAATGTGACAAAAGTTATGACGATGTGCGTCGGAAAGCTCGTATTTCTCGACAGTCTAAATTACTTTAACATGCCTCTGAGCGGTTTACCGAAAGCCTTTGGACTTACCGGTGCTATCGTTAAAGGCACTTTTCCGCACTTGTTTCACAGGCCTGAAAATCAAAATTACGTAGGTGAATTGCCGCCTCTCGATTATTATTCTCCGGACACGATGTGCGCCGATGAGCGCCGAAAATTTCTCGATTGGTATCGCGAAACGAAAGACAACAATTACGTATTCACTTTTGCGGAAAAACTTATCAATTATTGTAAGACAGATGTCACGATACTGCGACGCGCATGTATGGCTTTTCGCAATGCGTTCATCACCGGCGGTCGCGTCTGTCCGTTTGATGAAAGCACTATAGCCTCAGCCTGCTTCAGAGTTTTTCGAAAAAATTTCATGAAAGACGACTCAATCGGTATTATACCTACGGGAGGGTACAGATGGGCGCAAAATCAATCGAAAAAAGCGGTTTCATGGTTATCGTGGGTAGAGCACTCGCTGGGTATTCGTATTATTCATGCGGGTCGAACACGCGAATTCAGAATACCTCAAAATCTCTTGGTAGACCGATACTACGAGACTCCTAACGGGGCGCATGTATTACAGTTTCACGGTTGTTCTTGGCACGGATGCCCACGTTGCTATCCCACAAACAGAGACAGTCGACAAAGCGATGGAATATCCATGCACGAACGTTGCGAGAGAACAACAGCAGTAACTAATAGAATTCAAACGGGAAGGTATTTGCTCACAGAAATTTGGGAGTGTGAAAATGACCGTTTGTTAAACTCGACAGCCAAGATGAGGACTTTCCTGCAAGATAACCCTTTAGTTACAGCAGAGCCTCTCAATCCTCGCGATGCTTTTTCGGAGGACGAACAGAAAGTATGGTTACGCTCTATGACGTTGACGCTGCGGAAAAAATACGTTACGTAGACGTTTGCTCTCTGTACCCATATATCTGTAAATTCGGTAAATACCGCGTGGGCTATCCGAAAGTATACGTGGGTAACGCGTGCATGAAATTGACAGGTCCTGATAACACCGATCTAACTCTCGTTGAGGGTCTCGTAAAATGTACCGTATTGCCGCCTCGTAATCTTTACCACCCCGTATTACCAGTGCGTATGCATAACCGGTTATTATTTGCTCTATGCCGCAGCTGCTGTGATAATATGAATCAGGGCGAATGCACACATTAAGACCCTGTAGAGCGCGTGTTCAAGGGTACATGGGTTGTCGACGAGTTGCGAAAAGCCGTGTCGTGCGGGTACAGAGTGATAGACGTGACTGAAATCTGGCAATAAGAAACGACACAATTCAATCGCGATACACAGACAGGGGGCCACTTTGTCGAATACATTAACACATTTTTAAAAATCAAACGAGAAGCCAGTGGGTGGCCCGACAATTGCTCCGAAGATAACGCCGCGCAAGACCTCTATATAGCCGATTTCGAACGATTGGAAGGAATCAAGCTAAATTGCGACTCCATAGCTAAAAATCCGGGGCTGCGATCTGTCGCAAAGCTATGCCTCAACTCATTTTGGGGGAAGTTTGGGCAGCAGGAAAATCTACCGCAGACAGTAATAGTTTCGACGCGTAAAAAGCTTATGGAACTATTGACTAGCCCTGAGTACGAAATCACGGGGATTTTACCCGTAAATAACGACATATTGTACGTAAGCTACATGAAAATCAGTGACGCTGTTATACCATCCAGCATAGCGAACGCCGTAGTAGCAGCATACACCACAGCCCAGGCCCGCCTAAAACTTTATAGTTACCTAGAGCGTCTGGGTCGTCGTGCTTTGTATTGCGATACCGATTCCGTAATTTACATATCGCGCGAGGAAAAAGGCGAGTACGAGCCTCCCACGGGACAGCTCTTAGGGGATCTCACAGACGAGCTGAGCTCTTACGGGGAAGGTAGTTATATTAGAAGTTTCATTTCTTGCGGGCCCAAATTTTATTCTTTTATCGTGTGCACTCCCAATGAAGAAGAAAAAAAAGTATGTAAAGTAAAATGGGTAACGCTTAATTTTGCGAACAAGGGATTAATTAATTACAACTCAGTGCGCTCCTTTATAATCGGCGAGAGAGACGAGCCTGTTGTGCTAAAGTATGACGCTATACGGCGCACGGCGTTTCATCAGGTCGTCACACGTCCTGAAACCAAATCATGCAAACCATCGAGCGTCAAACGGAGACGAGATGGCGAATATAGGACTCTTCCTCACGGTTATAAAGAAGAATGTATATAGATACAGGCCTCGCACTACTTTGTCAATAATGTATATACATGAAATTTTATGTTCTTACGTATGTTCATCTTTTCGAACCCTATATATGTTTCAACTAATACGAAGATTGTACTCATTCGCAAAAATGGAAGTGCGGTGGAAACATCCTTGGACAGCGATGGTTTGCGGGCCCACGGGCTACAGTAAAACATACTTTGTGAAAACGTTTTTGAAATTCATTTCGCATTTGAACAGTGAACCGTTTCAACGAATTATTTTCTATTATTCCGAGTCGCAACAAGCGTATATATAGTACGGTTCTCCAATAGAGTTTCGCGAAGGGTTACCACAAGCCTCGGATTATGCAAACGATTCGCATGCAAAACTTATAACTATTGACGATTTGATGTGCGAGGCATCGAACAATAGCGTTGTCGACCTCTTCACAACGGGTAGTCATCATAAGAATTTGAGCGTATTTTTTATAACGCAAAATTTATTTCATCAGGGTCACGGGCAACGGCATATATCGCTGAACGCTAATTATATAGTAGTTTTTAAAAATCCGCGAGATCGCGTTCAAATACAACACCTAGCGCGTCAGGTTTACCCCGAAAACCCCCAATTTCTGCGGGAAGTTTTTTACGACGCGACGAGCAAACCACACGGTTATCTGCTCTTGGACTTAAAACAATCGACTCCTGATAACTGTAGATTTGGAACGTGTATTTTCCCCGATGACCCACAGCATTTCGTTTACGTGCCACGAAAAAAGTTAAACAGCACCGACACAGTCGGAGAAGAA
The DNA here is from genome assembly GCA_963564615.1 of Rhorus exstirpatorius. Classification (NCBI taxonomy): domain Eukaryota; kingdom Metazoa; phylum Arthropoda; class Insecta; order Hymenoptera; family Ichneumonidae; genus Rhorus; species Rhorus exstirpatorius. Next base: position 350,893 of record OY751314.1, on the reverse strand, counting down.
CCAGTCTTGCGGCTGTGATGGTGGGTAGCAGGTCCTCTCTCCGCAAGAAGCACGTTGCAATATTGCACGCACTCCAGCATCTCAACAAGGAGCAGCGAGACGCCGTTTTGCGTAAAGCCGATGCACGAATAATTCGTTGCATTTGCGAGTGTGCGTTGAACATTCTACGTGGTAACGTGCCTCTGAATCCTGAACAAAGAAAAAAGTTGCGTCGCCACGCGTCTATTCTTCGACGACTAGCTGCGAAAAGCGGTAGTTGGAAGAGCACAAAACGTTTTGTGGTTCAAAACGTTAGGTTCCTACGGCTGCTGCTCACCCCCGTACTGGGTACGCTCTTGTCACGTTTGATCGGCAGCAGTGGATAATGGAGCATGCGAGAAAAATGGTGCTCGTGCCTGAAGAGAATCTTCAGCATATAGGCGTGCAGAATAATCGACAAATGGAATCTCTTCAACGACAACAGCAGCAAACAATGCAAACCATTGCCGCGACACTGAGTAGATTAGACACTGAAATGAACGATATTCTGAAATCTAATTGGTACAATGATAAGAGGGAAAAGTGGTCGGCGTATTTCGCAGTGTTGCAACGTTATTTCCATTGTGCCGATAATAAACGAGCGCAACAGCATCGTGCACTCGCAAAAAATGACGATTACATTACCACACCTATGGTAGAGGAGGGGGATTGTGGAAAAGGCACTGAAGTTCCACGCATAAACGACTCTATGATCGTTGAGAGTGTCCCGACAAAATATCGCAACACAGCAAAACTCTTGCTCCGTCGTTTACGCCTTGTACCAGTAACAGAGTTTTGCTGGGATCCCACAGGCACCGTCTCCATCGCAGGCAAAGAAATCAAGGACTCCAATATTATCGGTCTTAGAAACGATGCTACGCGCGCGAGGAAAATCTCAACGCCTGCGGGTCGTCATGCGTTTGCAGGATTTTTATATGCGGCAAAAATTCTACACGAGTTTGTTGGAAACGAGGATCTGTGGAGGTCCGATGTGCCCACCACGACGCCTTTTCGGAAAAAAGAAAAATACCTGTGCACTCCCACGACTTGTCGTTGAGCGACGCGGGAGCCAATCACAGCAGCGACGAATCCACCGATCCCAGTATTTATGAGCTCTTCAGTACCTCTGAGCGGGAGCAAACAGGCGCTGGCCATAGTAAAAAGAAGAAGAAGAATCGTGTAATTTGGCCTAACCTAAAACGCAAAACCGAAAAGCTGCACTATAATCCTTCCCACGAAGCATCGTTCTCGGGCACTGCAAAATTATTTCGCGGAACGCGAAAAAAAATTTCGGACGAAAAGATCGGGCAGTGGTTGGAGACACAGGATGCTTACACGAAACATCATCCTGTAAAACACCGATTCCCACGACGCCATTACAGCGTGCGAAACATTGACGATGTCTGGGAGACTGATCTCGTAGATCTTCGCTCGATCAAAGATTACAACGATGGTCATACCTATCTCCTCGTAGTCATAGATGTGCTCAGTAAATATGCATGGGTCGAACCTTTACGCGACAAGACTGCTGCGTCGTTCGCTAAGGCTTTTACGCGGATACTCACGCAAAAAGCCACCAATAACCGATCACCCGTATGCCTGCAATCGTATCGAGGCAAAGAATTCATGGGTGCTGCATTTCAAGAGCTCCTACAGAAGAACGATATTCAGTTTCGAGCTGCACGGAACCTGATATAAAAGCCGCAATTGTGGAAAGATTTAATCGAACATTGAAAGAGAGAATGTGGCGATACTTTACGTATACTCGCGCGAAGCGATACATCAATGTGCTGCAAAATATAGTGTCTGCATATAATAATGCCCGGCATAGCAGCATAAAAATGCCCCTGGTAACGGTGACTCTTGCCACTGCAGCTCAAGCTCGTGCTAATTTGATGCAGCGTTACAAGGATTCGGAGCGAGAACACATCCCTAAATGCGGGATCGGTAATGTTGTACGAATCAGTAGTGCAAAAGCGGCCTTTGCAAAAGGTTACGAGAGCGGTTGGAGCAGCGAACTGTTTAAAATTCATCGCATATCGACGACTTGTTGGCTGACGGTGTACTTTTTACGCGATTTTCACGTCGAAGATATTGACGGCATTTTTCATGAGGCCGAGTTATCGAGAGTTCGTACTATTACAGAAAAAAATTAAAAATCACGATGAGAGACGAATTTTATATCATTTTCCGAGCAACAGCAGTATGAAATATTACCCGGAAAATACGACAACTCGTTATACCACACGATTGTCACAACGCGTATCTTTGCAAGGCAATTGGGCCGTTGGACTTTCCGAAATACGTATACCCATGACTATTCTGCATATACCTCAGGAAGACGAGCAGAACTTCATCAAGACCGTGTCGTATGAAGTACAACCGAGTATTCTCCCATCTACTATTGACTTTGAAAAGAGCTGCATGTATGTTTCACCCGGTGTATATAAGAGTAAAGACTCATTGCTCGAAACAATAAATGAACTACAGGGCGTTGCCGGTCATTTACGATTTCAGCGCGCTCGCAATAGCTACGTCCAGGTGACCCGTATCTGTGATTCTTGCGAAAATTCCATTCATGCTTTCCATTTCTCACCAAGGATCAACAAAATTTTAGGATTTACCACGCCCGGCAACGTGATGCTCCCGCCTGCATTCGGAGATGTTAGTTACACCGGCGCACGACCTGCCAGCCGAACTAATGCTATTCCCGATATGTTATTCGTTTATACGGATATTTGTGAACCCTACACTACCGGCGATGTGCATGCACCTCTGTTACGTGTTGTATCATCTTATACCGCGGATCGCAACAATTACGGCGCTGTAAAGATTAGAGGTTTCTCGCCACCACGCTACGTACCTCTGCTTCATACAAACTTTTAATCGATCGATATCGATATAAGGGATGAGTTTGGGCAGCCGATACCATTTGGGTACGGGACGCTGACGGTGACATTACAGTTCAAGCGTACGGATTAGAGAAATCGTCGCAATGACTTATTACGATGAATACTTTGATATGCAGACGAGTGGTGCTCGGACCGGATATAGGGGTATCAGTAACGTGTACATAGGCTCACCGAATCAAAGGGGCCACGGGATTGGCAGTTTTCTCGCTGGCCTTTTCCGCCGTATTATACCTCTTTTGAAGAATGAGGCACGGGCTGTCGGCAAGGAGGCTCTGCGTGCCGGTATTAATGTTGCCACCGATATAATGGACAATGGTGTACGGCCGAGAGAAGCGTTTAAACGCGTCTACGCGAGTCTGGCGAAAATCTAAAGCGAAAGACGGAGGAAAAAATTAATACGCTCATAAAGGGTTCTGGCTATAAAATGGCAAAACTTAATCGATCTCGGCATTCCGTTTCCGGCTGCGGTGTGCGACGTATCCATAGTGCGAAAAAAGAAAGAAGGCTCCGTCTTCGTCGAGAGAACCGAGAAAGCGGGTAACGGCAAAGAGGAGGATAAATAAGAGAAGGACAACCAAGAAGAATGCTCTACGGACGGTGGCCGATATTTTCGCATAGAGAGAGAAAGAGAGGGTAAATATGACTTACTTACACACACACTCTTGCGAGTGTTTAAAGTCAGAGCTCGAGCTATTTACACTGCCTCCTACACAAACCACCATCGAGAGAACACAATGGGTGTACTACAAACCGATCTAATCTTTAACGGATGATTCACCAATTGAGTTTGTGGTACCTGGTCAGGGTGATGAATACATTGATCTTGCTCACACCATGCTAAGCATGCGCGTTCAAATACAGTGTTTGGCTGAGAAGCCTGATTCAACGATTAAAATAGGCCCCGTCAATAATCTGATGCATTCAATGTTTGATCAAGTACATGTGTTTTTCAATCAGAAACTTGTATCGCCCCTGAAAAACGCGTATGCATACAGAGCATACATTGAAACACTGCTAAATTATGGAGATGGCGCAAAAAACTCTCATCTTGCGAGTGTGCTCTCGTTCGCCGATACACCGGGAAAAATGGAGGATACAGATACAGCCAACGGTGGGCTTGTTAGCCGCAGAGACCTTCTAAGCAGTGGAAAAATTATTGATCTCCTCGGCCATCTTCACTGCGATTTCTTTAATCAAGAGAGATTCTTATTGAACGGTGGTGAAATGCGTCTGCGACTCGCACGCACAAATAATTCATTTTGCCTTATGGGCGGGACGGCTGACCATAAAATACATATTGTCGAAGCGCCGCTTCTCGTGCGTCGCGCCAAGATAGCACCTGGTATACTTCTAGCACATGCAAGAACTCTGTGTAAAGCTACGGCAAAATACCCCCTGACACGCGTGAAGGTAAAGGCTATATCCATACATAGCGGAGTACATGGCGAACCTCTCGATTATGTAATTCTCGGCCAGCTACCAAAACGTATCATCATTGGCTTCGTCGATAATAAAGCGTTCAACGGCTGCCTCGATAAAAACCCGTTTAATTTTGAAAATTATCAAATCAATTATCTATCGTTGTATGTGGATGGTATGCAAATACCATCAAAGGCTCTGCAGCCCAACTTTACGAAATCGAAGCTTTACGTATACGCGTATCATACTCTGTTCTCCGGAACGGGTATTCACTTTCTCAATGAAGGTAATTGTATTTCACGGAAGGCCTACCCCGAAGGGTAGGTAGCTTTCGCGTTTGATCTTACGCCCGATTTATCGGCAAACAGCAGTACTCATTGGAATTTGGTAAAACACGGCAGTGTTAGAATGGAAGTACGATTCGAAAAGGCTCTCGCATCAACGGTAAATTGTATTGTGTACGCCGAGTACGATAATTTGTTGGAGATTGACTCATCCAGATAAGTAATCGTTGACTTTTCTGCTTAGTCAGCAGAATTTGTATCTGCCGAGCTAGGCTCGTGACACAAAGCGCTGAACAGTATTATCAGAGAGAGCGACGAGAAAGCATCATGAATATCGCAATCGATATACAGGGTTTGCGAGATAAAAACAATTGCTTCGTGCCGAAAGAAGTTGCGATCATTTGCCTACACGGGCCGTACACCGCTCATTGGCTTGTGTCTTCACCTCACAATAATGAGGATCTATCACCGACACTGAAGCGTCAGCATTCCTGGTTGACTAGAAATCATCATGCTTAAAAATCGCGTGAGGGCGATACAACGTCGCAACATATGGAATCAATTTTATAAAATATTGCGGAACAATGTGATCGAATATTCACAGGGGGTTCAATAAAATCATAGTACCTGGCGCAACTCACAGACTGCTTCATTATAAATTTAGAGGAGGAGGAGGAGGCTCCCTCATTCCGCTATCTTTATCGGGACGACACTTGTTGCATATACCACGGATCACTACATAACAATCTCAGGTACAAATGTGCGCTGAATAATGCGAAACAAATAAAAGATTGGCTTTGTCATAAAGATCGCATCGACTCCTTATGGGAATATAGAACGACCACGAGCTGGAGCTTAGATGGGCCTCGCGAGGAAAAGAAAAAGAAACCTTCTGCTTCAGGCTGCTATGAACAGTCTAGAAACACTGCAGGCCTTGCGGAACATACCAGACCACACCGTAGGCGTATACCCATTCGATCGTATCCCGAAGGTGTGGACGTGGCCGACAGCTTTTCTCGTTAATACCGATGACCACAAATTGCCCGGATCCCACTGGGTCGCCATGTACGTCAATCGAACTGGAGAAAGACGATACTTTGACAGCTACGGGATCGCTCCAATCGTCCCGCAGCATCTCATCCGCCTCCGAAGAAACTGCAAACTTTTCCGATGCAACGCTACTTAGCGTCAGGGTCCAGATTCGCAGTGTTGCGGATAGTATTGCATTATGTTTCTTCATTATATGTCTACTGGCTTTGGTATTAATTAGTTTCGAAGCGTATTTTCAGATGATTTCTTACGAAACGATAAAACAGTGATCGATTATTATAATGCGTATATAAAAAAACGCGAAAAGTCTAAGCCTCGGGGCAAAGTTTTCAATATGGACTCTGCGGTTGGTGGTGGCGGTGTTACGAATAATTTTAATCATAAAAACTTACATCGTATACAGAACTGTTGTTCCCGTGTACGGCAATAACGAATCTATTTTTAATATAAGAAATAAAATTTGACATTGAAATTTTTCACGTTTTATTTTTTCTACCTATCCTTGAACTGCGATCACGCACCTTGGAGTCAGCATTCTTTAGGTACAAAAATCACTTTTAGCGACTATCATATTTCAAGCGGCACGTGCATCAAACCATCGATTCTTCTCCGAAAAGCTATGTAAAAATTTCTTTTTGTCTTTGTTATTTCTAATAAAATGAGTAATCTTCATAGTTGGGGGAGATCTAGTGGAAGGGGCGACTGCAGAGTATAAGTTAGACCCTGAATAACGACCATCATTCGCGATCAAACAGTGGTCAGATATCGAAGTAAAACTTCAAAAACTCTCAAAGACTTTTATTTGCTGTCATTTGAGGTGTATGCTGAGAAAACGACGCGAATTAAAGCGGCGAATAGAAGCACTTTCACACAACATTGCGAGTATCAAAGCAGTAATACAAGCGAGATCGCAATTTCTCTCTTTAACACGAAAATTTGACGAACTCGATATTTACGATGGATTTCGCACGAATCAACAAAGTGGGACAAACGGCTGCGTTTCTGCCTGTGAAAAAGTTATCGGAACTAGAGCTCAAAAAAGACTACAGCATCGGCGACATAAGAACTGTTCAAACTAAATAGGGCACGCGTATCGTCATCGATGTGGAAAACACATTTGCGTGCTTCCTACCAACCAGATTCGTCCAGCTGTTCGAAAAAGACGATCAGCTATTTCAGTAGATGATAGTCGCACCCCGTGAAAATAATCTGGCTATGGAATATCGCGGAACAAAATTCAATAATGTGGAATTCAAGCCACCTAAAAATCACTAAGTCCTACGATGTCTGTGAAATGTGCTTAGAATCTACGTGCGCTACTGCTGCCGTTCGCCTATAAGCTAAATAATCTGGGAACAAAGTCTGTGTGGGTGGGCCTTGATATTTGTCGGAGCGGTACGTTACGACCTGTGATTAGCTCCAAATGTTATATCCATGGTTGTTTAACTATCGACGGCGCTTCTTGGCACGATTTTCAAAATCATTTTAACATAGAGGATGAAGAAGGAGAAGGGCGCGTAGACCCTGCACATCACTCGCTACCGATATTCTGTTTTACAAAAGAGCAATTCATTATACTGACATTATTATAAGCCAGTATAAACAGAAATATCTTGTGGCTTTATCGTGTTTGCAACGAGGTAACAAATTGCAGAGACTCTCTTGTAGATGCAATAACATCAGAAACATCCATTTTTACAACGAGCTGCATACGCCGTAATATTCGCACGAAGCGTGCGAAAATACGAAAGAGAGCTACCCAAAACCAATATCGTCGAATAATTCATATAACGAATTACCTACTTGTACATAAACAACAATAATTAACAATCTATTGATGCATCATTCGGACCACAACGTTAAAACTGTTATAGTCCGTAAAAGATAAATCCTTTTCTCATTGTATAAAAGCATTACGTATAATTAAGTGAAAATGTATATAAAAATTAAATAAAGAGAAAAAAGTATGGATTATTGTTATTTGAATAATGATAATAATCGGACCACTCTGGCGAACCCTCAGAACTCTTTCCCCCCACCACCTCTCCCCACCACGACCCCCACCACGCTCGGAAAGAGGCTCCGACGTGGGGAAAAAGTGGAGGGGATGGGAGTGGGGATAGGAGTGGGGGTTGCCAGAGTGGTCTACATACTACTAAGGTGCATAGATCGCCGGAAGAAAAAGAGAAGGAGGAGGAGAGAGGGGAAGCCATAGAGAGGATGACAAAAGAGATGAGGGAGGAAGCTAAAAGAGACGCACAGGAGATTAAGGAGCAGGGGAGAGAGATGATAGAGGAATTGGAAAAAATCAGAGAGGAAAATCAAGAAATCAGGGAGGAATGGAGACAGGTGGAGGAACGGTGGAGGGAGGATCGGGAGGTCTTTGGGAGAAGGATAGGCGCAATAGAGAAAAGGGTGGGGTTGTTGGAGGGGCGAGAGGGAAGCGTGGAAGATTGAGAGAAAAAGTTAGAAAGGATCGAAAGGGAGATAGAGGAAAGGGCAGGAGAGCAAACGGTGGGTGAGAATGGGGCAGGGGAAGCGGAGGAGATGAGGAGACGCGTGAAGGAGCTGGAACGTAAGATAGAGATGACGGAAAGGGAGGAAAAGAGAAGGAATGTAATCATAAAAGGAGTGGAGGTAGAAGTAACAGCGATGGGGATGGCAGTAAGGATAATAGAGGGGTTAGGGGTTGCGACAGGAAAATAAGACCCTTTCCTCGACGTCAACGCTCGACTCGACTTCTCGGGTCCTATCGTACCGAGACCCCCAGATTATACATTAAGGCGATACCACTGTAAGGATTTGCCGAGACAAGACTCCTCACACTGTTGGAAATAAGAAGGGCAATGGCACGTGTCAATCGATTGGTCATCGATGACGCGTGCTCCTTAGCAATTTTCGTGAAACGAACCAAGAGCGAGCCGGAAAACGGACACTTCGCTCACGTCTTTAGAAGAGCCAGGTCAGTTCCCAAGGAGTCTTGTCGCGGAAAATATAAAGAATATTAATATTAGTCGAGCTATTGTGAATTTTGTCGAATCTTTCGACAAAAGGCCACAAAGTCTCAGTTCTAGTATCGTCAATTAAAAGTAGTAAAGATTTGTCGTAAATTCGTCGTGTCTTTTGACTGAATTTACCGTGTATTGGATTTGTCAAGTAAACATGGGTGAGAGTGTGGCCGAAAGCGTTTGTCGAACGAGTATAATCGGGATTCAGCCGAAACGTAAGTCATTAAAAAGAATTTATATCTTTGTCTTAGACTTTCTTTACTGCACTCGCAACTCTTTGTTTCTGGTCCTCCAACTGTACCCTCCCCTTTCTGATCATCTCATTGTTAAGGAAGCTAGCCGAGAATAGAGATGTTGATAGTTTATCAATTTTCTAAAAATTAATTGGCGCCCCGTTATTAAAATTGCATATAGGAAATTAATTAGAGCCCTGCCAGCTGACGGACCACGGCCGCGGCAGGAGAAGGCATAGTAAATCGTTTGTGTTAAAAAATAGCCTGTCTCAGGGTAATGGGAAAAACGCAGAGGGGCCAGGGGGGGGAGGGAGGGAGAAAGGATGGAAGATGGGATTCTGGAATGTAGCGGGGCTGTCGAAAAAAGACAAAGGATTTTGGAAGAAGATAAGTCAGAGGGAGGTGATAGTGTTAATGGAAACGTGGGTGGAAGAGGAAGGATAGCGTGGGGTAAAAAGAAAACTGCCGGCAGGGCATGAATGGAAGATGCAATAGGTGGAGAAGAAGAACAGGAAGGGTAGGGTGAGTTGGGGAATGGTGATAGGGGTGAGAGAAGAAATGAGTGGGGGGTAATCGAGGGGGGAGAGAAGAAGAGGGGTTGATGGCACCAAAGATAAAGGCGGGAGAGAAGATTTGGATTGTGGTAGCAGTTTAAACGGAGATATGAAAAAGAAAGCGTGAGGGGATGGATAGAAGTGCAGAGAGCGGGGGAGAGAGTGATAGTAGGAGGAGATTGGAATGCGAGGACGGGTAAGGAAGGGGAAAGAGTGGAGGGACTAGCGAGAGAGGAGAGGGAGGGGGAAGGCGCTTGAAGGACAAAAAGGTAAATGGGGAGGGAAGGAGGGTGACGAAGATGATAGAAGATGTAGGATGGGAGATTTTTAATGGGAATATAAAGGGAGATGAAGAGGGAGAAGTTGCGCACACAGGGGGAAGGGGGAGACGGTGATAGATTATGTGATGGGAGATGAAGATACGAGAGAGGGAATAGAGAGAATGGTAGTGGGAGACGCAGTAGAGTCGGACCATCATCCATTGATAGTGACGATGAAGATGGAAAAGGCGCGGAGAGGAGAGGAGAAGAAGCAGAAAAGAAAGATAGGGAGTGGAAAATGGTCAGATAGAATTGAATAGGAGTATTCCGCAAGGATGGAAGAGATAGAATTGAAGGGAGAGGGAATACAGGAAATGGTAGATAGGATAGGGGAGGAAATGAAAAAAGTGATGAAGAAGAGTGAGGAGGAAGGGGGAAGGGAGAGTAGGCAGCGAAAGGACGGATGGCGGGATGGGGAGAGCAGGGAGAAGAAAGAGGGAGTCAGAAGGGAGCTGAGGAAATGGAGAAAGGGAGAAAGTACGAGGGAGAAGTACACAGAAGGGAAAAAGGAGTATAGGGAGATGTGTGAGAGAAAAAAGCGAGAGGAGCAAGAGAGGCTAATAAGAGAAGCGGTGGAGGCTAGGATGGAGAGCAAGGTATGGGAGATAGTGAATAGGAGAATAAAAAGGGGAAAAAGAGTGGATGAGAGGATAACGAAGGAAGAGTGGAAAGAATATTTCATGGGACTGCTGGGGGGCGTAGGGAATAAGGTGATGGCGGGGACGTAAAGGGAGGTGAGGGAGGGGAGAGAGGAGGAGTTGAGCAAAGAAGAAATCAGGAAAGCACTGAGAAAGACGAGAGAGGGAAAGACTATGGGAGGGGATGAACTACCGAGCGAGGCATGGATGTGCAAGGGGGAAAGGACGTTGGAAATGGCATAGGGAATATGTAGAAGGGTGTGGAGGGGGAGGGTTGGCCGCAAAGATGGAAATATGGAATAATAGCACCGATAGTAAAGAAAGGAGAGGGAATAAGAGTGGAGGATTACAGGGGAGTGACGCTAATGCCGGCGCTGCATAAAATATACACGACGGTACTAGCGAGGAGATTGGAGGAGGAAGTAGAGGGAAGAAGAATAATACCACCGAACCAGACAGGGTTTAGAAAGAGGGTGGGGACAATTGACAACGTATATGTGCTGAATTATCTGGTGAACAGACAGGTCAAACAAACGAAGGGGAAGTTTGTGGCGTTGTTTGTGGATTTGAAGGCGGCGTTTAATGCAGTGGACAGGGGGGTACTGTGGGAGGCGTTAGAGAGGAGAGGAGGGAGAAAGGGTCTAAAGAAGAGGATAGAAGAGATATACGAAGAGACAGTAAGTAGAGTGAAGGTAGTGGGAGAGATAGGAGAGGGCTTCTGGACGGTGAAAGGGGTGAGACAGGGGTGTCCGATGAGTCCCATATTATTTGATATGTTGACGGCAGATATGGAGGAAGAGCTGAAGAAGGGAAGGTGGGGAGGAGTAAAAGTAGGGGAACGGAGGATTTGCTCATTGGCATATGCGAATGATGTGTTGGTGGTGGCGGGAAACGAGGAGGAGATGGAAAGTATGATCAGGAGATTGGAGAAGTATTTTGAGGAAAGGAAATTGGAAGTGAATGTGGGAAAAACGAAGCTCATGAGATTTAGAAAGAGCGGAGGGAGATACAAGAGGGGGGAATTGGAGATGGAAAGGGAAGAGGATGGAGGAGCCGAAGGAATTTGAATACCTGGGGTATTTATTTAAGAGAAATGGGGGGCAGGAAGTGATGGGATACGGGGCAGAGATATGGGGTTGCGAAGAAAGAGAGCAAATAGAGAGAATGCAGGAAAGATATATCAGATGGACGTTGGGTATAGACTGGAGGTCCCCGGGATATATGGTGAGAGCGGAGGCGAAGAGGGACAAGCTGAGAACGAGGGCAGGAAGAAGAGCATGGAAATTTGAGAAGATGCTGAGGAGTGGGGAGGGAAGTGAATTAGCGAGGGCATGCTGGGAAGAGATAAGGGAGCGGGGAAGGGAAAGGGTGGGGGAGATATCGAGCTGGGAGAAGGGAAGGAAAGAATTCTTAGATAGGGGTGCAGGAGAGGGGGAGCAAGAGGAAAAACAGGGAGACGGCGGATATAAGAAGATAGAAAAAGAGGATCGTAGAGGACAGGAAAGGGAGAGAAGAAAGAAAATAGTGAGATCGAAATATAATAGGTGGTATTGGGAGATAAGAGCAGAGGGGATACCAATGTACTTGAAGAAGGGATTGAGCGAAGAATGATACAAACGGATAGCCAGGTTCAGAATAGGAAACGAGATGAGACAGGATAGGTATTGATAGAGAGAGGAGGATAAAATGTGTAGAATATGTGGGGGGGGGGGGGAGGGTGGGAGGAGGCGTCGTGGGAGCACGTGCTAGAGTGGTGCAGAGGCGGCGAGGGGGTCGAGCGGGGGATCGGGGAGAAGATTAGAGAGATTGTGGATGAAGGGGGGGGGGGAGGAATGGATGAAGGAGCTGGAGAGGATTAGAGAGAAAGTAGGAATAGAAGAGGAGGAAAGGGAGGGAGAACAGGTGTGAAAGAAGGATTGGAGGGAAAGAGTGGAAACGGAAGTCGGCGCGAGGGGGGACAGGCGGTAGAATAAGAGTAGGTTAAGAGAACGGCAATAAAGGAGAAAGTGGAGAGAAAAGGAGGGAGAGGGACGAGCGTGCGGATAAAGCGAGCGAGTGAGGAGGACAATCGAACGAGGCGTGCGAGCGAGACTAGCAAGCGGAGGATGAGGATGAGAGAGGAGAGAGAATAGGACATGTGGAATGGGATATGTGGAATGGGAGATGTGGAATGGGATATGTGGAATGGGAATAGGATATGTGGAAAAGAATGTGAAAGAGGATGAAAGGATGTAAGGAGAAAGAAAGGAGATAACCTTTTGAAAAAATCTTGTAACCTGATAGGGAACAATAAATATACATATATAAAAGCATTACGTATATTTAAGTGAAAATGTATACACTGGAAATCGCTTAACTTCCCGCCGGTTAACTGCACCCCCTCCAGCTCTTTCTCCACCACACGGACGACATGGAGACGGTGAACTGCCTGATTTCCCTCTCCTATCCACCTTAAAGCGGTCAGTTAAAGGAGTTCCAGTGTATTCAAAAAATGAAATAAAGAGAAAAAAGTATGAATTATTATGATTTGACTAATGATAAGAATCAAACCACTATGGCGCGCCCGCAGAACTCTCCCTCCACTTATTCTCCCCCCACTGCTCCCACCGCCCTCGAAAAGACGTTCCGACGCGGGGGAAAGTGGACGGGATAGGAGTGGAAATAGGAATAGGGGTCACCATAGTGGTCCATATACTACTAACATTAATAAATATTGAGTGCTTTTGCGTAAATACATGTTTCAATGTAGATAACAAAGTTTACTGTCTATTTCACTGCAGCTCAGCAATTAAAACACAACGGTTAACACTGTCCTTGACTGATAATTTCGAGTGGATATTAACATTTACAACAAATGTCCACCCCGAAACTGGGACTATGGGTTCTTAAAAAAGTGACCTGTGCTTAAAGTACGCGTACATAAAGTTACGAATTGAATTAGGAAATTACTTATTCATGAGCCAAGGAAGAGTGATCGATTCAAAAAATCACCTATCACACCTAAACCCATCCGTCAGATTGAAAAATTTGCCAAAGCTATTGAGGAGGGCCTTGGAGTATACACGAATATGCTATGGGCATTGACCAGCCTATTATACTCAATTATACTCATTATATTATACTCATTTAATTTGTTTGCGATGTCTTATTGCCTGCTCATTCCAGAATTAACTAAGAAACTAAAAAGGTTCCAATCGCTTCATTGTGTGTAATTCATGCTTGCTTCAGTTGCAGGTAGTGAAAACACAATGCCCAGACACATTTCACCGGATGTAATGTCAGCACTTGAAGGCGTTCGTTTCATCGCTCAACACATAAAGGATGCCGACAGAGATAACGAAGTAAATGTTATTTTATTATTATTTCTGCATTGCTAGTAACTTCGTTTCATGACATAAAATCTCCACACTCCATGGTGTTTCGCTCTATTTGCATTATTAATGCCCTCATCAAGGCTACCATTGCCTCAAGAAGCTTAGGTCGTCCAGTGGAGCTGATGAAACCTGGTAAATTTTGCAATATTTCCTTTGCTAGGCAACGATTCAATAAATTTTAATGAAAATTCAAGCCTGTTACTGTGAATGCTCTTTAGACTAATTCAATCGATTTAACTTCCATTTTTGAGATATTTACAATAATTTGTATCAGGAAAGCGTGATCATATTTTTATCGAAAAACATTCGAATTATTTCGCACTACTCACGCACGGGCAACGATGTCTGAAAACAGCTATAATATTTCCGTAACAAGACTCTCTTACTTGGAGATACTTTACCTGAAGATAGCTGATGTCTAATATTGATTAAACCTTTGAATATTTCACGGTTTAAGAATTTTAAGCTACGCAAAGAATTGAGATTTAAGTGCTCTATAACAAATGGTGAAGTTGAGTGTATCTTTTTTTTTCAAATGAAATGTGGCTGTCGAATGGTTTGACGTAACGAAACCTTATACTAGTGTCACGTGCCGTGTTTATGAGTTTTTGCGACTCAGGGACACGGAGTGACGGCAGTTGGAAATTAACAGAAACTTTCTCAATATTGCTTACATCCAATAATGACCATATTTTTACATATCACATCAGGAACTCTGGGCCAATGTCCTGAGTATGCGAGTCAATTCTCGCGCGAGCAGAATTATTGAATTAATAAAAATTTCCCCGTGCTGGTAATCGGGCGATCGTCAGTTAAGCCACCGAGTAGGCTGAACGCTTCACACAGAGACAATAATTCTCAGATGGTAGTGCCCTGATCCCTACATAGGGTTTCCATGATGAGTTGACCGGATTCGTTTAGAGGCCCCTGAGCGCCGCACGTCGTGTTATAAGTCGAGTTGAATGTGGTATAAGAAATTATGGTTAAATTGCAGGATTCACCCCCCGCTTGAAGTTAGCCACTATAGTAGTGAGACTTTGATAGTGACGCAATCTCTTGGTAAAAAATAATACTAATGGCTACGTCGGCTTCCTCTGTTAGAAAATATTATAACTATTTTTAAGCGTGGCTATTTCAAATCGAACGATTTTTTGTCCTGGCGATTTTATATGAAATTTTGTTGGCCCTGAAAAGGGCCGATTTTAAAAATGCGAAGAAATGCCTTAAAAATGTGTCAATTTATCGACATTGATATTTAAAAACCAACGAGCACTAGGCTTGTTGATTCCTTATTAAACATCAATGCCGTTAGATGCTGGTGGGTAGATTCGGGCAACGCCTTTCACAAATACGTTAAAAAGATTGTCGTCATGGCCTCGTAAACGTCGGTAAATGAATTTTGCCAAATAAAAACAAAACAGACCTTTTGTACGATTAAAATCCGGTAAGAATCGTTTTACATAAGACCGCAATCCTTCTATCGTGTTTGTGCAAGCATCTGTCTCAGCATCCTTGAAAGTTATTGAGTGATTCACTGTTAAATGCTTATAACCCTCTTCATCAAGATACATATAAGCCTTCCAACAATGACTGATGATTGTCGTACCTGGCGCAATATGTTTCTTGGTGATAGGAACAAGCATAGCAGTAGATCGCTCAGAAACAACCGTCAAAAAACACCGATTACTGCCTTTCTCCACTCCACCAAAAACCCTCTGTCCAACATGTTTTCCGCGGTTATATTTTCGTATGCCAAATTTTAATTCATCGATTTCGACGATTTTACCTGGACCACTGATTTGTTCCTGTTCAGCGGTTACGATTTCAATGCACACTTCACGACAAAAGTTAAACCAATCAACTATTGTGTGCGTAGCAAGCTGAAGCTCATGTCACACGATATTTTGTGGATAGCTATAAACCCACATATAGGTCATACGCAAAATTGTCGACATTGGCAGCTTCGAATTTTCAAACCACGAACCATCTCGAATGGATCTCGTGATTTTACATTTTGAGCATCGCCATCGATATTTATCAGAAAGTCCTTCGACATTCTGCATAAACATTGCCTTACCACACATGAAACAATCGCGGATCCACGTTATAAGACCACAATCTTGAGAAAATGCAATTATCTCAGATAGAGGTTTTATACTGAGTAAATCCAAATCGGGGAGTCGAATTGCCATCGTAAACGAAAATATGTCCCAAAAAAAAAACACGAAAAAATATATCACAATGATAGACACGAATGAGCACTTGTTTCGAATCGAAGCTCAGAAGATAATACCTTGATCCGAATAAACTTGTACCCAAAACAATTGCAAGTAATAACATTGTAGCAATAATATATACGCATATAGAAACATTGTAATCCAACATAGAACGAGCGAGACAACGAAACGCCGTTCCCGTCGCCTCGTAGCACAGCACTACAGTGAGCGAGACAGCAATATGAGACACACAAAAGCGTAGGTCGGCGGGGGCGCTTCACGCCGCCGCTGACAACATTTTAAGGAAAAAATCCCCGAGCTTGGAAGTTTGCAACGGGGAAATAGTATTTTTACATAAATTTTGGGTGTAAAAATAGTAATAACATCCGTGTAAAGGGGGTGCGTGTGTGTGTATTAGACTGTTTCAAAATAAATCGATAATTTTTTTTTTGCTTTACACAATCTTAAACTATATTTGGACATCAAAAAATAATCCTTGCGAAAGAAGGGGCCGGTCCTTCAAGATTTAGAGGTGTCTCATCGGACTTTTGTCATTTTTATTTCGTTAATACGTGAATAATTAATTTGCATGGATGGAACAAACGTTTTTCTGGTCCTATAATGATAAATATATTCCAAAGTTATGTATAAATACTGAATATACTAGAAAAAATGATTGCAGCAACAATTATCGGTCGATATATACGTCGATAAATGCAAAAACACACAAAAAAATACAAAAATCACTATTAATAATCTCCTACTTTCCTTTTGAAGTACTTCCTACTTTTTACTTTCTCCTACATTAAGTAGGAGATTATTAACTACTGATAAATAACATTTTTAAGAAAATTTTCATTAAAATCGTAATTAAATGTTTTTTCATTTGCTAACATGTTTTTATTTTGTTCAATTAATCATAAAGTCCCGTTTGCTAATAATAATTTGTACTCGATCGACAAAATAGACTAATAGTTGAATAATCAATAATGTTATTGAGAAAAACGATGTGGGGTTAGAAAAACAGGCGTGCAGAGGTACCCGCGCACCGATACGACGTGCCGCGCTAGATAAATTAATTTAACTCTACCAGTAAACATAATTTCTCCATTTAAAACAATACGTTTTTTATGGAAAATTTGACGTAGAATACGATGGTTGTATTAAGAAATCGTTAAAATTTGGAGGCCATGGTTAAAAATTGATTTAAACATTTCAATTGTTTATAACGATATGAAATTTTCTATAAATATTTGAAAATATTTTTTTCTCAAAATTCACTCTTTTATCTTCAAAATGTATATATACAATTGAGTGGGAGATTGTTAACTACTCATAAATAACGTTTTTGAGAAATTTTTTTATTAAAATCGTAATTAATTGTTTTTTCATTTGCTAACATGTTATTATTTTGTTCAATTAATCATAAAGTTCTGTTTGCTAATAATAATTTTTACTCGATTGACAAAATAGACTAATAGTTAAATAATCATTAATGTTATTGAGAAAAACGATGTGGGGTTAGAAAAACAGGCGTGCAGAGGTACCCGCGCGCCGATGGGACGTGCCGCGCTAGATAAATTAATTTATCTCTACCAGTAAACATTGTTTCTCCATTAATAAAAAATACATTTTTTATAGAAAATTTGACGTAGAATACGATGGTTGTATTAAAAAATTGTATCGGTTTTTCAAATGATATCTGTGTAAATCGCTTAAAACTTTATTCGCGGCAAATATCGTTAAAATTTTTAACGCTAATGGCAAAGTTGGAGTACTTTTAAACTGCTTCACAATTATACGGGGCTGTGATTTTTTTTCATGAATTCGGAATAAATTTTGTACTTCCGACATAACGAAAAAAAAAAATAGTGAGAGAAAGTGCGCGCACAAAATAGAGGGTGCGTCCGAGTGAAGGAGAGAAAAGAAAAAGCCTAAGTGACAGACGCGGGAGAGAGAGGTGCATCCAATAAACTTGAAAGCAGCTCACGTTGAAATATTTAATAATAGTAATAATAATAACAAAGTGAAAAATAGTAACTCAGAGAGAGATGAGAATATTAAGAATAATAATAAAAGTAAAAAGTAATAGTCCAGAGAGGTTGATTGATTGATTGATTTGTATTTATTAACACCCTAGTCATAACTAAGGGACAAATAGTTAACAAGAAGAAAACAGTGATTATAATCATCATAGCATATTACAATTCTCTAGACACTGAGATCTTACTTAAACATAAAACTTTTAAAACTAAATCTAAAACTACATAATCACAGTAGATATAGTGCTCAGAATAGTAGCATGAGGTTTAAGCCATCTAGCGTTTCTCTCGATAGAAATGTATATTTGAACAACGCACTGCACCGATTAAAAACACCCGTCAACTCGACACCCCACCCAAGAAGGTAAAAATATCAAGGGGCAGAGGGAAATTCACTTACGAATAAATGGGAGAACAGGAACGATTTAAAGATGGGTAGTGAACTTGCCGTGGTCAGTGTTGGTGGAAGTGAATGCCAGAAATAAGCACCCGATAACTGAAAATAATTAGCTAGAGCAGCAGTGCGATGAAGAGGAACGTGAAAAAAGGAAGCTGAAGCTGGGTGCCGAGACGAACGTCGCAAGGTAGGATCTTCAGTAACCAAGAGTTTGCTTATGTAAGACGTGACGTTACCATAGCGGATATTGTACATGTAAATACTTAGAAAATACAGTCTACGATTACGCACTGATAACCAGCCCAAACGACGTTGATAAGGGGTGATATGCTCATCTCTTCGCACTCCAAAAATAAATCTAATCGCACAGTTAACCAAACGTTGTATCTTTGTGTTTAGCTCATCAGATAAATCTAAATAGACGAGGCAACAATAGTCAATATAAGGAAAAAACAGTGTTGTGATCAGTTTAAACTTGAGCTGCTGAGACGAAGAATTTTTATTAAATTTCAATTTGTGCAGCGTGTAATGAACTTTTTGTGAAATTGAAGCTATGTGATTATTTCATGTAAAATTAGAACTCATCAGGACACCAAGGTTTCTAGTTTCCGTAACATACGATAAAGCAATCCCATCCACTACAATCGGTCTTAAACTATTTATGTCAATCAACCTGACGTACACATCACTACTCTTGGACTTTGACAGATTTGACGTAAGCCCATTAGAATTCGCGTAGTTAGAAATAGCTGTCGCATCTTGCGCAATCAGCTCAAGTCCCTGAACAAGGTTGGACGGGGGAATAGTCTGGTAAATCTACGTGTCATCTGCGAATATCATGTGCTCTGAGTAGCTCAGCGAGTGACCAATGTCGTTAACAAAAAGCGAAAAAAAAGGGGGCCGAGGACTGAGCCTTGTGGTACTCCCGAGGATATAGGTAGCTATTTGGAGACCACCCTATCTTCATTGACAACCGCCTGCATACGACTAGTAAGGTAATGAAAAAACCACGATAAAGTGGTCATCGAAAATCCAAATGACTTCAGTTTGGCGAGACGACGCATATGCCGTACAGTACGAAATGCCTTACTGAAATCAAATAGAATTAAGATTGTAATCTCTCGCGAGTCAATCCCCTTACGAACCCCATCGCCCGATGAATCCATCAGTTGCGATGACTGGGTACTGTACCTAGATCGGTACCCAGACTATCTCGGATCGAGTAGTTTGTTTCCATCAATTAAAGCCATAATCTGTTGGTGAACAACTCTCTCAAATACTTTTGACATCTCAGGGAGATTGGGTCGTGTGTCAGATGGTGATAACGAAGATCTAATCTTAGACAAAGGTCTAACAAAAGTGCGTCGCCATGCAGCAGGGAAATACCCTAGCCGAACGGACTCATTAAATAAAGCAATAAGGGGAGAGGAAATAATAGGGAGAGCAGAGTTTATGTAGAAAAGTGGAATGCCGTCAGGACCTGAGGAATGAGAACGGAGCGGAGAAGCGTTAATAATTTCGAGGATTTTTCCAAATGTCGTAGGATGAAGTGAGAATTGGAGGGGAACGTCAGGTAAAGGCTGAATAGTCGCAATAAACTCATCGTAAAAGCAAGGGTTGACTGAATTAGAGATCGATGAGTAGTCATGATTAAGTTCATCTTCGGTAAAAAATTGCAACGGTGAGGAGAAGGAGGATTTAACTAGACCTAGCCGCGTGAGGTCCCTCCACATTTTCGCTGAATCGTCAATCTGAGCAAGTAGGTTATATTCGTATGCACTTTTGGCACGCTTAATATCCTCCGCCAGTATATTTCGAGCATGTCGGTATATTTCAAAGCCCAGTAAGCTGTTTGAGCGTTTTGCTTGTTTAAAGAGCACATTACGATTACGGATGCGAGTTTTGAGCTCCTCCGTCAGCCATGGAACAGGGGGTCTTGTTACAGTAAAAGTGCTAATCGGGGCATGAATATTAAGCGCATCCAAGAGAGAGAGAGAGACAGAGAGGGAGAGAGAGAGAGATATTAAAAATAATAATAAAAATAAATAATAACAACAATTGATCCACTATCGCGAGCCCTCAGAACTCTTCCCCCCACCACCTCTCACCGCCGCGACCCCCCGCCACGCTCGGAAAGAGGCTCCAGCATGGGGGAAAGTGGAGAGGATAGGAGTGGGGATAGGAGTAGGGGTCATTATAGTGATCCATATACTACTCCTATGGTATCAGCATTTTTTGCATACCGATTCGAAGACTCGTTGGTTTGATGCACGTGCCGCTTGAAATATGGTAATCGCTAAAAGTGACTATTGTACCCAAACAATGCTGACTCCAAGGAGCGTGATCGCAGTTCAAAGATAGCAAGGATACGCATTATCATAATCGTTAACCATTTTATCGTTTCGGCATAAATCATCCGAAAATACGCTTCGAAACTTATTAATACCTAAGCCAGTAGACATATAATGAAGAAACATTATGCAATACTGTCCGCAACACTGAAAATCTGGACCCTGTACGGATATATGTGAACCCTTCATTACCTGCGATGTGCATACACCTCTGTTACGTGTTGTACCATCTTATACTGCGGATAGCAACAATTATGGCAGTGTGAAGAATAGAGGTTTCTCGCCACCACGCTACGTACCTCTGCTTTCTACAAACCTTCAATCGATTGATATCAATTGTGACACTGTGTTGTTATACGCAGAGATATTAAATATTTCAATCCCATAAGAGTAACGAAAACCATAAAAAATAAGTCACTCGCGAGGCGCCTGACTAGAGCTCATCCCATTGGTGCGCCGGTTGGACGGCGTCTGATTGGTGCGCCGGTTGGGATGAGTCTGTCTCGCTCGCTCTCGCTGCGCCGTCCGGACGCCGTTTCGTTCGCGCTGCGCCGGTGAGACTCTGGCTCATGCACCAGTAGATTTTTTGTCCCGAGCCTCTCTCCATGGTACGCGCTAGTCTATAAGGCAGGGCGATTCACGCATATTCGACGGATTCTCCCGGGCTCCCGTTGCTGTCAAGTACGGAAGCTCTCCCTCAAACCAACCGTTCTTTTCAGATCGCCAACAACTCTGTTCTCGCAAATATAATATTCGATTATATTTCTTAAACTTGCTCTCTCGCTTCACGAGAGTTTCACCAAATCGTTGCTGGAAAGTACGACTAATTATCGTTATTGAAGGAATATATAAACGACTCTGTTCACAAATATATAAACGACACGGTTCACAAATAAACGACTCTATTCAACAAATATACGACTCTGGTTTCATCGTCACTCTTCCTCAACAATCCATCAACACCGAGCAGCTTCATCAATAAGGACAGGTTTATCATCGAGACCTTAGCCTCCGAACAAAGACGCGGGAGACTGCGAAGTCTCGACTCGGCACGTGGCCGCGAAGTCATAAAAGCCAAACCACCGAGGAGCTGCGAAGCCCCGGTAATTCGTGGTCCTCCTTTGCACGAGGCCACGCGCGATTTTCTCTCGTCCACTTGTTTCGTTTATAACAGTGTCACAGGCGAGGCATAAGCCCCGCCGAAGCCCGTCACCACATGCCAAAAAACCCAAAAACTGTAATTTAGAATATGTAACCCAAAGCATCGAAAAACCATCGAAACCCCGTCGTCCCTCGTCGCTCTTCTTTCACCATCACCGTAGCCCAATATCAACCCAATAATCTCCTTAATAATCCCGTCGACCTAAAAATCCCCGATAAAAAGTATTGCAGCAAACCCTGTGGACGGCGAAATAGTACGAGAAGCCACGACAACGCCGCATAGCATTCTCTTCTTCGCTGAGCGTCCCACTCACACCGCCGCGCCGAGGCCCTCACACGGACAGAACACCGAAAGGAACCGAACATCTGTGAGAGCACGGTCGGTATATCGAGCGACTAGGATTATCGGGAAAAATCATCGATGAGCGAGCAACGTCACATCATACGCAAATTCGAGAGCCAGTGTCCACAGGGAGCCCCCACCCTTCCCCCTATGAGATTTGTCACCGAGTCGACCGTCACATTCCATCTTTGGCAGCACCTTACGGGGTATCATCCATCGAAGGCGCTTGCGCCTGTGACAGTGACTCCGGTGACCCAATTAAATGTCGATTCCTGATCCCTCCATGACCTACCTTTACATTGCGCAGGCCCTTGATCCCCAAATCATTCCTAGATTCCCCCCTACCCTTCCACCCCAAGCTGTCCCGATGAAGAAGACGACTAGCTCGTCACTTCGGCGAGAGCATAGCGAGAGAACAGTCAAGCGAAAAGTAATATTATATCGAGTCATTAAGAATTTATTGTAAGGTGAGCGAGAGAGAAAGGCGATAGCGTGAACGCCATTGAACGACGAAAGTACCGAGAGCGAGATCCATCGAGGATTTCGAGCGTGTGGAGATCCCACCACCAAGAAAAGTAAGCCCGTTTCATTACCCATTATTAACTGCGATACTTCCGAATATTATTTGTGATAATTCGCATATCAATCCGTGAGCGTGTGGTGACGCAGCGCGACCCCCCCCCCTTGTACACTTCCGCGATTTTTCTCAACCGTCGTCTCCATTTTCGTTTCTTTTTATTAGTAGTTTTTCATATTATTGTTTGAGTTCGATTATTTTCCGTAATCACGAAAACCCGATGTGGGTAATAATTAAGAGGCCCGCGCGCCGGAAAATCCATAGACCCTGAGATATCATAATCCCCCCCCCCCTTTTCTGTTCTTTTTGCATTCAAATCATTAGTGATAGGAATTTTGTCGACCAACGTCGACTGGCGCCCAAAAATCATAAAGTACGAGTAGATAGCGTTAATCACGATCACCTTTTTTTTCTTTTCCTTTTTTCTTTTGCATTTCTTTTTTTTTAAATATCAATACACCGGGAAAAATGAAGGATACAGATACAGCTAACGGTGGGCTTGTTAGCCGCAGAATCCTTCTTAGCAGTGGAAAAACTGTTGATCTCCTTGGCCATCTTCACAGCGATATCTTTAATGAAGAGAGATTCTTATTGAACGGTGTTGAAATGCGCCTGTCACTCGTACGCACGAATAATTCATTTTGCCTTATGGGCGGGACGACTGACTATAAAATACATATTGTCGAAGCGTCGCTTTTCGTACGCCGCGCCAAGATAGCACCCGGTATACTTTCAGCACATGGAAGAACTCTCTGTAAAGCTACGGCAAAATACCCCCTAACCCGCGTAGACGTAAAGGCTATATCCATGCATAGTGGGATCCATGGTGAAACTCGATAATGTAATCTTCGGTCAGTTACCAAAACGCATCGTCATTGGCCTCGTCGATAATGAAGCATTCAACGGTTGTCTCGATAAAAACCCGTTTAATTTTGAAAACTATCAAATCAATTAACTATCGTTGTATGTGGATGGCATGCCAATATTATCAAAGGCTCTGCAGCCCGACTTTACAAAATCCAAGATTCACGTAGACGCGTATCATACTGTGTTCTCCGGAACGGGTATTCACTTTCTTAATAAAGGTAATTGTATTTCAGGGGAGGCCTACCCCGAAGGATATTGTGTTTTCGCGTTTGATGTTACGCTCGATCTATCGGCAAACAGCAGTACTCACTGTAATTTGGTCAAACACAGAATTGTTAGAATAGAAGTACGATTCGAAAAGGCTCTCACTTTAACGGTAAATTGTATCGTGTACGCCGAGTATGATAATGTGTTGGAGATTGACTCATCTAGACAAGTAACCGTCGACTTTTATGGCTAGTCAGCAGAATTTGTATCTGACGAGCTAGGTCTCCGTGACACAAGGAGCTGAACAGTATTGTCAGAGCGAGCAACGAGAAAGCACCATGAATATCGCGATCGATATACAGGGTTTGCAAGATAAAAACGATGGTTGTGTGCCGAAAGAAGTTGCGGTCATTTGCCTACATGGACCGTACACCACTCGTTGGGTTGTGTCTGAACCTCAGGACAATAAAGATCTACCACCGACGCTGAAGCGTCAGAATGCTTGGTTGAATAATGATCATCATGGTTTAAAATGGCGTGAGGGCTATACAACGTCGCAAAACATGGAATTAATTTTGGAAAATATCGCGGAACAATCTGATCGAATATTCACAAGGGGCACAATAAAATCAGAGTACCTGGCGAAGCTCACGGGGTGTTTTATTATAAATTTAGAGGAGGAGGAGGAAGCTCCCTGATTCCGGTATCTTCATCGGGACGACACTCGTTGCATATACCACGGGTCGCTGCGTAAAAATCTCACGTACAAATGTGCGCTGAATGATGTGAAACAAATAAAGGATTGGCTTTGTCATAAAGATCGGATCGCCTCCTTATGGGAATATAGAACTACCACGAGCTCGAGTTTAAATGGGCCTCGCAAGAAAAAGAAAAAGAAATCTTCTACTACAGGTTGCTATGAACAGTCTTGAAATTGTGCAGGCCTTGCGGAACATATCAAATCACACGATAGGCGTATACGCAGCCGATCGTATCCCAAAGGTGTGGACGTGGCCGACAGCCTTTGTCGTTAATACCGATGGCCACAAATTGCCCGGATCCTACAGGGTCGCCATGTACGTCAATCGTACTGGCGAAGGACTATACTTTGACAGCTGCGGGATCTGCCGAATCGTCCCGCAGCATCTCATCGGACTCCGAAGAAATTGCAAGTTTTTCCGATGCAACGCTACTCAGCTTCAGGGTCCAGATTCGCAGTGTTGCGGACAGTATTGAATTTTTTTTCTTCATTATATGGCTCATTCGTTATATGGCTCAATCGTTATATGGCTCTTCATTATACTGGCTTTGATATTAATAAGTTTCGAAGCGTATTTCCAGATGATTTATCCCGAAACGATAAAATAGTTAACGATTATTATATTGCGTATATAAAAAAATGCGAAAAATCCAAGCCTCGGGGCAAAGTTTTCAATATGGACTCTGCGGTTGGTGGTGGCGGTGGTCCAAATAATTTTATTTATTTATGTATTTATTTCAATGCAAACGGGGGAAACCCCCAATAACAGGCTGGTGTATTACCACCAACCATACACAACAGACAGAAACGACAGTCCAGCTATGACTGACTCTATATATAGCGACGCCGAGGCAAATCTTAAACGGAGATTACAGAGAGTTAGAATTAACATAGTACTATAGTAACATAAGACTATGATACACTATGATACAATGATACAAGAGTTACTATGATACTAGAGTACAAGAAAGTTGACTAGGACTAAAATTTGAACACGAGCAAATATGCCATATAGGGAGTGGGCAAACAGGAATCACCAAACTTATGGGTATTTAAGCGATCAGTCCAACCAATTCTCCAGGAATGCGCGGTTGAGCGATGCTTTAAAACGGGGAAGGGACCCACCGAGGAGTGTCAAGTCCCCTGCGTGCCGGTTCCCCAACCTCAGGATACGTGGAGGCCAACTGTGATAGGCATAGTTTGCTCTATAAAAAGGTACCACAAAGCTCTCGGGATTCCTAGTTGCCCATCCCGTAGGCGGAGGCTGAACCAGTGAGTGTAGACCAGGCACCCTAAGCAGTTTATTGAGAATACAATTCAAAAAGACGAAGTCGGCTGTATATCTTCTTCTTTCGAGTGAACTAAGATCCAAAATAGCACTAATTTCCGTATAGTCGTGATCATTATGCTCCATGGGGAGACCAAGACAAAACGCGGCGAAAAGCAGAAATTTATGTTGTACCCTCTCGATGAGTGAGCAATAGACTCGCGCGTGGGGCGCCCAGATAACCGAGGCATACTCGAGGTGAGGCCAAAAAAGAGCTGTATACAGTGTAATGAGCGCTCTAAGATTATCAAAATTCGCGGTGACTCTCCTGACATAACCCAACATTCTAAGAGACTTTGCAATGACTGTTTTAATATGATCTGTAAAGCAAAACGAGCTGTCGATGACGACTCCAAGATCACCTATTGACGGAACGACACCAAGAGGCGCTCCATCAATATGGTAAACTGTGCGTATAAAAGTAAATTTTGAGGTGAAATGAACGATGTGACACTTCGAGACGTTCATCGACATCTCGTTATTGGCACACCACTCTGCCACCCTATCGTAGTCCGTCTGTAAGCTTGGCGCATCTTCAACAGAGGTAACTGTGCGAAAAATCTTCATATCGTCTGCGAAGAGAAGTACCTCTGAACATTGAATCACATTGAGAATATCGTTGATAAATACATTAAATAGGAGAGGCCCCAAGTGGGAACCCTGTAGCACGCCTGACTACGCGTAAATGCTTCTAGAAAAAACTGTCTTGATTTTCACGACTTGCGAGCGACCCCTCAGGTAGCTTTCGAACCACCCGAGCAGCTTGCCCGAAAATCCTAGAGCCTCGAGTTTTACACATAAAATACGTTGGTTAACCCGATCGAAAGCCTTAGAAAAGTTGGTGTACGCAGAGTCCACCTGAAGACCCCTACCCAACGCTTCAACAACATAATTCGATAACAGCGCCAGATTAGTAACACTGGACCTACCCTGACAAAACCCGTGCTGCTCAGCAACAATGATCCTCTCAAACTCCGGGGTTAATTTTTTAGCGAGAATTACTTCAAACATCTTCGGTATCGAATTCAAGACGGAGATAGGCCTGTAGTTAGTGACACTGGACCGATCACTCGATTTAAAAATAGGCGTGACCGAACTAACTTTCCAAGAGTTAGGGAAAGAACCCAAGGCAAGCAACCTTGAAAAGATCATGTGGATAGGCCGTGTGTTGTGCTCTCAAATGCAAGCCGGTGCTATGCACGTGTTGATAGAATGATAAAATAATAGAGAAGACAGACACGGTCGGGAAATATAAATTTTTTCTTTTATTATCACGTTGACGAGAGAACTCGACCGAACGCCACGACTCCGTGCTGAAGACTGACTACAAAAGACGCCTAGCAGCGCCCTCACAAAGATACGGCTTTGACGAAACTTATTATTACCGCGTACAAGTATATTGAGCGCTAATTTCAAATTCTCGTCAGTAGCTATATCATAAAACTAAAGAAATTAAACATAATATAAAACTATATAAGAAATTCACGAACATACCGCGCGCCTTGATAATCGCTGGTTATCAATTTCTCGATTTATTCGCAACCAAAAATAAAAAAAAATAATAAAAATGAAATCAACCAAAAATAAAATGAAAATACTTCTTTGCTCAGGCCTTTGCCAGATTACGAAAGAGATGCTTGTAGCTAATAAAAATCTGATTACGATTTCACATCATTCAATAAAGCCTCAACGGGCAAAATACATAATTTCGACGCAGGTCTCTTGAAAACTCTGGCAGCTGTTTTGACAACGGCCACTCTGATGGCTGAGTCGCTCCCTGGACAGAGCTCTTGACAGCTCCCCAGACAGAGCTCTTTTTATGAGACACTTCCTCGCGTGCTCCAACTCGTCAATCGATAAAGGATCAGAAAGTTTCTGTTCGGATTTCTTTCTGCAGATTGGAGCGAAGCGAAAGCAAGTTGCCGTCACTCGAATGAGCTTGTTAAGCGTTGAGAATTTGTCGAATAGATCAATATCGTTTTGGGTGGTCATTGCGATCGATACTGGCTGAGTAGACTCGTTAAGCTCGCCCTCGTCGAATTCTGGCGTAACTATGGAATAGTTCATCGCGTCATCATCTTGTAGCCTTTTGGGCCCGTTCCACCACAGCTGAGAATTTTTTAGCTCGTTCGGAGTAACACCTCGAGAGACTAGATCCTCATGGTTCTCCTTCGTTCCCATGTGACTCCATTCGTTCACCGAAGTAATCTCTCGAATTTCGCCGATCCGATGCGCAATGAATACGGGTAACTTTTTGTTCGTAGCTTTGATCCAATGTAAAACTATGGATGAGTCCGTCCAATAGCGAGTTTTCGTAATCGTCAGGCACAATGCACTCTTAACTTTGCTCATCAGCTGAGTGAGCAGCTACACAACTCCAATCTCGGAATCGATATTGTTTTGATCGGTGCGACACGTGACTTCAAGCACAACAAACGTACCTGACGACACTTGCGGAAACAGCTGCTTCGAAGGTAAATGCACGTTCCGTACGCGCGTTCGCTCGCGTCGCAGAACCCGTGAAGATCAAATTGCATATCCGATCCAGTAACAATAGTTTTTCGCGGTATGCTGAAACCGTTCAAAGCTTGAATCTTCGTAACGTAATATGACCACTCAGTGTGGATCTCTGAGGGCAAAGATTCGTCCCACTCGATTTGAAGTCTCCACAGGCTCTGAATTAAGATTTTTGCACTCACTATGACAGGACTCAGTAGTCCTAGCGGATCAAAAATTTGTGCAATATCTGATAAAATCGATCTTTTTGTCTAAGCACTTGATTCCGGAACCTGTACCGAGATTGCGTATTGGAATTCGTCCCTCACAGGATTCCACTTAACTCCCAGAGTTTTTGACGTACCGTCCTTGTCCAATTCCAGGAGAGCACTGGTAGTCGACGATCCTGATATGTCTTTCAGAAGCTCCTCGTTGTTCGAAGCCCACTGTCGAAGCACAAGCCCTCCCCTTTGGAGTAAGACCGTTGTTTCTTCGTGAATCGTTAATGCGTCCCTTTCTGAGTTCGCACCTGTTATCGAATCACCGACGTAAAAGTCTCTTCGTGCCATCAAAGCCCCGATAGGGAATTCATTTAACTCTGTATCGGCTAACTCATGAATGACCTTGGTAGCCAAGAATGACGCCGGCGCAGTACCGTAAGTTAGCGTCAGCAACTTGTAGGTTTTAATGTCCTTGTTTGTTCTATCACGCCAAACAATACGCTGAAGAGGCACTTGAGTCTCGTCGACAAGTACCTGCCGATACATCTTCGCGATGTCAGCGGTCAACGCGTACTCGAAGCTTCGGAATCGGAGCAATATCGAAAATAAGTCTTGTTGGAGAACGGGACCAACCATCAAGGCATCGTTGAGCGAGATACCGCTCGTTGCCTCGCTGGATGCGTCGAATACGACTCTTAACCTCGTTGTTGTACTTGTTTCTTTTATCACGCAATGATGCGGTGAATAGAAATGCGGACGGATGTCCCATGATAAGCTGTCCTCGCTCAGTTCTCGCATGTGCTGCAACTTCGCGTACTCGTGTACGAACTCGCTATATTCCTTCTTGAGTTGAGGTTTTCGCTCGAATTTGCGTTCGAACATTTTGAATCATTGTAGAGCAATTTCTCTTGAGTCTCCGAATTTTTGAAGCTGCCCGTCCCTCGTTGGGAGAGTTACGATAAATCGACCCTCCGCGTTGCGCTTACAGGTTTGTGAAAATTGCCCCTCGCAAAGTCGTTCCTATGGAGTTTGAGTATTTTAACGCTCGTGATTTTCGATTTGCCAGAAGCATGATAGACCAGCGTTGAGTTCATCGTTGACCGATAAATGACAAGACGTACCTTTTTTTTCTTGATCTCGCATCATAAACCTTCCGGACGCTATCCAGCCGAGCACCGTCGTTTGCCAGGTCGGTTGATCCTATGCCAGCTTGATTTTTCCGATGCATACTAACTCGAAGAATATCTCCACGCCGATCAGTAAATCCACCGCTGCCAGTTTATCAAAATCAGGATCGGCTAACGTGATACCGTCCGGGATTTTTAACTCACCAATATCGAGCTTATTGGCTGGAAGAGACTGACAAGGAAAGTCTTTCCGCTGACGTCCTTCGATTTTGACGAAATTCAAATATGTTATTCTACATCAAAATCTAAGAGACACGTATTTTTTTTTATCGGCGGAAAAGCGTTTCTAGGGGGTGAAATTATCCTTTAAAGTTCAGACCTCCGAGGGGTACTTTTCAGGTTTCACCTATTTTAACTTGAGATAATCGAATGCACCCAAATGGATAATTACCTTAATAGTAAACGATGAAAAATGCAACTGGTTTCATATCGGGGGGTTGCATAGGAAAAAAATTACAGGGGTTGAAATTCACAAAATCGTTATAACAAAAAAACTATTGCCCCTATCTCGATGGATTCAATTGCAATTTGAAGAGGGCAAAAAAATAATACATACATGTTTTTGCGTTTTTTTCGCAAATCAAGTTAAGGGGGTGAACTACCCCTATGTATGCTTACATTTAATCTTAATGAAACGGCAGTAATTCTTTTTTTTTTTTATTTCTTCTCCTAGTGATACTTTTTTTCTTTAAATTCTCAACATCTACACATCAAACGATGGATAGATTTTTCTCGAAATTACATTCTCATAATTGGTGAAAGCGATAGAACCAAAAGTATACGTCCATTCTTAATGGTTTGTTTTTTATTTGAAAGCAATTTAAGACTCTTCTAGTTATACTTAAAAGATTCCATTTAAAATTAATTAAACAATGGATTTTACCTAATTGAGCAAGGAAAATTGGAAAAAATCAAATTTTTCCGTTAAAATTCTACCACTTTATCAGTTTTTTAATTTTTGTAACTTTTTACGGTATTTATACGAATCACATCCATAGTTTGAAAAAATCCACTTATTTATTTTTTTCCGCCAAAAATTACAGATTGGATAACTTTTACGGATAACAATTTTTTTTATTAGTTAATATTGAATAAACCACAGGACGAATTTCAAAAATATCTATTCCTTATATTTTTCACAAAAATTTAGTAAATACTGATGTATTTTCATAGTTATCATAACTCCCCCCCTTACTTGACGGTGTTATCTGGGAGTCACCTCTGTTCAGTCTGTGACTCGCTCCCAAAATTAGATTTGAAATACGACGTAGAAGCAGTGATAAAACTGCGATCGCGGAATATATTCACCGCATTCGGCTATTTTTCTTTTACACGACAAAAGAAGTCACTTACAATTCGAGACTATTTAAAACGAAATTGCAAATATTAATCAAAATTAAGATAAATCCTTTGAACGTTATTAGAATGCTTCTCGCAACTTTTGAAGTGATGCGTTTACCGGATTCGCCAGTAAATAACGATGAAATACAGTTGAAAGAAAACTTTGAAAATGTTTTGTTGAGTGCAATGAACGAATAGAGTGGTTTCGAAATGGTAGAAGAAAATTCTTTGCATTTCGAAGAACCGTTTAAGGATTGGGAAATGGAAATTGTTGACGATAAAGCATCGGCAAACGCCCTGTATGAATCAGAACTTCCGTCTGATACATGCACTTGTGATAACGAAGACTTAGCTTACGAGTACAAATTAAGGGCCGTTGAGTATTGGCGCAGCGGGAAGAAAGGAAATTTAGGTTTGGGCAGTGTTAAAAAAAAGTTCAAGAAAGTGCAATGTATACGACAGTTGCAGCGGTGGGCCTACAATTTGAACAAGGGGGGGGGGGGGGGGACATACAAAGAAAAATTAGCACGAATTTGTGGTTACACTTTCGAAAATTTCAAAGCTGCTGTCGATGCTGGTTTAATAGTGCATGATTCCGATTTGAAAAAATGCGCCTTACATGCTCAAAAAGAAATAGGGCATACTGATTTTCGTTTCAAAGCATCTCGTACGTGGATAAACTCATTCAAAGCAGCTCATCGTATCGTATCGAGAAAAATTAATAAATTCATTACATTCAAAACAATTGAAGATGGAAAAGTCTTGGAACAAAAAATTCAAAAATTTGTCGATGACGTAAAGCAAAATATTAGAACGTACGGATTGTCAAATACATTCAACGCAGATCAGAGTGGCTTCCAACTAGAAATGCATTCCAGAAGAACTTTATCAGTCGAAGGAGAAAAGCAAGTACAATGTCTTGTACAATCAGTCTCTTCTACGACCCACAGTTACACTATTCAGCCGACTATCATCTGACGGCAACCTGCTATCTCCTCTATTTTTGGTTTTAAAAGAACCAACTGGCAAGATTGGTCCCATAGTGGAGAAAACGCTTTTCAGACTAGATAATGTGTACTTAGAAGTATCCAAGTCTGGGAAGCTTACTTCAGGTATAAATTACACCCACTGTTCTTGTATAGACATTTTTTCGAATGAAAAAAAAATACGTTTTTCTATTTTCAGGTCATTTTAAAATTTGGTTGCAGCATGTATTTTTCCCGACAGTTGGTCCAAAATCTTTATTACTGATTGATTCTTGGACCGGACACTGTCCCCAAGCTGTACTTGACGTGAAACTTTCAAATAGAGATGTCAAAGTAATGATTATACCTAAAGGAACTACCGGAAAAATCCAGCCCCTCGATGTTTTTGGATTCCGAGTATGGAAAAATTTTGTTAGACATTTTTCTGATAATTGTCTTTTGATGAATTACGATATTGATTTGCATTTGAGAAACAATATCATAAAGCTGCAGTCACTCGTTCATAACCAACTGTCGTCACCACATTATATCGATCTTTTCAAATATTCTTCGTACAAAAGTGGTTACATCGAAGAAAAACCAGCGAATTTTGAAAATCCTGTACACTTTGCATTTGGAGATTACTGCAACTCACACTGTGAAGTTCCAGGATGTGAAAATGTTGCTATTGTTCGCTGTTCCCGGTTTGAAAAGTCGTTATGTTTTAAACACTTTTTCAATGACTATCATTACTGCAGTACTTACAACGGCTAATAGAGCATATGATTATATATTCGCTTCTATTTATTGCTATAGTGATTATTTTGTTAGACTGTTGACATATTACCAATAAAAGATACAAGCATATTGTACGCTCTCTTTTTTTTACTTGACTACACAGTTTTTCTATGCGTCATCCCAAAACTTGGTCTTATCTACCGAAACGAATATGTGTAAGCGCTTATCGTATGCCTGTGTTATCTCATTGCCAAATATAAATCAGTCAGAATTATGGATAAGTCAGATATAAATACTTTTTCATCAAAAGATCGATCTATAAATAAGTTGGCTCCTAGATAAAACCGTTCATTACATGCTATGTACGTGATACGGTTGTGGTAAATTTAAAGAAAAAAACGTATCACTGGGAGAAGGAATAAGAAAAAAAAGAATTACTGCCGTTTTATTAAGATTAAATGTAAACATACATAGGGGTAGTTCACCCCCTTAACTTGATTTGCGAAAAAACGCAAAAACATGTATGTATTATTTTTTTGCCCTCTTCAAAGTGCAATTGAATCCATCGAGATAGGTGCAATAGTTTTTTTGTTATAACGATTTTGTGAATTTCAACCCCTATAATTTTTTTCCTATGCAACCCCCCGATATGAAACCAGTTGCATTTTTCATCGTTTATCATTAATTATTTTATAATTATCCATTTGGGTGCATTCGATTATCTCAAGTGAAAATAGGTGAAACCTGAAAAGTACCCCTCGGAGGTCTGAACTTTAAAGGATAATTTCACCCCCTAGAAACGTTTTTCCGCCGATAAAAAAAAATACGTGTCTCTTAGATTTTGATGGAGAATAACATATTTTAGTTTCGTCAAAATCGAAGGACGTCAGCGGAAAGACTTTCCTTGTGAGTAATCTTCTCAATTATGAAGCAATCCAGATTAGCTTGATATCCGTCGATTCTCGATCGTAATGTCATTTTAGTCAATCTGCGCGTGTGCGTCGACAATTCTCCGAGACCAGAGATCAGAATGTCTGTCGCGATTTGCTTTAGTCCGAGTCGTTGCACGCAATTAGCAGTGGCAAAGCAAGATTGCGATCCACAATCAAGTAACGCTCGACAAGGTTTTGGCTCACCCTTGAAATCGATGACATTGACGATTGCCGTTGCGAGAAGCATTTGTCTTTCTTGACGATGTAACGCTCCGCGATACGCACTTGGCGGATTAGCCGCGAAGGGCGCTATCAACCGGGGGCGTACTATCGCGCGTAGATTCGAAACGAAATAAGAGCAGAGATTTTGATTGAGAGGAGAACGTGCTGACTTTGCCAAAAATAGTATAATTAAATTGAATTATATATATATTGTGTTACACGAACGATTTAAATACCAGCATATTACTTACGATATGTCTCGATATATGCATGAATACAATAACTTTAGGTGTAATTACGATACCATGGAAATGATAATATGAATACTTTTGTAGCATTTAAGCAACTTTATTGCGCTGTCGACGTTCTTATATATTCTAGGAAATACGTATATGTTTAACCATAAATTGTAAAAGGAAACGCGAGAGACGGAGACTTATGGGTACGCTGCTGGCTGCAAAAACATAATACTTTCTTGAAAATATTAAATAAAAGGACGAGTGTTCAACACGTGACGCGCGAACGCGAAACAACTCGTCGCACACGGATTAAAAGTAAATGCATAAAAACACGCACTCTCAACAGAGACGGGTCTGCTTTCTTTCAGTTTTTCTATCGACCTTTTTGTCTTTTATTGCTCTACCCGAAAGTACAAAGCGAGGCTTTCACAAGTCGTCGCTCGGCGCGACGGAAAACTCGAGAGCGGAGGAGAGGGGAAAATTTCCAGAGGTAAATAACTTTTCGAGTTGGGACTTAAGAGGAAGGGTGAGACAAGGAAGGGGAGAAAGAGACACACGCACGGACCCACCCTTGCGTGGGGGAGAGTCCGCGCGGACTTCGGTGGTTGAGTTAAAATTTGTAATTGACCAACGGGAGGGCCCAGCATATAGTAGGGGGAGTATCGGGAACTTTGACTTTTTCGTGGCAGCTAGCAGGGTAGCCAAAGGAGATTCTGTCGAACCGCGAAGCGAACAACATCCCTTATCTAGCATAACGCGTCTCACCATCACTTTGATTTGGAACGATAGAATTTTTTGCAATAAAACTGTCCTATATTGATTAACTGACTTTAAACCCTTGTAGATTCGACTTTCGTTTACTTTTTGCGATTTTCAGGTAATAATTTCGCTCGCGCGAGGTGAGTTGAACTCTTTGACGCGGAAACGAGCTCCCACGGACTTCGGTGGTAACCACACGTTTGTGCTGGTCCACGAAATTTGAATTCCGCGCTTTTAACGCACGGAAAGCGTTACAACGAACCGCTGCGAGCGCCACACTCGATGTTGTTATTTTTTCACCGCTCGAGCTCGCCGTACTCGATACCGTAGGCTCACTTTGGCTTTTCTTAGTTTGCTTCAAATTGAGTAGCGTGTTATGCCGCTTATCGCATTTTCGACACGTTCCCGATCCGCACTGTTTTGCCTGATGAGACGCAGCTTTCAGGCAGTTCAGGCATAGCTTACGCGTTCTCGACCCTTGTATTCGTTGATCCACTGATAGTTTAGTGAACTTGCTGCACTTATATATCGGATGATCCTCTTTGTCACAGAAAGCACACATTATATTTGTCGTAGCAACGTGTGATGTCATAGCCTTGCTCAGATCTTCCTTGATTTGAAGCGCTCGATGCGATCTTCTGCGTGCGTGATGAGGCTTCTAATGCGCGACAACGTTGAACCTAAAAGTCTGTTAGTTGCGTAAATTTTGGAATTTTGCCCTCTTTTATCGACGTTTTCTACTCTTTGCTTGTCGTTTGATCCAATCGGCCGGTGACTAGATAAATCATGATGTCGTCCCATTGATCGGTAGGCCGTTTCAGCGCTTTTAGGGCTCACATGTGCTTCAGTACAGTGTCGAGCATACGTCTTAAAGCCGTGTGATTTTCCGTGTGCAGCACGGGTTGCTCGAATAGAACTCTGACATGTTTTTGTATTATGCAACTGTCGTCGTCATATCTTTCCTTCAGCATTTTCCATGCTTCTGGATAATTTTCGTCGGCGGCGTCGAGCGAGCTGACAACATCGTATGCCTCGCCTCTTAACACAGAGAGAAGATACTGCATTTTTTGATCACTTGGAAGCACGAGATTTCGGTCAACAATGCTGAGAAACATGTTTCGAAACGGAATCGACTCTTCGTATTTACCAAAAAATGGTGGAATTGTCACGCGAGGTAATTTAAATAATCATTCCCTGCATTGCTGCCCTGCGATATTGGCGTGCCTATTCTCTGATTTTGAGTATACGTACCATTTCACGAGCCGTGTGCCACTTACATTTCCTCGTTTTTCCTCTCGATCAAAGTTTCCAAATCGACAGTTATTGCGAAATACCGTGTTTCGAAAACATTTCTTTCTTCTTGATGAGCTGCTTCGAATTGCTCGGCACTCTCGATTGCTTCGATACCCGTTTGGACTTCATTGAAACTCTCCCGCAGTCTGACGAATCTTTATAACCGTTGACGCAACTCAATAATCGGTGCTTGTGGAACGTTTAAGTCGGTTTAGTAAGTTCGAAATCTCGTACACGTTGATTTGATCGTGGTACGACTCGATTTGAGAGATTTGAGTAGCGCAGCTCGGTCGGCCATGTTGACTATCGAACATGTATCGTTCGCGCAATTATCTTAAGACTCGAAACGAGAATGACCCTCGCGTTAGACGTACGAAGCTCATTTGTTTACATTCGACTGTCCCGCATACACCGTCGGTACGGTGGATCACCGTCGAGTCGTGGCAGTACCTCACGTTTCCGCGTGTGCGTGACGGTAGCCTCGTAATACAAAATATTTCGCGTGGTAGACGTGCGAAGCTCGTTAGCATTCACTCGCCTGTCTCGCATCTACCGTCGGTACGGTAGATCACCGTCGAGTCGCGGCAATACCTCACGTTTCCGCGCGCGCGTGATGGTAACCTCGTAACGATGCTCGACCACGTTTTTTCCACGCGATAAAGATTGCTGACTCTCGCGTCGCAATCTCGTTGCTGATGATCGCGACTGACTCAAGGTCGAAACACACTTTATATGTATATATTTATGAATGAATGCGAAATATCGGATGGCTCGAATGCCCACTCTAGCGATATCTCACATACACTGTACTATCTCGACGTCGTACGCGATTCTTAGCGAACTCTCACTAATTTTCGATACGCGATTATTGCTGATGCAATTTGTCGTCGATGCTCGATGCAATCGACGCTAGCGAGACAACGACTTTTTGTTTTTTTTTTTTTAATTTCTATTTCGGTTTATCCGGCTCGAAGGACCAATATGTTGTGTTCTCAAATGAAAGCCGGTGCTATGAACGTGTTGATTAAATGCTAAAATAATAGAGAAGACAAACACGGTCAGGAAATATAACTTTTTTCTTTTATTATCACGTTGACGAGAGAACTCGACCGAACGCCACGACTGCGTGCTGAAGACTGACTACAAAAAAAGTCTAGCAGCGCCCTCACAAAGATACGGCTTTGACGAAACTTATTATTACCGCGTACAAGTATATTGAGCGCCAATTTTAAATTCTCGTCAGTAGCTATATCATAAAACTAAAGAAATTAAACATGATATGAAATTATATAAGAAATTCACGAACACCGTGCTAAAATAAACCTGCATTCCCTGAGCAACACAGGTTGAATACCGTCTGGACCAGATCCTCCCGAGGGATCGAGATTGGCGAGAGCCTCGAAAACCTCCTCAATAGCGATATTCAGGTGCGAAATCCGGACGAGGGGTTCCCTAGGCAGTGGCGGCAATACGCCCCGATCGGGTGTATATACGGATTCAAAGTGGGACGCAAATAAATTAGCAATGCCACTAGGAGTGGTACCAACACTGTCATTAAGTGCCATAGAGTTCGGGGTAGTGTTATCCCCGCGCCCGGAATTCGCAAAGTTCCAAAAGGCTTTGATGTTGTTACAAATATTCGCCTGAGCCCTGTAGATATACCCGTGGTGGCATTCATTCGCCATATCTTTACAGCGTGCTCTGAGTTCCGAGAAAATACGGTAGCTCTCATCAGAATTCTGCGACTTAAATCTAGCGTGTGCGAGTTTCTTCTGGATGACCATCCTCTTTAATTCAGCAGAAAACCACTGAGGAAAAGTCGATACCGCCTGATTTTTCCACGGGACGAACAGGTCGATACCCCGTCGAATAGAGTCTGAGAGGAAGGAAACCCACACTTCGAGAGAATTGAGATGCTGCTCTTCCCAGATCGTCGTTCCGAGGGAGGTAGCCAAGAAGTTACTCAGGCCTTGGAAATCGGCTCTTCTGAAGTCGTAGCCCCCCACCAAGGACCTCCCAGATTGACTAGAATCCAGTTCCGAGAGAGTAATGTCCAGTGCAGGGTGATACACATCACACCGAAGGAAGCTTTCGTTGGGTAGACCAACCAGTGCTCTCCCGTTCGAGAAAATCAAGTCCAGTATGACATTACGATCATTATAGATGGTGTTTGTGAAGGGATCTGGTGTAGGTGGATCCAAAAGAAAAAAAATAATGCAGACGCGAACCCGATCGTTGAAGAATATAACAAAATATATATATTTTTACTAGATATAATTACAGTAGAAAATCGATGAATGTATTTCCCGATGGAAATGTCCCTAGTGAAAACGTGGCTCGCAGAGCACGTTTTCAGAATGTACGAGAAAAACCCGTGTACCGAGAATGACTCGTGCCGCGCCGAGAATCCCGAGATATCGGAGGAATCGTGAATAAATTGAGCCCGGGATGTTGCCCACTGAAAGTCTGAATTTTCCTGAACAGATCAGAACCCGTCGTTTTGAATTCAACCCGTAATAATAGCGAAACGGCCAAATTAAAATGCGAACTGTAGCGCGACACGCGTCCGATCGATTCTCGTGTTGGACAAAGACTAGCAAATCAATCATGGCGATCGATGAGAAGGACCCCCCGCATGTATCGATTGCCCGTTAAATTGTCGCCCGGTACGTGGCGCCATCGACGGAAAAACGCGACCCGACCCGCTCGCTCGCGTGACCCGAAACTTAACCGTGTCACCCGGTAACTTTTCCTCATTCCTGAACATTCCGCCCGCCATCGGCAGCAGCGCTGTCGATTGAAGATGCCGGAGAGTATACCGGAAGGACTGCCAGCTTGGCAATCGGCCGCTTGAGTGTTGATGTAGCCGTCCTGATGCTCACGACCCGTGTGAGCCCGTCGTCGCCCGGATGAAGTTCAATGACCCGCGCTAGCGGCCATTTTGTA
The DNA here is from genome assembly GCA_963564615.1 of Rhorus exstirpatorius. Classification (NCBI taxonomy): domain Eukaryota; kingdom Metazoa; phylum Arthropoda; class Insecta; order Hymenoptera; family Ichneumonidae; genus Rhorus; species Rhorus exstirpatorius. Next base: position 311,496 of record OY751314.1, on the reverse strand, counting down.
GGAGGCAAGTTCTCGTTTGTGAGCAGGACCATTGACCCGACCCGAATTTGGTTTGAAGGGTGATGCCATTTTGATATGGCCTGCTGCTGTTGAAGATATCCCGATGACCAGTGATCCCAGAAGTGTTGAAGCCTCGACTGGACGAGTTGCCAGCGCGTGAGTCTGGCCGTATTGATTTCCCGTAGTGAGGGCTCGGGCACTGCCGTAAGTGCCTCCCCGATGAGGAAATGTCCAGGTGTGAGCACGGAGAGATCGTCCGGATCGTCCGACAGCGGTTCCAGCGGACGAGAGTTGAGAACGGCCTCAATCTGAACAAGAAGAGTCGTAAGTTCTTCAAACGTGAGGCTCGTCTCTCCAATCGTTCGCCGGAGATGATGTTTCACGGATTTTACAGCCGCTTCCCATTTACCGCCCATGTGAGGTGCTCCCGGTGGATTGAAGCTCCAAGTTGTCCCGTCATTCGCCAGAAGACCTGCAATTTGAGTCGATTCCCGAGTCCCGGCCTTGAAAAGTTTCTGCAACTCCGCATCTGCCCCTCGAAAGTTGGTCCCGCAATCACTGTACAAAGTACGACAGATGCCCCGTCTCCCGGTGAAGCGGCGAAATGCCGCGATGAAGGTCTCCGTGGTTGAGTCTGTGACAACTTCGAGATGCAATGCTGAAGTTGCAAAACAAACGAAGATGCACAACCATCCCTTGTGCTGCCGATTTCCGCGACCGCACCAACTTTTGAGAGAAATCGGCCCGGCGTAGTCGACCCCCGTAGATAGGAATGGTCGTGAAGGTGTAACCCGAGCAAATGGTAACTGACCCATGAGTTGCTGAGCTTTGACTCCCCGTAAGCGAGCGCACCGTACGCACCGCAAGATGTATGACCGTACCGGAGCCCGACCTCCGATAATCCAGCAACTTCGCCGCAGGTACGCCAGAGTTAATTGCGTTCCCCCGTGAAACGTCTTCTGGTGAGCGTCTGCGATCAGAAGCTCGGTGAATGGTGAGTCCCGAGGCAGGATGACTGAATGCTTACTCTCAGGTTGTAAGTCTGAGTGCTTCAGCCGTCCTCCCACTCGTAGAATGCCTTGAAAGTCGATGAAACCCGTAAGTCGCGTGATTGGATGCGATCTTGGAAGAACTTGTCCCGATGAAAGTATTCTGAGCTCTGATGAAAAGTATGCTCCCTGTATAGCTTTTACCCAATAAAGCCGTGAATTCTCCAGGTCTCCCGGTGAAATTAATGCCCCGAATGATTCGACTCCCGTCCTTCTCAGGTTTGTAAGCGCCTTGAAAAGTAGGGAGGTGATTCTCAACAACCGAGTGAGCGAGGAATACCTGTGAATGAGATCGAAAATTGGTGCAGGTTTTGTCGAGATCGTGAAGGTGAGACCTGGCCGCTCTTCAAGCGTCGCTGAATCGTCGGTCCCGATGCAATGAGTTGGCCAATGGGATGAATCTTTTGCTAACCAGTGAGGCCCGTCCCACCAAAGTTGAAATTGCTCGAGCTGAGGAATGGTTAGCCCACGTGAAGCACAATCTGCCGGATTGTCCCGTCCCGGAATGAATTTCCATTGGGCCCGTGGTAAGAGCTCTTGAATTGCTGAAACCCGATTCCGTACGAAATCTTTCCATCGAGATGGATGATTCGAAACCCACGTGAGTGTGACCATTGAATCCGTCCATAAATAAACCCGTGAATGACCGAGTTCCAATGTATTTTGTACGTAGTGAGTGAGTTTCGCGAGCAGCACCGCTGCCGCGAGTTCCAGCCGGGGAATTGTAAGCCGTTTGATTGGCGCAACCCGTGTTTTTGAACATACCATTGAGACTTTCGTTGTATTTCCTGGACCCGTTACCCGCACGTACACGACAGCTCCCATTGCCAATTGTGAAGCATCGGAAAACCCGTGAATTTCGACTGATGCACCCGACGTAATGTTGATCCACCTCGGCACGGTGATAGTGCCAAGATGAGTTAATTCTTGCCGGAAGGCGACCCAAGAATTGCTGACTCCTGCCGAAACAGGGTCGTCCCATGAAAGCTTCTCTAGCCATAGCCGTTGAAGCAGAATTTTTGCCCGAATGATCACCGGTGAAAGGAAACCCAACGGATCGTAAAGCTGAGCAATCTCCGACAGAATTACTCTCTTCGAAATCGTATTCCCGGCCGTGAAAGGGAGTGTCGTGAATTTGAATACGTCTGGCGTTGGAAGCCATGACAGTCCGAGTACTTTGGTCTCACCTTCGTCAATTGAGCGCGAGACCTCCGTACTGGAACTTACCCCGACCTTTTGTAGTAGCCCGTCATGATTGGTTTGCCATTTGGCTAAAGGAAAGCCGCCCGCGTTGCAAATCCCGATGAGTTGTTGCGCCTGTGTGATGAGCTCAGGAACGTGATCAGCACCACCGTAAATATCGTCCACGTATCGCCCCATTGTAAGAGGAGCGACCGCTTCCGGAAATTTATCACCCTCATCCTCTACAAGTTGAAGAAGTACCCGTACCGCGAGAAACGGAGCTGGTCTCGTTCCGTACGTGACCGTAGTCAGCTGATACGGAACGATGTTCCCATGATCATCAGCCCAAAGTATCCGTTGAAGATCCCAGTCATCCCGATGAACCCGGATTTGCCGAAACATCTTTGTGATATCTGTAGCAAAAATGAACCGATATCGCCGAACCCAAAGAAGAACGTCCGAAATATCCCGTTGCAACTTTGCCCCCGTGTGTAAAATGTCGTTTAGTGAAACCCCGGAGTCAGTATTGCTGGACCCGTTGAAGACAACACGGAGTTTTGTAGTTGTACTGCTTTCCTTCAATACCCCGTGGTGAGGAAGGTAATAAGCCCGGTCCCGAGACATCGAACTTGTCGAGGCCCGTACCATATGTTGTAGGGCCTCGTATTCGCCGAGAAACGACTCGTAAAGTTCCCGATAGGTTGAATCCCGTGATAGTTTCCGTTGAAGTCGTTGTACACATGCCAACGCCGTATTGTAGGACCCACCCAAGTGAACTGAGGTCGACTTGACCGGAAGCCGAACGACATAGCGACCCGTGATATCCCGAGAATGAGTGGAAACGAAATGAGACTCACACTCTTGCTCTTCCGGCGTGAGTTGAGAACCCGAATTGACAGCGACCTCCTCCTGCACCCAAAATCGCGAAAGAAGTTCCTGTAAATTCTGAAACCCGTGGTCCACTGCAACGTGATGAACGAGACCAGCTGAAATATGTGAGTCAGTAACGGGCCCGAGAATAACCCAACCGAAAAGAGTACCCTGTGCAATGGGAGCCTCAGGAGGACCCCGTTTGATCTGCGACCGAATGAATTGCCCATATACATCTGCTCCCAGTATGAGATCGATCGATCCCGGAGAAGAAAAGTCGGGATCTGCTAACGTGAGCCCTTGCAGATGATCCCAATGTAAATGTGATAGGGTAAATGAAGGGAGAACCGGCATTAACTTGGAAAAAATGTGAGCTTTTAATGTGAGAAATTCCGACGAATGAATTGATTGAAGTGTACAAGTAACCATTCCGCGTGTCTGTCCCGATGAAGTTCCCCCGATCCCGATAATCGGAACGGAGGATGATTCCCGTCGCAGCTTGAGCTGATGAACTATGGCGTCCGAGATGAGCGAGATCTCGGAACCCATGTCGAGTAACATGCGTACCCGATGAGTTGACCCATGCGGAGTTGAGAGGTTAGCTTGACCCGTGGCTAAGAGGACTGCCGTCCTAGTAGCTCCCGAAGATGAACAAGTTAATGCCCCAATACCTCATTGTTGCGTGCCCGGCATTTGAGATGGCGGCGCCTTGTCTGAAGATGATCCCGATGTTCCCGATGGCCCGTCCGGCTTCTGTGAACCCGATGGTGACGGCTCCCCGTACTTGGTCCACCCCACGTGAATCATGGTGTGGTGTTTGCGGTCGCACTCCTTGCACCGCGTTGTAATGTGGCAAGAACCCACGTTGTGCGAACCCAAACAATTGAAACAGAGCCGCAGTTTCGTGACTTCTGCCCGACGAGCCTCTGCCGACAACTGCCTGAACTTGGGACACGTGACGATGTAATGTGGCTCCCGACAGTACGAGCACAGACTCTTATTTTCTCCCGTGGTCGTCGCGTGAACTCTTGAACCCGGTGGCCGTGATGAAGACTTTGAATCCGATCCCGATGATGTTGCCTTGGCCAATCCCGCTGATTGAGGCTTGCCCAATTCCACGCCTTCCAACGCCCGAGCCCGATTGGTGAGGAAGGCCCGAAGCTGAGCAAAGGATGGCGGTTCCTTGGATTGTCCCGCCTTCACTTCCCAAGCTTCCCGAGTGTGTGCGTCCAAACGTCGTGCGATGACGTAGACGAGCATCCAATCCCAATGTTCGATGGGAGCTCCCAAGGTCTTGAGTGAATTGCATGCCTCCGTGATCGTGTGAAGCAATGCATGAAGATCCCGAGCTGAACGTTGAGCGATGACCGTTGTGTTGAGCAGACTCTCCAAGTGCGACGAGACCAAGATCCGCTTGTTCTCGTAGCGCTCGAGCAGAGTGTCCCAGGCTGTAGCGAACGATTCTGCCTCGAGCGAAAGACTAGCGATTAACTTCGCCGCTTCCCCCGTGATGGCAGAACTGGGATAATGCATCCGCTCCACGTCCGTGATCCGAGGGTTCAACCGAACCAAGGCTGTGAATAGGTCCCGGAATGCGCCCCACTCTGAATATGCTCCCGTGAATGATGGTAGTGGGATTTTCGGTAAGTCCAATCGACCGTCGTTGGACGAACCGCTGCCCGAGAACTGAGTACCCGATGGAGGCCGTGAAGCTTGTTGAACTTGATCCCGATATCGTGCGAGACGCGCGTTGATGTCGGAGTGAACGTTGCAGGCGACTGCGTAGACGTCCTCCTGCACGTAGCTGCTGGTCAGGAACTCCGCCGTGCAAGCCTCCGTAATGGCGTCATGAACCGATGAAAACTTGGCCCAGATTTCGTTCGAAGATGCTCGCATATCGTCGAGCTCCGAGAGTGTAAAGTTGCCCGCCTCCGCTTGAACCAATCGGTCTAGTGTACCCCGCATCATGGCAATGCGTGAATTTTGTGTAACCACCTTGAGCGATAAGGACCAGTAAGCTCGGTCAGTTGAACCCGAGACCCGAGTCGAGGGGAGAGGTAGATCTCGCCCCGTCTGGCCCGGTGATTTTTCTCGCTTTGGCGGATTCTGCTTGGTAAGCCCGGCTTGAGTTGGGTCCGTAGGCACAACTAACGTCGGTGTTTTGTTTTCCGAGTCCACGGTCTCAACGTACTCCTCGTCGTCCGACATGATCGAGGAGTGTGCGCAAAAGAGTCACCCGAAAATTAATGAAAGGAAGAACAAAAAGTGAAAACTCGCAAAAGGCCCAGTGAGACCCAGACCGCACGACCGAACTGAATCGGAATTGTCTGCACCGAACCCGAAGCACTCGCGAGCCCGAGAATTCACTCAACAAGTGGTGCAAAAAATGAAAACTCGCCCGAAAATGAGAAAGTCCGCGACGATGTGAATACTCAACCGAAATGAATCGGAATTGTCCGAACCGAAACCCGAAGCACTCGCGAGCCCGAGAATTCACACAAGAATTAATGCAACAAATGAAAAATCGCACGAAAACGAGAAAAAACCGCAGCGATGTGAATGCTTAACCGAAATGAATCGGAATTATCCGAACCGAAACCCGAAGCACTCGCGAGCCCGAGAATTCACACCAGAATTATTCGAGAATGACAACTCGCACGAATGCACGTGCTGCCCGATGAAAAACGAGACTTGTGTGCATAAGCACGAACGAGTGTTGTCGGTGTTCGCAGAGCACCTGTCACGAGCGCGTGAATGTGTGAGAGAGGGGTCTTGGTCCAATATGGCGGCCACTGGCGACCACCGCGAACTGTATCTGTCGCGCAACCCGAGTGTGAGCGTGAGAGAGCACGAACGCCTCGCGCGTACGAGAGAACGAATGTGCCCGATGTCGACCGAGGGTTCGACCCGAGCGAGAGATCCCGAGCGCGCACCGTCCAAAACCGAAGATGGCGGCCACTGACGACCACCGCACACTGCCTATTGTAGCGCAACCCGAGTGTGGGAACGAGAGAGCACGAGCGTGCACTACGTGAATATGAGAGAGACCGAAAGCCGCCGACGACGTACGAATACCCGATCCAAGCGTAACCGTCACTCGAGGCACAATACTCTGAGACTATCCCGTACCCGAAGAGAACGCCGAAAAATCCAATGTCCCGAAACCCCACTGTAATTACACTTATGTTCGCTGCGCTGCACTAATGGCCACCAGATCCGGCTCGAAGGACCAAAATGTTTGTGAAGGGATCTGGTGTAGGTGGATCCAAAAGAAAAAAAATAATGCAGACGCGAACCCGATCGTTGAAGAATATAACAAAATATATATATTTTTACTAGATATAATTACAGTAGAAAATCGATGAATGTATTTCCCGATGAAAATGTCCCTAGTGAAAACGTGGCTCGCAGAGCACGTTTTCAGAATGTACGAGAAAAACCCGTGTACCGAGAATGACTCGTGCCGCGCCGAGAATCCCGAGATATCGGAGGAATCGTGAATAAATTGAGCCCGGGATGTTGCCCACTGAAAGTCTGAATTTTCCTGAACAGATCAGAACCCGTCGTTTTGAATTCAACCCGTAATAATAGCGAAACGGCCAAATTAAAATGCGAACTGTAGCGCGACACGCGTCCGATCGATTCTCGTGTTGGACAAAGACTAGCAAATCAATCATGGCGATCGATGAGAAGGACCCCCCGCATGTATCGATTGCCCGTTAAATTGTCGCCCGGTACGTGGCGCCATCGACGGAAAAACGCGACCCGACCCGCTCGCTCGCGTGACCCGAAACTTGACCGTGTCACCCGGTAACTTTTCCTCATTCCTGAACAGATGGTATTAAGTTGATGAAGATTGAGGGTATTAAAGTCAGCGGCGATTACAGAGGCCGACTCCAGTTCGTTGAGGAGAGCACCGCGGGAGATACTGACCGTTAATGACTGGCCCTCAGTCTGCCATGACGCGTTGGGCAGATTGTAGTCCCCAAATATGTGCAGATTGGCTGGGCCACACGTATTAAGAACCGACTGGACACTACCACTGTGAGCATGGTACAGAGCAGGTGCAGATGGAGGTGGTAAATAGAGTGCCCCAATGATAGTTGCCCGACCCGATCCCATTACACAGATTACACACATCCCATTACACATTTTAACCCTAGGACCCTACACTATCCGTACAAAACAAATAATCTATACAGGGGTTACGCACACCCCAGCATTTCAAATCAACGCTACTAATGGACCGTTTATCGTTGAGAGCTTTTTTTTCAATCGAATTCTGAAAGACTGAAAAATGGAATAGGAAACGTAAGAAAAACCTAATATGAATTTTTCGTCGTGAAAAATGCGATTGAACAAAGCGAGAAAATGATTTGAGCATTTCTCACTAAAAATAATTTAAAAATCTTGACACTTTTTGTATGCGTATTTTGAATAATTTTTCGATTGATTCCTGGAAAAGACCGTAAGGACCAAGCTTAAAAAAATTGCAGACAAAAAATTCGAAGTTCTTTTGTAATTTGACAAGGGGTAAAAATGGAATTTTTTTTTTTAATTTTCATTCGTTTTGGCGTGGTTTCTTGAGGGAAAAAGTGTAGATAAATGTAAAGAAAATTTATTTTATGTAAAAAAATAGTGTTTTTTATTTCACAAAAACATATTGAAGAGTAATAAACTGATTACACAGCCCCACAAAAAAGAAGGTCGTGATTTGGGGGACTGACTATGGTATTCCTATGTATTTTTTGACGCTGAATCCGAATCTGAGGTCAAAAAAATTCGTTGACCCCCAAACTTACGGTCAAATCAAGGTCAAATCTAGAGAATCTATTGTTAACAAAGTAAACCAAAATATCTATACGTTTTTTGGGTCGCTGAATCTAAATCCGATGTCCGTTTGACCCCATCACGTTAGGTTCAAGGTCAATTGAAGGTCAAATGTTCTATTTCCACAAAAACTTCATTTTTGATCCTAGATTCGGAAAGAGCGGAAAATTCTACATTCAGATACGTTTATAGAAATTTTTGTACATGACCTCTAAATGTCATACGAAGGTCAAACAATTTCACAGGCACACAAGAAAAAGTGGGGTGTTTGAAAGACAAGACTATGTTACCAATACATTTTTGGGGTCGCTGAATCCGAATCCGGGGTCTGTTTGATCCGATCACGTTAGGTTCAAGGTCAGATCAAGGTCGAATCTGGAGAATCGATTTCCCACGAAGTAAACCGAGATATCTATGCATTTTTGGGGTCCCTGAATCCAAATCTAAGGTCCGGTTGAACTAATCAGGCCCGACTCAAGGTCGGATCAAGGTCAAATCTTGAGAATCTATTGCTAATGAACTAGGCCATCTCTATTTGGTTAACTCTTCGTTGTTATTGCTATGATCGGACCTGTGATTGAACTAATGGAAGTGGAATTGGGGCTATTGGTTGAACCTACAATTGTAGGTTCAACCGATAGCCCCAATTAAATTAAACTACTGGAAGTGGAATTGGGGCTATTGATTGAACCAACAATTGTAGGTTCAACCAATAGCCCCAATTACACGTCCAGTAGTTCAATCACAGGTCCAATCATAGCAATAACAACGAAGAGTTAACAAAATATAGATGGCCTAGTTCATTAGCAATATATTCTCAAGATTCGACCTTGATCTGACCTTGAGTCGGGCCTGATCAGTTCCAACGGACCTCAGATTTGGATTCAGGGACCCCAAAAATGCATAGATATCTCGGTTTACTTCGTTGGCAATCGATTCTCTAGATTCGACCTTGATCTGACCTTGAACCTAACGTGATCGGATCAAACAGACCCCGGATTCGGATTCAACGACCCTAAAAATGTATTGGTAACATGGTCTTGTCTTTCAAACATCCCACTTTTTTTTGTGGGCCTGTGAAATTGTTTGACCTTCGTATGACATTTAGAGGTCATGTACAATAATTCTATAAACGTATCTGAATGTAGAATTTTCCGCTCTTTCAGAATCTAGGATAAAAAATGAAGTTTTTGTGGAAATAGAACATTTGACCTTCAATTGACCTTGAACCTAACATGATGGGGTCAAAGGGACATCGGATTCGGATTCAGCGACCCCAAAAACGTATAGGTATCTTGGTTTACTTCGTTAACAATAGATTCTCTAGATTTGACTTTGATTTGACCTTAAGTTTGGGGGTCAACGAATTTTTTCGACCTCAGATTCGGATTCAGCGTCGAAAAATACATAGGAATACCATAGTCAGTCCCCTAAATCACGACCTTTTTTTTTTTGTGGGGCTGTGTTATACATGAAATTGTTTAAAAAATAATGCACTCGGCTCATCGAACAGGATATTGATCTGGTTTTACATTATAAAAGTGAAAAAATCCCTACATGTAGTTTGACATCGGATATTAGAAATGAAAAAACAAAAAATAAATGCATTTTGTAGCTTAACATAAATGCATAAATGTAGTACAACATAAAATACAAATAAATATAAATTCAGTTCGGTGCGCATTGAGAGCACTGCATCGAGCGATGATCTTGGCAACGTAGCTGTCGGCATTTCGAACATAGATATTTGGTTTTTTTTTATCTTTATTACGAGGACAAAAAGCGCAACGTATTTGTTTGTCCAAAGTGTAGTCAATGACGTCAGGAACTGGGTTGGTAGTGAAATCGATGTCTAACACCAATTCAATCAAAGCACGGACTTGGACCCGCAAAGTTGAAACCATCAAACGGCGTTGCAAAAATGGCGTGACCAGATAGTATGCCAAATTTTCATTAAATTCACGACGAGTGATTAAATTATTATTTTCATTCAATGAAAATAAAATAAACGCATTTATTGAACTTTGATCCAAAATTCCGTAAAAGAAGCGTAAAGGCCATCGTCGAGTGCCACGAGTTACAGTATATTCATGACACATTTGGTACATCGTATCCGTTGCGCCTTTATTTTTTATTGCAATCTAAAATTATTTCGGGCTTGTTGCGATCGGAACTAATCCGTCCAAATTTGTGCAAGGAAGATATCAGAAGAACAACTTTATTCTTCTTGGGGCAATAGGAAACAAGCGTCATAGTATTGGCATATACAAATTTACTGCCTTGAACCTCCGAAATTGTCTTCATCGCTTCCGGGATTTCTCGCTTGTCCTTCCGAATCGTTCCCACCAATGTCAGTGAAGATTCTTTCTTGAGCGTTTCAACAAGCGGAATTGATGTGAACCAATTGTCGCAGGTAATATTTCTATTACTTTCGACAATTGATTCACTCAGTTTCTGCACGTAATAAGTCGGAATACTCTTGCCCGGATCCACAGCAACTCGCCCAACGTATGGAATGGCATCAATCGAATATGCAGTTTCGGAGTCATTCATGGTCACAATTTTCAAGCCATATTTGTCAGGCTCATTTCTGATGTAGACACGAAATGCACATCTTCCACGAAAACGTAGCAACTGCTCGTCGATTGTCACATTTTGCCCGGGATAGAAGTTTGATTTGCTCTTACCGATAAAACTATCCCAAACTTTCCTAATTGGTGCCAATTTATCCGCTTCTCTGCGTTCATGGCGTGTTATCTTATCATCAAACCGTAGAACAGAAAGTATAAACTCGAATCTCGCGCGAGGCATCGTCGCACGGAAAATCTGTGAACTCAATTTCCCGTACAATGTTTTGATGTTACGGTGAGTTGACCCTTGTACGCCCGAAAAATATAGCAGGCCAATGAATGCTTTTAGCTCAACAAGGTCTATGTTGTGGGTAAATGTCGGACTGGTGGTGAATCGAGCTCGTTTGCTTGCTATTGCTTCATTTGTATGGACGACTATTTTTTCCAGCGTTTCGTCAGGTAACAAAAGTGACCATGCTGCACCTTCGCTCACTACATTGGCTCCGGCCCCAACGCCACACGGCCTGTACATCTGTTGAGCAGTTGTACTGCGAGAGCGGGGAGCAGCAGGGTCGAGTGACTATTTGAATCGGTTTTTCCCGTAGAGTAATTTACCTCGAGTTCCGCCATGAGTAGACTGGGATGTACGACGCCTTTTCATTCTCTCCGCATCTCGAGCGATCATGTCATCGTCTCTGTCAGCATCGTCACTCGCAGAATCTCGCCCATCTTTTAAATCATTTTCATCCGAACCCTCCAATTCTTGTTCGTGGTCTGATTCAGAATCAGCCGAGTCATCGTCCTGGACTTCCTCTTCATTGGTCTGCGCCTGCAGCACCCTCCGGACCTCTTCCGCCTTTCGTACTCGCGACCTCGTTTCCATGGCTTTATTCTAATGAAAACAGTTAATAGTATACAAAAATTTATAGCAACTCTCTTTATAACAAACAAATTTTTCCAGAGGTTAATTTTACATAAAATACTAGAGTTAGTTATATACTTACACAGAAGAAAAAAAATAAACAAAAATAATAATAATAATAAATTAAGAATGGTATAAAAAAAGTTTAAAATGTCTCTTCTGTTGATAACAAGCCGATTTATGACAAAAACGTTAGAAATAAATATATACTCACACAGAAGAAAATATCGCAAAATGTGTGGGGTTACGCTACCCCCAAACTCTCGAAAAATACACACTGCGTCACTTCCAAACTCTAACTGATGGTTATTCCTGTACGAACCTGCCCTAGACAGTCCCCCCTCCTAATGCATTCGGTGATTCAACGTGACTACCCAAACTGCCGGAGCGCCAGTAGTTAGGGAGGCGAAGAGGGGATTTTTCGGGGATACTCAAGCGCGGCAGTTTAAGATATGAGAGATACCTTAGACCTAATAGAACAACATTTTTCTTTACGTGTAATCGACTTGAAACTTTGTACTCGGGGGTTTTCGGGGTCGCTGATAACGAATCCGCACTCGAAGTTAGCAAATTCAAGATGGTGGATCCAATATGGCGGACCAAAAATACAAGAAGTCCTCTAACGAAAGTAAAAGTTGGTACTCGGGGGTTTTCGGGGTCGCTGACAACGAATATGCACTCAAAATTTTAAAATTCAAGATGGCGGATCCAATATGGTGGACCAAAAATGCCAAAGGTCGTTTGACGAAAATAAAAGTTGGTAATCAGGGGATTTCGGGGTCGCTAATAACGAATATGCACTCAAAATTTTAAAATTCAAGATGAGAGATCCAATATGGTGGACCAAAAATGCAAAAGGTCGTTTGAAGAAAATAAAAGTTGGTAATCAAGGGTTTTCGGGGTCGCTAATAACGAATATGCACTCAAAATTTGAAAAAAAAACAAAAAAAAAAACAAAAACAAAGAAACAAAAAAAAATTACAAAAAACGAAAAAAAAATTTTTTAAACGAAGAACAAAATAACATAAAACGAAATTTTTTTTTTTAAAACGACAAAAAATAAAAAAATTCAAAAAAAAATTAGAAACGGAGACATCAACCGACATGTCCTCGTTCGTGTGTCTCTGGATTTGACTGAGAGCGGTACTTTTTGGAGAAAATTGAGGTTTCCATTTCCTAAATCGTATATGCAGTACGTTTGTATATCGTACTCTAGTATAAAAGTTGACCTCGAATAAACGGTTTCTCAGGTCTGCATCGGCCGTGTTACATGCAATTTACAATCAATGCCTCCAGAAATATCTATGCACTGATCTTACGCTAGATAAGCATTGTTTTTCGCATGCAAGTCGCCATGTTAGATCCACCATCTTGCATTCCCGAAGTCTGACCGTGAATTCGTAGTCAGGGACTACATCAACCTCCGAGTACTAACTTTTACTTTTATCGAACCACTTTTTGCATTCTACGTCCACTATTTCAATTTCCAAATTTTGAGTACTGATTCGTTATCAGGTACCCCGAGTACCAACTTTCACTGACATTGCACAACTTTTTGTATTTTTGGTCCACCATATCGGATCCGCCATCTTGAATTCCCAAATTGCGAGTGCAGATTCGTTATCAGCGACCCTGGAAACCCCTGAGTACCGACTTTGACTTCCGTCAAAGGACTTTTTGCAATTTTGGCCCGCCATATTGGATCCGCCATCTTAAGTTTCCGAATTCCGAATTCTGTCACCAATTTATTAGTGATAGAAGAGAGCAAACGATATTATCACGTACCGCGCGGGTACCACAACGCACATCAACAGCTGGAGCGCGAGACTAGAGACGCAGCCGCGCGGTGAGGACTAACAACGACAATACTCTAGACGCGCTGTTTCAACCAATCACAAAAAGGTCAATAATGGCCGAAATGTTACGAAACTTAGCAAACATACTTTTAGGACTCATACCTACGCACTGGTAACTAAATCCCAAAAACGACCTAAAGTGACTTAGGTCATTCTTTGAGCGAACGGCTCATATGTTTATGGTCCCCTACCATAGACCTATATGCCCTCAGTATGACGCCGATTGAAAAGAGAGAAAAGACCCAACGGCATATTTCTATCCTTCAGCTCAATGTAATGTAATAATATAATAATACAATGTAATAATGTAATAATACAATTTTTACTACATTTCATCTACATTTACGTTGATTGTATCTATCGCTTTATCGTCATTCTTAAATTCCCCGTTTTATCAGGGAGAAAGAAAGGAAAAAAAAAGAAAAAAAAAACCTTTTTCGCTCAGATTAAGAGAACCCACCAACATTTTTGTTTGATTAAGAAAATATGCTTTAAGGATACCGAGATAAACCTCCCCTATGAAAATCTGACGCGCTCGAGTATTCCAAAAGAACTTTTTTTTTTGCATTTTCAAACATTTGTCGTAACTTATCGTCACGCCGAAATCGTCAGTTTTTTTAAAGGGAGCTTCCTTGGGGCCTACTTAACACCCCTTCCGAAAATCTGATGCACTCGAGTAAATTTTTTTTTTTCGGATTTTTGACTACTTTATATGCCTACCCCCACCACGCAAACCAGCAGATTAGTATACCGTTGTTATCAGAGGCACTTGGGGCATACGTGGTATGAATATCTGACGCGCTCGAGAATGCCCAAGTAACTATTTTTTTTTACATTTTTGAAAAACCGTACACGCCATACTCACCGCTAAAATGGTTTTTACCATACGAGCTTTTCTTTTCGAAATTACTTCATCTTTCGATTTTGATAGGTCTCGACGGTGCTTGAGAATGTCGCCATTTAGCGACCTCACCTCCCTACCTACAGGGCCGTAAAACATATGTGGGGTTTGGGGTACCCATGTGTAGGGTCCTAGGGTTAATTATAAAAGCTTACAGAACTGTTGTTCCCGTGTACGGAAATGATATATCTAATTCTAATATAAGAAAAAAAATTTGACATTGAAATATTCCACGCTTTATTTTTCTACCTATCCTTGAACTGCGATCACGCGCCTTGGCATCAGCATTCTTTGGGTACAAAAGTCACTTTTAGCGACTATCATATTTCAAGCGGCACGTGCATCAAACCAACGATTTTTCGAATCGTTATACAGAAATTGCTGATTCCATAGGTTATCGTATGTAGACGATCAAATTTTTTTTGTCATTGTTATGGCTAAGAAAAACGAGTAATCTTTATAGGGTATCATATGTAGACGATCAAATTTCTTTTTGTCTTTGTTATGTCTAATAAAAATGAGTCATCTTTATAGTGTGGCTGGGGCTAGTAAAGAGGGGTGACGGCAGAGTATAACCTAGACCCTAGAGCACGACCATCATTCGTGATCGAACCGTAGTCAGACATCAAAGTAAAACTTCAAAGACGAAACCTTTTCTCATTTGAGACGTATGCAAAGAGAACGACGCGAATTAAAACGGCGAATAGCAGCGCTTTTACAAGACATTGCATGTATCAAAACGGCAATACAAGCGAGATCGCGATTTCTCTCTTTGACACGAAAATTTGACGATTTGAATTTATTTTAATAGAGGGGGTTGAAAGTTTGAGATTTTCGTGATTTTTGCCTCGGAGACTCATTTTCAAAATTTCGTAACTCCGGTTATTTTTAAGCTAAAGAAAACTTTTTTTTTTCATTTTGAAGATAAAAGAGTGAATTTTGAGAAAAAAATATTTTCAAAAAAATTTATAAAAAATTTCATATTGTTATAAACAATTGAAATGTTTAAATCAGTTTTTAACCATGGCCCTCAAATTTTAACGATTTCTTAATACAACCATCGTATTCTACGTCAAATTTTCTATAAAAAACGTATTTTTTATTAATGGAGAAATTATGTTTACTGGTAGAGATAAATTAATTTATTTAGCGCAGCACGTCGTATCGGCGCGCGGGTACCTCTGCATGCCTGTTTTTCTAACCCCACATCGTTTTTCTCATCAACATTATTGATTATTCAACTATTAGTCTATTTTGTCGATCAAGTACAAATTATTATTAGCAAACAGGACTTTATGATTAATTGAACAAAATAAAAACATGTAAGCAAATGAAAAAACAATTAATTACGATTTTAATGAAAGTTTTCTTAAAAATGTTATTTATCAGTAGTTAATAATCTCCTACTTAATTGTAGGAGAAAGTACAAAGTAGAAAGTACTTTAAAAGAAAAGTAGGAGATTATTCATATTGATTTTTGTATTTTTTTTTGTTTTTTTGCATTTATCGACGTATATATCGACTGATAATTGTTGCTGCGATCATCAAGATCGTTTTTTCTTGTATATTCAGTATTTATACATAAGTTTTGAATGTATTCATCATTTTAGGACTAGAAAAACGTTTGTTTCATCCATGCAAATTAATTATTCACGTATTAACGAAATAAAAATGACAAAAGTCCGATGAGACACCTCTAAATCTTGAAGGACCGACCCTTCCTTTCGCGAGGATTATGTTTTTATGTCCATGTATAGCTTAAGATTGTGTAAAGAAAAAAAAAATTATCGATTTACTTTGAAATAGTCTAATGTTCACTTGAGACCATATTCGTGTCGACGGCTTGATTCGAAGACAGCCCGAACTTTCCGAGTTTCCCAGCGGAAAAAGAAAACGTTCCTCTAGTGTGACCGGGTCCCTTTCCTCGTATTTAATTTTGGTAAGAATTAAAAGATATAAGTAATCTCAAATCGTGTAAAGGTCCGGAAAGTCGCGGGACGTCATATGCATGGGTCGAGCCTCCACGCGACAAGACTGCTGCGTCTGTGGTTAAGGGGGGATCCTGCTTTAGAAGACCAAAAAGAAGTTGATTTTCGAGAATTTTTTTGAAAGGGAAAAAAAATGTATCCCATCGAACTTAGGGGTATATTTTCTTATGTATTTGGAGTGTAAAAATAATTTTTTTTCAGTTAAATACAATAATAAACTGCAGAGCAATGAATCCTTTCCGTGAGCGCCTTTCCACTGTAGTCTCCGATTGGCGCGAATGATGCAGTTCGTAATTCTTGTCAGAAATAAAAAAAAACGAAAAAAAATTTCAATTATCATATGTCATCTTCTGGGTGACCTAAAAGAAACTGGAATAGTCATGAAATCATAATTTTTTTCAGGCTTGAAAAGATAAAAATGTGTATTTAAAAAAAAAAATCACTGAACTTTCGTGTTTTAATAGATTCAGTTGGTAGTGAGGATCGGAGAAATGAACAGATCAAACGAAAGGTTTATTATCAAAAGATGAAGTTAATTATTTATTGAATGATTCTTAGCGTTGCCCGACGAGGTTCGAAGCGCGAGATCCTCGCTCGAGCTATACAAGAGTGTAACTGAAGAAAACAAAGCGATTAACGCCTCGAGAATGTGTGGATGTAGTGTACGTGTGTGTGGTGTGAGTGTGTGTGTAGTGTAAGTGTGTGTTGACAATTTAATGAGAGAATACTGAACATTCCGCCAGTCTCGTCTGAGGACGAAATTGAGTTGAAGGGCTCGATTATTATCATTATGTATATGTTTTTTTTTCCTTTTTTCACTGGGCTTCGTCGTCTCTGAGTAAAGGGCGAAGCTTCACGACTGGGCGAATGAATGATGGAGTCGCTGTCTTCACAGTCGCAACTCGGACTCTGTTGTCATGTCCCGAGTGAATGTTGGTAACACGAGCAAGAGGTTACTTGGTCGGTGGTAGATGTTCGTTTTTTATGAGAACGAGATCGCCAATTTGTAGAGAACTCTGAGGTTGTTGCGATTTGTACCGAGACTGCAAATTATGCAGATACTCTCTAGACCATCGATCCAAGAAGTGGCGTTGCATTTGCTGGATAAGCTGAAATCTTGACAGGCTCGACGGAGGTAGCGCCGCTAGGGACGTTTCCGGAATCGCAGTGAGAGGTTTACCGGTTAGTAAGTGAGCAGGTGTCGGAGCGGAGATATCATCAGGATCATCGGAAAAAGCTTCGATTGGAAGGGAATTAAGACAAGCCTCCACTTGGGAAAGAAGTGTCGTCATTTCCTCGAAGGTCAAGGTGGTTTCACCTATCACTCGTCGAAGATGGTGTTTAACCGATTTTACAGCGGCTTCTCAGAGGCCGCCGAAGTGTGGAGCTGCTAAAGGATTGAACTTCCACAACGTTCCATCGTTGGCGAGTATGTTCGCGATTTTTTCGGATTCAGCGGAGACAGTGGTAAAGAGCGCTTGTAGCTCGGTGTCTGCTCCGACAAGGTTTGTTCCGCAATCACTACTTAGCGTCGCACACATTGCTCTGCGAGAAACGAATCGTCAGAATGCTGCTAAGAAGCTCTCGGTGATGTAGTTGGACACCACTTCCAGATGTACAGCTCTCGTCGAAAAACAAACGAAAACTGCAATGTAAGCCTTGTGCGATTTGTGACCCCTTCCCTTCGTAGCTCGAAGATAAATTGGACGAGCATAATCCACCCGAGTGGAGGAAGGGCCTGTGTGACTTGACCTTTCGGAAGGCTCCATAATTTAAGTTGCTGCGGTCGCTCAGTGTCTTGTGCAAATGAGGCACCGGTGTATGACGACCCTTACTGCATTGCGACCACCGATTAACCAATAATGTTGTCGGAGGGTGGAGAGAGTAAGTTGGACTCCACCGTGGAGAGTTTTCTTGTGGTAATGCTTGATAATTAGCGTAGTTAGTGGAGACCTTCGTGGTAGTAGGTACGGGTGTTTTTCATCAGGATCGAGCAGAGCGTTTTTTGCCGTCCATCTGTCCGGAGATGGCCTTCATCGTCGAGAAGAGGATTTAGTGGGAGAAGTGGCCCTTTTTGAGCGCTATTCCTGACTCAAGAAGATGAATGCCAAATTCAAAATTGTAATTTTGTTCGGCTCGAATGAGACACTGGAGGGATGCAGGAATTTCAGAGGGCTCAAGTGTTGAGATTTGATTGCAATTACCATTTATTGTGGTAATGACGCAACGACACCAAGCCATTATTCTTAACAATCTTGTCAAGTTTGAGTACCGAGTAAGGAGATCATACGGCTCGTCGTTTGCGTCGGCAACGGCGTGAGAGCTTAGACGAGTTTCAGGGAGATCATCGAGGAGTTCTTGAGGACGAGACGGCCGGCTGTGAGCATCTTCCTCTACCCAATCAGGACCTTTCCACCACAGAAAGTGGGTTTGAAGCTCCGATGCAATCACTCCTCGAGACGCGCAATCTGCTGGATTGCTTGCTGACTCAACGTGATGCCAAATAGCATTTGGGAGAGTGATTTGAATGGCAGCGACACGATTAGCGAGGTAAGTTATCCACCTCGTCGGATGTGCACGAATCCACGCATGTGTGATTGTCGAGTCTGATCAAAGGTGAACCAGACAGTCGAGTTCGAGCATTGTAAGGACGGTTTTCGCAAGTCGCGCGATGAGGTTAGCAGCGCAGAGTTCCAAACGTGGCAAGGATACCTGCTTGACTAGAGCAACCTTAGTTTTTGCAGATATTAGCACAACTGTAGATTGCTCCGCGCGACTGACGCGCCAGTACACTACAGCA
Organism: Rhorus exstirpatorius; assembly: GCA_963564615.1. Classification (NCBI taxonomy): domain Eukaryota; kingdom Metazoa; phylum Arthropoda; class Insecta; order Hymenoptera; family Ichneumonidae; genus Rhorus; species Rhorus exstirpatorius. The sequence goes on along the minus strand of OY751314.1, from coordinate 292,528 downwards.
GCATAGGCCATTTGTGATGTGTCTCTAAATCCATGAAGCTCGACTGTATGTAGCGATGATTTTAATCCGAGCCATCGTGGAATGCGAAAGTTCGAGATTTCTGGTAGATCTGAGTGGATTTCGGCCCAACGTTTAGCTTGTTTATCAGGTAGTGCGTCGTCCCATTCGAGTTTCAGCAGCCACAGTGATTGCATCAAGATTTTTTCGAGTATAGTCACTGGTGCTAGCCATTAAAGTGGGTCAAAGAGTTGAGCAATACGAGACAGCACATTTCTTTTGGTCAAAAGCTGCTGAAGCTCAGTGGGCTTTAGCTGGAAAAGAAAGGAATCACTGCTCGCTTGCCACGATAACCCCAACATGTGGAATGTTTCCGGACTTCTGGCGGGAGATGGTCAAGAACTGCTGGAGTGTTTGATGTCCATTTGTGTATAGCGAAGCCGCCCGTTTTGAGCAGCTCGATTAATTCCTTCTGCTTGATCAAGGTGGTATCAATGTCGTCAGAGCCAAATAGAACATCATCGACGTAGACGTCATTCGAAAGTGCTGTGGCTCCAATTGGGAAGCGCTCCCCTTCGTCATGAGCGCGTTGACGAAGTACTCTCATCGCAAAAAATCAAGCACAAATAAGCCCGTACGTCACCGTACGGAGACGGTAAGAATTAATTGCCGCGGAGGAGTTTTTCTGCAGCAAATTTGTTGAAGATAGCGATCTTCTTCAGGCACTAGCACTTGCCGGTACATTCTTTCCATGTCGGCGAAGAACACTAGTGCGTGCGCTCTCCATTGAAGTAAGATGCTGATAAGTTCCGGCATAATCTTCGGGCCAACGTGAAGATGCTCGTTCAGAGAGTGGCCGGCGTTGGTTTTCTGCGATCCGTTGAAGACGACCCGAAGCATTCTAGTGGTGCTTGATTCTCGCATTACTCCGTGATGTGAAAGATAGTAGCAAGGTTGTGCCTTGCACTCGACGAGGAGATGAGCTCCATGTGATTGAGAGTTCCATACTCTGACATGAAGGCAGCGTATGCTTCGAAGAAGTTGGTATCCTGCGAGAAGCTTTGCTCCATTCGATGTAGCATTTTCAAGGGGAAAATAAAGGAGACACCGAGAGTATCGAGAGGTTTCCATACAGTTAAACGTACCGTGTATCTACCGTCTTGATTGCGAGAATGTGTCGCGAGAAAATGGTTTTCGCATTCAGCTTCTTCTGGTCGAAGACTTGGAAGTGAAGTTGCTATCTCTTCTTGCTCCCAGAAGCGCTGGAGAGATAAGGAAAGAGAAGTATCGAGCGAGATTTGCATGCTGTTCGGTGATAAGCAGTTAGACGAGTTTGGCGCGATTTTTCCAGAGATTATCCAGCCTAGTTGCGTGTTTTAAGCTACCAGAGTATTAGTGGTTCCCTTCCGAACTCCATCGAGAATTAGTTGCGAGTAGGCATCGGCACCCAGTAACAGCTCAATGGGACGTGTTGACGCAAAGTCTGGGTCGGCTAAGGCAAGTCCATTGAGTTGCTTCCACTGTGAAGTCAAGATGAGACTCGGTGGACGATAGGCAGTCAATTTTGGAAGAACGAGGGCGCTTACTTCGCACTTAAATCCCGAGTTTACGCTAGACGTGATCCAGAGAGAGACAGATCCTCGTGATGTCGTGGCAGTGTTGGCTCCGATGCCAATGATGATTACCGACGCGGATGATCGTGGGAGTTTCATTCGTTGAACGAGCGATTCAGCTATGAATGTTGCTTCAGATCCTTGATCTATTAGCGCGCGCACTAAGGGTTCGTCATTTCTTGAAGTCGATACGTCAACCACAGTAGTAGCAAGGAGAACACGTGTTGATACTGCTCTTGATATCTTCACGTTGTGAGTCGCGAGTTGAGTTGATATTGAGGGAGTTTGTCCCTCAGCTGGTTGTTGAGCGCCGATCAAGTTGGAAATTGTGGGTGATGACGAGCCAGAATCATGGAGAATTGTATGATGTTTACCCTTACAGACTTGACACGTTTTTTGAGAACGACAGTCGCACCCGTAGTGGTGCCCGAGACAATTTAGACACAATTTATTTGCTAGTACAACTGACTTTCGATCGTCAGCCGTTTCTGCATGAAAGGCTTCGCAGAAGAGAACAAAATGTCCTTCTTGGCATAAAGCGCATTTCTGATTGGTTGGAGCGTTGCTTGAGACGTGAGATTTGACTCCCTGTTGTGGTCACAAGGTAGATGGTTTTTTCGTGTTGCGAGACGAGCTCGAGGATGTGATTGTCGTGGATGCTGAACTTTCGCGAGGTTCTGTTGTTGTTTCGAGAGCTTCTATGGAACAAATGCGGTTCTCAAGAAAAGTTTGCAGCTCGTGAAAGGTAAGTGGTTCCTTTTTTGCTCCAACAAAGATCTCCCATTCCTGCCGAGATTGCTTGTCTAATTTTGGCACTGTAATGTATACGATAAAATCGTCGCAGTGGTCAACGGGGCGCCTTAATGCCTTCAGTGCCCCGATTTCATTGGAAGTTCCATTGTATAAGGCCTTTAAGTCCGAAGAGGATTTCGAAGTTATAGCTGAGACTGAAAAAAGGCTGGCGATTTGAGCATTGGTCAGTAGGCGAATTTTATAATATCAAGAGGAGAGAAGCTGCCAAGCGACTTCGAAATTGTCAGATTAAGAAGGCACTGAAGCTATTAACGCGGAAGCTTCCCTTGTTAGGCTCATTTCTCGATACTGCATTCGCTCCATTGGCGACAACGGAGCGTCGATCACCATAGACTTGAAGAGATCGCAATAATTGAGCCATTCTGTAAAGTCTCCCGAGAATTTCGGAATATTGATTTTTGGCGGTAATTGCCGCACTATTGGAGCGGGATCGTCTTTCGTGACGTCGTGACGGCTTTCGATAAAGATACGAAGATAGTCAAGTAATTTTCCCTTCTGCGTGAGATAGATTTCTTCAGTTGTTGAGAAGAAATCTTCGGTAAAGTACTTCGATTTAACGTCTTCACTCGATGCCATATCTTCGATCGCATCATGATCGAATTAGAATTGTTTCCATTTGTCTTCGAGTACCTGAAGTCGAGCTTCAAGGACTCCTTGAGTTATGTTTGCTTGACCGAGCTTTTTGACATTGTCGTGAATTCGATAGATTTGCCCAGACAGTTTGGCTTGCTTCTCCACCCGTGACTGCATGACTTGATTGAGACAACGACTGCAGATTCAGGGGTTCGAGTAATAATCGAAAAAGCATTACAAAGTCGCTTCAGCTGAGGGAAGTTGATACAGCAATGCGGCGTGACGCTGAGCTTGAGCGTGAGGTAAAGAGAAAAAGAGATAAGGAGCAAGAGCGTAAAGGCACAGCGACACAAGGAGCGACGAACGCTTCACTTGTGTTGGTTTCGTAGCGATGCGCACACTTTTATCGATACGATTCGATGGCCCAATGACACGAGGCACCAATACAATCAACGCTAGTAGAAGCACGCACTACACGCGCGCGCACCGATAGATACGCGACAGCAATACGAATGAGCGAGACGCAAACTAACACTCTCGCGGTGATACCACAACGCACTAACACTGCTGCGACCCATATATGTGAAAATAAACAAGAGTATTGCCCGTAAGATTTAAAAGAATTTTTCTTCGTAATGATCGACTTCGTTGTCGTAGTTTTTCGCTCGTAGATTTACTCCGATCCGGCTCGAAGGACTAAAATGTTTCAATAGATTCAGGTGGTAGTGAGGATCGGAGAAATGTACAGATCAAACGGAAGGTTGAAAATCAAAAGGCGAAGTCAATTATTTATTGAAGGATTCTTAGCGTCTCCAGACGAGGTTCGAAGCACGAGATCCTCGCTCGAGCTGTACAAGAGTGTAACTGAAGAAAACAAAGCGATTAACACCTCGAGAATGTGTGGATGTAGTTTACGTGTGTGTGGTGTGAGTATGTGTGTATTTAAAGTGTGTGTTGACAGTTTAATGAGAGAATACTGAACAGTGCTGTAAAAGTTATTTCAAAACACTTTTTTAAGAATTTTGTTAGTTCACTTAAAAGAGAAAATTCAATACCGAAGATAACAAACTTTGGTTCAAGTCGATAGGTCGTTTAGTTTTTTATGCTATCACACCCACCAATTCCGAAGAATCGAAAAAATGGAAACTCGAGAAAACGCGCTTCAAAGTTTTCAATAGCACGCAGAATTTCTCGATGCCCCTCTGCGTTCGGCTTCGTATCTCCGAAAATACTTCGAATTGGCATCTGTAACTTTGTGAATATATTCTTTGATAGTTTATCTATCGATTTCAGCAAAAAAAAAATAATTTTTGGACCTTCTAAAACAGATTCCTCCCTTAACGCATCTACGCGGATGCTCACGCAAACAGCCACTAATGGCCGATCACCCGTATGTCTGCAATCAGATCGAGGCGAAGAATTGACGGCTGCTGCGTTTCACGATCTTAAGACGTAAGTCATCCCGTTTCGAGCTGCACGGAATCCTGATATAATGGCCGCTATTATGGAAAGATTTAAGGGCTCATATACACTCGTAGCAGGCGACAGGACGCGATTTTCGTGGTTCTTTTTCGACAGGATAATAAATATTTATTGCCACACTGCTAACAACATTAATTAGTTGATGTTTTCATGTGCTTGAATAATTTTTTTCATTGATAAATATTTTAAAATGGTAGAACTACACCTGTATTCCAGGAGCACCATTTTTTGAGCATCAGTTACGGTGCACATGATAACTCGAGAATGGTTCATCTGACATTAGAATTTAAAAAGATTTCATTAATATATTTCATTAGTTTGGGACTGGACGAAGGATTTGTAAAAATTTTCATTTTTTAAATAACAACGACAAGCAATTGATTTTTAAGGTGCTAAATTTTCGATTTTTTTGCTACAAAAACTTTTTTAACAAAATTTAAAATCTTTCGTCCAGGCCCAAGCCAATGCAATATACAAATTAAATCTTTTCAAATTCTGATTTCAGATGAACCGTTCTCGAGTTATCATGTCCACCGTAACTGATGCTCAAACCCTAGAATACAGCTGTAGTTTCGCGACTTTAAAGTTTTTTTCAATGAAAAAAATTGTACAAGTAACAGTTTTTCAATAATCGTTTATTATCCTGGCCAAAAAAAATCAAGAAAATCAGATCCCTTCATCCGCTACGAGCATATATAATTTAGATAATTTATGTGCGCTCAGCATTAACATGTGTGCTCGTGTTAATAAGAGTATTTAAAAAAGACGTGGCTCTCGGAGACAAATGTAATGTATGGAACTCTGCGTGATTTCGTTGTATTGTTTTTTCAAATAATTTCTGTGAAGTTTGTTAGCAACTTTAATTGTAGGGAGATTGGCATAATTTTTGAGCGCTAATGAAAAAGTGCAAGTAATTTTAAACTGCTTTAGAATTATACAGTGCGATGATTTATTCACGAATTCGGAACAAGTTTTGTGCTACCGGAATAACGAGAGAGAATAGCGAGAGAGAGAGAGAAAGGGCTTGCGCAAAACAGAGAGTATGTGCGAAAGAAGGAGAAAGTGAGTAAAAGCCTTAACGAAAGATGCAGGAGAGTAATATATATTAGGAATATATTCTGTAGTAACGTTGTTACTGCTAGAATATCCACAGTCCATTCCAAGAAGGGAGCCAAGTGGCGCCCTCCCGCTCTACCTCCTCAGTCCCCGCACGGCATACTTCACGCATATACGTCATTACTTTTAAAGAACCCAGCTCGCAACAAGGTTATGGGACAAGTTATTCGGGTGGGACTGATCTATTCGGACGAGACAGCTCATATAATCCAGATCGAACTTCACTTAAGGTAAGTTCGTTCAATCGTAGTATTATATTTCGCCGTCTCGTCCTCTAGATCGTACGTGTAGATGTTTAAAGAAAGTTGCGAGCTCAACGGCAAATTTATGAATTGCTTCATGTTATTTCTTAATTAATTTGCAAACTCCACAAATTAAACATTACACCTTAGTACATATAACTTTCACATGAACTATAGTTTTTTTTTTTTTTTTTTTAATCTCTAATCAGCCTTATCAAAAATTGCAGATGCAAAATCTTGTGATTGAATCACAGGTCTGTTATAATACTTAGCGAAGACAACGGAGTTTTGAGTCCACCCTGCGGCTCGACGAATTAGCTCGATATTAACACCTTTTCTCAATGCTTTGGATGTTGCGGCATGTCTAGTGCTATGCGCGGTAAAAATTGTAGTATCAACTCCGCTTTTACCTATAGTTTCCCTAATCCATCGACTAATGGTCTGCGAGGTAGCCGTATGGAAGGGTTTTTTGTAAGTGAGAAACAAAAATTTGTCTTCTACGCAACGGATACTTTTCGTTCTCTCAATATAGTCCAAAATTGTGGAAGCCACACATACTTGTGGAAGTTCACTAAGGAAGGGTACGATTAAAAGTGGTTGATTGCGATTACGACCTGATGTTTTTAGGCAATCCGTTATATGGATTTGTACCACATTATTCACGACTGAGATATTTTCAACCCGAATCAGTGAGAGAGTTTGAACCCGCTGGGCGGTTATCAATACGAGAAGCGTTACAAGTTTCAAAGTTAATTTTCAAAGTTAATTTTCAAAGTTAATTTTTTTGCAACCTATAGACTTGGACGAAACGTAAGTAGATATATTAAATGATAATGGTATTAATAGTAAAAACAGTAGCTCAGAGAACCGCTGGTAGTGAATGCGCGGTTTGTGTGCGGCTCGGGCGATCTCCAAAGTTAAGGAGTATTGGCCGAGGCCACTACTTGGATGGGTGACCGCTTAGCCGTGCACTGGCTTGGCGCGTTGACTACTGAGCGGGAGGCATTTTTGCTAAGATTCGGATCGTAACAATAGGGAAACTCAGTAAAAATAAGGCCGTCTGTATCACCATGGGTTTCCCAAAGTTTCCCCATATCCACAGCGAATGCGATACAGTGAAGCAAAAAAGCAGCTGCGGATGCTACGGACGTTAGGGTAGCGTAGCGAAGTGCGGGCAGGGAGTGGTATGGTATGAGTTCTTACACCGACTCCCCTGAGGGTTGCGGGCTCCCAACACCATCTACCCTTGGTCTCCTCTCGTATCCGTTTGTCCCCGGTTCGATCCCCGCTGCCGGAGCTTGTCGCGCACTCGCTAGATTTAAACACCTGGGACAGAAACAGTCGTAGTTCGTACGCCCTGCCTCTGGAGCTACGTCCGAGCCCGTTTGTGCTTTTACCATCTGCTGTGCTACGACAGCTTCTCGCTGCCGGAGCTCGTCTCGCACACGCTAGATGTCAGCACATTGGGACAGAAGCAGTCGTAGTTCGTACGTCCTGTTTCTGGAGCTACGTCCGAGCCCGTTGTGTTTTCATCAGCTGTGCTACGGCATCGGGAATCGAACCCGAGACATCTTCCCAGCGGGTGGGGGTCGAAATTTCGAATAACCAAATGTAGAACGGTCAATATTTCAAAACTCCAGAATTGGAAATTTCATATAACGAACGATAATTTATTCGAAGTTTTTATTTTCGACAGATCATTGAGTCAAATACCTATTTCATGTAAGAGAGTTACTCAAATGCGCATTTATTCGAAAATATTATATTCAGACGGCCTATACTTCGAATGTGAATAAAAAAGATTCTACCGATGTAGAAAGTTTAGATTTTTGAAATTCAAAATAAAGAGCAGCCATTTTTTTTAAAGGCCAGTATATAAAATAGAAATACATCGAGAGATAATATTTCGAATGAGTGAAACGTAGATATTCAAAATAGCGAACGTTCAAAATAGCGAACATTCTAAATAGCGAACGGTCAAAATAGCGAACGGTCAAAATAGCGAACGTTCAAATAGTGAATCTGAAAGAAGCAAGCTACGCTGAAAATGGCATGGAATTAAATTTTTAATCCATTTTATTTATTTTTCCTTGCCTAGCATTAGTTTAAATAAACCCCGTTATGAGGTGAAAGCGGAAAATTGTTATTTTTTAAGCACGTCTGTCTATCCGTGTCAAAAAAAATCCCGAACGGTGAATGTAAGTGCAATTAAATTTTCACAGCTTAGTCATCTTGGGAAAATATTATAGATGTGACTATGTTTAGCTCGATAGGTCATTCTGTGGCCGATTTATTCAATAAAAAACTGATGATTCCTTTGCAGCACGGTGGCACCGTAGATCACCTTTTCCATAACCATTTTATGAGTTATTGGCGTAGTTTTCACTTCATTTCCGAACTTTTTGTTGCGTTTGGTATCAATTATATATTTTAGAATCTGAATTAATGCGCAATAATTTGATATCATGAGTAATTTTGTTCGTGGAAATAAACAGAAGTTGAAAAATTGTAATTATTCTGGAGAAAATTTATTATTAAAAAAAGTTACCAGAGTTTCCAGAGTTTCCACGTTCGCTAATTATGGATCTGCACTCAAAATCTGGAAATTCAGAATGGCGGAGCAAAATGCAAAAAATTACTTGGTTGGGATGAAATTTGGTACTCGGGGGCTATTGGGGTCGCTGATTACGAATCTGAGTTCAACGGTTAAAAATTCAAAATAGTACATCTAATATTGCGAACCAAAATGCAAGAAAAATACTTGATAAGGATAAAATTTATTACTTATGAGTTTTTGGGGGTCACCGATTACGAATCTGAGCTCAGCATTCAGAAATTCAAAATGGTCGGTTCGATATGGTGGAAAAAATGAAAAAAAGATTTATTGGGATGAAATTCGCTACTGAAGGGTTTTTGGGGTCGTTGATTACGAATCCTCAATAAAATTCCCAAAATTAAAGATACCAGATATAATACAGCAGACTCAAAGACACCAGAGTACAAAATATCAAGTTCATTAAAGACGAAAAAAAATGATTGCTCTAACACATTACAGGTTCGGTGCGGCAACGTTCTTTGCGTATAAGCTCCTGAGCGAAGTCGAGTACTTATACTAGTTTTATATAAACTGAACTTTGCAAACTAATAACTTTTGAATAGTTGTATTTAAAAATTTTGTGCAAGAGACCTTTTTGCAGAGCGTTAAATTATCTACAAAAATGTGCTATGGCATTATTGATAAGAATCGTCTTTCGCGAGTTATAAAATTGCATATGCCATAAAAAAATTTTTCCACTATTTTAAACTCGGGAAGGTTCCTTAATGCCGGGTTTCTTATCTGGAAGTCGGACTGTATATAAAAAATAAAACCAACATTTTCCTGTAACGTCATTTATATTAATTATTAAAACTTTTTATTACATAAATTTCAAATATTTTTCAACATTCTGCTGGTTGGAATATCCTCTGAGGGGCTTGAGTCGAATCTGTCCTACAAATAGGACACCGTCGATTCGTGGCGTCGCTCCAAAGCCTATCGGCGCACTCGGAACAGCAACAGCAATGCCCACACGGCCAATATATATGAGTGGCCCTCACCAAATAACAAATTTTGCACAAGCCTATAAAATAAAATTGTAACAAGGAGTACACAAAGTTAAATATGATAACATGCAATGCGAAATAAGCGCATAGTAATGATGTCGACGTTTCAAGAAATAGGAAAATTAAAGTATCAGAAAGCGACTTGACTACTTGTTTAGTGTTGTGATCACATCCATGAATTGAAATAATGGTCTTCATCCCGAAGATAAAGAATAATTTTAATGGATTCGTTTTTAATTTTTACAGCAACTTACAGCTGTTTACATTTGTTATAATCTATATCAAGTATTTACAAATAGTCACAAATGTTCAGTCAAGTTTATGGACTGAACAGACAGATGTACGGCCGGCCTTTCCGTTCAAGTGCCAGGCTAGCCCAATATATGACTGAATATTAGCGATATTATTTTGTTACTACACGCACTCGAAAACTCTACAGAGCTCATTTATATTATAAAGTAATTTAATATTTACGCCCTCTACTCGCGACTTTAATCATAGTGAAAACGTAAGTTTGAAAAAGTATGTAAACCGTAGTTCCGTCCAGCAATTGACGGATCTGGTAGCCAAAGGCAAGTAACACTACAAATGATCGACCGTGATTAAGCTATTATTTGTTGGTACAAGTAAAAAAATTATTTGAATGGAATATTTAAATTTATAATAAATAGTACTTATTTATAGAAGTACGAACACCATATTTCCCTCCAGCGCTTGGAACCAGCACCAGCAACACCGCGGGTCACGTTCAATCAGAATACAAGCGACCCTATAGATTGCTAACACTTGAAACAGACGCCGGCTTCACCGCGGGCCACGTTGACTCCGAAGAGAAGCGGCCCTACGGATCTGGTGCCAGACGGCAAGGTACACAACGAATGATCGACCGCTATAAAGTTATTATTTGTTGCCATAAGTGAAATAAATATTTGAATTGAATATTCGAATTTTTTCATAAAAAGTACTTGTTGATAGAAGTACGAACACCGCAATTCCCTCCAGCGCTTGAAACAAGCACCAGCAACACGACAGGTCGTGTTGACTCAGGAGACAAGCGACCCTATGGATTGCTAATACTTAAAGCAGACGCCGGCTTCACCGCGGGCCACGTTAACTCCAAAGAGAAGCGGCCCTACGGATCTGGTGCCTGACGGCAAGGTACACTACGAATGATCGACCGCTATAAAGTTATTATTTGTTGCCACAAGTGAAATAAATATTTGAATTGAATATTCAAATTTTTCATAAAAAGCACTTGTTCATATAAGTACGAATACCGCAATTCCCTCCAGCGCTTGAAACAAGCACCAGCAACACTACAGGTCACGTTGACTCAGGAGACAAGCGACCCTATAGATTGCTAACACTTGCAACAGACGCCGGCTTCACCGCGGGCCACGTTAACTCCAAAGAGAAGCGGCCCTACGGATCTGGTGCCTGACGGCAAGGTACACTACGAATGATCGACCGCTATAAAGTTATTATTTGTTGCCACAAGTGAAATAAATATTTGAATTGAATATTCAAATTTTTCATAAAAAGCACTTGTTCATATAAGTACGAATACCGCAATTCCCTCCAGCGCTTGAAACAAGCACCAGCAACACTACAGGTCACGTTGACTCAGGAGACAAGCGACCCTATAGATTGCTAACACTTGCAACAGACGCCGGCTTCACCGCGGGCCACGTTGACTCCGAAGAGAAGCGGCCCTACGGATCTGGAGTCTGACGACAAGGTACACTACGAATGATCGACCGCTATAAAGCTGTTATTTGTTGGCGCAAGTGAAATAATCATTTCAACTGAATATTCGAATTTATCATAAAGAGTACTTGTAGCCGATTGATTAGTCACATTGAGGCGGTTTTTTCTTATTTCAGCTACAAAAAAGTCTGTCGATTTGCATAAATATTATCTTAAAACGTCGACGTCATTGCCAGTATTAGTCATTCCATATCAATACAATAACTCATAGATAACAATGTGTACCAGTATCATCATCACCAGTAGCATCAATGTGTACCAGTAACCCGTAACATTAACAGCAAAAGAAAGTGTGCTTATGAGATATTACAAAAGTTGTAAGATTCTAAACCAATGTCAATATAATGTTGAGGAAGTCATATAAGCTTTTTAAGATATCAAAGACTGTTTAAGATATTGAAAACAGCACAATGTTGAAGTTGTACATAAGTATTTTCACTTCACACTAAAAAGAACAATCATAATTATGTAAGCATATATGTTAGGGATTCCACAAATTCCAGACACACGTTGAGCGTTTTGATTACCAATTTAACCGAACATTGTGGGAGGGAGCTATTTGTAAGTTTTAATTGTCAGCTTTATTGACTTTATTTGAAGTAAATCAGTATCTTTTCTAACCCAAACCCTTCGCTATCATCCGCGGATACACGCATTTCGCACGCAAATTTTGTTGCGGTCCTTTCCTTCTATAACCGTTCTACCTTTTTTTTTCTTCTCGATATCTCTTTAATTACCGTCTTCAATGAAGAAGTTCAATGTTCAAAACTACTTTGTCAAACTTTCTATCCTACGTCCCCAGAGTGCCTAAATGTTTCATTTTTTTTTCTCAATATGTTCTTAGTGTCTTTAATGAACAAGTTCCATGTTATTGTTCTCAACTAATTCCTCAGGAATTCTATCCTAAGTTCCTAGTGCTTTGTACGAAATCAATGCCTTAACCTAACAATAAATCCAACAACTTGACCAAAGACTTAATCATATGGATTCGTTTATTTAACGATTTTTCTCAACGACTTTTCTAAACGTTACAACTCAGATTTTGACTCTGAAATTTTCTTACATGTTAAAATATACAGATCGTTACATCTGCGATTCTCCTGCACTCAGTGATGACGTCATTCCAACCCGTACTAAATGCATGCCAAAATCACATCCGTTACCCTGACGACTATCGTTGCATCGACTATACTCGCTTGTGCTAGATGTAACGTTGTGTGACATAGAATTTATACATCGAGCGTCACGAAACTTTACACACACGAAACGTTACGCTTTTGTCCCAGATCGTACCCACAATCGTTGCAAAACGTTACACACACAAAAAGTTATCTACAAGCGTCACGAAACGTTACACTTTTATCCCAAATCATACCCACAAGCGTCACGAAACGTTACACACAGGAATCGTTACACCTTTGCCCCGAATCATACCCACAATCGTCACGGAATGTTACACACAAGCTTCACGAAACGTTACCCACAGGAACAGTTACACTTCTCTCCCAAATCATACTCACAATCGTCACGAAACGTTACATAAGCGACACTAAAAGTTACACACACGAAACGTTACCTAGAAGCGCCACGAAACGTTACCCACAGGAACCGTTACACTTTTGTCCCGAATCATACCCACAATTGTCACGAAACGTTACACACGAGCGTCACAAAACGTCAGTCACAAGCGTCACGAAACTTTACACACACGAAACGTTGCACTTTTATCATAAATCATAACCACAGTCACGAAACGGTACACACGTGAAAAGTTACCCACAAGTGTCACGAAACGTTACACACACGAAACGTAGCACTTTTGTCCCAAATCATAACCTCCATCGCCACGAAACGTTACACGCATGTAAAATTACCCACAATACTTTCCAATGATAAAACATTACACTTCACTCCCAAATCATACTCACAATCGTCACGAAACGTTACATAAGCAACACTAAAAGTTACACACACGAAACGTTACCTAGAAGCGCCACGAAACGTTACCCACATGAACCGTTACACTTTTGTCCCGAATCATACCCACAATTGTCACGAAACGTTACACACGAGAGCCACAAAACGTCAGTCACAAGCGTCACGAAACTTTACACACACGAAACGTTGCACTTTTATCACAAATCATAACCACAGTCACGAAACGGTACACACGTGAAAAGTTACCCACAAGTGTCACGAAACGTTACACTTTTGCACCGAATCATACCCACAATAATTTCCAATGATAAAACGTTACACTTTTGTACCGAATCATACCCGCAATCGTCACGAAACGTTAAACACAGGAATCGTTACACTTTTGTCCCTAATCATACCCACAATTGTCGCGGAACGTTACACACGAGCGTCACAAAACGTCAGTCACAAGCGTCACGAAACGTTATACACACGAAACGTTACGCTTTTGTCCTAAATCGTACCCACAATCGTTACGAAAGGTTACACACACAAAAAGTTACCTACAAGCGTTACGAAACGTTACACTTTTATCCCAAATCATACCCACAAGCGTCACGAAACGTTACACACAGGAATCGTTACACCTTTGCCCCGAATCATACCCACAATCGTCACGGAATGTTACACACAAGCTTCACGAAACGTTACCCACAGGAACCGTTACACTTCTCTCCCAAATCATACTCACAATCGTCACGAAACGTTACATAAGCGACACTAAAAGTTACATACACGAAACGTTACCTAGAAGCGCCACGAAACGTTACCCACAGGAACCGTTACACTTTTGTCCCGAATCATACCCACAATTGTCACGAAACGTTACACACTAGCGTCACAAAACGTCAGTCACAAGCGTCACGAAACTTTACACACACGAAACGTTGCACTTTTATCATAAATCATAACCACAGTCACGAAACGGTACACACGTGAAAAGTTACCCACAAGTGTCACGAAACGTTACACTTTTGCACCGAATCATACCCACAATAATTTCCAATGATAAAACGTTACACTTTTGTACCGAATCATACCCGCAATCGTCACGAAACGTTAAACACAGGAATCGTTACACTTTTGTCCCTAATCATACCCACAATTGTCGCGGAACGTTACACACGAGCGTCACAAAACGTCAGTCACAAGCGTCACGAAACGTTATACACACGAAACGTTACGCTTTTGTCCTAAATCGTACCCACAATCGTTACGAAAGGTTACACACACAAAAAGTTACCTACAAGCGTCACGAAACGATACACTTTTATCCCAAATCATACCCACAAGCGTCACGAAACGTTACACACAGGAATCGTTACACCTTTGCCCCGAATCATACCCACAATCGTCACGGAATGATACACACAAGCTTCACGAAACGTTACACACACGAAACGTTGCACTTTTATCCCAAATAATAACCTCCATCGCTACGAAATGTTACACGCATGTAAAATTACCCACAATAGTTTCAAATTATAAAACAATAAATTTCTCTCCAGAATCATACTCACAATCGTCACGAAACGTTACATAAGCGACACTAAAAGTTACACACACAAAACGTTATCCTGAAGCGTCCCGGAAAGTTACACACAAGAAACGCTACCTAGAAGCACCACGAAACGTTACCCACAGGAACCGTTACACTTTTGTCCCGAATCATACCCACAATTGTCACGAAACGTTACACACGAGCGTCACAAAACGTCAGTCACAAGCGTCACGAAACTTTACACACACGAAACGTTGCACTTTTATCACAAATCATAACCACAGTCACGAAACGGTACACACGTGAAAAGTTACCCACAAGTGTCACGAAACGTTACACTTTTGCACCGAATCATATCCACAATCATTTCCAATGATAAAACGTTACACTTTTGTACCAAATCATACCCGCAATCGTCACGAAACGTTACGCACAGCAATCGTTACACCTTTGCCCCGAATCATAACCACCATCGCCACGAAACGTTACACACATGAAAAGTTACCCACAAGCGTCACGAAACGTTACACACGAAGCATTACAACTTTGCCCCAAATCATACCCACAATCATTTCCAATGATAAAACTTTACACTTTTGTCCCGAATCATACCCACAATTGTCACGAAACGTTACTCGCAAGCGTCACGAAACGTTGGCCACACGAAACGTTACACTTTTTTACCAAATAATAATCCCAATCGTCACGAAACGTTACACACAGGAACTGTGACAATTTCGTTCCAAATAATACCCACAATCTTCTCGAAATCTTATACACACGTAATATTACTCATAAGCATCACGAAACGTTACTCACAAGTGTCATAAAACGTTACACTTTTGCACTGAATCATACCCACAATCATTTCCAATGATAAAACGTGACACTTTTGTCCAGAATCATACCCACAATTATTTCTAATGATAAAAAAAATGTTCTTCACGAAGATGACTTCAGGCGTCGTGCGGAAGCTCAAGGAGGCCATTTACACACAATTTTCACGAAACTTTACACACAAGCGTCACGAAATGTTATATTCACACACGAGACGTTGCACTTTTATCACAAATCATAACCACAATCGTCACGAAACGTTACACACGTGAAAAGTTACCCACAAGCGGCACGAAACGTTACACACGAAACGTTACACTTTTGCCCCGAATCATACCCACAATCATTTCCAATGATCAAACGTTACACTTTTGTCCTGAATCATACCCACAATCGTCACGAAACGTTACACACACGAAACTTTACTAACATGCGTCACGAAACGTTACACTTTTGTCCCGAATCACACCCAAAATTATTTCTAATGATTAAAAAAAAGGTTCTTCACGAAGATGACTTCAGGCGTCGTGCGGAAGCTCAAGGAGGCTATTTACAAGTTTTAAATGTCAACTTTTTTACTTCTATTTGAGTGAATAATTGTATTCCCTAACCACCTCTATCATCCGTGCGGGTACAACTATTTCGTTCGTAAAATTTTTTGCTTTGGTGTCCTTGAAAACCTCGCCAACACTTTTTTCGACTGGAATTATGTGGCTTATACATCCTTAATACTCTATTATTGTTCATTGGTCATTACCATAACACTACGGGTAACATTTTCGTCTGATTCGAGTATTTCCATAGAATAATGATGTTTTGAAAGACTATAAATCATGTACGGTGTAGGTAGATGTTTGCTCATTGATTTCAATATATAAGTAAAAACATTCGTCCACTTTATTCATGAAAATCGTATTCCAGAAAAAAAAGTGATCGAAGTAACCCCACTCTCCTCTACCTCTCATCTACTGTGTCGGAAGCAGTGGAATCGATGAAGTCAAAATGACGAAAAATAGTTTTTTTGCAAAGAGGACTATGACCTAATGTATACAATTTCAAAAAAAGCATCTTTTCAAGCTAGTTAATTAATTAATAATGATGTTGTTACCATTGTCTTCTGCTATCCGCAGTTGGTGCTCCGCTTCCCGCAATCGATTTCCCGCCTCTTCCAAATCTTCACGCAACCTTGCTTCTTCCGTTAAGCGTACTGTATCCTCGCGACGGCGTGCAGTGGCTCTTCTTTTCATTTCTGCAATCAATATTATTATATTTCATGTCTTTCTTCCACTTCCTTGAAGTATACTAACTTGCCACTTGCCTTTTCGCCTTTTATTCCTTTTTTTATTTTTTTCTGTCGCCGGTTCCATGGGAGTATTGGAATGTGCTGCATGCGTACTACGATTTCTGCGCCTCCGCCGCGAG
The DNA here is from genome assembly GCA_963564615.1 of Rhorus exstirpatorius. NCBI lineage: Eukaryota > Metazoa > Arthropoda > Insecta > Hymenoptera > Ichneumonidae > Rhorus > Rhorus exstirpatorius. The sequence continues at coordinate 275,585 of OY751314.1, read as the reverse complement.
CCCTCTACTCACAGTGTATAATATAAATAATTATAATTTTTTCTATCGTTTCTCGTATTAATTTGAATGATTTTTTTTATAGTTGTATCTTAGAACGAGTTATGAATTTTCGTCTACGACTCGAGCACACAAATTTCGCGTACTTTCCTATATTTCTGTTATAATTACCAATGTTGACGGTGGATGGTATTTCGTGGTCAACCACCACCTCCTCATCCAACGTCGCATCATGCAATGGACCAAAGTTTTCTAAAAGATATTTTATAACTGAATTTCCTAATAAGATATTCGGTAAAATTAAAACCTTTGCTTCTACAGTCGGGTTCAAATCAAGTAGCTCTATTTGGTGTTTATCAAACTAGCAACTCTTACCATTGTCGGACTGTATTGTTTCTTCTCCCTCTACAGCTACGAATGGGAATGGTACGTCTGGTAGGACAACCTCATCTACACAACAGAGTTTCATTGAATTAGATTGGATACATAGATTATTTAAGGTTTTTAGCGAAGTTTTATAAAAATTACCGATAGTTTCACGCGGCGGAGGGTGCCACTCTTCCTCGGCGATTTGGATTGGATTCGGACTTGGAAGAGGAATGTCTTCTGAATAGAAAAATTAATACATTGTTCGTAATAATTAGGAAAACGGCTAGTAAACATTTATTAAGTATTGTGTTAAAAAGAATGTAAACGATCACGGTTATGGGCTGGTCGATTTTACAATTATAAATGATGTATTATTACCGATTTGTTCTATACCCTCAACGTCCGAGTCCTCGCTGGACCTGACTGAACTGGCACTCTCTGATTCAGTATCCGAATGGTCTACAACACATCATTGATTGGATAAAACTTTTTTAAATACAAAATCGGGCTGAATTTAGAAAGATCCATGTATTTTCGCTATTGTAGCGAAAAAATGAATGCATGAAAGGTGCTGGTACAAATTTGTATCCAAAAAGGAAAAGAAATTCCAGAACTTAGCATGCGTCCATTCTACAACGAACCATGCACTTTCTATTACCATTTTCAACCGTCTCTGCCGCTACTTCCGCATTGTCCAGGAGCCAATGGGGCCGATCTTGGGCGAATAATTCTTGCTCATAATCTGGATCACGATCTGCTCAAGAATGAAATAAATCAATTACAATCGAGTGGAAGTTTTCGAACAGTTTACAATATATAATCAGCTATAGCAGAAAATGCCCCGATGAAACCATAGAATAAATGCTGATGGGCTATTGCACTATACATGAGAACATGAGGTGGGTCAAACTACTTATATAATCCTACAGCTAGGGCAACGGTTCAACAAACTATATTTTTCTTCAAAAAATAATAAGTTGCAGACCCAGCTTGTAATAATACAGATTAAAACATTTTACCTAACGGAGCTATCACTGGCGGTGCATCGAGTGCGTCCTCTACATTATCTTCCTGTTCTTGCATTTGCTGAGCGATCAACAGATCGACGTTCCCTTTCAGCGAAGCGGCTTTTTCCAAAAATTCTTCTGCAGTAATCTCCAACATGTGAAGTTCCCGCCATGCTAAACAAAATATTTATTAGCGTACTATTATTCCTCAAACATAATTATTTAACGTATTGCTCCTAGTAAGCTAGTAAACACGTTCAAATCTTGGAGTAGGAGGTTACATGTAGGATACATATACCCATGAATACGAACTAGATCTGCATTGACAACATCGCGTAATTAGAGATTTTCGGTTGATTACATGGCTACAGTCTAAGAATTAATATCATGAAAAAGCCACATAACATTTATTTTTGAATAAAAATTCCTAAATTAAAATAAAAGATTTATTCAACAATATAATTGTAGAAAGCTAACCTTTAATTAGTTGTTGCTGCTTGAATACAGTTGCATATCGGGCATGTCTGCTAATTTGACCATTATTTAGGAGACGACGGATATCTGCCCGAACGTCAGATTGTAACTTGAGAAGCTTGCCTGTCAACGAAAATATAATGTATATCACCGACCGAATGCCCTACTTACATTCCCATGTACAATCAGAATAGATAGTTACAAAGAAAATCCCAAGGCCCGGGCCGATTCTCCATCCGATGTCCCAGTCTCGAATGATACGACTCGATAATATTGTTTGTACGCCTACCAAGCCCAAACACACTAAAACCCTGCGGTTTGACGGTTTGCAGCCAATAACGAGTATAGTAAGCGTTAAACTGATTGAATCGTCTAATCACATGTGCAGACGAATTATTGATAAGAATTCTGTACTGTTCTTCAATCAACTCGGCGGGCAAGTATGCCAATGCTAAGATTTTTTTAAAGAATCCTTTAGCGTCAGCGTCTCGTTGGATGAAATTTTGCAGACCAAAAATTTTGGCTTTCCGATAAATCGCCTAAAAATATATAAAATAGTTAAAAAAAAAAAAATAGTGTATACCCGTATTGCGTATGAACAGGAAAGAATATTGACATATTTTTGGATCTTCCTGAAAAAAAATATTGGTCGGGGTAACTACCCCTAAACGCTGTTTATCGTGCATGTATGCGAAAAATGGTCGAATTCAAGTCTAAAAATCTGAAAAAATGTATATTGCGTATCAACACGAAAGAATATTGACTTGTTTATGGATTTCCCAAAAAAAAAATATTGGTCGGGGTAACTACCCCTAAACGCTGTTTATCTTGCGTGTATGCGAAAAATGGTCAAATTCAAGTATAAAAATTTTTAAAAAATGTATATTGCGCATACACGCAAGATAAACAGCGTTCAAGGGTAGTTGCCCGGCCAATATTTTTTTTCGGGAAGATCCAAAAACAATTCAATATTCAATATTTCGAGTTCATACGCAATATACAATTTCTTCAGATTTTTAGACTTGAATTTGATCATTTTTTGCATACGCGCAAGATAAACAGCGTTTATCTTGTAACAGGGGTAGTTACCCTGGCCAATATTTTTTTTCGGGAAGATCCAAAAACACATCAATATTCTTTCGTGTTCATACGCAATATACATTTTTCCAGATTTTTAGACTTGAATTTGACAATTTTTCGCGTACAGGCAAGATAAACAGCGTTCAGTGGTAGTTACCCCGGCCAATATTTTTTTTTCGGAAAGGTCCAAAACAAGTCAATATTCTCTCATGTTCATACGCAATATACATTTTTTCAGATTTTTAGACTCGAATTTGACCATTTTTCGCATACACGCAAGATAAACAGCGTTCAGGGGTAGTTACCCCGGCCAATATTTTTTTTTCGGAAAGGTCCAAAACAAGTCAATATTCTCTCATGTTCATACGCAATCTACATTTTTTCAGATTTTTAGACTCGAATTTGACCATTTTTCGCATACACGCAAGATAAACAGCGTTCAGGGGTAGTTACCCCGGCCAATTTTTTTTTTTTTTTTGAGAAAATCCAAAAACACGTACATTTTATTTTGTGTTCATATGCAATATATTTTTTTCTGATTTTTTTTCTTGAATTTGACCATTTTTGGCATAAATGTAATAATATTTAGGGGTGGCTCACACCCCCTTTTTTTTTAACGAGAACATTACATTTTTCGTTTCTCATTATGCGAAAACTTTTCGAGTTGAACGGGTTAAAAAATATTATGTTCTTGTGGGTGAAACCACCAAATCGACCCTTGAAATGCCTTACTTTGGAGGGTGGATTCACCCCCTTAAAGTGTTTAAAGGCAGATAAAAAAAAAATACGTGTCGCTTAGTTTTCGATGTACTACAACATATATGAGTTAGATCAAAATAGTAGAGATCGACCTGGGATACCTTCCTTGTAAGTATATATGAATGATTCCATACAAACTCACCAGTTTCAGACCTGACCCTCCCTAAATTGGAAAATACCTACTTATTTCTATAGTGCTAGGTGTTTAAATAAAAATAGTTTAAAGGATTTTTCTATTCGGCAAAAACTCAGCCGGATATTTACGAGTATCCTTTTTCAACAGGAATTTTTCAATAATTTTTTTCATTGATTTCGTTGGTTTCCTACCAAAAAAATCGTACAACAAAATATACTCGTTTCTCTTCACATTCCATGAAAAATTGTATGAAAATTTTTTGTAAACTCAGCTTCAGTGATAAAAGTAATAGAAAAACACTACAATTTGATTTCATTCAAATGCCATAATTCCTTCAGTTGAAACTTATAGAGAATATTTTGTGGACAATAACATATATTTTGAACGCTATCAGAAAGCGGGTGAACCAAATCTTCATAGTAAATATATGGCTCATTCCACCATTCCTCGAACAGCGTTTCGGGTTCAAAATTTTGTTTCCTTTGCCATTCTCACATCTTATTGTATGTTATAAGAAGTGATGATTTGCACAAGTATAGCCTCGTTACTCTATAGGCTTTTGAGAAAAAAAATATTTAGTATTTCCATGTTTAGGAAAACTAACTTTGTTACATCATTGCTCTGACCTTACGACCAGTAAAAAAAATTTTTTGAATACAGTGTTCTACGTCAAAAAGTCAAAATTTTCTGGGGGTAGTATCTACCCCACAAAAACGTGTTGAAATAAAACAATCTGTGTTTTGAAAGCAAGCTCCGGAAAAAAAGTGTTTTTAAATTTTTTCTCCTAAAAGCTTATGTAATCTTCTGTTGATGAAAAAATCTACAGAGTGGGATGAGCAGATGATCATTATTGAATAAATTATGCAATTTGACATAGTAAAGGTCATATAATAATGCTAGCTACAACCAGTAGTTTCCGAGATATGAATTTTATGAATACATGAATTGTGGAAAAAATGTCCAATATAAGAAAAATCATATCTCGGAACATATTAGCAGTAGCTGAAATAACTATAGGACTTTTCTTAGGTAAATTGGATTTAGTTTTGGAAAAAAATATATGTTTCAGAAAAAACCTAAAAAAAAATTGTATAATTTATTCGATGATGATTATCTGCTCATCCCACTCTGTAGATTTTTTCAACTACAGAAAATGACACAACCTTTCGGAGAAAAAATTTAAAAAAAATTTTTTTACAGTGCTCGCCTTCAATACACAGATTTTTTTTAAATTTAAACACGTTTTTGTGGGGTAGATGGGGAAACCCAGGAGAAAACTGATATTTTTTTCTGAAAATTTGGACTTTTTTACGTAGAAAAATATATTTAAAATTTATTTTTAACTGGTCGTAAGGTCTGAACAATGATGTAACAAAGTTATTTTTCCTAAACATGGAAATTAAGGAGGCTATAATTTTGCAAATCCTCACTTATAACATGAAATAAGATGTGAGAATGGAAAAGGAATCAAATTTTTAAACCCGAAATACTGTTCGAGGAATGGTGGAATGAGCCATATATAAAGCAATTATTGGAACCAGTATTTTCTCTAATTATTCATTCATTGATTCAGTCAGGTGTGATGTTAAACAAATTATCAGTACATAGATAAAATTTAAATCACCAATAAAACTCTTCTTAAAAAAAACATTATTGCAAAAGGAAATTATAAGACATTTTTAGTTATTTGCAGTTACATTTTTTTAAATAATAACTATATTTGATAGAACGAATAAAATAATTTCGATGTTGAATTTATCGGTGTACCATAATAATAAAAAATGAAAAATTAATGTGGAAAACACAATTTGGTTCCCTATAACAATCTGGAGCGGTGTTTCAATTTTATACGCTTAGGATTAATGCATTCCAGAATAAACAAAAATTATTTTAAAACATTTTTTTTAACTGCATAATTTTATTTGTTTATAAATAAATCGGTAACATGAAATAAAATTAATGAATCAGCGTAGCACTCTTTCTCGATTTCATGAGTGGTACTGTCTGAAGCACAACATTACTGTCAAATCAATAATCACGTAGAATATACATTTGTTTAGTCGATAAAATATTTCGCGTAAAATGAACAATTATTAATATTATAAAGTTCATGATAATTTAATGCAATACCAACTCTTTATCTATCATGGACTATTTTTATTAAATCATATAAAAAACGAAACAAAATTGTTATTGGAAATTATTTTACAAAAAACTTTAGAAAACAAGAAGAGAAAAAACCAACTACTCATTTTTGAAGTATGGAACTAGATGAAATGTGTATAATTTTTTATGCACAACGTCACAGTATAAGAATAAAATTTATTATATGAACATGAATCATGATTTATTTATAAACAAACAAAAATGTCCAGTTGAAAAATATGTTTCTGAAGAATTTTCGTTTATTCTTGAGTGTTAATCTTAAGGATACAAAATTTGAACTCCGCTCCAGATCGTTATGGGCATCCAAGTCGTTTTTTTTTCAAATTAATTTTTAATTTTTTTATTATTATGTAAGACAGATAGATCCAACATTGAAACTATTTTATTCGTTCCATGAAATATAATTCTTATTTTTAAAAAATATCACTGGTGAGTTTGAATGGAATCATTCATACGGATATAAATCAGAATAAACATACGCGATCGTAGTGGGTGTTGCAACCCGTACTGTGTGCCGTCGTAAATACTCCGGTTACAGCATTTCGCAATCCACGTTCAAAATCACTCATTACGAGGATTATATTTCGTGACGGTATCACGCTGTCTTTCATGTATTGCAATATTGCAGTATACGCGGCCTGCGTTTTCTGACTCATGATCACCCATACAAATGGGAAACCCTATAAAGCGGAAGGATGAAATTGGTAGAAAGACGATAAGTTATAATTTAACAGCTATTAACTAACTAAATTCTTACGTGGTTCAATTTAATGCCCATGACTGTGAGCAGCTGGTAGGCTCCTGCGATTCGTGGCCTCGATTTAAACGTCGCGTCGATCAAAAGTTTTGTCACGTTGTTCATTTCCTCACGAACAAAATTTTCATCAAATAATAACGCGTGATGAGCACCATTCTCGTCAATAATTAATTTAACGGAAAGTCGACCGGTATCATATTCTAAATTAATCGCGTTTTCTGCATCTGCAAGTCGGTCGACGAATTCCGGAATACTTGCTGGACAGGCCGGATAACGTCGCCTTCTACATTTCTTCATAAAGCTTCGGAGGCTTTGAAACGATCTCAATTCGGCCGCTTCCGAATGTCTAGATGCATAAATAAATCAGTAATGATACTGCTAGGAAAAGTAGGCAAATTCATTCTTTTCCAAAAATGATAAAAATCCTTCGATGTCAACATTGTTAACCATGTTTTAGCGTAGACTTTTATTTTTCTTCTTTTTTAAAAATACTACTACAAACTTGAAAGTAAATGAGATAATTTAAAATAAAAAATGTCCACCCTTAAATTATATTCGAGTCTGAAAATATCGATCATAGGGTAAAAATGGTAAAAACCAAAGTTGTAGGAAATGAAATTCTCTACTGTAACGTCCTGGGTCGAAATACCCACCTAAATTTGAAAATTTTCATATACGTTCTTTTAATACTTAAATTACAAGAAAACATGAACGACCAGAGGTGATCCCCATTGCCGGAGTTCACCGCCTAACGCACAAAAACTTTAATCTTTTACGAACGAGGCTCGTCACGGGGGAAGGCGCGTGAGTGACGAACCGGCGTATGTCGCACGTTATCACCAAGCTCCCGCAGATGCGGGAAGTTAGTGAAAATCAACGCCTTGCTGGCTCGCACACGATAGCCGCGCTTATCGCCTAGGGACGAGCCTCAACATAAACAACAAGCTTCTTCGTGAGTATCGATATCCCTGCACTGGCAGTAGTCAGAAATCAGTCTGGACAATGTCGATTACACGAAGCTGACATGAAAATCGCCAGCCATAATAACTGGAAATCCGTCTGGCGATTGTCGTCAGCAGGATGTCGAGGTGTGAGAGAAACTCTTCCCTCACGCGCCGACATCTCCCACCTTATGCAACAATAGAATAAGGGCATATATAATGACCAGCAAGAAGTCCGTCGAGCAGTCTATAAGTCAGTCAGTGAGGAGTAGAGAGTAATCAACAGTTAAGAGTCAGAGTACTCAGTCAGATCGTAATCAACAGTTAAGAGTCAGAGTACTCAGTCAGTCGAACAGGTTAACGAAGAACTATCGGAAAAACCGGCGGGTCTACCTCGGGGACCCGACCGCGTGTAAAGCAGCTTAAAACTTAAAAATTGTAAAAATTGTGAAAACTTCTTGTCCGATTTCCCCAACGGGGTTGGTCAAGGACTATTTTAATAAACGCCGAAATTTACTTGTTGAAATTAAAAAGTGATTCGACAAGCTCATTTAAATAACCCGCTACGCCTACATCCGCTCATCCAACGAGGATAGATTCGGCTGGTAAATACGGGAAGGTAATTGATAAAACGTACGAACATACTTCAAGTTGTTCAGTTTCGATTGGGACACCCACCAAAACTCACGTGTTCCCAACGCCTCTTCCCAACTACAGTTCTGTGCGCCAGACGCACGTTCTCTAGTAGTTTCCTCTCATACTCTTTAACTACAGTGCTGTGCGCTAGATGCACGCGCTTACGTAGATACTTTTCTACCTCTCTCTCTGACTACAGCATAGTGCGCTAGATGCACATGCTCAGGTAGTTACTTTTCTACCTCTCTCTCTGACTACAGCATAGTGCGCTAGATGCACATGCTCAGGTAGTTACTTTTCTACCTCTCTCTCTGACTACAGCATAGTGCGCTAGATGCACATGCTCAGGTAGTTACTTTTCTACCTCTCTCTCTGACTACAGCATAGTGCGCTAGATGCACATGCTCAGGTAGTTACTTTTCTACCTCTCTCTCTGACTACAGCATAGTGCGCTAGATGCACATGCTCAGGTAGTTACTTTTCTACCTCTCTCTCTGACTACAGCATAGTGCGCTAGATGCACATGCTCAGGTAGTTACTTTTCTACCTCTCTCTCTGACTACAGCATAGTGCGCTAGATGCACATGCTCACGTAGTTACTTTTCTAACTCTCTCTAACTACAGCATAGTGCGCTAGATGCACATGCTCACGTAGTTACTTTTCTAACTCTCTCTCTAACTACAGCACTGTGCGCTAGATGCACGTGCCTGAGTAGTTACTTTTCTCACTCTCTCTAACTACAGCATAGTGCGCTAGATGCACATGCTCACGTAGTTACTTATTCCTCTCTCCGGGTACAGCCCTGTGCGCCAGACGCACGCTCTGTACTCTAACCAGCCAACCACAACTCCGTGCGCTAGACGTACGCACTGTGGTGGAGGTTTCAACCCTATCGTGTGGGAGTCCCACCCGAAAATAGGACACACTCGAAGGATAACTTTTTCATTCAGACTTTTACGAGCAAACGCCGAAGCGGTAAATACGAAAATAATAACGACTCGCTCCTGGGAAGAATTGTTTAATGTACGAGCACAGCAACAACAATTCGAGCGACACCTCAACCGACAACGTCGTCTTCATCAACTAAACACCCGCTACGCCCAAACAAAAAAATCATCTAACAAAAACCATGGTAAAACACCACGTTTTACCAAAGGAAGCAAGAAAAATCTACGTTTCACGTAAGTAGCGTCACACGATCACCGCACTCTTGCCTCTATCCCCGACCGGCGCATTCCGGTCCCAACAAGAGGCACCCTTATATATATATATATACCCTATCGTTCTCGCCCAGGACGTAACACTACCTTATTATTTATCAGCACTTTTACGATAAACTTGATTACAAATGAGATTATTGAAAAAAAAAACGTTTTTCACTCGTATTTGCAGGCTAACTCTGAAAACATCGATCGTAAAATAAAAATGATAATTATCAAACTTATGGGGAATTGAATTTTCCACAACTTTGGTCCTTATCATTTTCAGTCAAAAGTTAAAAATAAGTGAGTTATTTGAAAAACAAAAAATAACTCTTCAAATCAAGATGGCGGTGAACGCAATGAGGATATTTTCTCGAAAATCGAGATTTATACACTACCTCCCCCCCCCCCCCCCGCAAGTATAAAAAAAGAGAATCGCTTCCTTCAATTTTTTCCACATAAAATCCTATTTTGACTAGTGCGGTGCCGTTTTAACGAGCAGCTGTATGCAAAAATCCAGTGATAACTTACACGGCTGCCAACGAGTCGTACAGAGTCTTCAACCGGTACCAATGAAGCGAAAGACTTTCTGACAACGCCTGTTTGAATCGCGCGATTAGCTCTTGGCTGTTGTCCGGTACGCAAAATTCCGAATGCGCATGTAAGTCGTGAATTATCCCGTTAACTATTTTTGCCGTGCCGTGACAAATTGTTTTTTTTTGACAGCGCAAATAACTGTGGAATAAAGTCCAATTAAAATAGTTCATTTGACTTCTTTGCCTTCAGTATTTCACTAAAAAATCATGGAAGTATTGAAACAAAATTTGATGACGTAAAAATCATAGTAATTAAGCTGATAACAGTATTTATAAATTTTGATTTCAGACCGAAAAGTTAAAAAAGTGTTAATTGATAAATATTTCCATACATTCCATCCATTAAGCGTTCCTAAAAGCCTTATTACTTCAAACAGAAAATTCGATGATGTTAAAGTTTGCATCGTTGGAGTGCAACGAAAATGGGTTTTTTTTTTAAACAAATAAATTCAAGTTTTTACGGCACAAACAGGTTCCAGGTTCCTTAAAAGACCCCAAAATACGTTTTCATAATTTTCGACTACGAGGATTCACCCTTACGGGAGGGGTGAAATTTCAAAAAAATAGTATCTCGGGCTGAGTAAATTAGCTCCCCGTTTTTATCGTCGTTATAGGCTCTGGGAATCGAAAAAAGACCATAAAAAAAGTTTAAACGATTGAAATTCTCCGGAACACACCCCTACAAGGGGGTGAAATTTCGGAAAAATAGTATCTCGGGCTGAGTAAATTAGGTCCCCGTTTTTATCGTCGTTATAATCTCTAGGACTCTGAAAGACATCACAAAAAAAGTTTGAGCGATTTTGATTATCCGGAACACACCCTTACGAGGGGGTGAAATTTCGAAAAAATAGTATCGCGGGCTGAGTAAATTAGGTCCCCGTTTTTATCGTCGTTATAGGCTCTGGAAATCGAAAAAAGACAATTAAAAAAGTTTCAACGATTTAAATTCTCCGGAACACACCCCTACGAGGGGGTTAAATTTCAAAAAATTAGTATCTCAGGCTGCGTAAATTAGGTCCCCGTTTTTATCGTCATTATAATCTCTAGGACTCTAAAAGACATCATAAAACAAGTTTTAACGATTTTAATTCTCCGGAACACCCCCTTACGAGGGGTGAAATTTCGAAAAAATTGTATCTCGGGCTGAGTAAATTAGGTCGCCGTTTTTATCGTCGTTATAAGCTCTCTGACTCGAAAAGTGACCTTAAAAAAAATTTCGATGCTTTTAATTCTCCGGAACACCCCCCTACGAGGGGGTGAAATTTCGAAAAATTGTGTGTGGTGTGTTTCGGAGAATTAAAATCGTTGAAACTTTTTTAAGGTCTCTTTTAGAGTCGGAGAGCCTATAACGACGATAAAAACGGGGACCTAATTTACTCAGCTCGAGATACTATTTTTTCGAAATTTTACCCTCTCGTATGGGTGTGTTCCGGAAAATGAAAATCGTTGAAACTTTTTTTGTGATGTCTTTTAGGGTCATAGAGATTATAACGACGATAAAAACGGGGACCTCATTTACACAGCATGAGATATGATTTTTTCTAAATTTCACCCCCTCGTAGGGGTGTGTTCCGGAAAATTGAAATCGTTGAAACTTTTTTTGTGGTTTTTTTTTAGAGTCCTAGAGTTTATAGCAACGATAAAAACGGGGACCTAATTTACGCAGCCCGATACTATTTTTTCGAAATTTCACCCCCTCGTAAGGGTTTGTTCCGGAGAATTAAAATCTTCGAAACGTTCTTTGTAGTCTCTTTTAGAGTCCCAGAGCCTATAACGACGATAAAAACGGGGACCTAATTTACTCAACCCGAGATACTATTTTTTCGAAATTTTACCCCCTCGTAAGGGTGTGTTCCGGAGAATTAAAATCGTTGAAACTTTTTTTATGGTCTCTTTCCGTGTCCTTGAGCCTATAACGACGATAAAAACGGGCACCCAATTTACGGAGCACGAGATACGATTTTTTCAAAATTTCACCCCCTCGTAGGGGTGTGTTTCGGAGAATTAATATATTTGAAACTTTTTTTATGGTCTCTTTTCGAGTCCCAGTGTCTATAACGACGATAAAAACGGGGACCTAATTTACTCAGCCGTAGATACTATTTTTTCAACATTTCACCCCCTCGTAGGGGTGTGTTCCGGAGAATTAAAATCGCTCAAACTTTTTTTGTGATGTCTTTTAGAGTCCTAGAGATTATAACGACGATAAAAACGGGGACCTAATATACGCAGCAGGAGATACGATTTTTTTCAAAATTTCACCCCCTCGTAAGGGTTTGTTCCGGAGAATTAAAATCTTCGAAACGTTCTTTGTAGTCTCTTTTAGAGTCCCAGAGCCTATAACGACGATAAAAACGGGGACCTAATTTACTCAACCCGAGATACTATTTTTTCGAAATTTTACCCCCTCGTAAGGGTGTGTTCCGGAGAATTAAAATCGTTGAAACTTTTTTTATGGTCTCTTTCCGTGTCCTTGAGTCTATAACGACGATAAAAACGGGCACCCAATTTACGGAGCACGAGATACGATTTTTTCAAAATTTCACCCCCTCGTAGGGGTGTGTTTCGGAGAATTAATATATTTGAAACTTTTTTTATGGTCTCTTTTCGAGTCCCAGTGTCTATAACGACGATAAAAACGGGGACCTAATTTACTCAGCCGTAGATACTATTTTTTCAACATTTCACCCCCTCGTAGGGGTGTGTTCCGGAGAATGAAAATCGTCGAAACTTTTTCCATGGTCTCTTTCCGAGTCTCAGGGCCTATAACGACGATAAAAACGGGGACCTAATTTACACAGCACGCGATATGATTTTTTCGAAATTTCACCCCCTTGTAGGGGTGTGTTCCGGAGAATTAAAATCGTTGAAACTTTTTTTAGGGTCTCTTTTCGAATCCCAGAGCCTGTAACGGCGATAAAAACGGGGACCTAATTTACGCAGCACGAGATACGATTTTTTCGAAATTTCATCCCCCCCGTAAGGGTGGATCCCCATAGGCGAAAATTATGAAAACGCATTTTGGGGTCTTTTAGCGAACCTGAAATTTAAATATGCCGCCAAAACTTTAAATTTATTATTTTTTTTTATTACGTATTTTTCGTTGCACTCCAATGATGCAAACTTTAGCATCATAAAATTCGTAGCTCTGTGGCTTTGTCACCATCTAAGTTTTTTTCATATTTAGTCCAGTGAGATTCGATATATAATTGACCAAGTGCTATTCTTTCCATGTACACAGTATTGCTGATTTTCTTGTAGGTACATTTGATCTCAACAAATAACCTCCTAATACGATTTTTTCAAAACTTAACCCCCATGTAAGGGTGGGTTCCTGAGAATGTAAAGAGCTTTAACTTTTTTTTAAGGTCTCTTTCGAAGCTCAAGACCCTATAACGACGATAAAAACGGAGACCTAATTTTTACAGCACGAGATACGATTTTTCAGATGTTTCACCCCTTCGTAAGGGTGTGTTCCTGGAAATTTAAATCGCTCAAACTTGTTTTGCGGTCTGTTTTAAAGCTCCAGAGCCTATAACGACGATAAAAACCGAGACCTAATTCACCCAGCTCGAGGTACGATTTTTTTCGAAAATTTACCCCCCGTAAGGGTGGGTTTCTGAGAATTCAAATCGCCTGAACTTTTTTCGGGGTCTTCTTTGATGCATCGGAGCCCATAATGACGATAAAAACGGGGACCTAATTCACGCAGCTCGAGATACGATTTTTTCGAAAATACACCCCCCGTAAGGGTGAGATCCTGAGAATTTAAATCACCTAAACTTTTTTTGAGGTCTTCTTCATGGCCCCAGAGCCTGTAACAACGATAAAAACGGGGACCTATTTCACGCAGCTTGAGATACGATTTTTTCGAAACTTTACCCCCATGTGAGGGTGGGTTCCTGAGAATGTAAAGAGCTTTAACTTTTCTTAGGGTCTCTTTCGAAGCTCCAGACCCTATAACGACGATAAAAACAGAGACCTAATTTTTGCAGCACGAGATACGATTTTTCAGATGTTTCACCCATTCGTAAGGGTGTGTTCCTGGAAATTTAAATCGCTCAAACTTGTTTTGTGGTATGTTTTGAAGCTCCAGAGCCTATAACGACGATAAAAACGGGGACCTAATTCACGCAGCTCGAGATACGATTTTTTCGAATATTCACCCCCTCGTAAGGGTGGACCCTCGTAGTAAAAAATTACTAAAATGCATTTCGACTCTTTTCAGGGTACCTGTAGCCTATATACAAAATAAAATCTTTAAAATCATTATTTTCGAAAAACTCTCATTTTCGTTGCACTCCAACGATGCAAACTTCAACATTATTCATAAATTCGATGGATAGGGGATGAAAAAATTCAAACTGAAATGCGGCGAATCTTCTACTTAATGTAAAATTGTAATATTTTGACAAAAAAATTTTTTTTAACTATTTTATAACTATGTAATTCAACTATGTAATTTTATAACTATTTCAGGTGTGGCCCGTTGGAAAAACAAAAAAAATGTATCTTAAATTCGCTAAAAAGAAAAAAAATCAAAATTTAAATGCGGAGAATCTTCTACTCAACCTAAAATTCTCATCTTTTGGCATACTTTTTTTTCACCTAAACTAATTATTTAAGGTGTGGTCCGTTGTAAAGTCGAAAAATTATCATTATAATTTCGATAAAAAAAAAAAAAAAAAAATTAAAATCAAAATGCAGAGAATCTTTCACTCAACTTAAAATTCTCATCTTTTGACATATATTTTTTTTCACCTAAATTAACCATTTTAGGTATGGCCCATTGGAAAATCGATTTTTGTTTGAATCTTTATGAATTCGATATAAAGGGACAAAAAATTCAAAATTAAATGCGGCAAATTTTCCACTGAACCTAAAATTCTCATCTTTGGACATAAATTGTTTTTCCACCTAAACTAACTATTTAAGGTGTAGCCAGTTGGAAAATCGTTTTTTTTAAATCTTCACCAATTCGATAGAAATGAAAAAAAAATGAAATTCAAACGAGGCGTATCTTCCACTCAATCTGAAATTCTCATATTATGACATAAGTATTTTTCAACCTAAACTATTTCAGGTGTGACCCGTTGGAAAATCGAAAAATTTTCATCATAAATTCTATATAAAGGAAAAAAAATTAATATTCAAATGCGGCGAATCTTCCACTCAACCTAAAATTCTCATCTTTTGACGTACATTTTTTTCATGCATAAACTAATTATTTTAGGTGTGGCCCGTTGTAAAATCGAACTTTTTTTTTTATTGAAACACTCTAATATATCCATTTATTAGGGTGGTCCTTGTTTGGGTCAAAATTTTATTTTATCGCTCCCATGGGCTTAAATGTATTTAAATATATTTTTTAAAAAGCAGCCGAAGGCCCAGCCTAGTAGATAAATTCTAAGTACCTCCCCAAATCTGTTTAATTTCACCATTTGATTAGAATACGATTTTCGGCACTTTTTAGCTTATATTTGTTTTCTTCCGCAGTATTGCACCGAAAAATTTAACACTTCGCTCATTTTTCACTTATTGTAGTAGGTCTTCGATGCAAGCTTAAAAATTTCTCTAGTGATCGAATTGCACAGTGAATCGGCAAGTTGAGATTAAAAGCTTCAACAAAGTTCATAATAACTCGGAAACTATGTGAGATACGATGATAATAAACATAACTTTTTTTGTAGAAAATTAAATTCTCTGCATAAAATATTGAATAAGATTTTTTCTTTTTTTCCAAAGTTTTAGAAATATTTGAAAAAATCAAGCGGGCAACTACATATTCTTCTCTTCAAATAGAAATTTCGTTAAGAAGTATTGGTCGAGACTTTCCCCGAGTTCTGGAATTTTAATATTGTAATCATGTACGATTTTGGTACATAAGAGTTCATTTTTGTTTCCTATCGTATAATTTTACATTAATACAAAAGTTTTTGATTATTTGAAAATGCACCAATATATTATTCGTTCGTTCCATTAACAAGACTGAAAAAGTTATTCCTCATTTATTTCCTTGAATGAAAAATTTTCCCTAACTTTAAAAACTTATTGAAAATAATTTACATTTCATCATTGTAATTTTTTTTACTTCGTAAATGATCAAATACTTTCGTAATAATGTAAAATTATACAAAAGGAAACAAAAAATAATTCTTACGGACCTAAAACTGTACATGATTACAATATTAAAATTTGAGAACTTTAGGAAAGTCTCGACTAAGATTTCTTAACGAATTTTCTATTTCAAGAAAAGAAAATGTAGTTGCCAGCTTCATTTTTAAAAATATATGAAAAACTTAGGAAGAAAGGAAAAAATGTTATCGAAACTTTTTTGTAGGGAATGTAATTTTTTACAAAAAAGATCATTTGCATTATCGTCGTATCTCACACAGTTTTCGAGTTAGTACGAACTCCGCTGAAGCTTTTAATTAAAAAGCTATCTCAACTTGTCGATTCACCGTGGAATTGAATAACAGGAAATATTTTAAAACTGGCATCGAAGACCTACTACAATAAGTGAAAAATGTGTAAAGTTTTATATTTTTCGGTGCAATACTACGGAAGGAAAAAAATATAAGCTATAAATTGCGAAAAATCGTATGTTCATCGAATGGTAAAATTCGATAGCTTTGGAAAGGTAATTAGAATTGATCAACAAGGCTGGGCCTTCGGTTAAATTTTAAAAAATGTTTTAGAGACATTTAAGCCCATGGGGGCGATAAAATAAAATTTGGACCCAAATAAGGACCACCCTAATATATGGGGGATTCCAAGCAGATTCATCTAGGCCATGGCCCTGATCATTTTAGAATCTTCTGATATTTCCCCTCTGATTAACCACACCCTAAAAAAGACAAAAAAAATTTTTGAAATTTTTTTTTCAAACAAATATTTTTTTCCACTCCATTAAAATTATCTCAAAAACGCCATTATTTTTCTTTTAATTGGGTGAATCGACTGAGCTTAAACGATAATCTTAAGACCAAAATGGGAGTGGGACTCTTGCTTTTTACCTTTTCTTCAAAGGAATGTACATAATAAATGTCAATAATTTCAACGAAGTTGTGATTATTTTGCCTTTTTTCTCAAAATATATTATAAATAAATAATAATACGTCATAACTGTTTTCGAAATCTATTTCTTACGAAATTTTTTTTTTCAAGTAGATTTTTTTAATACATTATTTAAATTATCTCAAAAACGCCATTTTTTTTTTTAATTGGAAGAATTCACTTATTTCAAACGATTATTTTAAGACCAGAAAAAGAGTGGGACTCCTGTTTTTTTCGTTTTTTTTTTTAAAGGAATGTAAATAATGAACGTCGATCATTTCAACGCAATATTGCGTTAATAAAAATAGAAAAAACAAGAGTCCTACTCCGATTATGGTCTTAAAATCATCGTTTGCGATCAGTGAATTCCCCTAATTAAAAAAACAATAATAATAATAATAATGGCGTTTTTGAAATAATTTGAATAGTGTATAAAAAAATCTTCTTGAAAAAAATAGTTAAAAGAAAAACTTTATTTCAAATTTTTTTTTTTTTTTGCTACTTCATAAGGAATAGCCTTCGTGAACAGTTCTGACGTAGAATAATCCATTTATGACAGATTTTGAGAAAAAAAGCAAAGTAATCATAATTTGTGTTTAAATTATTGACATTTTTTATTTACATCCCCCGAAAAAAATAGAAAAAACAGGAGTCCTACTCATATTTTCGTCTTAAAATTATCGTTTGAGATCAGTGAATTCAGTCAATTAAAAAAAAAAAATGGCAAATAAATTACTTGAGGCAGCTGCAAAAAAATTCAGAGTACTAAAATAAAAAAAAACGATCATGATTGTATTGAATACTTTCTGCTATGGGAGCAAAAAAAAAATTTCACGTCGCGATTTTTAAAAAAAGCAGAAAAAAATCGAAAAGACGCTTCAGCATACATAAATAATTTTTTTATCCAAACTTTTTGGAAAATTACTTTTTTTTTATGAAATGGCGTTTTTCGATGGAGCACCAAGAAAAAAAAGTATCGATTTTTTTGAATCACCCTAATAAATGAACGATCGAAAAACTGAAGACGTTTCGTTTGACTTACATGGTTCTTCCGTCGCGAGATGTTCCACTTTTTTGATATACTCTTCCGTCTTTGATTTTGTCGGTCAAATCTATTCGAGACTGTCGTCCTCTACGTCTCCCAGGCATATTTGAATTGTCAATGGGATCGCACAAATCTCACACAAAAAAAAATAAATCACACAAAACACCACACAAGAAAACACAAAAAAACCAAACACAATGTGAACGAATATAAAATACAATACTGAAAGTAAACTCGAAATAAATGATGAAAAAAACTAGTCCGAGAATGAAAATATACAAAGAACCAATGAAATGAAAATTGAGAAACGTAATATTTCAACACAAACGGAAATAGATTGAAGACGATTTGCTATGTACGCGAGATACTCGTAATGGCGATGTGATGAGACTGTCGATAGGAAAAAAATTATTGAGGATTCAGGTTGTCAATGAAAAACATAAGCTCAACGAATATTTGAAACACATTTTACGAGTTTCAGGTAGCCACGGGTACCGACTCTCTTGTTTCATACATGCCCCGTTCACCGCGTGCTCCGCCGCGTCGTTTCCGCTAACGCCATAACACCTACTGGATAAAAAAATATGAAAAATGTTCGAGACGGTGCACATAATAAGGACCTGAGTTGTTGGGATTGCAGCATCGCTCGTTTTTGTGAAAAAAATAAATAAAAATAAAAACCGTTACAAATCGCATTTTACCCCGTTTTTGACACTTTCATGGCTTACGATGCCAAAACGGTGACAGTGAGGACAAAAATGTATAGAACCAATTATGTAGAGCATAAAAGTTCCTATAAAAAAAATCAGCGATATCACCAATCTACCTATTACAGTTTAGCTGTGAGAGCGAGCCACAAAAAAGCTCTAAAATGCTCGATTTGCACGAAAACTCAAAAAACTCACTTTAGTTGCTCAATTCAGTTTGCCCATGATAATTTGTGTGAAAAAATCCAACGATTTTTTTTCATGCAATAGAACAGTTCAAAGAAGAGATTTTATATTGCAAAAAATTTTTTTTTCGAAAGTTCAATTTTTGATGGACATATATGTTGGTCGTTTTTTTCATAATTTACTTTTTTTTCGTAAAACGGGCGTAACTTTCGCCATAATTGTCGGAGAACGTGCAATTCTTTGGAGCCTCGTCGTCTTTTTATGCTTTAAAAATTTGTTTTACTGACATGTCGCCGTATGTGCAACCGCAGCGCCACTATTTGCAAGTAAACAAACACCATAATGTTTCGGACCGTTTTTAACAATAAATTTTTTTTTTACATGTTTTTGTTTCAAAATTTAACGATTCTGTTTGAAGAGTGTCTCAAATTTTTTTTTTATCTCAACGCAACTAATGTTGTTAAATTGTCATTAACAATTAGAATAAATTAACATTTTTCAACTTTGATTGGATGTGATTTTTTTGTTTATTTTTCACTTTGTGAATTTCACCATTTCAAAAATTACAAAAAATGTGTTAATGTCGAAATGAATTTTTACAATAACAATATGAGTTTATAACAATTTTTTAATAAACTTGAAACGAGTTTTTCAATTACTAGTTCCGCGCTACAAGATGGTATTTTATATTTTTTTTTTTCCCATTATTTATACCATTTGTCAATAACAATTTTGTTAGAAAAAAATGTTCAATAATGATTTTTTTTGTTCTTGTAGTGATACCAAGCTTATATTACCAAAAAAAAATCGTAAAAAAAATTCCAAAATTCACAAATATTTTCAGGTGGAAATGTATTTCATTTTTTGCATGGTTTTGAAATTATTCGCTAATAATCGGTAAAATCCGTTCAAATACGAAGATAAAAAATTATGCTTGCACATTAGGATTTTTTTACGAGTTCTCTTTTCGTGATATAAGCTTGGTATCACTACAAGACCGAAAAAAAATCATTATTGAACATTTTTTTCTGAAAAAATTTTTATTAACAAAAAAATCGGGGTAAAAAAAATTAAAAATACCATGTTGTAACGGGGAAAAAATCATTGAAAAACCCGTTTAAAGTTTTTTAAAAAATGGTTATAAACATAATATATTGTTATTGCAAAAATCCATTTCGGCATTAACACATTTTTTGTAATTTTTGAAGTGGTTAAATTTACAAAGGGAAAAATAAACGAAAAAATCACACGCAATCAAAGTTGGAAAATTTTAATTTACTCTAATTGTTAATAACCATTTAACAACAATGGTTGCGTTGAGAGAAAAAAATTGTGAGACACTCTTCAAACAGAATCGTTAAATCTTCCAACAAAAATATGCTCAAAAAAAAATTGTTTCTTGTTAAAAACGGTCTGAAACATAATGGCGTTTGTTTACTTGCAAATAACGGCTCTGCGTTTGCACATCCGGCGACATGTCAAAAGTTCGAATTTTCAGAGCATCAAAAGACGAAGAGGCTCAAAAAAATTCTACGTTCTCCCCCAATTAGGGCGAAAATTACGCCTGTTTTACGAAAAAATTTAAATTATGAAAAAAACGAGCAACCGTCAAAAATTTAAATTACGAGAAAAAAATTTTTACGACATGAAATCTTTTCTTTTAACTGTTCTATTGCATGAAAAAATAGTCGGATTTATTTGTACAGATTATCATGGGCAAACTGAATTGAGCAACTACAGTGAGTTTTTGAAGTTTTCATGGAAATCGAGCATTTTCGAGCCTTTTTTTGGGTCGCGCTCACCGCTAAACTAAAATGGATAGATAGGTGCCGTTGCTGATTTTTTAATAGGAAATTTTATGCTCTACAAGATTGGTTAGATACATTTTTATCCTCACTGTCACCGTTTTGGCAGCGTAAGCCATGAAAGTGTTAAAAACGGGGAAAAATGCGGTTTTTAAAAGGTTTTTTTTTGCAAAAACGAGCGGTGCTGCAATCCCAACAACTCAAGTCCTTATTATGTGCACTGTCCCGAACATTTTCCATATTTTTTCATACAGCAATTAATTAGTAGAATTTAAAATCACTATTCGACTGGCCTATCTTTTTCACTGGTGAACGCAATACAACGCAAAAGCGTCTATGTGAAGTCTCATACGTATTGGATATTAAATGTAATATGTTATCTTTATCATAATAAGAAACTTATTGCGACAAAACTAGGTGCAAACAGCAAAATGGGGTGCGTATTGTAAAGGTCCCTGTTGATAAAAGCATTATGATGTGGATGAAACTACCAAATGACATTTCCGTCATCGGTGAACGGTGTATTTAATACATATTACTCTTCTATCAAAAACGGGGATAGGTTGACAATTGTAGAATTTCACTTACCTGTAGAAACTCTAATTATTAATTCTCCATTACCTTTTTCAACTGATAACACTACCGACGTTTTCAGCTTCATTTTGAATAGTTGATTTCTTCAAATTTTGAGATAAATCTTTCAATATAGCATAATATATGAAAAGCTTAATTAATATTAAACACGCGAGAATAAATGCAAGCATGAATTTTGAGCATTTATATCGTAAGCCTTAAGCGATTCAGGAAACACGTTGGACAAACGTCAGGAGCACCTTAAAAGTACTTTTCACATTTGTTTGTACTTATTTTTTAACGAAGCAAACACATCTCATATCTATCAGCACACAAACATTATATACATTGGAACATCATTTGACGGTGGTCGTGTGTAGACATGACGATGTGCGCGAATACCGGCGTTACAGTGAAGATATTCGATTTATTGAAAATACAATAATAATCCGTTACGGAGGGCAAACGAGTTATAAACGACGAAAGGAAATATTTGAGGATGTAAATGGTATACAAGAATTCATAACATAGGTAAAAATTATTATTAAAATAAAATTGTATCATGCTGCTTACTTATTTTTTGGTCGGGTCTCTTAATTTTTTATTCCATTATCGAAATGATAAAATGGCTTCATAGAATGATCGTATCAGTTGCTCCTTTGATTAGTAAAAAGTTTCGACTGGTTTACAAATTACAATTTTGTTGTATCGAATTTTTTTCATAGACGAAATATGGCTTAATAATGTATGTTCCACTTACCTGATTAGATTATCTCCCGTCTCACGTATAACACTGCATCACCGAATTTCTATGCTAAAAAAAATAAGATCGAGTCGTTTCAACCCTTACGTGAAGAATTGCAAGGTATGTCAGATACGTTAGAAGTGTACACAGACAATTATATGGTAAATTGAATTTTCTAACGTAAAACTGCTCGACGATGTACGTGTATTCATGCCGGATAGCTTCCAAAGTGAAACAATAGATATATCAAAGAGGTTTGCTATATCTTCCTTTTGGAATTTCCGAAAACAGCATTTTAGTGAAAATTGTAGCATCGATAAGGCATTAGTAAAAAAAAATTTTACTTTTAAAATGCCTTGAAGTACATAGATGTGTTAGGGCGGTTGAAAATTTATTTTTTCAAACATTTCGTTCTTCATCGGGACTGTGATGCTTTTTTTCATTGAAAAAAACACAATGTACATTTTGTGGCCTGTTTTAATTATAATTATTATTTATAATTATTATTTTAGTCTAAAGCCCTAGTCCAATCATTTCAACCGTGGTGCTGACCTATTTCGATTACAAGTCACATCAATAATAATGATAGTCGTCGCCCAACAAGGATTCGGTTCTTTTACTCTAACCGTCTTTGGGGTCCCCTCGACCACTTCTCTCTGTCAGTTGTGTCGACATATTTCAAGAAATGCTAGTTTTCATAGTTTTTATCAATTATGAAAAAAAAAAACTTCGCACTCAAATTCGTGACATAATTTTTAATCTATGGGGAAATCGACTCTCAGACAGAATTAATCATCAGTAGTATAATTTCAAGCAACCAGAAGTGGAATAAATTTCAACATGCCCTATCCAGTCAAAAATCTGGATGTCCTAGGACGTCCTAGATTTAGAATGGACGTCCAGATTTTTGACTGGGTAGTGTATTACTGCCGATCGAGTAATACTAGTAATAATAGGAATCATCATAAGAATAAGAATATCAGTAATAATTGTTTTCATTATCACAACTATCATCATAATAATTAGAATAAGAATAATTATTATTATTATTTATATCATTATTATTATTAATATTAATACTATAATAATAATTATCTCACACGAAGAGGAAGAACGTTTTACACGAAAATAATTTCTGGTTCATTTTCGTTCATGCTCATGAATCAGAAATGACTCACAAATTTTAAACAAAAATTGTATAAAATTTTTACTAAGACGTCGATTTTTTCCAAAACTTTTCCGTTGAAGTATGAACTACAATTTATCAAAAAAATTATTCAATGATGAAAAACCCTTCCTTTGATATCAATTGAATATTTTTGAATCATAATTAATTGTTTTTAAAGATAATCATTTTTCTTCTTTAGGAAATATATTTCCGTATTTTTCAACGTTTTAATTTCTTTATTCACATTCGTAATTCAAATGTTATGGATTACGCATATAGCTCAGCTGTCACATATATTCGCTTTCTCCGAATAAACGTATCGTGAAACCTCAAAATCAATCTCGATCGCGATCTGTCAAAGATATCTCAGCTGTCACATTCGCTTCTGCTGAAAAAACGCACCGGGAAACCTCAAAATTACGCTTGATCACGATCTGTCATTTCAATCTGTCGCTTGAATGTGTCATCTATACGAGATCGCGACCACTGCTCTAACGATCGTCACTTGGCCAGGGCCGTAAAAAAAAGGTGCCATGCCCTCTCAAAATTGTCAGACCAGGCATTAATGCCCTTGATAAGAAAGGCATTGGGAAACCCTGTCCCATCTAGCCGTAAACGATATTCCTTTAAATGACCCCCAGCGCCATCTGTCAGCTTTATTCTGAGGCGCAACTAATGTATTCCTCGTTAACAAGTGTTCGCTATTTTGACCGTTCGCTTTTTTGGCCTTTCGCTATTTTAACCAATCGTCTTTTTGGCCCTTCGCTTTAATGAATTCGAAATGGTAACCCGTTGTAATATTTGCCATTCGGAAATTTGACGTCTTGAATTGTTAGGTAGGCTTATAAAGTTAATTCGATGTTATAACTTTTGATATTTTGTCACATCTGATATTCATTTTCGCTATAAATTAATTGCGACATATTTATGTTCGTAATTTTCATTGACTAACTTTATAGACTATCGAAGATTGACCTATCTATTTTCGAGCGTCTCTTAATTTGTTTATTCGATATTTTGGTCCTTCTGAATATTGATCGATCGAATTTTTCACCCTCACCCCATTATGCTGCTTTTCCGTAGCATACCTAGTCTCACGTCTCCGAGACGTAAATTTGTCTACTATGACTAAAGGGTCTAGTGCGATAAACACACTTCGACAAATTACATCGACGACGACTTGTGAGTAAGGGACTAGCGGCCGTTTGAAAGTTTTTCCATCGTTGACCGCGACGACGATGACGACGACGACGACGAAGGTAAAGATGGAGGTCCGAGAGCGCGGCAAATCATAAATCAAATTATCCAGAGAGATTAGATTTCTGTTTGGCTATATGCTCAAGCTTCAGAGCTTCAAGCGCAGATACTACCTCCTCCTTGCCTTGTAGTCAAGGGTTGTGTATACTATGAAGGCACCTAGCGAATCGGGGCTGGTCCGGAGAACCGAAGCTTTTGGTTCTCTCCCTCGTCAGTCCTTCCTCAGCTTCTCCGTCTCTGAGGCTTTCACCCTCTCGTACCATCTTGCTCCTTCGCTTCAAGCCAAGGCCCACTCCTTCGTGGTGGTGCACTGCAAGGTCCAACATTAGTTAACGATTAATCAAGGTGCTTGTAGCTCGACATATATCATTAAACTAGTTAGCGAAGTAGGGTCGGCCAAGGGTGCTGACCACTGGTTCCCTCCCTTCCTCTCGTCTACCATCTACCAGCCCCCATCCATTTTCCACCCATCCACCCTCAATGGCTCAGCCCCATACCCCTCGGTAACAGCTCCCCTCCTTCATCGAAATGACCACCGTTCGCGGGTCTTCCAGGGAAGCTGTTCGTATGGTCACTACCCTTTTTTGGTGACGTGTTCACGTAGCGAACCAAACTCTTAGAGAACCTCGTACAACTCTAGCTTCGCTGGCTAGACTTTCCGTCTATCTCTCCTTTGCCGTTTCCCGAGTTCGTAGACTTGTCCTCGAAGTCCTCATCCGTTCTACGCTCCTCTCCGTCTGTATCGAACTGCTCGTTAAGGTCTTGTGAATGTGTGCTGGTGAGTTCTGGCATATTTAACGTATACTTCGCGAGGCTCTGCTTGGCAACGTCCAAGAAACGATAAATGTAATCTAGAAGATGGTATGAAAAGCATTCAAAAAGATAATAATAATATACAGATGGGACGGGGCATTTTAAATCTTACTGGGTAATAGGAATCAAATTATCGCTGCTATCAAAATGATTTTGAAAGGTAAGTAAACGCATCTCAGTATCTACATTATTATTGTGGATAAAAACATTTCATTCGAATGGAAAAAGTGGAGCTGACCTTGTCCCAGCTTCAGCACTTCCAACGAACAAAACTGATGATAACTTTACCATATCACACGACATTCGTTTGAAACTTTTCCAGGCAGCACCAATAACGTAGGTACTATTGGCCTGTATCACCTTTTATGCCTAAATTTGCATGTCTATGTATTGTAATGATAGATATACGATAGGAATTTTTGCGTATAAGTGAACTCTTGTGTGTGTGTGTGTGTGTGTGAGAGAGTTCGGAGAATGTAACGTCCCGTCGTCGGTTAGAAGCATGTGAAATTAATTTCGGCTACTTCGGTGTGCGAGCAATGCGAAGGACTGCTACTCGCTCTCCATGGGGACTAACCAACTGACCAGGGAGTAGCTCTACCCTTGTCTTCCTTACCTCTCGTTGGTTGCCATTTCTCTCCCTTCGTCTGGTCATCATCCCTGGTCTTTTGTAGTATACACTGCGCAAAACTTTCTTGTATCCTTAGGATCACCCGTTCACTCCAGACTATCCCTTTGGACACCACTTTCTCCCCCAGGCTTGCTCTATTTGGTAAGCACGTATTCTCTCACGCATGCGGTGTTTCTGGAATTCACAGTAATCATTCATATAATCGGTATAATTGATTTGAAATACATTTCATGAAAATTTTGACAGCTCCTAAGCTATTTGCACACTAAGTCCTCTGATACATGTTCCTGCAAGACTTAGCTTGTATACCACCTATCACCGATGTGTACTCCCTCCGAGCTTGCTCTTTCGTGACCTCCTTGGATCTCCTTCAGTTTTAACCATTGGTGGAGACGCCGTGCCTCTCACGATATAGCCTCCCGTGCACCCGCGGGTGCCCCTTATAAATCCTGCAGGACTCCTGCAGGCACTAATGTACGACTGTTTGCGGGTATAACTTGGCCCCGACACGAAGGATAGGGGATGGTGTTTCCAGTACATGCTAAACCGGGCTAAAGGCTCGCCAGACCGAGCCATTCCTCACCGCCATACAGACTTGCAGCACCTCGACCCAGCCTAGCGTTCGCCCCCTCTTTACATCTACCCTAGCGCTTGTCTTTGCTTCTTATCCCTAAGCAAACGTGGTCAGCGCGAGGGAGGTCCGGATTTATTGATGGATTTATGAGTTCTTACGTCTATGGAATGGTTTATCTTCTTTCGACATAGTAAGGGTAATTGTCTAGACTTTTGTTAACAGGACTTCCAATTTTTTATGTACAAAATGAACGCAAAATTTTGCTGGTATTTAAATGCATGTTGTTCTTTATACCATCGAAAAAAGCTAAGATTAAATTCGATAAATTTGTACAAGCACCAGCATTCATCCTGGGAACTAGTATTGAATCCCTGTTTCTCTTCTACCAATGGTTCCGACATACTTGTACCCGAGCACGGGAATGAGTCATGCAGACCAAACTACCAGCAGTGTCCAACGGTGTCATCGGCAAACGTTTGCTCGCCAAACAAACTCTCCACAACCCGTCCTTCTACAACTCCTTTACTACTATTCTCCAATGCTGCTAGATCGAGGTTCTATTTTACTTTATAAATGAGATAGTCATCCTAAGTACAGAATGGATAGGGATGAAACTGTCCTACTGCTGTTGATTGCAATTGGAAAGAACCTACCCACGTATACATTGCATTGCGCTACCTACGCGAAGAATCATTATCATCGTCCAGTCAACTTCTTGCAGAATTACATGGGTAATTGAAATAAAAATTAGCCAAATAAGGAAATGGTCGAAATCTCAGAGGAAGACGTTATGCTTCCTTCTATAGAAAGATAAACAAATTTCCTTGGCATGTCATTGGGATCTGCTAAACCTACTACGTATTTATCAGTTGGATGATTCCTTGGAGTTATTAAAGGCTTCTGCCATAACTCAAGGATGGCCGAAGCTTGGACCAGGGCATTCATGAGAAATTGGTACTTGGGCACTGGTCAACACTTAAACCACATCGCTCCACGTTCTCCGTCGGATGTGTTTGCCGACGAAGGGGTTTCTGTTCCCGAAGGACGACGAGAAACATGGAAGGCGGGAGTTAGCGAACGGCGTCGTGAGCTTCACAAGCACAAGCATTGGAGCAGAGCAGTATAGCCAGTAGCAATGTCCAAGAATAAGATAATCCCCCAGCACACACCGCAACCCGTTCTCGTCCTCGTCCAGCACTCAGTATTAATGTTTGCCTGTGATATCTGTTACCAGACGTTACCAGTACATATATCTGGATCCTCTCGCCAAGAGATGGAAGGAGAGAGAGAGAGAGAAACAGAATGTAGAACAGATTGAGTGGGAGTGCAACTGAGACAGTGCTAGCTAGTTCCGCAGAGACTGTACCTATTCGAGCTTACGCCATGTTTGGATATTAGCTGACCACTGAGATTAGGAACTTCCTTCGACGTGAAGCCTCTCGGTTGTACCCAGTGCCACCCGGGTTCGTCCGCTCACACCTACATCTCGTCCCACCCTCTTGCTCACGTCGTCTCGGTATATTCACTTCGTTCTGCCAGTAGTCTCTCTACCAACGTTAGTTCATCCAAGTTCATCGGTAATAGAGAATACAGGAGCAAATTGCAAGCTCGCGGCCGACCAATTTGCCGCCCATGGTCAAGGAGCTCGTTTCGCTACGGCACTTGCAAATATATATATTTGTATATGCTCTAAGCAAATTTGTGAAACAGCAGCCTCCGTATCTCGTGAAACTTATTCAGGATTTGTAAAATAAAATTCATATTCCCTATTGAACTTGGCAGAAGAGTTCGTTTTGGGATCTACCCACATCATCGTCGTCATCATCATCATCATCATCATCATCATCATCATCAGTATTGACGAACTTAAGTGCGTATTTTCACGATAGAACATGTTATATAACGATCACGAGAGTGGTTTTAGCGTGGTTTTAACGTGGCTCTCGACTCTCCACGTGAATTTATTGTTCATCGTAACACGGTGGCGAGAGCGATGACACACTGGCAATATACTGCATGACGAACTGCTAGTTTTCGCTTCTGCCACTGTTGCTGTTTTAGGTTCCAGTTGGAAGGGGGTGCTCGCGCGTGCGTTTAAAGCTCGTTGCCGCATGAGCAGAAGTCGAGAGAGAGAGAAAGAGAGAAAGAGAAAGAGAGAGAGAGAGAGAGAGAGAGAGAGAGAGAGAGAGAGAGAGAGAGAGAGAGAAAGAGCTTTCAGTATGCTCAACTTATCGCGCATATTTACATTGTCCGACGTTGCAATTAAACCGTCGTGCGTATAGCATCGACCGTAGCAAATTCCATTCGTTTAACGGCTTTTGTCACGGTCTTCTCTCGCTTCATCACGACTTGTTCTCTTTTTTTCCTCATGAGTTATTCCTCTACGCTGCTTCTCCCGGTAATCGTAGCTGTATAGTCAGTTTCTGCTCCGGAACCATGACTTATACCGAACCGTGACTTCTCAGTCACGATCTTGCATGAAAAAAATATCGCTTAATACGCGACATCGCAGAGTAACATCACACCGTTCGAAAAGTCCTACGTTCACATCTTCCACTATGATTGTATTTGAAGAATTCATATACTTGTACCATGGTATTACAAACAGATATTGAATATAGACGGTTCATAATGCACGTTTCATCTGTGAGCCTTTGATCATATATGTATTTCTCGATTCCCTCACTTTAGCTTTCTATCTCTTGTCACCGACAACTATATGTTTATATGTATAAACATATGCGTGTGTCCGTGTGCTTGTGTGTGTGTGTGTATATGAAGCAGCTATTCACATGAAAATCCGTAAGGGAATGATAAAATTTACGGGTAAAATTGCGGCTGTAGCGGACTATACTTATATCGCGTATTGTGCGTACATTTCACGACGTGTGCGAGAGAACTGTTTCATCGAATCGTTATCAGACCTCGTCGTTGCCAAGGCATACGATTACAGGTTATCGTGTGCATTTTTTTTTTCCCCACCGAGCGGAGAGCAAAATTAAAGCAAAAGATGCGGTAGATTCTTAAGCGTGCGCTGCATCTTTTAGTGTAAACACTGAGATGGCAGAAAGAAACTCAAGTGTTCATTGACGTAAATTTGGACTACTACAGAAAGAGCAAATTCATGACGACTTGCGAAGTCACTTCTTTGGAAGATCATGTGATTAACTGATGCCCATTTTTCCCGTATTAATCCAACGGCAAACAAAAAACTTGTTTGTTTACCCCCACTAAAATTAGAAGACTAACATTTTTATGAGATCCAATGTTGCAGTAAAAACTATGATTGAAAAAGCGGTGAGAGTTATAAAAAAAAAATTTCTTCAGGCTACTCTGATATATGCATATGATTATATTTCGACACATACATATATTTAGTGCGAATACTCAAATTATAAATGACTTAAATTCTTAATAGTCGTGTTGCACTGACCATTAATTTAGCCTCGCAGTTTCGTGATATAAGACTCGACGATCCGTATTATACCACAAAACCGAATAAGACTTGTCCTCTTGTGACACCGCATAGAGCAAGCGTATGATAGAACGGTCATGCAGAACCTGCTTTGCATTTTCCAACATTTCGGTGATAAAGTTGAACCACATTCCGATTTGTAGTAGAGTAGCGTCTCAGTGAGACGAGAGAACGACTCACGGAACAATGGATAACATCGACGAAGAGAGAGGATGCAGGATAGTTGTACAGGATCCACGAGAACGAAGAAGAGGGATATCTCTAGATTCTCTTCTCTAGTCACTATCTCCAAGCTCGCCAGGATCTATCTTTTATTAGTATCCCGTATAAGCTATTTCCACCCCCTTTCTCTATCGTTCTAACCCATCGTGTGGCAGAGAGAAGTTTCTCTCGGAGTCCCAAGCACGACCAACTACCCCCAACTATACACACCTCTTTCGTACTTCATCGTAAAGTAGTAGTATAGCAGCCAAACGCGTATTATACACAATCCCCCCACATACCTATATATATTTATGTATATACCATGGATACTGCATCGAGCCACGCCGAGTGTAGGAGTACCAACAGAAGTGCGTATTTACGAGCGTTCCCGTCCATAAAGCAACCTCGCGCCTGATTTTGATACATTCTCCGAGCTGGGCACTATCTCACGCGCGAATACGACCTACGTAGCCATATACACTCGGGAATTTATGGAGATGCCGTTGGCCGCTCGCGGGAGAACATGCTGGCTCACTCTCGCGTTTTCGAATTCATCGTGAACGACGACGACGACGACCATGGTATCACGGTTTTGTTTTTCCCTGCCACTATCTGAATATTCTCTAGCACATTGAGTGTGCTCTAATACCGATCCTTTAGGCTGGTGAGCTTTCTATCGACGAAAATGATACACACCGATAGCGGGTGCAATGATTTCGGAAGAATTTTTTTTCTTTTCCATGCGACATAAGGAGGCCTCGACAATATAAAGATAGAACTCGTTTAACGTTTTTAAATTTTCATAGAATCTAACTGTGCACTATTTGCACTACGTATTCGTGGATAGGAAAATGTCTGCGCTCGCTTTTTTTCCCCCCAAAACAGGATATACGAAGGCACAATTGCATGTATATAACAATTCAAAATGAAATACCATATCGATGCAGCAACCCGTGGGGAAATACGATTCCCGAAAATATATACATTAAGCATAGAAAAATATTCACGATTCTCGGGCTGGAAATGCTTGCTTATGCGTGAATAAATGTATGGATGAAATATATGCGACGGGAAAAAGGGTGGCCGATTCACTTCGCGATGTATGCATCGGCCATCCACGATGTATATCTGTGCGTTTCGTATATATTCATCTACCAATGATGGGCAAAGGGAGCATTCGTCCGAAGCATCGAGGGGGCTATATACTCCAGCTAACTCCCTATCATCCCCTATCTATAGGTTTCGTCTCACGCCTCTACCTATATAACGTAATCACAATATTATGCTGAAATTGGGAGGGTCGAGTTTCCCATTTCTATTTTAATGACTTCTGGGATTTCAACGTGATGAACGGGTAAAAAGGCTGCTTCGATGAGAGAGGATGGGACGAAAATGGAGTCAAGTATTACCGGGAGATGAAAAAAAAAAAAAATGTTTCCGGTTCCTCCGCGTTGAAAAATATTTCGTGTCTGTGGTCTACTGACATCCATAATGGAGTCCGGAGTTCTGTAGTCTGAGCAATGCCTGAATGCGCCGAGTATTTACGCAGAAATCTATAACTTTTAAAGGCTGATAACTCAAAAAAATAATACAAGTTAGTAATAAGCCATCCTAATTATATGCAGGATATTAGTGCAGGAGAGGAGGAGGCGTAAATACCCGAAACCCTACCAATCATCGTCCTGTGGACGGTGGTTCAGAAGCGAGGTATACTGCGTTTGTGCCGCGAGGTAGGGCTCTTTTGAAACTTCGCGAATAAAGCCCGCTTCGAGGTTCTCTATACGGCGCGCAAACTCAAAATGAATGGGTGTGTATTAGCATAATGCAGGTCGCAATTATCATCATAATTGCTCGAGTTGTTGCCAACTTATTTCAATCTTAATGCCGGAACCTTTACGAACATCTAGCACATCCCGGAAAACTCTGGTATATTTCGTTGAATCATATGCTGCAGCGAGAACATCTACATATAACCTGCTAGAAGATTTATCGAAAGAAACTCATGGTTCTCGCTCATGTTACAGGACAATTTAAAGTCGTGTTTACGAGATCTGATAATTATTTGTACCGTGAACGAGTAACACTATCCTTTAATACCTGCCCAATCGTCGCTAAGCTGGTAACCATAGAACTATCGATATTGCCCATTTTTGATAATAATTTTGCAATCAAAGACCTCTTGAGGCCACGTAGGATGGTCAGAAGTACGTTCACAAGTGATACGCATAAAACTCTGTCCAGATATATTATGGCATGAGGCGGGACGGAATAACGCAGTCAAAAGTTGCTGGTCTCTCTTGTCCCGCATGTTGCACGACCTCTGCAGCATTCCAGCAAGGGGTCTCGAAGAGAACCCGCGATAGTCAAAGAGTCGCTATAAAGTTCGGAACACTTTTTCAGCTTGAATTAATCACCGAAAGATGGCGACCGTGAAGTCTCGTCTTATGAAATGTTCAGCCTCGCAATTCATTTCGGCGTATGGAGAGCGCAGCGGTCGCACACTTTCGCGAAAAGATCGCCGATCCCCGCTTGTTCGCGTGGCGGCCGCAAAAGCAATTATTGGGATCCGAGCTGCTTCTGCACTGGCATGGGTAATTATTATGTCGCTGATCATCGCGACCCCCGTCGTTCTATATATACAAATGCTGCTGGTCATATTTCGAAATACCGTGTTGCATACAATGCGATGTGTGCAACATCGGTCATTCCAGGCTAAATCAATAGGTCCGTGAGTCTCACCAACTGGGATTTAGCCCCTAATTTTTTTTATTGTCACTAAAATCCTAATAGCCACACCATTTTTTTGTATAGATTTTGTTTTGCCACCTACGATTCACTGATGATTTTTTTTCAAACAAATTGTGCACGAAATAAAGAGGTTGCATACATTTTTTTTTATGTGAAAAAAATGACAAGATTCCAACCTCACAGACATAAGAAATGATTAAATTTTTATGTCACATTCCTAAGTGCGCTGGCATCCGCTTTTATTTATTCTAGTAAATTTCAAAAAGATTTTTTTCAACTCTAGTGAACGCCAGCCCACTCAGTGGTATAGCTTGGTAATTTTAATACCTTAGACGAGATTCTTGCAGAATTTTTTACATCTCAAAATGGGTCTTCTGTTCCTTGTAAAATATTTTGGAAACAAAATCGATGTTAAATAGTATCTGTTAAAGAAAGTTACAAGAAAACTGTATGCTTTTTAAGACTGTAACAATGATATAAAAAATTGTGGACCAAATTCCAGAAAATGTGGTCCACGGACCTATCGATTTAGTCTGAAATGTCCTATGTACAATATGTCATACAGCGGAGAGGGGAAATGAGAGAGAGAGAGAGAGAGAGAGAGAGAGAGAGAGAGAGAAGATATATCGCCAACATCAACCACTCGATTTGTCGACAGTCATTTCGAAGTTTTGATGATCTCTCGCTCGCGGTTCAGCCTGCACGTCATCAGTTTTGGTAAAATAACTAAAATCCACTCACTCCTCGTCACCGCACACCATCATACAATCGGTTAGCCGCGAATCTTTGAAATTCATTTAAACGTCCCGTTCGCCATAGTCATGCATGCATAAATGTACCGGCAATGAAATAATAAATAAATCCATATAAATATAAATATACAGGAATGAACATGTGCGATTGCTCGAATTCGAAATGGCATTCCACCAAGTGGACTTTTTGAAGACGTCTAACACGAAGACAATGGCTTCGTGAAGTACAAAATTATAAAAAAAGAGCTACTTCATCCAACACTCCAACCTCTTTGAGTTCCAACGACTAAAAATTTTCCTCACCAAAAATCTATTCCGTTTTATATGGAATAACTTATGAATATTTATGTATTGTTTTGTTAGATTAATATGGGGTATTTATTCGATTATATCTGATCATTTTTTCAACAATAAATTCTCGAATTTCCCCGAAAAAAAATTCGATTGGGTACGTGCCTTTCATACGTGCCTTAATGCTTTTTATTCGAGCTCTCGTTCACAGCATCGACTGGACTCGGCGTAAATGCATCATATCGATAGGTAATATTGGCAAAAAGGAGTATCGAAACCGAGACAAGTATAGACTTTACGCCTTCTGGCTGGGCAGACATTGATGTTTTTAACCGGTGCATGTGTGTTCTCTGATTCTTTTTGTTCGTCGATTAAACATCTCTCGTCATTCAATCCAAATCGTTCAGCTCACTGTGTGTGTGTGTGTGTGTGTGTGTGTGTGTGTGTGTGTGTGTGTGTGTGTGTGTGTGTGTGTGTGTGTGAGTGTGTGTATGCATGCATGCTTTGGACTATACGCGCGTTTTTAGTCTCACCGTACTCGCACCACATAATATCAGAGCTCGAAATAAAATACCCCCTGCCACGATCTCATTCCATTTACGAGGCAATTTTTATGACATCCGTACATTTTCGTACTTAATTCGAGAGTAAGAGAGAAAGAGAGCGCGGAGCCGGTGCCAATGTGATTTCGAGGCGTGACTTTTAACGGTCATGCCACGTTACAAGGCACCTATCGCATACATAAATTTTCTATTATGAAAATATAATCGGGTGTTCGTGTAGAATTAATAACAATATCAATAATAATCATCATCATCACTTTATCCTGCTTTCTCATTATTTTCCCGTCTACTCTTGTCGCATAAAACAGCCTCTGAGTGTGGTGGCTTGCTCAAGAAGGATATAATGTGATCAAGAAAATATTGTTAGGAAACAAAAATTTGTATTTTCGAATTTTGTAGTTTATTCAAGTTGAATCATTTAATATTTTATTGCCTGATGCAACGATTTATCAATGCGGGTTAAAGATTTCGTTCGATGAAAAAAAAAAAAAGTTAAATCTATATCCAATTTTCCAGCGTTTGTCGATTCTCAGCCCATTCATTGACAAATATTCTATGACGCTGGTATGTTTGTGCAGAAAGTTTCAGTTTGACAACTTAAAATTTTCGTAGAAACAAATTCACACGAGCTATCTTATTTCCACATAAAACGATCTTATTAATAAAATTCTTGCCCATCGATCTTGCATCCTTTCATTGCTCCTCTCGCATATGCATTCGGATTCGTATTTTTTTTTCTCTTCTCTTTTATATTCTCGAATGAGATGAGCCCACGGCGTAGTCAATATATATACGAATTGCATTACGCTATACGTGCGATAACTAACGTTACCGTAATTACGAGCGATATATCTAAGCGTATGTATAATACGTGCCTTAATGCTTTTTATTCGAGCATGTAACATGTACTTTACGGTATACACGCAGGAGATACATGAATCCTTGATGGATTCTTGATATCTCATTACAACGCTATTGACCTGAATCTCTTATTATTCGTCGGCGCTGCCGTGTATTATCAGTCAAATGTCTATCGGTATAGGACCAACGTACAGCGTGCATATAGATATATTATACACGTATGATAATATTCTCCTCTTGACGTCGCGCGCTCAGTAACTCATTACACATGATATACTCGGATGAAAATAATCATTATACAGCCATTGAGGAACGACGAGGGAGCCAATTTTATATTCCGCATATGATATTCGGTGAATGCGAGTCTGATGACGATTGGTAGCCCTTGGCATCCTTAATGACCAGCCGACAGATCCCGCCATACGTGATGCTCAACGCGTGGGTGTATACATATGCAGCACTCTCTCTCTCTCTCTCTCTCTCTCTCTCTCTCTCTCTCTCTCTCTCTCTCTCTCTCTCTCTCTCTCTCTCTCTCTCTCGGTATTCAAGTATAAATATATAAATATCTATTAATGCATTCGTATTTCATATGTTCTTCGATGCAAAAAAATATATAATTTTACTTTTTTATTCAGTACGTATGACCTTATACATCTTTACAAGAAGCAAATAAATTCTCTACCTAGAAAAATTTTATATCAGCTGTCTAATTCGTCAGTTGCACCTACCAAAAAAAATTATTTAACCATTTTAGCAAGGGGATATTTTTGTCCCGTTCATTATAACAAATATTATAATAAAACGGTAAGACCAGGAAAATATGATTTTCCGCAATTTCGGATGAAACAATGTAACTTAATTTTCCTGCTTCGTGCTGGGAATCCGAAAATGTTTATAAAGCTGCATCGTTATCCGCAAGACACAAGCGAGGCACCTTATATTATATTGCTCATTGAAAGTCTCCGAGGCTGGCCGAGAATGCAGAATCACGAAAAAAAAACGTTACGGACGGTCAACGAAAATCTGTCTCAACTTGCCGGAAATCACCCTTTATATATTCAAGTATCGTATGAAAAATAATGGCCTCAAAAATCATCACCCATTTTGCTGACATTATACCCGAAGATTAAAAGGATATCATCGATTACACAAAACCCAATATTAAACCCCAAACTGTATCATGCATTAAACGACAAAGAGAGAGAGAGAGGCGAAAAATAGAAGTGGCAGTAAAATATAAGAATCGGTATTTTATTACGTGAATGATGTACCAACTTCAGGGTTGGACGTAATAAAAGCTATCTGAACCGCGAATGAGGGTGTCCGTTGTGAATGCCGACAAGTCGCGTATGTGCTACTTTGATCACGAGGGCCGGCAGGGAGCTGAATCGGAAGAGAATATAAAGGGAGAAAAAAAAAACTTCGTATGCGTAAGGGAGTGAGAGCGCCATCTGAATCCTGTCGACTCCCTATCACCGCTGTCAGGATGCCATTTCCATGCATACAGATGTATGCATACTTGTGTATATGTGTGTGCGTGTGGGTTTGAGTGTATGGGCTTCAAGCGTATAGCAGTAATCGCGGTTAAAGGCTCAGGTGGAGAGAGAGCGAGGGTGGAAAACCGAATAATCGTCCAACCCCGCGACCCCCGACGTCGGTTAGAACGCGAGCGCCCAGCGAAAAGAGAGAAACGCAGTGAAAAGTGAGCGAGAAAGAACGGAGTATCCACATCGTTGGAGTTAGCAGGTGGAACAGAGGAGCGCGTGGGTGGTTCGAACGGGTGGAATGAAGAAGGCTCTCGACATATACATATATATATATATATGTATATAAAGCAGGAGAGAAGTATAGGAGAAGGATAAAATGGACCGTCCGACTGACAGAAATTTACATCCTCTTGGTGCGCAATCTGCGTGAGTGAATTGTGTCGTGTTACCGTCCGGAGAATTAGATCCGGAAAATCCGTAATAATTACTCGAGCGACGGTTACCGAAGTATCCTCCGGCTCCTCTCTTCCCGTTCCCCCTTTCTTTCTCTCCTCTCCCGCTTTTCCGTCTCTTTGTCGGGCTCTTTTCCGTTCTTCCTCCTTTTTTTTTTCTCGCTCTTTCTCTATCTCTACCGCGACTCATCATCCTCCACTTCCACTTGTGCACCTCCATTCACTCCACGTCTCTTTTGCGCGCATCATCTAATACACTACTTTTCTTTCTCGTTTCGCTCTTCTTCCGCATCGCGGACAACCGACGCGGCGTAAAACACGAAAATAAATAATGGCCTCTCGGAGTCATGCACTCTCAACTCGTTTTCTCCTATTTCTCTTGCTCCTCCTTTTCCTCTCCGCAGCCGGCAGAGAAAGCGGATCTGGCGATGAAAGACTGCGAGAAAGGAATGCAGAGATTTCGTATTTCAATTGATCTCTTGCGATCACGACAATCGCCAACATTTTTCCCTTCTATACTGTGCATAAACAGCGTTCATTCGTTTGATCCATCGAAGAATTTATTTAACTTCATTGTAAATTAATTTTCTATAAAAAAAAAAAAACAATGCATTTATTCTCTATAGAATATTTTTTGTCCAAGCTGCTGATTATGCAAGTAGTGGCCTGATAAATTTTGTTCAACTCTGATAAATTAATGCTGTATGCAAATGCATTCCGTTTGAATGCAATTATATGTGTGTCTTTGAATAAAATAAATCGACTTTTCTATTTGTAATATCCGCGGGCAACGACTATTTTCTCCGCAATTTATGCCGACTGGCAACAGAGAAAGAGAGAGAGAGAGAGAGAGAGAGAGAGAGAGAGAGAGAGAGAGAGAGAGAGAGAGAAAGACTTAATTTATCTCAAGGATACAATACACATCATCATAGTAGAGACGCATACGATGCACGATCTTTCGTCGATGCACGTATCATTGTAATGGCGATTGTGCAACGAATAGGTTCTCGATCGTTCGGTATTATATTCGCATGCTGAATTTTTTTTTTTTTTACCTTCGCCGATTCATTAAAATACTTCTCTCGACGATATATTACCAGAAATTCCTAACTGACTGTGGAAACATTGGCGATTCGTATTGGCTTTTAACTGGAAATAAGATAGACTCGGTGGTTAATCGCGAGGTTTTCCCACGACGTTGGGCATCGCGACTCTCGTCTTTGCATGAAGAAGTTGGTGCAAATTTGAACCACCATTTTAATTTTTCTATATTTTCGACTCAAAAAAATTTGTCACAAATTAATGAATCAAGGGTCCGTGTTATTTAGGGTGGTGTTACCGAGGTCCGAATTTGTTTGAATTTGGACTATCGTAAAAAATCAATTGAAAGTAGTCCCACGAGGTCTAGAACAGGTCAAATTATCTTTAGTGATCGCATTCAGTGCATATTATAAAATCCCTTTGTGAGAACTAATCATAAAATTCCACCAATTATACATAATAATGAAATTATAATTAGCACTAATTATTTAAAAAAAAACATTGGTTGGGTGTAAAAAGCAACCTCATTAACTTTTGTGATCTATCGAACTAAATTTTCACATGTTGTAGCCAAATTACCGTTAGTCCGGTACCAACATATTAGCTTAGTATGAATTTCTCGAGAGCAACCGCAACGTGTAGGCTCCTACACGCTCGTGAACATACCTCAGATCCCAAAAAAACAATTGAAATTTACCATCTGGTTCAAATTTGCACGAAAACTCTTCGGTACATTTTATCCAACCTCGATAGAGAACTTTTTCTTCTTCCACCTTCGTACGTATGTATACAGCACATATCTGCAGACCACGACAGTATCGCAATGCAACGGCGCATCTCTCGCGTTGTTCGCCTACCTGTTTAGATCCATCACGGCGTATAATTACTTCACTTAATGCCTCATGATTTATGCTCTACGCCCATGCGAATTAGGTGAATCGTGAGAGCAATGCAAGCCTGCACACATGGTGTTAAACGACCTATCGTGTGTAAACACATAATATATACAGTATATATCGCTGTCTGATACGAATACATTTGCCAGGATATCTCTGAGAGTGTACAATGACCGATAGTATAAGACATAGAAAGACAGACATATTTATCCAATACTCATAATTTCTTGGCCCGCAGTGTCTTGCATATATATATATATTTTTTTTTTCATTGAAAGTATACCGATAAATTATCGGTATCCAATACCTATTTGATTTTTGAAATTTCTCCTATCCGTCATCATGGTTCATGCTTTTGTAGTCTTTGACATGTACCATCTTTCACCTCATAATGTAAATTATTTATAGATGCAGATATTAACGTCAAAGAGAAAAAACATTATGGATATTCGATAATTCTATTGTTATTTTTATAATAGGCAATTTCTGACGATGATCTGTCGTTTGGTCTTTGACGCGATATACTGTGTGTGTGTGTGTGTGTGTGCATGTCACTGATCGCCAATACGAGCATTCGCTTTATCTCGCTAAGTGATCGTGGTTAACATAATATTTTATAGAAATTTTACAGCGTTGACAAGGTCTGTTAAACATTCAATGATATGCTTCAAAATGATCGATCAGCTGTATATCCATCGATGATACCGTGTGGGCTTGTGGGCACCACACGAGAGCCCGATAATATCAATTCTCACCCTTGCCGATCTCGCTCTTCCGCCAACCACCGAACTACCCTCTCCAGTAGTCGTTTTCCGCATAGGGTGTACACACATAGTATAAGCCAACTATAGCCCGACGGATATGCTCGTCGCGCGGCCTCGTGAAAGCTTGTAGAACACCCACACCGAGTGATACACCCACGCGCGCCTGGTATAGTATATTCCCACCACGCTTGGCGATGCGTTAATGGCATGAAAGAGCTTACACGCGGAGTCACGTGATTCTCTCGCGGAAAATCTCCACTTATCTCGCAACCGATGATGTGCACTTTAATATACAGAGAGTGAATACAGCTTTGAATGATCACGCTTAAATGGACCAGTCAATTGAGAGTGAGAATTAAAAAGAAAATATGGCTTTTAAAGACTTTTATGGATCGAGTGCGCCAGCAATGTAATTCGACTCGAACCACATCATTTGTTCTTATTATACGCTTTTATGAGGCTAATTATCTGCAAATATGTTTACTGGCTAACCTTGATTCCTGAAGCGCTATACACTGTCGTTCAATTTTTCGGAAGAATAATCCACACCGTTCATCTATCATTTTTGCTTCCAGCAGTTCTGTATTACTCGTTGAATGACACTCCATCGATGTACAATTACAGATAATTTAAAAAATCAATTATTCGAAAAGCAGAGACATTTTTCTGTCACGAAAATGTGTTAGTTGTCGAGTAAAAGCAACGCAACTCGTTAGTCGATAAATTCATTATAAGACGTAGAATTACAAATTAATGGAGAGAGCTTCTCTCTTCAGCAAATAAAACATGCCGTGGAAAATAAAAATTGCAATAACGCGGGATCGATTATTCGTCGAATCTGAACGAAAACGAATCTCCTTAGGAAATTATCATGAATCAGTATTCACGAGGGAACTCATCGCACATATCGAAAAACTCCGTGGTGGCTGGCTGGATTTACTCACGTTTGTATTATTGAATATTTATTAATTTTTCCGCCCAGCTGAAAAGCTCATCTGACTAATAATGCGAATTTATTCGGATGAGAAAATATGAGAGTGAGAGAGGAAGAGAACGAGAGTGGGAAGGCTAGAATACAAAAGTTGAAAAGAAAAAAAAAAAAAAAAACGAGAAAATAGAAGGAGAATATCGGGAACGAGATTTTTATTGAAACTCTTCCCTTCACTTGATGTTACCATTCAATATTGTTAAATTTTGTGCTTTGTCGGAGGATACGCGTTAGTTCAATTTTTTCCTCGAAAAGTATCATGAAAGAATATGAATTCGGATATTACCACAGATTCACGTTTATATTTATGACTAAATTAGCCATATGGCGTGTTAAGCGAAAATTCAAACTGTGACAGTAATAAATGTTCGCAAACTTGTTAAACGGAAAATTCTTTCATACGTTATTCATAGGTTTCAATAAATAAAATAAAATATGATTGCCTCTTGATTCTCGATTCGTTAGTAAAAAAGAACATGTCTACATTAGCTATGATAATTACGTTTAGTTGGATACGATTGAGTTCTTTGGGGACCTAACCTACATACCCTACCATGGAATTGAGAACGGTGCGTTACGAAAGACCATATCAAGCAAGGCTAGTGCGATCGGCGTAGTTGTAAAACTTCATAAATGAATGCAAAAAAAAAAAAAAAATTCCATACGATCAAAAAAAACACAAAACACAATACCATCGCATCTGTGAAAGGCATTTTGTCTTTTTATCTTCAGCAAACATGATCAATATGCACAAGTGGTCATAGACGGTGTGGTATATGTATTACTGCGATACATATGGAGAACAGGAATTTGGATGAGAGAGAGAGAGAGAGAGAGAGAGAGAGAGAGAGAGTGTTTCGATCGAGTCAAGACGAAGAGACGTATTAGAACCACTGGCGAACCATCCTACATCCATGTATGCATACACTTTATGCACATATTAGAGATGTCTTCACATGCATGTAGAGAAAAAGCTTCGAAAAAGCTTCGAACAAATAACCTTTTCGGTGAATTTTTGAACCAGCTATTTTGGGGACGGCATCGTGTGATCCAAATTTACCATTCGCCCCAAATTTAGATCAGCTCTTTTACGTAGCTATAAACTACGCACATCATAACAGTCCACATAAATGTATATAACATATTTTTACGTATATATGTGTCTTGACCCACTTTCGTCGATAAAAAAAAACCCACGTAAAAGTAATTACATCAACTCTTGACGCACAGCAGGGTTCTGGTATTCTTTACTTAAAGCACACTTGCGATTGTTTCAAATTTTTTTGTCCATCCGATACTCGACAAAGTTAACTAGACTTGTACCGTTATTTTCGACAGCGCTTATGACCTGAATAAATACATTATTAAATGATATTCTATTCCAAAACAAAATCTACAGTTTCATGTGCTAGAAACGGTTTTAGACTTTCAAACGAAATAATAATTATTAAATTTTGACTCCGTTCCAGGCGTCATATATTATATACATTTTTATATTCATTGCCATTTTTAAGGGTCCCATTTTTTCTC
The DNA here is from genome assembly GCA_963564615.1 of Rhorus exstirpatorius. Lineage (NCBI taxonomy): Eukaryota > Metazoa > Arthropoda > Insecta > Hymenoptera > Ichneumonidae > Rhorus > Rhorus exstirpatorius. The sequence continues at coordinate 232,852 of OY751314.1, read as the reverse complement.
ATAATATTTTGCCAAGGCTTAGAATTTTTTACGTGCGCCAAAAATTTTAGAGCTGAAAGTCTGGGAGATCTTTAATTTTCAATTCTTTTCCCACTTCTTTCTCGAGGCCCGAAACTATCACGAATTTTACAAAAGCGCACGACAAATTCGGTGGAGGCTCTGAAATCCAATCGCGTTAGAATAGGCCCAACACACACATGCGCAAAGCATATTGGACTCTCGCGAAACAAAAAAAAAAACAAAAATCGTTGAAATTAAAACCAGCGAGTAGAAACATAATCAGATTTCCACGTATATTATTAACGAAGATACGAGCTGTACGCTCGCTCGAGGGGTGAATTTATACATGCGTGCGTATGTGTGTGAACGCTCTCGATTTGCCCGGGAAAACTATTGACTTCAATCAGAGACCGACCCTGAATCTCCCTCTCTTTCTCTCTCTCTCTCTCTCTCTCTCTCTCTCTCTCTCTCTCTATCTCTCCTATGAACTTTTTTCCAACTCCTGCGCTAACCACGCCACTCCTGCATCTCCCCTCTTACTCAATCCGTTATTTCCCGCTCTCATCCCCCAACTTTCTTGCCCATTTTGCTCTCCCTCTCCATATCCACTCTTTCGCATTCTCTCATTTTTTCACAACTTTTTTTCGGACGTTATATATGTCTATCACACATCCGCGTACCGCAATATCCACGAAATGAGCTCGAACAAAACTTCAATTCAGGGTGCAAGGGTTTCTCTCTCTTTCTCTCGTTTGCATTTTCGTTCACCTACACTCCCGATTTCGCCCCATAAGTATATACATATTTGTGTATGCGCGTTTGCGTATGAATTATATGGATATGATGTACCGTGGCTTATTCAGCTGTACACATGCGCCTTCTGTTCGCTCTCTATGATCTGTTTGCGTGTGAAAATGCATTTATTATATACACAACATGAATCTGAGTGGGTGTGTACTTATTCATGGATGATTTTAAGCCGTGCTCTGAAGAAAACTACTTAACTGTTTTTAAAAATTTATCAAATTTTTTTATATTCACGAGCATTGCTAAGCATTAATGCGATGATCAATAGGAGCGCAGTTCTCTATGCAGGAACTTACAGGACCAAGGTATCGAAATTTGGCAACGTCGGATACGATATATATATTGTGAAAACCCCTTTAAATGATGCTGTAAATCGTCCTGTATATTTTTATTTTTAATTTGTGCATCTGCGTTTTTACGTTTTTACCAGCCGTAATTCGTCTCTGTGAGAACAAGGCGATTGTCGGGTTTTTGCGATTGAGTTTATTTTTTCACATACAATGCAGTATATTTAGCTGCCGACATATGTATTTATGAATTTTGCATCAACATGTTGTATAGCAAAATTGACGAAAAAAAGAAAGAAAGAAAAAAAAACAGAAAAAAGTCGAGAAGACTCGACGGTGGATGGATCGACAGTTCAAAGCAGAGAATTTAATGCAAAAAAGTTTCTGCACACGACCTCAGCTGTGTTGAAAAGCTCTGGGGAACGTTCAAGCTAGGGTAGAGACTGGAGTGACAGAGATTCCGTAATGGAAATTAGGGAAGCATGCGCCAGGTTTATCGCCGTTCCAACCGGGAGATTCAAAGTGGATAGAATGTTTCATAAGCCGAAAATAACTTTTTTTGTTCTCTATATCCGTTTATTTTCATTCAATACTGGACGCACGATCACAGTCGTAAGAATTATTATCACCTTCTGACCCAACTCATTGTTCCTTCTGTAGTTGGCTTTTTTTACGGAACGTAATCCTGATCAATTTCTAAACTCGGATCAATTTCTACCATTATCGTAAGAGATTTTCTTTCTGCCTATCATGCTGGCCTAGATGGCGAATCATTTATCTCGTCAAAAGTCAAGACTCGCTTGGTCCTGTTATTCATTGTTGGTTTCGGGGGTGCTTGTCTTCCTAAAGCGGGGGTTTTGTTATTTTATTTAATAAGGGACAATTGCCACATTGCGAGTACACAATCAGTTATTTTTGTGGAAATCCAAACAAATTTTTCCACCGATCAATTCATCATATCTTTCGGGATTCTACGATAATATCAGAAGTAAGGGAGTTTAAATTTCGACTTGGAGAGATAGCGGAAATTCTGGGAGAGTCATTGCAGTTGGCCACAACGCTCAGATTTAGAAAGTGCTGTAAGGGAAATCTATTCCCTTTCAGGGTGATATGCCAACACGTCGCAAGTCCACAAGGTGTGGGACTGGTGACGTATGCTCGAATCCCCAATAAGTCCTTTTCTTATTTGCGTTAACTGTGCTGCCTTCTTGCACCGCTTCTTCGTCGGGTGCAACACCGGAGAAGAAACATTACATAGTTAGATAAATTAGAGTCTCTTCTCACGATCCCTTCGAATCTGATGGTAACCTATATCGTAGTGTTTCACCCCTTACTCTCTCTCTCTCTCTCTCTCTCTCTCTCTTTCTCTCTCTTTCTCTCTGTTTGATCGTACTTCGCTAGAAACCTTGGCTATATTAGTAGCGAGGGAGAGAGTGAGGAGGGACTGGAATCGAATCGTTACCATCAGAAACTAGTACCGCAAGCACGACGACGGACAAATGCCTTCGACTATACTCGTCCTTCAGGAATCTCAGGAGTTTCGACGTTGCCGCAAAATCCTTCTCTACCTCTCTAATTGGCGCATTCAACTTCACGTTACGGGTCTCGTTGATGTGTATATCGAAACCTTCTCCTCTCCTCGGTTCGTTCCGTCCGCCTCGGTTTCAGGACTCGCTCGGTCACGATGTAGCCAGCAATGCGTCACGAGGATTCCATCGGTGTCAAGATACATACATATATACATATAGGCATATGCAAAGTATTTTCAAGCCGAAATAATTCGAAGAAACAGGAAGAGAGGATGAAGCAAGAAAATTTAACATCAGGACAGGGAAAATTTAACATCAAGACACATCTTCATTTAACAGAAGAAGCCTCTAGCCGGATAAAGGATTAAAGAATCAGCCTCCTGAAGGTGAATCAACGACGCAATCCAATGATGAACTTCAAGATTGCTGAATATTCACTCGTTATTTTACAACCCGAAGTCTACCCTCGAATATGATCAATCTTCACGACTTTAATTTATCTTATGAGTATGACCGCAAATGAATTTGCCACAATTGGATAAATGCTTTCATGCTTTGTAAAACTTCAAAATTCAATATAAATTTTAGGTAAGTATCATCGAAACTGCCAGATTAATAGGCGCACTCCCTTTACGCATGAGAATATTGGTCAATTAAAAATTCCCAAGAGAATTGAACTTGCCAAAAATTTCACACCATAAATTTGACCTGATATAATTGATATCATGACCTGGATAATTGCCTACATGTCACATTTGAAGCTCCAACCCAAATCGAAAAATATCATTGCCATTCCATCGTTACAAAAAAAAAAAAAAAACGCCGCAAGATTTATCTTCAGTCTCAATGACAAAACATTCTCTCCCTGTCATTATAAACCAAGGAGCAGAGCATGGGGGTTTCGTTCGAGCCCGTACATTGTCATTGTTTAAATGCGATTTGTGAGGGATCACAAGACTATCCTCAAAAACCTTCACTCGAGATGCATAGAAATTTTTTTTCGATTCCCTCGTATTTTTTTCATCGACGATTAAGCACGACGAGGAACATCCTCCTTGTTTTTCCCCCAACTCTTTCGCGTAGTCTGAAGCTTCGCATATATGAACAATCGTTTTCTATCCTTCCGCGATGGTTCTTGGCGTGTATTGAGCCTTGCGGGGATTCACCGTTCCCTCATGTCGCTATCGCTTGTTCCCTCACGCGATGTCCTTTCCCATCAGCATCAGGCAGTCAGAGGGGGGTATATCGAGCACCAATCACTACGCATAATCTTCGTCCTCATTATTGCTACGGCTGCAAGGGGAATACGAGAAGTGTGTATGCATGTACGCGCAGGCTACGTGTCTATATATAGGTACTAGCGATGCTGTGGCTTTACTATGCTTCCCGATCCTCTCTCTCTCTCTCTCTTTCTCTCTATATATGTATATATGAATATATATATATATATATATATATATACTCTGCGAGAGGAGCCCTGTGCCATGCACGTTCATTATGGAGACGATATATGCAAGCATTGTTTGCACAATGAGAGAAGGGTGAACGACGACGTCGACCCTGTGTATATACCCCCTTAATACGTCGATTCTCCCTCTCTTTCCTGTCTCGTAATCGCACCCACGCCACACCGTCTCGTCGCGACGTGCTTGACGAGCTTCGGCATTCTTTAGTACCACGACATTGCTGGATCGTCGTTTCCAACACACCCCCCCCCCCCCCCCGAACCTGGTAAATCTGGAAAATCCTGTGTAACCATGCTCGGGACAACCTCGAAACTGGACTAGTTAAATATTGAAGCGTCGGTATAAATTTGGACGAAACATTTTAGTGTCGATACATTCTCACTGAACAAAAAAAAAAAAAATGACCATAAGTAGATTAATCGATGCTCCGTAATGTGAGAGATGCTGCCAAAGGGCAGATTTTTTTTAAACTTGCACATCTCACTCGTCGAATAGGTATATATATATATATATATAGGGGTGTAAATTTGGACGAATATAAAAATCAGGTCATGATGAGATGGCATGTCTGATGAGCGTATTTGTAGACAATCAGCGGCTATCTCGTCATATCGATGCAGGAGTTTCGTGCTGAGCCGAGAGGGCCTTACGTGATATTCCTGCTCGATTGAGCGATAACGAGCCTGAGAACAATATGGAATATTTTGGCTCGTCCGCATCGTATGACTCCTTATGTGTATCAAATACACTGCGACCAGACTGAGACAGTTATGCATACGCATACACATACATATTATCTGTATATAATTATTTATTTATCTGGTACTGATCAGCAACGTCTAATTAGCACTCTTGGGTAATAATCAATGTTGTAATTATAGAACACGTGTGCGAGAGTGCTCAGGGTGAAAATTCACAGGATCGAAACCGTATATACTCGATTACGTTCGGCCCATACAACGATCCTTATCGAAATCGTCACGATCCTCAAGTCACACGATATTCTATAATACGTCTATTACGTAAAACGTCATTCGTAGAATTTCAACGTGGTACTGAATTGCCGAGTTACATCAGTAAATATTGCGGCGAAACGGATGATGAAATATCATATTTTTTGGTCTTTATATTCAATCGTTATACTCATAAATATATTTTTCCTTACAATTCACATGAATTGTCATTTTTTCGGCAGTGCCTCGCATCAGCCAATACGGATTACTTTGATCAATAATTAATGGTGTGTTGAAAAAAAAATACACCCTTTAAAGAATAGAACAATTATTTTCTTGATAAAGGCGTCTTGACAACTCGGGAAGTTAATGTCGGTAACTCTCGTTCGTTGGACGAAGGCTTGAAAAATAAATATATGCCATTAATTTCCATGTGCTAAACGGGAGCATGATAGACGGTGCAAGGGACAGGCAGAAAGAAAGATTCACGGAGATCGGTATATGGTACAAGAGTGTGCAATCAAGCAGTGTAATTATCAATGCCTCTGTTCATGAATAATCGCGAGCGCGAAAGAAGACGTGTACGTATGTTTGCCTCGATCTACACCTCCTTTTCATTTCGGTATATACTCCATTCGAGCATTATTGTCGCTCAGAACTGTCGGATGATGGTTGGTGAAAATAGGGATTCGCGCTATACAAGGAGATAGAACGGATCTTCATTATTGTTAAGAAACCGCACGGTCAACAATCCTCTTAGATTTGTCAATTTAAATGTCTACTTTGACGGTCTTTCTTTACATCTGCTCCATCTCTCATTGGCAGTGATGAGAGCTGGAAATTTTACTATCTTTACTCACAGTTTATTAATTCGATTTTTTTTAATAGGCTGGCTCCAATAAAACAGCTCCAAAAAATAGTAATCAGGTTATCTTGAAGATGACGGAATAAGTTCCTTCTCGTTATTAACTATTTATATATTCAAAGAAAAATCGGCTGACCCCCCCAGGCATTGATCCATCTTCTCCCGATATGAATATTAGTTGTGCCACGAATAATCCCGCAGTTTTCAACAGAGTATCGATATAAATACCAATGAGTCAAGTATAGAAATAACCACTGAACGTTTACGAATGTGGTTCAATATCGTATCTCTCGTTATACATATGTGTGTGTATGTGTGTGTGTGTGTGTGTGTGTGTGTGTATAACCAGGTACATATTTCCGTGGTTTTGACGATATATATATACAGACCTCGAAACGAGCTCGCATAATTTATTCCTCGTCCTGATTAATCCACAGGGTAAATAATCGTTCGCTTTTGCCCGTTTGCTTGGGATATCGTTCATAGCCTCAGTGTGCATTTCCCACGTTGGGGATATCGCGGGGGTATTTAAGAGATAGCGTTGGTGGGATTGCGGCGAGGGGGTTGAAAAGACTGCGGAAAGTAACGCTGTAGTTTGATTTTTTTCCGAAAACGAAATCGATAAACAAGAGATACTCATATATCGATACACGAAAGAAAAAAGGACTAGAAACAATTTCACACGGAAATGCAAAATTCACTTCTTTCTTTCATACAGGACAGGCTCAATTTTCTTGAACTTTCGTTACAGTAAAAATTTTGTTTTTATGCTTAATTTTTTACATTTTCAATCAAGTTGTGTGCTAAAAATCCGTCAAATTTAGTGCAAGCTTTGCCGTGGTACAAGACCTTAGAATTTCATTTGCTACAATTTTTTGTCACTTAATCCATCAGCCTCTAAATAATTTTCTCACGTCATTGGAAATTTTACTTTCATAACGAAGACTTTATTGCGTCAACTTTCATTTTCGTTTGAAACGATCTTACGTATAGAATCTCAAGAATTTTCCTCGCAAATTTTCCATTCATGATCAATGATTTTCCTTCGGGCTGTCGATTATATGGTGGAGATGTGCTTTGTACTTACAATATCCGCAAAAATGTCATGGGGAGCTTGATGAATTATGACAATTTTTTTGCTCTTACGCGTAGAAAATATATTCATACGTATATACGGAAAGGATGAGATTGTCGTGGATCGTCGAGATGCATCGTTTCTCGACGATGCGAAAGGCGTTAATTGCAGCGCAAATTTTGTCCCCGTATAGAGGGGGGCTCGGGGAGGAGGCTTCCTGATTTGCAGTTGGTCTCGCGACTCGCGGAGAATTCACGCGGCCGATAGGGTGTGTATGTACCTAACTTGCCACATGCTGCGTCCAATGTGCTGCGAAAACACGCCGACAAAAGTATATACATGCATGAATATAGGTAAATATACGTGTATAGTACATACATACATATACATATATATACATATATATATATATGTATTGTATGTCGGTGGTATAGAGCAACAGCAAGCACAGCAACGACGCGGACAATAATGAACGGCCGACCGACTGTATCGCGACGCAATCTGCGCATACTTAACGGCGGAAACTGCATATTCATGCAGTGTGCTTCGCGCGCAAACGATGGTCGTATGAGGAAAAGAGAGAAAGAAAGAGTAAGAGAGCCCCGCAACTGGAGCCGTTTTTTCAGGGTTTTTTTTTGTTTTTCATTTTTTTTTTTCAATCCAACCAGAACGAGAGATGAAGTATTCATATATTTTTCATTTAACGCCTATAGGTTCGTGAAACTATTGCACCATTCTCTCAAAAGCTCTCTAAAATGCTTTTTGATAAACTTACACCTATATAGAAGTTTTGTGAACACTGAAAAAAATGGTTCGGGATTTACAATAATACTGTTATTGTTGGCCAGTTATAGGTATACTGGTGAAAAAATATTGCCCACACAGAAAATGCAGTAGCCCTTTTAGAAAATCCCGATTGCCGTAAAGTTCATACAAATATGACTAGTGAAGTATTTCTAATTCAACAATAATATCGCTGGTGAAGGCAAAGCAGTTTTGTCTACGGCGCCTATACTGCGCCTTTGTGGACGACACTCAATCGTCTGGCTAGCTTAGTCATTATAAATAGCTGGAAATTTATCGTTTTTGTAAATCAGCCATACTAACATAGCTCGCGAAACTACATACACTGTATTGTTCAAACAGCTGTAGTAGCTGATTTTTACATGCCTAGCTATTTCAACCATATAGTATGGCTGCGAGAATAACGTTGTGACACATAGCTATACCAATATGGCTCGCGCAACTATACTACGTTTTTGGAACACCCACAGTAATCTGTTAACGCGTGGTGTCTATGCCTCTGCCTCGCGCGAAAACGAGACCTCGCTACGCAAAATTTGATAATGAACGAGTTTGTGAAGAAGAAACTGAACGAACGGAATCTTGATGAGCTTATACCAACATTTGAAGGTAAGTCTGTTCTCACTTATCTACGGAATATGTAAAAAAGGACTATTTTTCCTGTTATATAAACGCCAATCGTATAACAAGCGAATTTTTGTAGGTTAGGTCAACTGTCATTTTCCTGCAAGGAGAGTATCATATGTCTCCGGGCCATGGATTCTCTCAAACTTCCAGGTGTGTTTCATTAGCTCTAAAAATCAAGTCTCTTTTGCAAAATATTTATGTATGAATATCATTATCGATAACAGATGATTAAAATAAATATTCATGATTATGAAACATATTGGCTGAATTTTTACTGTGACCCGAATATCCCCTACTATATATACCTACCTATACGAGTATAGGTAGGTACAATATCCTGTAATTTATCTATATAAAATGAATTTATAATTCAGCCATATTCTTTTGGTAGTATGGCTGGTACGTCTACCTCGTATGCTAGCGTTTATAAAACAGCTCTACTAGTATTGTTGGTATACAAATAATTCTGCCTACACTGACAAAACTGCTATCCACGAAACAACATTGTATATGCTTGCTTCGGCTATACTAGTATGGCTGGCGTTCGTCTACCTCGTATGCTAGCGTTTATAAGACAGCTATACTAGTATGGTTGGCATACGCATAACTCGTGATGGTGAACTCAACCATACTATGGTATTGCTGAAATAGAGATACTTGTCAGATTCGCGGAGCTATTGGGTATATGTCTGTCATGACATAGTGGTATGCTTACGCCAACGATATTGTGTCAGTCATATTTGTATGGCTTTATTACCTAGATGGTATGGCAGTAGCGTATTTTCCCATATAATATGGCTGAAGCAATAATAATTATGGCTCGAATCGGGAAACTTTTTTTTCAGTGAAAGCCAGATTCTTTTTTCGGATAAAAGAGACCTCCGAGTCTTCTCTGTTCGTCCCAGAAACAATTGATTCGGATTGAATATTACTTTTCAACGAAGAAATGTCAATGAACAATCAAACTCAAAATGCCAACAAGGAAATCAATTGAAAATGACAATAACACTGAAAAAATACCGACAATTTTGTAGACCAAACTAGCAGATTATTATTTTATTATTACAATAATGGACGCTCATACCTTTCAGAGTGCATACCATTTTTAAATAACTTAGTCTCAGCAGTAACTCATGCGATGCTGAAATCTCTAGCAGGTTTCGCATATGCAACACGTAGATTAATCATGTTGAAACGTGGAAAGTGCAAGCCAATTCTACTTCTTCCGGCAAAAAACGTATAGCAATAAGCAGACTATTGAATAAACTCGAAATAGTCCTGATCCCATTTCAGTAGATATTGACATTACTATCAGAGAGTAATAGTGACTTTTGGAATGGTGTTTATTAAAAATCGTTATTATCAAACGTCGATGGTTTTACTAAATTTTGGAGAGCAAAAGTATCTCCCTGTACATCTCACCATTCGAGATACTTATCATTGAACTTGAACGGCACGATTACTGGAGATCGCTCAAAATTATTATTGGGACTATTCAATGGAAAATATTACTGGCAAAATTTTCAATATATACACTCTTAGTAAGTTTTTTTCCCTCTTGTTGAGTCTATAGTAATCATTACCTACAATAATTAAAGTTTTCTCATTAGTTTTTTCCACTTTTGTTTTTCTCGCAATGTTCTCCTACGGAAAAGTGTCCTGAATTTATTTCCCACAATTTGCATTACATTTAGCAAAGTCGAGCCTAGCAGCCTTTGATCGCTTACCGTAAAACATTATTATTCATAATTCGAAGTAAAAAAAAAAGTCCATAAAAGTAACACTGCTAAATGGCAAAATGATGAATTCCAAGAATTCCAACCAGAGAACTCTCACGTATGAAAAAAAAAAAATTGATGGTCGATGTCGCTATCCGCGCTGGAGACACACAAGACTAATGCGCACACTTCACTCATCCACCATATACATTCTTCCCGATAATATTCAAAAGCATATACGGAACCCAAGCCGAAAATCTCAAGTTTATCCACCGGCCCTCTCTTCTCCCCGCCAACCCTTTCATTCTCTGTCGCGGATGGATTCTCGCGTGCATCAAAAAGCTTTTAGCGAAGAGCCGCTGGAGATGTCCGCATATATACCCGGTTAGAAATCTGAAAATATTATTTCGAACGGCTGTGTCTCCTCATTTCTCCATTCTCTATCCTCGTTCGTCGCTTACTCTTTCCCTCGCTTCAACCCTGAGCTGACACGGGTTTAACCCAGTGACTCGACTTTGTGAGACTCCTTGCTCTCATGCGCGATAAATGGATGAAAAGAAAAAGTTTAGAGAGTGAGTGAGAGAGAGAGAGAGAGAGAGAGAGAGAGAGAGAGAGAGAGAGAGAGAGAGAGAGAGAGAGAGAGAGAGAGAGAGAGAGAGCGACAGAGATAGAGAAAGCTCTGTGTGGGCGCGAAGGAAGGAAAAAAGAAAGGGATGTGGATGTCGCAAGAACTTCGCTGAAAATAGAGAGAGAGAGAGAGAGAGAGAGAGAGTCGAGCTTTCGCTCTCGACGACGATGATGACGACGACAACGTCGAAGAACAAGAACGAGGTATATAGAGGGCATTGGCGACAACGCCGAGACGCTCAAACAAGAAAACTTGGAAGTTGGCGGCCAAGTTCAAGTCTTTCTCGTTCAATTCCTTGAATAGATCTGGAATGGTGTGCTTTCATCGCATTCTACCAACGTACATATCTATGTAGAGCACACATATACATCCAAATCGCTAGCGTCTATATCGACTGCGAAAACTTATTTTCACGCTGACCAGGCGAATTACTTTGTGAAACTATCCACGTGACGACTCCTAGCAAATAAAAGGGTTCGATTCATCGATTTTTGACCATCAAGCGATTTGGCAACGTCCATTTGTTTGCAAGCAGCCGGATATTTCTAGAGATCCATCAATTCATTGAGGAGAAAAAAATGAGAGGACCCGAGATCTCTTTCTTCCTCTCTCTCTCTCTCCCTCTCACATACTCTTTTCGCGCTTATGAGTCATCGCGGGTTGGTTTTATAGTCCGCACGGGGTGGCATTGGTCGTCGAGGGTTATATACGCCGCGGGTTCTCTCGTCGACGATAATTGTCTGTGCACACCGAACTCATTGACCTCGGTAGTATTGATTTTTTGTTCGAGACACCCTACTCGTCCGAGGGCCCTGCATTAAAATCGATCCCCCTCCTTTCCGCCTACGCGTAATAGCAAGGTACAGCACGTACAACATACACTTCTGTTACACACTTCATACATATATATACATACGTGTGCGTGAATGTGTGTGTATGTGTGTGTGTGTGTATATATATATATAGTAGATATACATTTAAGTGCAGAAGCTGCTGGTCCCCGTATCGGGCTCTTAGAGAGGGAGGGGGGGGGGGGGGTCGATAAGCGTAACACGATACAACGAGAGCTCATTACAGCTCTAATTCGAAAGTTTCACCCTCTCTCGTGTGGATCTCTCGCAACGTGCCCGGATGCCTGGCTTCCTACTATAGTTGGGACAACCAGACGCAAAAGTATTGTATATATATTGTATATATATATATATATATGTGTATATATACCACTATACCTTTCTCTTTCTATCTCTGTCCGTCCTTCAACCACCCCCGTGGGGCCGTTCACGTCTCGTTTTGTCCCCTCGTACTCGACCCCGCCGCAGCCCTCACCATATATCTCGCGTCGCGCTACGAAACCCTTTCCTCTCCCGCTAATCAACGCCCCGCCATATATACGTATAGAACTCAGTTCCCTTCTCTCCCTCTGCTTCCGCAGCGCTCACCGCTCTCAGCCACCATCGCGACAACGAGCACCCCCTCCGGCTGTAGAGATGGTGCCCCCGCGAGATCCCCTTACCAATTTATACCACTTCCAATCCGGTCAAACAAAGAAACAAAAGAAAAACGAGTTTTTCCTTTTTTTTTTTTCAAATCCTTCCCCCGACGCATCGACGCGGGAGCACCCCGCTTACTGTTTTATTTTTCGGGTCTGCTCGGCTCTTTCGTTGCCCAACTCATTTTATTTCTTGTTATTTTTTTCCAAATCCGTGAAATATACGTAAATCGACGGTATAAACATTCCACAAAACGAAAAAGGTGAGAGTTGAGTGGCAGGGGCGTGGATTTGCTCAAACATAATATGCATAGCAAGAAAGCGGAATCGTCGCAGAAACCGGCAGAAACGCAAGATCCGATTGTTTAAGATGTGTTTTATTATGTTTTAATGACACTGAAAGTTATCGTTAAAGATGGTGACTCGTCGTTGTACTGAGAAAAATTCCTGCATGTATAAAATCTCTACCTATACATAATCACAACTCTACCGTATTGAAAGCATGGCCGATGATATATGAGCCAACTCTTCGAGGGGTCCGGAAGAGTTGTGACTGCGGTCAGAAATATTTGCGGATGCCTCAATTCTGGAAGAGACATTTCGTTCGGCACAAATGATAGCCACTGCTCAACCTCTGGTAGAGTTGTTTTATCGTGGAGTTGTAATTTCGTAAGCTTGTTCGGGGAAACTAAATTCTGGTAGAGTTGATATTACGTGTAGTGAAGTTTCGGGTGTATAGTTGGAAATGTGCCGCCATGGAGCTCGAAACTTTCTACTTAGATATAAACTAGAGGAGATCGTGGAATTTCGGACCAGGTGGTTAATTAGGACCATATGCTGCCCCTCAAAAAAAAAAAAAGGATGATAAAAAAATGCACCAAAATGACGATTCAATTTTGCACAGTCTCCTCCGTATAAAGTACAATCTTCAAACTTATCACACAATCCCGATATACATCAGAATTTGTACCGGAATGAAAAAGGATTATCACAATGAACCAGTAATTTCTCATGTTTGACCAACAACTATATATACACTTTTTTTTCTCATAAGTATATGGAATTTCATCTATGCTATTTTACTATCCGCCATGTGCACTCTCGGGAATAGAGTGAATTTTTATATATTTTCATCGTGAAATTTTAGTACAATGTACATTTAATGGTTCTGGCTGATGAACATAAAATCTCTTTTGCGCTATAAGCATTATTCCGCGTATTTGCATACTATAAGGTACTAGAGAGGATATACCGCGCTTTCGGGTCATGCTTGCAAGGCTGTACACGTGAACCTCGCACTCTGTCCCGCTTGATAATCGTGCTGTGTGTCCTGTGAATTCTGGGCACGAGTGTGTGAACGAGAGAGAGAGAGAGAGGCCAAAAGATCTCGCGCTGGAACGAGACCACGCATATGTACAGCAGAGCCAAGCAGTGCTTTTGTCCATATATGCTGTGCTGTCCATCCGGTTAGCCCAGAGTTTTTTTTTTCTTTGATTTTCTGCTTTTTCAACTCTCATTTTACTCCCCAAACGCGAGAATATATGCTCGAGAGATGACCACGAGTAGGAGCAGCCAGTAGCAGCGTGGACCAGGCACGAGGGTGCACGCAAGCGGTATGTGTGCGCGCAAGAGGCAAGAGAGAAAAAGAACATAGAGATAGAGAGAACGCATGGAAAAACGGCATCGACTCGTTAAAAATCAGTGTTCAACGAGGAACAAAAACCAGGCCGACTGATCAAACTGTCGGTTGGCGAAACTCCCGTTTCCTGCTGCTCCTAGGGTTTTCCACCCCTCCCCCGCCCCCCTTTGCTTCCCATTATTATGCATTTTCGCGCCTTCGACCCTTTGTCGATTCACCCTTCCCTCTGCGACTCCTTCTATTTTTTTCAACCCTCTTTTCAACCTCCACGGAATATATGTGCTGAGCATCCAGATTTTGTTTTTTTTATTGATTGTGTTTTGTTATTCGCTCGCGTCTAGCGAAATATCTCTCTCTCTCTCTCTCTCTTTCTCTCTCATTGTGTTTTTGCTTAATAAAACAATGTGCCAGGTTGAACCCCGGCTTATCGAGATGATAAATTCGATTATTTTTGCATTCCCATTGAGAACTATTTGCGGTTAAAATTTTTTTTCGTCGTGAACACAAAAATATTAAAAGTATTCCAAGCTCAGGCTAAGATAACAATACGAGTCGCGATGTATACACAGTGAGAGTGGAACTTGATTATTATTAACGCCCTAGTAAGGAACTTTGGGGCAGAGTGAGAAATCATGTAAACAGAATGTCGAAACTTCAAACAAGCTATGAAATCCACACACAGAGTAAACTTCAATAAACTAGAAAAAACATATTTTAGTGCGAAGCTCATAATAATAATCTCTTTGTACCTATAGCATCAAGCCTCCATCATGGGAAACTATCGTATACCGAAGTAAAATGAGAGAGAAAGAGAGAGAGAGAGAGAGAGAGAGAGAGAGAGAGAGAGAGAGAGAGAGAGAGAGAGAGTGCACGTCGCGTATCAACGTAAGCGCAGGCACGGAAATTCACCCGGACAGAAACGCACAGGGCGAAAGGGCACGGGGACAGAGAGCAGCGATAGATGGACCATGCATAGAGAAATTCCAGTAGAAAAAGCGAGAGATCGAATGAGAAGCGATGCATGAGAGAGCTACAGTATAGGGAGAGATCGAAGAGCGTTCGAACGAATGAACGACCGACGAGCTAACGGGTTTGGGCCCGGTTTTAGATCGCCGCCGGTCGTCCACCTTCCCCTCTCTCACTCTCTCTCTCTCTCTTTCTCTCTTTCTCTTGTATGAATCTGCTATGCTTATCAGTCTTTCATCGTCCCGAGCTACCAGAGAGAGAGAGAGAGTGAGAGAGTGAAAGAGTTGGAGAGACACAAGGGAAGAAAGAGCTTCGGTTGTGATGGTGGCGGTGCGGTGGTGGCGGCAGCATCAGCAGCAGCGCGGAGGTGAATTCATTCCATTCTCCCTCTAAATACGAACTCTTTTTTTCCACCCTCCCATCCAGCCCGCCTCTGTATTTCAGCCCGTATATATATATATATATATATATATATATGTATACATACCGAGCGAAAACCTATTTCGATTAAAATGGCTTTAAAAATTTCGATTAAATAGATTCGTTTTTCCGCAGGCCACGTCCACCGTGTATATGTCTTTCTACCCCTGCCTTCTTCTGCCATAATAGCTGTGTATGTGCAGCGATGCTCTCGTCTGATTATAAAAATTTTTCGATACCCCTTCGCACAGCAGCATCCATTCATATGGATTGGAAATAAATAGTGGTTATCTACGAGAGATTTTTTTTTTTTTTTTTGAGGAAGCATCATGACCATCGATCCATCGTTTCACTCCTGCGTCATTGCAATTCCGGGAGAATGGGACAGTCAAGAGAGATGGATCCATTTCTTATTGTCAACGAATCGATGGAACAGAATTCTTTTCTGAGGATCTTTTTATCGTATCAATGGAAAACCTTGGGAATAGTACAGTCGATGCACTTGGATTACGAAAAAAAAGTTACAGAGGAGATCGGTTCTTATAGTATTAGAAAAAAAAAATGAAGCTTACGATAATCTCGAGTGACATGGTCGGCAGATAAAATTTCACCATTTTTTTTTGCATAGATGTTTGGCTGTAGTCCATCGGAAAAATTATTCGATTAGAAATTGATCAATTATAAATCGATACTCGAGGGCGATAATTTTATAACATACCTCGGACGATCGATTTCAACCATTATAATATTCTTAGATTCGAAATACTTTTGAATTGACAATACGTTGGGTTTACTTTTAAATTTTTCATAAATATACAACAGTAAATATTTGATTGATAACACTCCAAAAATTTTGTTCGCACATTCTAAGATGCTTACAATTAAATAAGTACGCCGGAACTGAAATTTTTCTATCAGAGTAGTGCTGATTAACCTGCCTATACCAACTCTATTTTACACAAATTTACAGCGTTTCTCCAACTCACTGTAAATTAAAAAAAAAAAAAAAAAAAAAAAAAAAAAAAAAAAACTGATGATGCATCTTTATCTCCGTCAACAAGCGAGCAACTTATAATATTGCTCTCTGAAAGTTTCAAAAGCTCACCAAGAATATAGAGCGCCGAAAAATGTACACCCGTTTGACAGAACGTGTACGAGCCCCGCAATTACCGTACCATCCATATACGCGCAGGTTCTCATGCTCGGTTGATTTTTTTTTTTTTATGGAAATCCAACTCTCTCTCATGCTATAATTTCATTCTCGTGGTTTTTTTTTTTCCCCTTCGCACGTCCATTTCATCCAACGAGTTTGTGTCTGGTCGTGGAATCAAAAAATTTTTTGCGCATTTAAACTGACGAGCTCGACGAGCGACTTCTCTTCGCGTGCGCTCTCTCATCTCGTTCATCCATTCAATTGTCTCGTCATGCGCGATTTTCATCCTGCGAATCCATCGGGATTCGAAAGAATCTCTGACTGCAGCCCGCGACAATTGGTGGAACGAAAATGATGGAGAAAAAAAAAAAAAAAAAACAATCCAAATCAAAATGAAGACTGCAGTGTCGGACGAGTCGTCAACGAAATTAGTCCCAGGATTATCCTTCGATCCTCGCGAGGTTGATGGTTACACATAGCTGTACGATTAATTGGGAGAATAGTGTGTTGGAGTTCTTTCTCTTTCGCGCTCATCCGTCTGACCGTTCTCGTTTTTCGTAATAAAAAAAAAAAAAAAAAAAAGAAAACAAAAAACAAAAAGAGAGGACGCACACGTTACATCGGGATCACTGCCTTGTTTGCCGAACGCATCAATCTCAGAGCGTGAGTGAAACGGTGCTTTTTTTCCACTGTATAGATAGTACGTGGATGCTGCAAATATCGTAGGAAAAGCTGTTCCTCGTTGTCACCAGGATGAGTTTATGGGCGAGTAAAAAATTCAGTTGGAAAAAGCAAAAAGTCTTCCATTTTTTCAACGACGATAAATCCGTTAATCAATACCTATGGGTTTCGATAAAAAAAAAATCTAGCTATATATCGTCGTTAAAAAATTCAAATTCTTCAATTTTCTCGATGAATCAAAATAATTCGAAACGGTCACTTTGTTAGAAAATTGTGTGCGATAACTTTTTTTTTCACTCGACTAATCTTATAATCTCGTATTGGTAAATTTTATTGTGTCAAATTCGGGCATTTCATTGAGTGAAATAGAACTCGAATGAAACTATTTCACGAGAGTTGGCATATCCTGCTGAAAGTGCGTTTATTCCTATAAATCGTGTTTAAAATAATCTAATTAAAACGTGCTCCTACTGAAAGATAAAATTTCTGTAAAATGGCAACGAACGAGCAGACTTGTATCTATTTTTCAATCAATCTTCACGTGTCTGCGTGTTTCAAGTTTTTCACGCGAGATATCCTGCACCTGCCGAGCTCACGTAATGAAAATGATATTGTCGGATTGGCGTATATATGTATATCTGATAGAACATCGAACTAATATGTGGTTTCTGGATGATCGGCATGAATGAGCTCCCAATAACTATTTCAAACTGAGAAATCTCGTGGCCGCGAACTATTATAATACATGCATATATGCATGTAGACGCAATAATACGTAATATCTAAGCACGATCGTGCGAGACTGTTTCGTGCAAGGGCTTGCATGGTGCGTGCAATCCGTGGCGGTTCCAACATTATAACCGACTCACAGGGCGCTCTCGTTAATCAGAATTCGGCTGGTCCGCCTCGCTATACTTTAATATATATATATGTGTATATTTAGTAGGTATTTTAGCTAAAATGTACGGGGTGTCACATTTTAACTTTCCGAGCAAAACTGCTCGAAAGCCATTAGAGTAAGCGAAAGAAATTTCAGATAAAAGTTGCTTGACCCTGAGGATGACATTTTATGGTGACCTTGTGTTTGACCTTGAAGGTCATTTGCAAGGTTATTCAAAGGTCAATCTTGTTTTTTAAATGGGAACCCGAATTTTGAACTAATAGTCATAGATAATTGAACTAATAGTCAATAATAATAAAATCAACTATTTCAATTACATTAGATGTTCAATAGGTCCTCCGTTGTTTGCCAAGCGTATTTACGATCTGCGACGAAAATGATTTATAACGTTTCTGAGTATTTCTGGCGTGACTGCTGTACAACCCCCATGAAAAAAAAAGTATATATCAGATGTATAAAAAATATATCCCTATATATAGCGGTATTAAGTTTAATATCTCTTATATATCTTGGATATATCTGCCCGATATATCCGGGAGGATATATAACACATATATAATAGATATATTACGGAGTTATAAAAATATACTTTGCGGCAATAAGTTCGATATTTCTTACATATCTCGTATATACCTTGTAATATAACTTCTTTTCCATATGGGAAGCTCTTCCCATTGTCCGTGTCTGCTTATTGAGAATTCAATAAATTTTTTTCCGGGATTCACCCCAACTTCGATTTAATCCTGATATCCATATTTTTTTTATTTTTTTATTTTAAAAAATTATTTTGACCTCTGAATGACCTTGGGTGTCGAGTTGACCCCTACGTGTAATAACATATCTGAACATAAAATTTTTCGCAGTTTCCGAATCCGGATTCGAAACCTAAGGTTCCTTTTTAAAAAACAAGATTGACCTTGAAACAATGTTGAAAATGAGCTTCAAGGTCAAACAAAAAGTCACCATAGTACGTATCCTTCAGAGCCGAGCAACTTTTATTTGAAAAGTTTTTCGCTCACCCTAATGGCTATCGAGAAATTTTGCTGCGAAGTTAATATGGGACACCCTGTATATCACGTCACGAAAAGCATTTAGAATGATACCGTGTCGGTCATGGAGAGAGGGGAGAGTCGCGATGATACTCGCGGTGAATGAAATTATAAGGAGGGGTGACGGTTGATTGAAATGAGGTGAATCGCATATCAGCGGTGAAATAGGGTATATATTGCGCACGAAATGGAACGATATTTTTCTCGGGGAATTTTTGAAAGCTTGAAAAAAGCCTCGCCAGGCCCTCGATGTTAATATTTTTTCTCCTAGAAATTGCCTCACCCAAAAATTGCTCCACTTTGCATGAAATACCCTACAGGGAGAACTTTACTTTTGTTTAGTTGAAAATAAAAATAATTTTTACTCTGTTTTGTTGAATATTCATTCCAATTAATTAGGGACGATTGCAAGACTTTCCGCTAATTGCCCAATTTTCGGTACGAAGACGGACAATTAATGGATTAATCGATCAGCAGTAATTTCATTGATGAGCTATGAACCATTATTGGCAAAATGATAGTTCGGTAATTACTTCTACTGCCGGGAACACCATATTTAAAAGAATTAGATTGAAAGAACTAGACTAGTCATCATAATTTCCAATCCATTACAGTGGTAGGTTATTTTTTTTATCCTCACTAAATAAAAATTTTGACAAAATAACTTTATAGCGTAAAAAACGAGATTTCCAATTATCAGAAACTTTAAATTTTCAGCCTATATATAAATATGAATAAAAAAATCAGCTATTGGCCAAGTTTGGGCTTCACTATCCGAGATCTTTTTGTCAGTTACACAGCTTGGTGTCTGTGTTGAAAAACACGTGCCATAATTTTTTCAGATTTTTTCCTCAATTTTTTAAGCTGTTGGGTATTAAATTCTTTCAATTGAAACTTTTTTGTTTTTTTTCATTTAATTTTGGCGGCTTGAATTTAAAAAAAAGAAAAAAAAACCGTTTCTATATTTTTTTTGTAAAAAGATCTCAACTTTCTAAAAAAAAAAAAAAAAAAATATAGCCCAATCAATATACGTGTAGGAGACTCTCAAAATCAAGATTATAATCTGAAAAGTCGTTTTTTCGCTATTGCCCAATTTTGTTATTTTTTGGAGCGGCTGTTGAAACGATCGATAGACAATTATTGTGTACTGGTGTAAATACTAGGTTATTGTTTTTATTATTTTACCATTACGACAACATACAATCATTCCAGTTGAAATACATGCGCTCGAGAAAACGGTTCGGAGCTAGACACAAGTTTGAGAATAACAGTTCCCAAATTATTTGGTACAGATGAAATCTAAAGCAATGATTGAGTACCTTTGACGGTCTTTTAACGCAAAGATCTTTGTTCAATTTCATTCTTTGAATTCAGATACTCAACATTTTCCAAAAACTCAAAAGTTACATTTGGTAAATTGGTACCTTGGCAATTGGTAATTGGTCTCCTACACGTATATTAATTGAGCTGTATTTTTTTCGGATAGTTAAAATTTTTTTTTCAAAAAAAATATAGAATTGGTTTTTTTTCTTATGTTTTTCAAATTCAAACCGCCAAAATGAAATGAAAAAAAAAAAAACAAAAAAGTTTCAAATGAAAGATTTCGATACCCAATGGTAGCTAAAACAATGGAGGAAAAAATCTGAAAAAATTATGGCACGTGTTTTTCAGTACAGACCACCAAGTTGTATAATTTACAAAAAGATCCCCGATAGTAAAACCCAAACTTGGCCGATAATTGATGTTTTTAATGATATATATACATATAGCTCATAATTTCATGCTATAGTCTGATTCGATTATTTCGATACTTTTAATAAGCTGTGGTAATAATGCAAGGCATGGAGTGACTCTTGTGAAAAAAAAGAACTCGGAGATGAGGTCTTCAAAAAATAGGCCACCGAGTGTGATATACGGCAGTTAACGAATTGGGGTATTTCAAGTCGTTGATTTTCTACTCTTCGTTACAATATTAACGACGAGAGCGAGAGAGAGAGAGAGAGAGAGAGTGCAGAAAAACGTGCTCTATCGAACGGAATGCTAAGTGAGAATACACGGACGAGAGAGAGAGAGAGAGAGAAGGAGAGAGAGAGAGAGAGAGAGAGAGAAAGAGAGAGAGAAAGAGAGAGAGAGAAATATCATTATAAAACGCCAAGTCACAAACCGGCCATTCCATCGTCCAAAAAATATTAAAACACCTCGTTCCCAACCTCGGGGAGCCAGTGTGTGTTGGCATAGGGTGTGAAAAAAATAAATCTACCTTGTCATGCACAGAGCCTCCCTCTTGCCTTTCGTCTCTCTCTCTCTCTCTCTCTCTCTCTCTCTCTCTCTCTCTCTCTCTCTCTCTCTCTCTCTCTCTCTCTCTCTCTCTCTCTCTCTCTCTCTCTCTCTCTCTCTCTCTCTCTCTCTCTCTCTCTCTATCTCTCTCTGTCTGTCTATTTTTCTCTCGACGTGACTCTCTTCGGTGTTTCACTATCCTTCTGTGGACTTGGGGAAGGAAAGGCTTTGAAATTCGCGAGTCTCGCGCGAGACTTTCCCAAAGAAAGGTAACACAGCTACTGGAAGGCAAAACAGTTCAGAGTTGAAATTTTTTTGTTCCATCAAATTATACCCAAATTATTTTTCAAATGTAACATACAAAATCTGCGGAAATTCATTTATCGTCTAAGAGAACAATGTTGAAAATAAGTAAAAAAAAAAAAAAAAAAAAAAAAAAAAAACATATGCATTCGCATGGTTTATTAAATTTTTCAGAAATAAATTGATTTATTCAAATAATTTTACTCGTTTAGAGCCTTTTTTCAAATATAAACTTTCTGCGTGTATTTGTCGCTTAACTTGTTCGTGTTTTCGAAGCTAACCGCGCGAGCTCGTAGCCATCGCCACTTTTGCGCTATTTCGACCTCGCTGGACTTGTCCAGCCGCTCATCAGTCAGAGTCATTACTGGGATAATTAATTACATTTGCCCCCTCGTCTCCTCAATGTCACCCTCCTCTCCTCGTCTCCTCCTGCGAGACTAAACTCGTCTCGTTTCTCGTGTACGTTCCCCTTCCCCCCCCGACCCGGCCACGTATATCCAATAAACCCCGTTCGCTCTTTCGTTCTACACCCTCTCATCCCCCATCGTAATAACGGGGGCAAACGAATCGACGTGAAAAATATAGAATTACGAGAGCTGTATAGACGAGCGAGAGAATCCTGATGACGTTGCTCTTCGATCTATTTCAAGGACCGCGAGAGGCGTTTCTGACGTGTGCATTTTCATGTTTTTTTTTTTTTTTTTTACGATCTTCACTGATGCCATGAGAATATATTTAAGAAAAATAGATGGGAAATTGACGTTTACAAAAAATTTCACAAGCTCTTGAAATATTGCAGTCAACGAGCACTCATTGCAGCATCAGTAGTCGCGGTTGTATGCGATGCACCGTATAGTCTTTTTGGTATATGTATACGTCGATTTCAAAAAGTCGAAAGGGCATTATCCATGATATTCTTAACGTGGGAAAATTTTTTAAAATACGCCTTTTTGATTTTCAGTAGACTATACACGTATATGTATATTGTCTTGGATAGAAGCGTGGTATACGTAGAAGAAGAATCCTTAGGTCGAGGCGCAGAATGAAAATCTGTTGAAAACTCGACTCCTTTAATTAATTATGCAAATGGCCCCGGGGCTTTCATGCTTAAACTTTTCGTCTGAGACCTTCGTGCTTGCTACTTTCTTCTCTTTCTCTCTCTCTCTCTCTCTCTCTCTCTCTCTCTCTCTCTACACCACCACACCCTGGATCATACTCGCGTTCCCTTTTTCATCCTCCTTCCCCGTGGGTCCGGTCCCCCCACCTCACCCCCCTTTCGCGGGTTTCTCGAGCTGGCGTTAATTATACACCGAATAATAACAATTATTACAATTACCACCCGCAGTGCCGCAGCAAGACTCGCGAGAACAGAATACGAATTCTTTCTCGGCGTGCCTTGGCTCTCTCGCTCGATCCATTTTTTTTTTCTTCTTATTTCTCCATCTCTCGCGCTCTGGACCTCGATGTACCGTCTATATTGTATCGTTTTAACCACCCGAGGTTTCGAGATTTCTGGAATTTAGTGTGAAATTATATAGCTCTTTAATGTTCCTTCGGCATAAATACGAGAGAAATAAGAGAGGGAGAGAGAGAGAGAAAGAGAGAGATGCAGAAATATTGGGAGAGTCGGTGGGAAATTTTTATCGAGGTGATAGTCGATACTTAGTTAAAGCTGTTTTCATGATATTATTTTGTATCTCAAGGAGATATTTTCTAAAGGGTATTCCTTGAAAAATGCAATAATTAGTGTAATACTTTAATTAATACCATAAATTGCGATAATCACTTCGGGAAAACGCGTCTATTTACAAATAATCCTAGAAAGTGCAAATTGCAACGCTATAGTCGAGAGAACGTTTCCAGTTGATTGAAAAAAATATTTACTTAAACGGAGATTTTACGATTATTTTATCGATTAAAAAAAACAGCAACTCGCGTCGATGTTGAGCGTTAATCTTTTTTGAAATTTAACCCCTTTTCTTCGTGAATTTTCTGAAAAATTTGAGTTACGATAAAATATACATATGGATATTTTAATTTTTATAAGTATGCATCAAGACAAAACGCGATTATCAATTTATCAACTCCTCACCCGTTTATACATATCGTCGATTACGCGTAATCATGTTTCACCATCGGTAATGATTCTCGTATATATATGTTTCGTGACTGAATATAAAGAACAGGACGTTCGAACAATTTTAGAACGTTTATGATTTCAAAACATGGCCTCGTGAAAAGCCCCGGGGCTTATAAGACAGACTACACGGTGCCGCATATAATATAAGTTGACGAAGCCTTAGGAGAGTTGCGAGACACGCATCTACACACACACACACACACACACACAAACAAAAAGCAATGATCACTCTATGTGGTACAATAAAATGTACGGGAGCCCGGTCATATATTGGACAAGGACGCAAAAAATATAACGCATGACGTGTTATCGTACACGCTTGTTCAATTCAGTTGCAGATAATAAAAATGAGATAACCAAAATAAAAAATACACAACCCATTATTACTGTTGTTTTTTTTTTGCTCGAGATAGGCACACTTTACTGTTTTAAAGGTGGACAAAATTTATGTGTTTTAACATAGCGCGTCTAAACCATCGGCCTGATCTCTCCGCCCTCAGATATGGATAATGCACAGCACTGGGGGTGGGGGGGGGGGGGATGCAAATTAATTAATTTAACCAACATGTTAATTTTTTCTATTCATGGCAAACCGTACCGAGAAAAGCCAATCAAATTCTTCAAATATTTGTTCATTTGAAACAGGATGTAAAAAAATGTATACCAAATTTTTAATCGATTAAAAATTTGATTAAAAAAAAAAATTAATTCGACATTAATGAAAAATGATATATTCGCTTAACACTGGGCCAAAATACTCATTAGTCTCTCAATTTTTTTAGAACTAATTTCATTTCGACTGAACTTCATTAATTTAAAAACTTATCCAAGTAAATAAAAAACAAACTTTTATTGAAATCGAATAAAGTTATTCCGTATTTCTTCGTATTATCTTTATGAAATCGAGAATTCCTTTTTTTACGATACAAAACGTTTTTAATTTAAAAAAAAAAACCTCGATCGGGTGCACAATAAGAATTCAATTGTACTTAAAAAATCGCAGCTAATCTGATATTAATATTCAATACAAGATAAAATAATAATCTGGCAATGAAAAAAAGTCGCTTCGCGCGAAGAAAATTAGAGATCAGCGCCAATGCTCAACCGGAACGCTGCATACACTTCTTGCTTATTAAATTTGCACATAACCATGATCTCTGGTCCGTGTGAGAGCTTCTGTAACCGTAGGGAGACGTGAAATAGTATAGTAATTATTATTATTATTATTAATTTTTCAATGCTCTACGATCTCTCTTGTTTCACCGCTACCACACTTGTGTGGTATGAATAATTAATTTCAATCGTCCGATCGGTGATTAGCCGAGCAAAGTGCCCCTATAGAGGGTGGCGAACTGAAGAAGAGCAGGGCTTCGGAGATTTCATGGCTTTTGCGGTTATATCGTTTCCCTGAACAAGGGAAAATTGCGCGTTTTCCTTTTTTTTTTTTTTTCTATTTCTCATCCCGTGCCGCTTTACAATATTCCTTCTCTATCTTCAGCAATTATTTCGTTAAAAGTTTTATAACTTTGTAATAAAAAAAAAACAAGTATACATATGTATCGTATACAGACGTTCATACAAATTCAGTACCTTGGGGGATCGAATTTAACAAAGTTGCGGAGCAATTGAAACTCTTGTCGCGTGCTATGTCCCATTGTTATATAAATATATATATATATATATATATATATATATATATATATATATAATGCGATACAATTTTTTTATCGCAATGAACGGCAGTAAAATCGTTGGTTCATGGCCATGAATATTATCCATTATTTTTCCTCGATTTTACAAGTGCTCGTTCCTTCACGACCTCTCCAAAGTTTCATAAGCGACGTTCCGCGCTCGATACGCGAGACGAATTAAAATTTAGTTTTTCCTCTGACCCATCTCTCTGTGTATATATTATATGTACATCAAATGTATGTATATTGTATGTATACGGTCTATGAGAGCTTATATAAAGAACGAGGAAGGTCCTGAAAGAAACAATTACACTCAGGAAAAAAAGAAAACCCATTCTCTACATTGCTCGAAACTGATGCGAAAGGGTACATATTTCCTTTCTCATTAGGCGTTGGATGAAAGGAAAAAAAAAAAAAAATTCCACACAGATCTCGTTACTAATTAGTAAAAGGAAAGGAAGCCAGAAGAGCTTTCGGCAACGTCGTACACAGAGCGCATTCGTTTTTCCCGTGTGATATATGAGATATTATTTCGTGGCGGTTTTGCACGCAGATGCATTCTTCATGAAACCTTGGAATGCTCTTTTTTTTAAATCTTCCTTCCCCCCGAAAGACCATTACATTTAAAAAAAAGCGTCTCGAAATTTTTTTTTATTTTCACTAAATTTACCTCCCTCATTGCGCTAAACCAAAAGTATCTAATATGCGCTTGTGTCAAAAGGTGGAGAAACGCGTCGTGTATGTCGGAAAGCTTTTTCGAACGAATTCGTACTCGATGGATATGTGTACACTAGTCCGAACAGCCAGCATTTATTCGATGCCACAATATTCACGAGAGCCAGTGCTTCCAATCGTCTCGATGTTGTAATTGACCCCAGTCTTCTCTTGGTATCCATTCGCTCTGGATGAGTCGAGGCTCTGGCGCTTCCGACTGTCAGATACCCCGCCATCGACGTATTATATACACGGCAATCATCGGGAACACAGTATACTCGTAATAAACGTTGTGTATATGCAACCATTGCGAGCGCTATACCCGGCAGAGTAGATTGTCGTATAATTATACGTCTCCGCGGAATTTCCCGCGCTACGTACATTGACAATTCAGGGACATAATTGCGAGACGAGACGAACGCGAAGACGAGCTGTGTCTCCCACGTCGGCTATAATCTTTTTTGCCATGAATTTTATATGGATAAGCGCATTTTTCTTATTATCCCCGTCCCATGCTAGCCCGACAGATGATCACGACGCTGTAAAAAAAAAAGGGTTGAATGACTTAGCCAAGTCCACCATAGACAGAAAGACAGGGAGAGAGAACAGCGCGCATGCAGACATCGAAACTATCGTCGAGACATTTTTATTCGCCTACTAATAGCGCAGATGATATATATATATATAGTATTTATATATTGGCGTGTGTCTATATATGTATAGGAAGAAAAGTTGTACTAAGGGTTGCGAAATCCGCCGACAGGCCACGCTAATCCTTTATTTTTCTAACGTACGTAACGTGTAGTTAAATTATTAGCAGTGGAGAACTATACCTGGACGATTATATATTTCCAAGTACGCTCAACTTTCCTCCCTGTAGTTTCTACTGCGTCATGTTCCACGGGGTCAAACGTAGAGAACATGAACATGCACAGACACGGCAGAATCCTCATCCCTTTTTATATATCCTTTCGACTGTTTTTATCCCTCTCCTCTCATTCTGTATATTCATCGCTCCGTCTCTCTCGTTCGCTCGCACTTCTATTGTTTTAAATTTAACCCTCCTCCCTCGCGGCCGTGATCCTCATCCCCGAATTTCTCGCGATGGTCACCGACGCTGATGTACAGCTGTGGACACGTGACTCCTGGTGGGGAGATTCTCGTTTCGCAACAATTTTTGCATCCCATCTCGCACACACATACACACACATACACACACACACTCCTTCGTGACAGAACGAGCAGAGAGAACATGAGGGCCAGCGCGAGGGTGAACGTGGACGAAATAAAAAAAAACCACCCCCTTGCCTGGTGGTAAATTCTGTATGGCGTTGCTACATCATAGATGCGAGGCATACGTGGCGTTCGAGGCCAAACCGATGGATTCTTGACTCTCGAAATTTTTGTTAATTTCTTAAAAATATTATTAAAGAATAATACTCGTCCGACTTAAGGATGTATCGGACGTACCTTCCCAACCAAAAGTGACTTTCGACGACAATATTGCATACTTCATGATAAGATAAAATTCGGAAAAAATTCACTACAATAAAGATGATAAGAAGATTACTTTTTAATAATAATAATGCCCAAAAGTTATCAATAAATTGTTTAAGCAAAACATTGTTCAACAAATTTTTAGGGAATGTTTTTTTTGTCATGTGAAATGAATTCGTTGATTTTTCTGACTACACAATAATTTTTTTTAAACTTTCTTATCATTTTGAAATTTCGGTTTTCGAAAATTTGTACCGGTTGTATTTACGAAACTATTCGTTCAATGCCCTGGAAACTTCTCAATTGTAATATAAAACGTTTTTACGAAAACATATCCAAAATTCACGTTTTTTCCTTCATTTTTCAAAATTAAAAAATTTTCAAGAGCCGAAATTTAAAAATGATAAGAAAATTTAAAAAAAAATCATTTGCAGTCAGAAAAATCAATGAATTCATTTCACGTGTCGAAAAAAAAAACATTCCCTAAAAATTTCTTGAACAATGTTTTGTTTTGAACAATTTATTGATAAATTTTTGGCATTATTATTATTCAAAATAATCTTCTTATCGTCTTTATTGCGGTTGAATTTTTTCCGATTTTTATCTTATCACAAAGTATGCAATATTTTCGACTAAAGTCACTTTTGGTTGGGAAGGTATACGTCCGATACATCCTTAAAAATCGATTCTCCAGCTATGCATTAATCCTCCGATATTTTCTAAACGTTGTTCTTTATTATTTTGGTCTTGCTTATACTTCATTGCGAGGAAATTATAGAAGTGTTTTGTCAAATCTCTTAAGCTAACCAAGAATTTTCATACGAAAATTCGAAGAATTGGTGATGTTGAACGACCGTAAAGTTTCTCGAAAAATTCCGGAAGCTGGGCTACAGTGTTTTTTTTTTATGTCATCGCGTGCAATGAAATAAATAGAAACATTGGAAGCCAGGATTCGCTCGATTCAGCTCAGATATTTCCCACATGAATGTGTGGGTTATTTCTCATGAAGTAGGACGATATTGGACCGAGAATATTTAAGAAATGGGATTTTCTAAAATATCGTACGGAAAACGCATTCTTTTACTTTTCGATTTCATATATTTTTGTACAACTACTTGAATTTTCAATATTGTTTGTTGATGAAGTATATGCTCTTGAAAAATATAGATGAATTCGTCGATACTCTTGACACTATGAACGAGTTACGAATTTTTTTTCCATGAATCGGTTAAGTGAGTTGGCGTGGAATTTCCCATAT
Source organism: Rhorus exstirpatorius (assembly GCA_963564615.1). Lineage (NCBI taxonomy): Eukaryota > Metazoa > Arthropoda > Insecta > Hymenoptera > Ichneumonidae > Rhorus > Rhorus exstirpatorius. Next base: position 203,915 of record OY751314.1, on the reverse strand, counting down.
ACACAGATATGCTATCCTTATACATGCATATGTATATTTACCCTGACGCTTCTAGCTGACAGGAATAATGTATATCCGAGGTTTGGCGGTGAGTGGCGTCGAGAGAGCTCGCGGTATATATGTATACATACAATAGTGTACAGGGAGAAAACGCCGTGAGATCGAGTGAAAAAGAGCTGGCGCGGGTGAATTTCGCGGGGTCGCGGGAGGCGTCGGACGTTGGAGGGTGTACAGGCATGGGTGACGGTAATACTTTTTTCGGGTGTAATTTTTTATCAGCAGACCCGCACCAAGTGAGAGAGAGAGAGAGAGAGAGAAAAGGAGAGAGCGCTTTGACCAATCCCTGATTCCCCCTCTATATTTTGGCCCTCTGGCAACCTGATCCGTACAATTCGGTGTTAGCTCCCTTTCTCCCTGACCGTCCAACTCTTTCTTCCCGCTCCCCCCTTTCGCGAATCCTACAGGATTGTACGTCCCCTCACTGCTTTCCCACCTCTCAATCTCTCTCTCTCTCTCTCTCTCTGCCTCTCTCTAGACAGGCATTCTGGTTTTAAAAAAATTTTCACTCCCTCTCACACATGCTCGTTGCTCTCACGCTCCTCCCCTCCTATTTTTCCCCGCCAACGACCCATCACCAATTCCGACGTATCGGTGCTCAATCACATTTGCGATGCATTTTTTTCATAAAGCTGGAGTATAATTGCATCGCCAGAGAAAGAGTAAGAGCGGGGGGGGGGGGGAGGATGGAGGGAGTAGTTGAACGAAAAAATTGGTTCCGGTAGCGGGGGCTCGTCGTTGCCGAGAGAGGGTGGCGGGTGATCGGACGGTTTTACAGAGAAGCTGCATAGTTTTTTGCATAGGTGCGTCGTGAATGTGTGCGGCCGAAGCTAAAGAAATCGGAGGGGGAAATTAAAAAAAATATATTTAAAAAACCGATGAGGTTTGGAGCCGGTTGATTGGTAGATTGTTGGAGTAGGTTGACACTTGACAAGGGTAGTATGGACCATTTTTATATACATATGCTTGTATATAATTCGATACATACAGGGTTGTACAGAGTACATCTCTCTGTACGCCTATTGCATTCCGATGTATCACTCGAGCCTCTTTTCCTCTCTTTCACTGTTTCTCCCACTCTCTCTCTCTCTCCTATTCGCATGTATGTGTGTTGTCCAGTTTCCTGTATGTCATATCGTGCATCTCTCCTCTTCCACATCGGCAATTGAGCCATCCATCGGTCCATATCTCTATCTAGCGATCATCATACGTATTCATATGAAATATTCCTGGAAAACATCGTTAACCCATTAAAATTGGCTCTGCGACGTTTCACCGGAGGCCTGGCAGGCGAGGATCGTCGTATATATTCGTCGACGATGTATCCATGATACAAGTAATATCTACGATGTGTAATATTAGGACGAAATATAAGGAATGGTATCAGGAACGAAACATAATTCGATTCGAGTGCCATAAACCATAATCTTGTGACTAATTATGCAATAATTTTTCAGAGATAATGAAAATTACAAAAGTTTTTTCCACCACCGATTTATAAATATACTTTTTCAACGAACTGTTGAATCTTTATTGATACGATTATGTCAATCTCTCCGTACGAATTATTATAAAATTTTCATTTTTCATATTTTTCGTTTGTTCAAATGCAGATCGAGAGAAAATCTTTATGCAAATCAATTCTTCCGTTAGGCGGGCATTCGTTGTATCCAATGAAAATTCGTTCGATTCAAATATAAAAATTTGTCTCAATCAAATACACTTCATGTCCGATCAATAAATCTGGACATGACAGACCTGATAGGAATAAATAATTTTTTTTTTTTCAAATATTCATTCCATTCAAACTTGTACGCGTTAGATATATCGAATTTTTTAAAATTCCACGTCGTACGAAAATTTCCACTTGCGTTCAATGCCCTCAAACAACTATAGCAGCTGCGCTCACAACTGACCCAATATCAAAAACGCATACATCATTTTCTTAAGAAAATTATTTCAGACGAAACACTTTTAGATGAAGCGAAATCATTCTTCGTATCCTATGAGGTCCGAATATTATCCTACATCCGGTTATTGTGAAAAAAAAATGATAGTAATGAAAAATATTTTACCACAGACGTTATTCTACACGAAAATTCGTGATATAATAGACTCACTCAGGTGATATAATAGACAAAATGTTTTCAAGCCTTTAGCAAAGTTGACAGAACGTGAAAGAGCAAATGCTGACGAGGTAATTGCCCCAAAAAGTATATAATACACACCAGTAGAATAGTCGCGACCCATAACGTGGCACACCAAGCGACGCGCTTGTTTGATAAATCCGGGGATTTTTTTCGCATTTATCAGTGCACGCTCAGATCTGGCTTCCGTATCAATGTCTGAACACACGTGAAACACAGAATATCGTCCGTTCACACGCATACATTGTCCCGATCGAATCGTATGGATTTTTTTTTCTTTCGTTCGCCGATGAAAAAACGCACACATATATCTCTCCTCCCCCGTGAACTCTTCGACCGTGTGAGAGCCCCCCCTGGCGACTCTTTTCGCATCCTTCTATCTTCGTCCCTCTTCCGTGTTGAAATCCACCGAACTATCCTCATCCTCTTCCCAAATCCCACACACCTTTCCCCCTTGAATCCACTCTCCGTTTACCCCGCGAATCTGATATACCCTTTCCCTTTCTCCTTCCACACAGTGCAGCCCTTTCCTCACCCTCTCACCCTCTCTCTCTCTCTCTCTCTCTCTCTCCCTCTATTTATCTATTTCTCCCCCTCGCTTTCAACTCTTTCCGCCATTCGAACAGCGACTGTAATTTTAAGCTGAAAGAACCGATTTACGCGGGCATCCTCGATGCCATTTTTTTCCCCGATTGCGATTCTCTCTTTCTCTCTCTCTCTCTCTTTCCACCCCCTCGCTATAGTCTCCTTCATTCAATACACATCGGGTGATGTATATGATCAATATATGTATAGATACACGTTTATATATATATTTTTCTCTCCCCTGTATGCGTTGCATCACTGAATAAATATAAATGAGAGGATTCTCACCATTATATGTATATATTTGGAGGGCCGATCCTATGCAGATGTATGTATACATATATTTATATCTCCAATGCCGCGCACACCACGGATTGCTGAATGGAATTTATAACGTTTGAGAGCGCCGGTGGATAGAAAAAAAAAACCCCGAAAAAAATTTCTGACCGAACCTGCAGACGTTACAACGAGGCGAAGCGACAAAGGGGCCCCGTGCGGGGGTGGTGCACGATGATGAGAGGAGCTTCACCATCGGAGCATTATTCACGCCAGGACATTGGCGAAAAACTTTTAGCTTCGAAAATAAATCATCATTATTGTGGCCTCGGGGATGCGCATTATGGGGATCACGGGGGTAGATTATCGTATATATACGGGGATCGCTGCGGGTGGAATCGCAGGAGGTGGTGGTGGCTCTGAAGGTCCGGCGAAGGGTGGCATGGAGATTTTTCTTGCTGCACAACGGAGTTTGACCATCTACGGGAATGCAATTAAATTTTTTATCCGCCAATGCAACATATAGAAATGTAAATCACTATCCGCAAGATGGCCATTTGTTGTTTAACCGCGTCGATTCGATGAGACAATTCGCAGCCTCTGCATATCATGTATCAAAAATAAAAATAAAAAATCTGAAATGTCATTTTTGCACTATTTCATTATTGTTAAAATATAATACAATTTCGCAAATATTCGATTTATTCGTTATTTGCAAAGCAATACAAAATTTGTATGAAATCTCTTATCCCATTTTTCGCATTATTAGGAAAATCGAGGATCGAATTTCTTCGTACTCCTCCCTCATTATACAAGTATGCCGGACGATGCGGTGTGAATATATGCCCGATAACGCGTTGATAAATATGAGCATTATTAAATCTATACCCCGCAGATGTATCGATGAGCGATGATCATCGTCTGTACATGCATACAAATGTATGCATGTAGAGATTTTGGCCAATACCAAGATCATAGAAATGAAATTCTCGCAATTATTAATCGGACTAGGAAATTTACGTTACGTTGAAATTCGAGGCCTACATCGTTAACAATTCGGTAATTAATTACAGCTGGACGTGATGTAGCATTGCCGTGGTGGTATTAAATTGACGTATAGTTGGGCTACAGCAGAGGTCAGAGGGTGCTTTCTCCTGCTCTCTGTCTCTCTCACTCTCTCTCTCGCTCTCTCTGTCCCTCTCAGCTAGCTTCCCATAAGGGAATGAGCGAGCGAGAGGAAAATTTTCTCTATATCGGTAGCCCAAGCGGGAGAGAGGCTGGCCGTAGGGCGAGTGTTGAGTTGATGTTTGCCAGCTGATTGATGATGTTACATTATACCTACGGTCCAATCTCTCCCGTCCTGATTTCCGCCCTGTCCCTCGCGCTCACGTATGTATGGGACTTTTCACATGAATTGGGACAATTCTTAGTCCGTGAAATTCTCGGCTGACTCAAAAGTAACAACCGGTGGCTTTTAAATCAATGAATTCTCGAAGAAAGTCACTATTTAAATGAAATTAACGTCAAATTACTGTCATAATTACTAAAAATATTAGCGGGAGAATGCTAAACTCCATAGCTCAATCCAAAACCGATAGGCCACTTCTATTCGGGCCTATTCGTGCGCAGAGGTTTTCGAGTATCCTAAAACCTTTCCAGTAATCGTACGAAGCCCTTGCTCATTGATTTTCCATTTTCTCACTGGCCATAATGGAAAAACTGCGTTTATCGTATTTCGCAAAAATACAAAAAAGAGCATCAAACTTCCCGAATGATATGACACTCATGCTCAATCGTAATTGCTTCTTTTGTTGCAGGTGAGTACCGAAAGAAGAATCACGTTCTGTGGGGATTTATACTGTCGTCGATCAAGGTGTAGTGCATCATTAATTAAGTTAATTTGAAAAAAAAATAATTTTTTTAACCCTCGTCAGCTAACGATGTTTTGAGCGACCGTTAAAGCTAACGATGGGTCGTTCGTGTCTTTCGCTTATTTCGCAATTTTAAAACTTTTGAAAAAATCGGAAAAAATTCATGGGCTTTCTTTGAACCCTTAACTAAATGATTATAATTTGTACCAGACTAAAAAAAAAAAAAAAAATTAATAAAAATTTCATGCAAAATATGGAGACGTGCAGGCTTTTTTCTCCGCATTTTGCATTTTGGCCCGAACACGAATGACCCATCGTTAGCGTTTGAGGGTTTAATCATCTCTTCGGTTATGAGAGTTGAAAAAAAGGCTTCTCGTGATATATATATGTACCTAATTCGAAATAACGAAAGAAACAGTCGATAAACTGAGTCTCAATGAGCCAATCGAATAAAATTATTATGATTCGTTTCGAGTGATTGAGGCAAGTTCAAGATGGAATCGTGAATTTCTCACGTGTCGTAGACACAATTACATCGAAACATACAATTAAAATTCCGCGTGCGTGATACTGATCTTCCCACAATAACTTCAGGACATTTCACAACACTCACGTAATAAACGTAATAATATTGAGGCATGTAATTCATTTAGCAATCATCTTCGATTCTCTCGTAACTTGAAAAAAAAAAAAATGGCTGCTAAAATAATTACAAACATATTCTTAGCCAACGGCTAATTGACCTAGCCTCCTTAAGCTTATTAAAGTGAGACGAACCGATAATTTGCAATCGACGATATCCATCTTAATGGTGGTAAGAAAAGCGGCAAACTGATAACAATAATAATAATAATAATAATAATAATAATAATAATAATAATAATGATAATAGTAGCTATAACAGTAATCATGCCTGATAATAGCATTATCGGGAACCAACACAATGGCTCATTAACGAAATTAACTCGTTGTAGACATCTCCGAGCAGCGATAGATGTGAAACAGCGAATTAACTTGAGCAGGCGCATCGACGATGTCGCCGTTGCGCTCGACGATCGATCTTGATCGAAACGCTTGTTTCCTGTTTGCTTGTGAACGGGACGCTTCGCGAGCGACTATAGGGGGATGAGGGTGGAGGGATATTTGAGATGGGAGGAGATGCTGCTACCTGCTGTTGCTATTACGTAACGTCCAGGGGAGGGGCAGGTGCGCGGGGAATGAAAGGGGTGCGGAGGGGAACGCTAGAGCCGGGGAGGCGCATCATTTACGTGATTAATGTTGAAATAAATCAGAAGCTTCGCAACGGTAGTCGATAAATCCCGTAATTGCGGGATTATCATAAGTAAATAGGCAAAATCGATGCCGATGACATATCTGACTATACGAGAGCACCTGTTATTGGATATTAGATATATATATATATATATATATGAAGGTATCTATACATACTCTATACTTTAACATGCGCTTCAGGGTGTATATATACCATCGAACGAATATTCGCTCGTTCACTCACGCCATATCGCGCATTCATAGTTTGTAACATGCTAGATATATTTATGATCCATGCGAAATTTTGAGATTTTATTGGTACAGAATTTCTCAAAGCCGCGAGCTTGTCAAAACTTGTGGACGAAAAAATGGCGGCAAAGCGTGCATGCTGAATACGATACAGTAAATATAATAGATTAAAGTTTGTGTTTCATTGGTATTGCAATGATACTGATTGAAATAATGATAATTAGATTTGAGAAAATATAATTCATTTGTTGTAATCAAATGAATAATTATGTAAATTTATCGGCAATTAATCATCAACTGTCTGATATATACTGAACTATTTGCTATTAATAATTCATGCGTATAGACTTTGCGAATGATTAATTTTCGAATAAGTATGCATAATGTACAGGTTGTGCTATATGAAAGAAACACAGCGAAAGCGTTTAGGAAAATGGAGATAATGCGAAAAAAAGCTTTCTTAGAAAAAGCTTCAAGGATTCAAGGGATAAATTTGATGCTGGTATCGCAACATTTTTTTTCGTCGGGACATTCGCGTGATTCCACGGTGAATTTCCATTTTTTAAATACAATTCGATAGTCTTCATTCCTTATAAAAATAAAGGGTTTGGAAAATACAAAAATGATGGCCCAGCGACTTTTTGAGAATCGTGCCAATGCACAAACACCTCCTTCGATGGCGAGGATGGACGCAAATGTCAATCCAAACCTGAACCTAGACAAAGATTGCACAGTCAAATTTACACTTCGTGGACGATAAAAATTGTACATTAACATCTAAAACATTCAAATTTACTGTCGAGTTTCATCCCGAAATCAAAAAACTTTTGTGGCAAACATTTTTTTTTTCTACAATTGCATTTTCTCGACCTGTTTTGTTTTTTTTTTTTATGGTACATACCATCCTGTATATGCAACCCAATGTGACCGTCTATTTCAAGTGTTAATGAGATGTAACTGATTAAAAGTAGAAGATTATGACTTTGGTGTCAAGGCAAAACGTACGGACATTTACGATCAGTTTATTAATGACAAAAATGAAGCATAAACGCGATTGCTCACGTCCTTCTTTGCAATGCCATATCACACAAGTGCACCACCAATCGATGGACCCCCCCCCTTTCCTTCCTCCTTCCTATGCCGCACGATTTTAATTATAAATAAATTAAAGGAGCTATTTCGCTTAGGTACGAGAATTTAGTATGTGCACATACATCTATACTCTGTCGTGGTTAGAGGCAATCGTGTCGAATCGACGTTCGAGCCACGCACAGAAAGCCGACCCGGACGTTTCATTATTTGGATCAACGAATCGAATTATAATCGAATTGCTCCAGCGTGTTCGAAACGCTCGTAGAGCTCTCTCTCTCTCTCTCTCTCTCTCTCTCTCACTTTTTCTCATATACACTCTCTCGCTTTCTCGTCTCCGGATATGTATATGCTTGGCATGTTAGGTGGTCGTAAAGTATGCAAGAGAGATAATGTAAAATGTCAAATCGTTAGATTACACACGCGCTGTCTAAAATGGATAATCGAGTATTTTCAAGAATGATTAATTATGAATCGAAAGTTGCATGTGATTAACGTTGCTCCCTCGTTTTATATCTCCGAGCTGAAATTTCAAAATTTTGTAAAAGTGCATTTTTGGGATGAAAAGCCAAGATATTATTTGACTGAAAATTTTCACTGGAAATTAATTTCAAATTTAGAAAACGCTGCTCATGAATAGAACAATGAGCTTCTCAAAATAGAAGCACGAAAGCGATACATGTGTGTACATCGCGTATCGCAATGATTATAGCTCACTCGATCTAAGTTTACGCAGATATTATTTACAATCGAGCAAAGTTATGTTTCACAAGCTTTCAAAGTAAAAGGCTTTATCCCTGAATTGAGAAGCATTTTAAATTACCTCATGGCAAATTTAGAATTATATTATTGCAGATTTAGAGAAGACAACTATAGGCTTGATGTATTATTAATTATTACTGGACAAAGAGAGGAATAATAATGCACTTGTTGCATGTTGCTTACTATTTAATCAGCTATTTTGTTTATCTAAGTATAGAGATTATAATTTAATAACAATTATTTTAAAAAATTATTGTTCCATGATAAATATTTATTGAACAAGACAATTCAGTATATGACTCAGAATCATCTCGTTGAATAAAATTCTGACCATTCTATATTTTATTCGTTCGTCTGAGACCAAATTTCTGCAACATTTGTAACAAAGGTTTCGAAAAAAATTGAGAACAAACGAAAAAGCAACCCAACACAGATATGTCGTAATCGAAGCGCGCGGTTCGTCGGCAAGTTACGAAAAAAAGATTCGTACTCTCGCAAGATCACAATTATTTCTTGCTCTCGGTTCGTCGCACACCGGACTCGAAAGATATACACGCGCGCGTGAGTGTGCATTCGTGTCGGTGTGTCAAGTGCGTTTGTCACCAAAGTGGCCTCTGTGTCGGCGAGGATGGAAACACGTAGATAGATGCACAGGCGTTCATGATCGAAGCGCGACGATGAACGTCGGTGGGTGCGTTAATGAAATTCGCGCGCGTGTTGATCACGAGCACGCAGGCATATACTAACACGCGAGGCAAGTATATACGAAACTGTTTTCAGCCGCAACACGAGGCGCGTTATGCTGTAGCGATTTAACACACGATAGCTCGATACAACGTATACGAGAGCAAAGACCAGACGAGACAATAATCGGCATTTGTGAGAGGGTGTCATGCCGATGGACATAATATATACGTGTTATAATAAGCGTGGTATGTTGAGAACGGTCGACGATTGAGCGTCTAAGGCCGAGAGCTTAACTAACAAACACAAACACACACACACACACACACACACGCGCGCGCGCACGCACGCACGCACACACAAATGCATGCATAAATATACACTTATGTATATGTGAGCCTGAGTGAAATGGAAGAGCGGGAAAGCTAATGCTAGCAGCGAGAGCCAGTTAGGTGCGATGTTAATTAAATGATATGATCATTAGTCATTATAGCGTCATTGTGTCGGCAACAACTTGGCATCATCGTGGTCTCGTGCGCAAAACACACACGCACACAAATATTGTCTACAATCGAATCAAAAGGGCGTAACCCACAAAAGTTTCGATGGCAAATAATCGGGGTTAGGTCCTTGTGTATTTGAAGCACGGGACACATGCGCACGTACACATACTGGTTTTTGGTGTGTTCCGGCCAGGATCTCTGTGGTCCGGGTGATGGGAAGTCACAAGGGAAGTTGCCGTTGTATACCAGCCGCAATCCTCCTCCTCCCATACATATTACCCAACCCCATATATACATGCATCCGACTGCCAAAAGTCAAATTGGCGCGTCACCTCGTCGTTTAACGCGTAAAACGATGCGGGGATACGCCCGTATGACTTTTATCCGTCGTGTTGAACGTACACGTATGTATGGCTCGGAGACCCGCAGTATCCATAGACGCATACTGATATGCAAGTATAGTAAGTAGCGCTCGGTATGGTATTAGATAGAGTGCATGGATCTCTCGCTGTGCTCCTGTAACCGAGCGTGTATAACCCGTGCCGGACATGTGAGCACACCACACCCGGGAACCGCAAAATTTCTATAGTCCATATATAATGCGGCGGTAAGAAACGATCGGATTACAGCCGGTCCAGAAATATATAGTACTATACAATACGCCCCGCTTCTGCATGTATATGTATATGTAGCTTCATACGAAGATGTCCATGATATGATGTAATGGGAATCGAAAGGTCAGAAGGACGTATCACGCGTCGTCCGACGCGTAAAACAGCGTGGTATGTGGCGGTTCAACTTTGAGCAGTCGATATAACTATGTGCGGTATGATTCGATGTATATTCGTGCATAGACCCGGTATATTGAAAGGCGAGAGAGAGAGAGAGAGAGAGAGAGAGAGAGAGAGAGAGAGAGAGAGAGAGAGAGAGAGAGAGAGAGAGAGAGAGAGAGAGAGAGAGAGAGAGAGAGAGAGAGAGAGAGAGAGAGAGAGAGAGACAGAGACAGAGATGCTTCAAGGGAGATTCGAGTGTGCGGACATTTTGCGTGTAGATGAGGAGAGTGTGTGGCGAGAGATTGAGGAACGAGAGGATGCGTGTAACTTGATATATGTGTAAGTCGAAGGGTCGCGTGTGTGGAATGAACATATCGCGACTGCCGGGAGAGAGGGCCAAATACCGCGCGCTACAGGGGTGAAGGATGAGCAAGGTGGAGCAGGAATTTAGATGCCGATCCGCAGCATCGGCACTGCGTGATGATCAGAAACACAAGCTCTCTCTCTCTCTCTCTCTCTCTCTCTCTCTCTCTATTTCCCTTCTCTCATCCTCCTCGGCCGCGTGCCCCGTCGTTCCAGTCGCTCCCATTAGACACGTGGATCGACCGAAGATTCCGATTATATACTCCCGTGCGAGTATCCCATATCTCACTCCACCGAAAATTCAATGCCGCACAGCTCAACGACTGTATGCCCGATCTCTGTCTCTCACTCCGTATGTCATTCACTAATCCCTAATAAACTTGGGTGACTTTTTCTTTTCTTTGCTCATACCCTCATATACACGCGAGCGGTTGATCTCTGGTGAAATTTCGTAGACCAATAGAGCTAATAAGCTCATGTGCTTGTGATATTTCATTCTGATTGGGTGGTAAAAGAAAAAAATATGTTTGTTTACTCGTTCAGAGGCCCGTCGATATGTTTGCTGTAGTCAGAAGATCGTAGCACCAAAAACTATCGCCATACCGTGTAGGTATACCTATGTGTGATAAGGATACGAAAAATGGATTCTTCCCAATTTAAGAATGGTTTGAGCTTATCGGGTCAAAATTTCCCGGGAATAATTACGTGATCATGAAGAACCGGGGCTTTGGTCTGGTGGCTAGCGTGCTGGCCTCTTAGCCAGAGCCTCGGGAGGTCCCGGGTTCGATTCCCGGTGTCGTAATCTTGTCAGGAGAAAATAAAATATGGGCGTGACTAGCTCCAGATATATGTATGGGGCATACACAAGTACATTTACTGGTGTGTGTCACGTATATATAGCTGTAGTCCATGTTTACGTTCTCCTGTCAAGATGTGACGTAGCTCCGACGCCGTGAGGCGAGCACGGGACCGACTGTAGTGGCCCAGGTTTTCCGCAGTTTCCCGGGGCCCATGATACGTGCTAATACGCGTGCCATGGTGAATGCGCTACAGTATAGGAAGTCGGCTGCGGCCGCGCGGGCCCTGGGTGTCTGGTTACTGACCCGGACCAGATACCCAGGGTGGAGGTGGATATGAGGGAAGGACGGAAAGGGAGGTGAGGGAAGGAGCGCCGTCTTGAAAACCCCGAAAGGGAAAGAGGGCGTGAGGACATAAATTAATAAAAAAAAAAATTACGTGATCATGAATAAAATTTATTTACATTATGATGCCATAGCCATACAAGTTATAAAAACGCTAAAATTGCATGGATATGAAAACTCGATAAGCTCTCTATTGCAAAAGGTTAAAAATCCTACCGTATCACATGATTCAACAAACTATCGATATAAAGGCCTGATTTGTCTGAATCTTTTATTTTCATGAAATCATACGTATTGCAAAGCAGACTTGGATTCTTTTTTTGAGATTTTTGATTTTTTAACTTTTATCGCTACGGTAAATTTATTAATATGTCAAATTGAATTATAAAAAATCGATCTAATGTTTCTTATATTGATAAAAATTAATTTTTCATCGTCATCTTGATACAGATGCAGCTAATAAAAGTACGTTTCCTGTTACATATTTTTATTATATATTCCACCAAATCGCGATTCGTGTCGAGAGCGATCCGCACATAGTATATACATATAATATATAATGTTTCCTCGACATCGTATTTCGCGATAATGGCCACAATTAGGTGTTTTAATTAGTACACTCGCTCCAGCAAGTGGCAGCTGCAAGTAAATTAGGGCTCCGCGAAACAATAACTGCCGATTGAAGAACCTAATTAGAGCGAGCTCGAAAGCCCTGCTCTCGGCAGTACTCCTCTCAGAGAACTAATGCACGCCGAATCGTATAATTTATATCCGACTTCACGATCATTCCTCGTCATCATGGACGGGATCCTGAGTTCCTCACTCCCAATATTTCGGTATAGCTAAACAATTATAAAATTTGCATTCGGTATTATTATTATTATTGTGGTAGATACGCCAAATCGATAAAACATTACTACAGAATTCCCTTTTAAAAATTTGACAAACTTATTTGGTATTTTTTGACGTCATTTTCATTCTCAAAATGTCGGAAATATTTTACTCTCTCGATTCTCTAAAAATTTATCGAATCGCGGAAATGAAAAATATTTAAAATGAAATCGCGGTTGCGTCGCCGCTTTTTCATAAAATAAACCCCACGCTGAATCTATTAACGTTGAAATAATTTATGTAGTGCAAAAAATCTATAATAAAAAATAATAATAAATTCAGCTACATATCGAATAATGAAGCTTGTGATATGGCTTCCTCAATTTGCGGTTACAAATCATAATAATTAGCTAGCGACGCTTATCGAACGACGCTCCTTTATAACGAGAAATATAATTTCATTCATAGCCGAGAGTTGCCCAAAAGTACCGTGTGTATTGTGTGACAAATTAATTTTTTTTTCTGTCATCGTGGTTCTACGTGTGGAACCGACATTGCCCTGATTTCGTCCATGCTCTCGTTTGAAAGAGAATTTGAGAGAGTGGAAGAGCAGATCAGTCGCAGCATGAGGCCTGCAGTTCCCGGATAATCCGCTTCGAATACATATATTCCGTAATACGTTCCGCGGACGACCCTCCGACTTCGTGCTCCGATTTGCCTCTATACACATTTTATACGTATGTACATGATAGTCGGGTATAGCTCTTAGACACGAGCACACTGTAATTTAATACACGCACCGCAAAATGGAGACTGAGTAATGACTCGTAGGGTTTCAGGCTTAAAATTAAATGCGACTATCCGAGTTAGTAAAATTCCTAATTCGTCTCGTCTATATTTTTTCCCTCTCTCTCTCTCTCTCTCTCGCAGTATCTCAATCAGCGACTGGTGAGCATTCTCCGGAGCTTTTTCTGCAGCTTCTGCTATCCCTACTCCGGTACAATTCCCAGTCCTACAGGCGTCCACGAGAATCCGTTCTCGCGGTCTCCTCTCGTCGCGACATTCTACCGTGTAAGCACGTAAATTTTTCGTGTGATCTTTCGGGGCTTCGGAGCTTCAGCGTACACGATGCTAGGGTCTCTCTCTCTTTCTATCTACATATATATATTTCTCTTGGAGGCGATCCCTCGCCCTCCTCGCCGTTGACTCCGGATGAAGGTGCAACTGGACGTGTTCCAGATTAAATTGAGGAGCAAAAAAAAAGAAGGCCCGCGAGGGAGCGAAGGCATAACCGGAACAAATTGAAAGCGCACACATATAATGCCCTTTTCTCCTTTTTTTTATCCTTTTACCGGGTCTCAATCGCCGGACTCGCTCGGAAGTTTACTGATTTCCGCGCTGCGAACGAGGAAAAGAGAAGAAATTAAAGGTAGCAGACTTTTTTTGCCGTATGCAATGACCCTTAATTCACGAATGAAGGAAATAATTAAAAGCATTGTGCGAATTTGTGATTCATGGTTTCTTTTTTGTTTATTCATTTACAATAATTGCAAGACGCTGAAGCTTGAAGAGCTCGCGATGAAATATTGTGGAACTTTGGTAATAAATTTTTGAATTGGAAATTGGAATTGTTATAGCGAGAAATCAACATTGCAAAGAATTAAATTTCTTCTTGCTCATTTTTCAGATAATTTTCTATTCAATGTTCTTCGTATAACTAATAAAGAGATTTTTTGAGCCTGACTAAATTCCACCTAAAATGCCCACCAAATTCGCGTGGAACGCTTCATGTGCATTGTACGTTGAGAGTCAAATTTTTCAACTTAAAACTTATGTTCCAACGCTTTATGTGCAGCTTAGGTTGAAAATAAGGTTTGTCGCGTTCGGAGTCCGAACTTCGGACTCAACAGCAGCGGCTTGCATCGATGTATTGACATCGAAGTAGTTGGTCTCGACACCCTCAATTCTGTAGCTAAACCCATAATCATCCAGGGGAAAGAGAGGAGAGGGAGAGAGAGAGAGAGAGAGAGAGAGAGAGAGACGATAAACCGTATACATGTATGTTGGTATATATATATTCGCTCTTCTTATTACAGTGGCCACTGGACACACGCGTAACATTTAATTAATGTCGCGGCATTAGCATATAAATTCGTACATAGGGCTCACGTTGATGTAACCTCCCTCGTAGTTCCTTTATAACGGACAGTTGTCACAGGGTGCTCGGTGCTCGTTGGCGCGGACACCAACTCATCTACGCACGTACACACACACACACACACACACACACACACACACACACACACACACACACGATAACGGTTTATATACAATACATATACAAGACAAGAGGAAACGAGTCGTGTGGAGCACGTTAAGGGTTACTGGAAAATGGAATAAGGTTGTATGTTGTGTATATAGCTAAGTAAAACGAATTTTTTTTTTATGACGCAACCCTTTGAAAGAGCCAAATAAGTGTTTAACGCTGACGAATTTTATGCCTCGGATGAACTATCGTTGTGAGCAATGTAGAATAAATTTAAAAGTGCGACAAATGTGACATTAAGAATTTCAAAATTATCGAAAGAATTTGAACGTCAGTCCGTTCAATTGAATTTCACATTGATGACATAAAAAAGTTTACCATCGATGAGAAGTTTGCAAGGAGGGGACTTAAGGGAAATCCTATTTCTGTGCATCCCATAACTATTGACAGTTTTCGTGATCACCGTCAAAGTGATCGTGAGTCATTTAAATTAGTTGTTTTGCAAAATTGACAAAATCATAATACTCCAATATTGCTTTGGATTTTTTTTTTAATTTAGCAGTGATCGTGCAAATTTAGACCAGGTGGTAAATTTTGACTCTTCTTGAAAAAGTCGTCAAAAATCGATGAAAATTTGGTGTTCGTGAATTTTCATGATCTCCTTTAAATATATTACACTTCTGATACTCGTGGTTAAAAATCCATGGGAATGCGAAAATGCTGCACAGACATCGGCGCGCAGACAGAGCGAGAAAGAGAGAGAGAGAGAGAGAGAGAGAGAGAGAGAGAGAGAGAGAGAGAGAGAGAGAGAGAGAGAGAGAGAGAGAGCCACACACACACTATGAAGACACCGAAGAGAACGAGCATTACGAAGCCCCTTTGAGTTCGCTCGCTTGGCTCTATCCCTCTACCATGCAGCATATAAAGACTACCACGACCACTAATAGTTACATTGTCTAGGGTTTCGATAACCCAATGGACGTTCTAGCTTGTCCGAGGACCCGGGGAACCCCACACCGTAACATTTCTCTCATCTACGATCTACGACAATGTGACCTTATGCCAATTCTTTTATTTTTTTATTTTTTATTATTCGCGATTGCTGTTCCCTCTCAACCTACGAATATGGAGAATTTCACAATTTTCAAATGAAAAAAAAAAAAAAAAAAACTTAATCTAACTATGGTTGAAAGTTTTAAGATTAGTGTTTATTTCTTGTTATTACCATATTTCATGCAGCTTCATTTGGCTTAACTCAATTTCTACGATAACGACAACCAAACTTTTGTTCTCAAAGGCCTACGAGCAGTGGTTTCTCAAAATCTTGATTCAACCCGTGATGGAGATGCTTTTTTTTAATCAGCCAAGATGGTGGATTGGTTAAAAATAAATGCAAAAAAGTAAGGAAAAAAAAGAACTGTTAACGCAGCTTCCGAGGTGGCGCTCGATTGGTGCGCTCTGTATAGACCCGAATTGAGAGATATATATAGGCACTTGAAAAATGGCAAAAGGATTTCAAAAAAACACACACACACACACAATTGCATATCGAATGTAAGAGTATCATTAGTAGAGCGATTAAATTAAAATATTTGATTGCCAAAAGGGTCTCTCACCTCTGTTCCTTCGGTCCACACGCTCTCTGCATTTCTCGCGTACTTGTACTATGTATATAACAATATACACACACACATATATATATATATATATATGACATACAAATGTGTTGATCGTGGCAGAAACCTCTCCTTCCGTTCATCGTTGCGCTTCCAAATTTGAAATGCTAAACAGCAAATACGCCTAATGAACACGTATGCTCGGCCATGTCCGTCGCTATGTTTGTACGAGCAACGTCGACATTAACTGACGCGACGATATTTGCGTTGGTAAGTCTCTCTCTCTCTCTCTCTTTCACACATACACACACACACACACACACGTACAGCATCATACGGATAATAGATTCATCCTTCACGCTTCTTAATTAGGAGGTTCAGTTTTATTGGCCTCTCTGGTCGCGCTCGACGCCACGAACAACATCGCATTTACGTTGACTCTGCATAACTATATATACTCATAATGCGTATACGAGGTTATAGCGAAGGAGGCTCGTGAAAGATGCTGCGAGAAACGTCTTCATGATATTTGATCGATTTTATAGCGGCGTATTTTTTTTTCTTTTTTTTTTTTTTTTGAGAATTCTAAATTCACACAGAGCAAAAAAAAACTTCCTTCATTCGATTTAATTAATATTAATTCGAGACTATACGACTGATTGATTCGCACTGAGAAGAATAAAATTGGATTGATTAATATTAATTGAGAGCAAAGAAAAGTGTATGGGGCAATAGAGGGATATATTGATTAAGGACAAAAGTTCATTTGAATGTGAACGAATAAATTTTATCGCATTCGAATGTACTATATTCAAAGCGAAGATACATGCAGTTTTTACCACTCTAAAATTGTTTTAATAAAAATATCTAGTATTGAACAGTCGTTGCAATATGGATTCGCATGTTTACCGTGAAAAAAAAAATGAAAAAAATAAGAGCCAATATGTACTGTTGCTGCTGCAGTTTATCGATAAGGCAATTAAATATTCTCCTATCTCATCATTCAACTGTTACAATATTTATTTATATTTATATCGTGAGGAAAAAAAAATATCCAATATACTCGTGTTTATGAAAATACATAGTTATAATGTATATATTGAAGTGGATTGTATATGGGCTCGCTATATATACGTATATAATATGTAGATCGATATTGTGCCGCGGTGGGGTTTGTCGCCGCAAGACGTAACAAATCCCCACGCGAGCTTTTCTTCGCCGTTTCGTTTGTATCGCGTTTCGCGATCCCGTGAGATCGTTTTGCATTTTATCCGCGCGAGCTATCACGATTCCAACTTTGATGTATACGTACATATTAACCAGCGACCTCACGGTTTTTAGAGAAAGCATCAATATTTATATTGCATAATGCATTTGTAATTGCCGCGTGTACACTCTATTTGTTCCGATTTTGTAATGCCATGAAAATGTATGAACCAATAGCTGCGTTGTTAGGGGAGAGAGCCACCACTTTTTTCATTCTCTCTTTATCCCCCTTTCGGGGAATGCAAGATTCTAGGCGTACTTTGTCGTTTTGTCCTACTCTCTCGATCTACCCTTTTTTTCTACGCTTCCGTGATCTCGGTGCGAGTGAAGAGCCACAGGGAGAACCAAAAAAAAAAAAAATAACAAATTGGATGATCAAAAATTGCGTCGCTCGATCTCTACCGGAGACACAACTTATCCTTTCACAGAAGTGGTAAAAACGGAATGATGGAGAAAAAAAAACTCATTCGCAAAATGCAAATAAGAACTTGCACGTCGCTTGATCGTAGTTAAAAAAAATCACAAATTGGCCGACCATGAGCAGTTTATAGTTTTCTTAATTTCGGCTTCCTCCTTAAAGAAGCTTTGAGAACTTTGCAAAAAATTACGAGAAAATACCGTGCAATTTTCAACTTTCATCTTATTGGCTTCTAATGGAGGTAATAATTTTTCAGAAATTCGTTTTGAAAATCTGAAAAAAAAAACTTGAAATCCTAGCGTCCTCCACGAGAAAGTGAAGTATAACCGGAACAAATTGAAAAAAGTAATTTAAATGTTTTTAACGAGAAAGAACGTGCACTGTCGTGGAGTCCGAAATTCTGTCCGTTAATCCCAGAGCATAAAATGTGACCAAAGATGCGAGCAGTCGTGATATATCTCAATCGTATTGCATTAGAAACAGGGGAGTTATGAACGGACAGCGAGGGAATGAGAGATATAGAATAGAGATCGGTCGAGCGAATTCTCTCGACCGCTTTGGTGAATTTATCGACAACCTGTATACACACCGTCTATAAACGATAAGACGATGCCCGTTCAGTTTCCCCGTCGACCGATGGAAATGGGCGATGTTGTTCCACACGGCGCCTATTCGAGCAATATAAGCAACATCGAAGCTGCAGGCAAGCGCCACACGGAGATGAGAGAGAGCTCAGAATGACCGGAGTGTGTGCTTTTACCGATCGCGCCGTAAGAGAGAGAGAGAGACAGAGAGAGTCTTAAACATAGAGTCACGGTATTCGTAGATTGATGTGAATATACACATGTATCGTAATATGCTATAGCCGATAGAAGGTCGGGAGTTAAAAGCAATAGAACGTGCAAAGTGAGTTGGGCTACGTCTTTTTTCCTGACAGCAGTCGACATATATGTTTGTGACTGACACGAGCCTCGAAACGTCTGCTCTCGTTTTGGTTCTTCGTGATGAAGCTTTCCTCCAGCAGCCTGCCAGATGTCTGCGTCTCTCGTGCTTGTACAGGACGACTTCCCGGGATTTTCGATCGGCTGAGTAGCAGATAAGAAAAGTCAGGTGTTCGGGACACGTGAAAAAAAAAAAAAAAAAAAATGATTCACATGAAAATTCAAGCTTTCGTGTGGTACGAGTAAAAAATTTCGAGAGCTACATCGCGGGTCTCTGTGTGGAGTTGACCAAGGACGTCATTGCGCCCGTCAGAATTCATAAGGTGCGAGGCTTGAAATTTTCTACAGTGGTATACAATGCAGCCTGCATATAAAATTAATATTCTCCACGAATTTTATAGGCACTGGG